>OV121089.1:35273519-36473519 GCA_921293015.1 Phorcus lineatus
GAAGCTCGTATACAGGTTCAAGATGTACGAAGACAATGGTAGGAGTCCAACACGAACATCAACGTCAATGTCTCGTTGAACAAATCATAATCATAAGTAGTTTAGAGATAATATAAATTCTGAAAACTATTTGTTATCTAACACTTTCATCATAAAAAAATCAGTAATTGAATGATGCCAATAATTAATATGTTTATAAATGAAAACAAATTAAAAGCATAACACCGAAGGATATCAAATTCGAACATAATTTATCAAATGCCCTGTGCATCTCACCAGAAGTAAAGCACCACGATTGGTTGCACTTATCGAGCAAGCCATTTTCTCCTATTCATTTATGCACTTTTATATTAGAATAACATTCCTAACTCTGATCAACTATTCCATTTAAATGTAAATAACTGATATCCGCAAAAACGTCTTTTCGCCGTATCACGTAAACTGTACACCATACAAAAAGTTCGTAGTTCAGGCATGCTTGGTATCCAATCATTGTAACCTCTGCTTCAGATGTCCGAGAGTTTGACGCGTTCATCTCGTATAAATCGACGGAGAAAGACGAGCGCTTCGTCGTGCACACCTTGTTTCCTAAACTGGAGAAGGAGTTTGGCTTCAAGATCTGTGTACATTTCCGGGATTTTGTGCCAGGCGAAAGTAAGTTTTTAGCAAGGAAACAACGTTCAGTTTTATGGTTTTAGGAATTTTAGAACTTGTCATCGTTTTACGTAATTTAACAAGATATCGACTTTTTTGGGTAACAAAAAAAAAGTTACTAGTTGTTATAGGTTTTAAGAATTTTGGAACTTGTCATCGTGTTGCGTAATTTATCAAGATATCGACTTTTTTGGGTAACAAAAAAAGAAATTACTAGTTTTTACAGGTTTGAAGAATTTTAGAACCTGTCATCGTGTTGCGTAATTTATCAAGATATCGACTTTTTGGGGTAACAAAATAAGAAGTTATTAGTTTTTACAGGTTTTAAGAATTTTAGAACCTGTCATCGTGTTACGTAATTTATCAAGATATCGACTTTTTGGGGGTAACAAAGTAAGAAGTTACTTGTTGTTATAGGTTTTAAGAATTTTAGAACCTGTCATCGTGCTACGTAATTTATCAAGATATCGACTTTTTGGGGGTAACAAAGTAAGAAGTTACTAGTTGTTATAGGTTTTAAGAATTTTAGAACTTGTCATCGTGCTACGTAATTTATCAAGATATCGACTTTTTGGGGGTAACAAAGTAAGAAGTTACTAGTTGTTATAGGTTTTAAGAATTTTAGAACCTGTCATCGTGTTACGTAATTTATCAAGATATCGACTTTTTGGGGGTAACAAAGTAAGAAGTTACTAGTTGTTATAGGTTTTAAGAATTTTAGAACTTGTCATCGTGCTACGTAATTTATCAAGATATCGACTTTTTGGGGGTAACAAAGTAAGAAGTTACTAGTTGTTATAGGTTTTAAGAATTTTAGAACTTGTCATCGTGCTACGTAATTTATCAAGATATCGACTTTTTAGGGTAACAAAATAAGAAGTTACTAGTTGTTATACGTTTCCGTCATAATATGTAATGATAATAAATCTTAACGTCAATTACGTATCTTATTTTTAGTTTTTATTTCGTAACCACAGGAAAAGATAAATATTTCCTCATGAAAAAAGATACCAACATTATTTCCTTCACACCAATACCCAACAATAACCATCAAGACTAGGTGTAGTTTATAGGTACCATGTATCAGACTACATATTCCGTTCTGTACGATCCTACATATTCTATATTATCTGTCTGTACGTATAACATATATTCTATTGCTGCTGAGAAGTGGCGGAAGAATTTTCTAGATAAATCATACAATTAACCGATTAATCAAAAACGTATTTCATTACAGCTATGTTAGCGAACAGGAGATGTGAAACAATCATACCATTGAATGAGTTTTCAATACTTAACAACAACGTTTATTCTATTACAGCTACTTCAGACATACAAGATTAATATTTGCGTCCATGACACACTATGTTTACGACACGAGTGCCTAAATTTAAGTATTTCCCGAACGAGAACGATGATAATAAGCCGCGAACATCGTAAACATACGACATTTATAACTGATGTCGAAAAATCAAAGATACTTATCAAAATCAACATCCAAGCACAGGCGGATTATCTGTCGTCGGCGAATAACGTCATAGGCGAACTGTGACGTCAAAGTATTATTTTGAAAAACTGATATTTCGCCCTAGGGCATCGTATGAAAAAATATGAACCTTTATAACATTGACCTCGTAGGTAAAAACAACAATATGATGTATATAATAATTACCAATACTAAACAATGTATATCTGTTACAGCTATCTCGAACAACATCATCTGGGCGGTAGAGAACAGCAGAAGAACGATTCTGGTTCTGAGCCCCAGCTACGTCGAGAGCGAGTTCTGCCAGTTCGAGTACCAGAAGGCACAGCATGAGATGTTGAAGCAGAAACAGAGGATCATACCCATCGTGTACCAGGATATCTCTCGGGTCAGGGCTCAGATGGATCCGACTCTCAGGACCATTCTCAAATCTATAACGTACATCGAGTGGCCAAGCACTTCTGATCAAAGCAAAGTTGATAAATTCTGGGAAATGTTGAGTCTATCGATGCCAAAATTATCTGGAACGAGAACTTCCTTATGTGTAGTAAATGGGAATGTGTCCACATGAAAGGAATGTTTTCATTTACCCAGAGAAGTTACAGAAAAGGAGAGACTCTGAAGAGGCGAACGTTATATGACGATGAATAACAGGGTTAAGAGTTGCTGACCCTTGCCGACAATTCTCAACTCAACAACATACTTTAGGTGTCCGGTAACCTCTGATCAAAGCAAAGATGATACAAACTTTAAAATGGCGAGTCGATGTCAAAACTGTATTGAAATGGATCGTTTGAACTCTATGTAGTAGTTTTATGTCTCCATAAACTCTGCTGAAAAGTTTTGTTTTAGGATATCGCATACAATGCCTCTTTATTGTAATTCACATTGCAGATGCAAACTCTGAATTATAGTTCTCTGTTCAGGGAATTAAGTCCTTGAACTATTGTAAATTAACACGACTCTCACTACCTGAGAATTCCCAAAATCAAGGAAGAAATATATTCCTAATAATATAAACCGTATTGTACTAGTTTATTTAGAGAAAATATGGTTATATTGTACTATGAAATAGTAACTAAATGCATATTATCCAAACATTGATCACATAATTGCCTTAGTATGTTTTGACCATAAGTCGGTATAATCTTATAATTATGTATTATTGCTAACTTAACGATATTAAGATATTGTGTAAATTCGTTTTGCATTGTGGCTTTTTTTTTACCTTATCTATCGCATCTGTACTGCATCCTACTGACTCACAAATGCATCCTTTCTGTTTCAATGCATCCTTATATTGCTTTTCTATCGCATTCACTCATCTCTTTAACCTCATCTCTGATGTTTCCAGCCCCTTGACGCTTTCTGTTCAAGTAGGACGTCAATCAGTTAGAATGGGTGTAAACTGATTAATTGTAACGAACTATAATAAACTTGTATGTGAGTGTGTTGGGACTTCGAAAGGATTATCCAAGTGTTTTACATGTAATATTGGTCCGCGCCAGGGATGTGTTCTAAGCCCCCAGTTATTTATTATATTTATTAACGTATTGTGTCAGAGATTGTTGGTAGGGGTGTACATTTTTCATCTGGTTTTAAAACTTTGTGTTCTCTAATGTTTTCTGATGATGTTTCTGCACTTGATGACACTTGTAATCAGTTACAGAAAAAGATAAATGCACTTGAGATATTTTGTAGACAAAGTGGAATGTCAGTTAATCTTAGCAAAACAAAAGTTCTTGTTTTCAGAAAAGGTGGGCCCTTAAGGGATTATGAAAAGTGATACTTTAATGGTAACGTAATTGAAACTGTTTCTCTCTTTAAATATCTGGAACTTGTTTTTACATCTAAACCTGTAAGGAGTAAATCTCAAATCTGTCTACTATCTCAAGCAAATAAGGCAATATTCTCTGTAAATTGTTTTCAGAGAAAGATGGGAAGAGTAAATTGTAAAGATTAGTTCAAAATACTTGATAGCATAGTTACACCTTTTTTGTTTTATGGTTCTGAGATTTCGGGTACTAATTATTGTAATATTATTGAGTATGTTCAGATTAAATTTTGTAAATAATTTTTGAAAGCGGGTAAATCAACTTCTAATAATATGGTTCTTGGTGAGTGTGGCAGATTACCTCTCCAAAGTGTGAATATGACTTAAGTAATAAACATTTGGTGTCATTTAATGAATATGCCTCAGAATAGATTGCCAAAACATGTATATGGTATATGTTACAGGCCGCTTCACTTGGGCAACATGTGTCAAAAATATTTTCTATTTAGATACGGTTTTGGATATGCATGACTTAGCTAGGATGATTGCAATACTGATTATTTCCTATCTTTATTCAAGCAAAGGATTTCTGATAATCTTAAACATTGTTTGATATGCTTCTGTACAAAATGCTAGTAAATATTTGTACTACTCTCAATTTAAGACACTCTTAAATGTTGAAAGATACTTGAATTGTGACATTCTTTTACATCTCAGATCTGCATTTTCAAACTTTAGATGTGGCAACTTTCATTTAGCAGTTGAAATGGATAGCTATAATAATGTTAACAATAATGAGAGATAATGTTTATTTTGTAAATCGAATGGCATAGTCGTTGTTGAAGATGCGTTTCAGACGAGAGAGTGCAGACGTTTCTTTGAATTGAGGTTAAGATATTTAAAGAAACACTTGAAGGATCTAAATGTTGTAAATTACAACAACATTTTAAAAACTGATAACGACCTTATTATAAAATATTTTTTTAATTTTCTATACCATGTACTCAGCTCAGCATGTGCACCAGGTTATGAATTAAGCAAATGAATGCATCATGGGCCTATGAATAAACTTGTCTGTCTGTATGTTAGTGTCATTTAAATAGTTGTATATCATTGTTGCATCACTGGTAGCCTCACACTCTGCATAAATGTGTATAATTGTGTTAATCAGGGAAAATGGTGATATATATAGCGAATATCACCGTAGTGTCTTCTGATTTATAATATATCAACACAAGTTGATAAAAGTTACAAATATCCGAGGCTTGTAAGTGTTTCTAAAACGAAAAGTGATAACTGCTTATATGAAAATCAAACTCAATCTTTTTCGGTGGAGTTAAGGAATCATATCCACAAGAAGGTATGAAAAATTATTCATCTTCACTGTTTGCAGTGTAAAAGCTATTCTGATGTCCAATATCAATAGCCTCTGGTATGCATGCGGCAATTTCTATTGTCGATTCAGAACACATTGACTGAGTAAACCATATTCTTTGTAATAAAACTGAACTGTCACAACATTATTTGTAGTTGTTGTACCTTCTTCTGTTTATCCATTACATGACACTGTTGGCTATGTTAGAAACCAGCAATACTGCAGACATATATTCACCAGTTTGAGGAATGGTTAAACAAGAACCATTTTATTTAACGGTGAATAGTGAATAAACATACAAGAGCCGATAGTCTTTTAAAAATTACACAAATAGCACGAAGATTACTTCCAGAACCTTCCAAACCTACTTCGGACGGGATTTTACCATGCCTCCTTCAAATATTGAAAACTTACACGATTCGTTGTTTGAAAAACAATGTCCTTTTCCTCTTCCACAATCAACTCGTTTTCAGCATCATATTATTTCTAACATCAAAACATTCTCGATATTATTTCGACAGGGAACTCAAACAGAATTCATAAAGTCAAATCTTGACATGTTGAGTACATGCCTTTTACAGATTGAAGTAGGAATCTACATGTATATAAGACAAACAAGTAACAGATTTGTCTTCAATTAAATTTTGTATTTCCTAAATTCATCAAAAGAAATTGCATACTGCTATTATTGAATAATCAAACATTTTCTAATGAAATAGAAATAAAATTAAATTTAACATAACATCCTCATCCTTAATATACAAGTGTTTGCCAACAACAATTTCATGTAAAGGTGAATAAAGTAGTTGAAATTACTTCCCATGTCCCAATCGCAAAAGAACTTTACCTGCTTCTAATCTAGTTTTCCTAAGCGCCTTTAAAACATTTTTTCAATCAAAAAGGTGCACTGAGCTGAGTTCGATTAGATAATGTGAAAGAAATATACATAATGGCACAGTAACTGCAATATTTATTTGAATGTAGACCTGCTAAATTCTATAAGTAAACCTTTTTTTTTTCTGTGAAAATCATTTTGAGGTAATAGGCGTATATCTACTTAACGTGGGATTATGTAATCCAATGATCCATTGAAAACGCGAGTGATAAAGGACATAGACACAATATATACAACACCTAGGAATTCTCGTTATTTGAATTATCCATCACACACAGTACCAACACTATTGGTGTTTCAATAATCCTCAAAGTGACACAGAGTATGTTTCATGCATTTTGTATGTGGCTTAAATAGAGCCAAAATATCATATGAACTGGGTTACGTTCTAATCTCCTATCTAAAGTTGCAATTTTTACTCTTAGATACCATAATTATGCATTTTCTTGTTTTCGGTTGTAAATTAAAAATGGTCATATAAATGTTCAGAAGTCGTAATTCAGCGTCCCATTTACATTAAAATTAGTTGAATAACCTAAATGACCTGAACCAACCAATATATCTCGTTGTGTCTGCTAAAAATAAGTTTCCAAAATAACGTTTGTGTCATTGTCCGGTTTTCGATCTTATATCTCGATTTGTTTCCTGTTTATTATCAGTGGTTAACTGATAAGCACTTTTATTTAAAATTTTCAGAAACAAACATTACTGGTCGATGAAATAACACCATTTATGAAATTTGTCATATTTGACCGCAACAATTACCAAACTTTCTGCCCCTTTTAGTGTAGACTGTCGCCAAGTTCAAAGACATTTGGTTCAACAATTCATAAGACATCCATAACCAGGAACGATTCGATTGAATGAAGGTCCCTATACTCAATGTTTTTACATTTAGATCAACAAATTTGTTGTACTAAGTTTAATTTAATTACATAATGTAGAACTATTGTATATCTAAATGTGGTCATGGGTCACTTCTTTCAACATACGTCCCTGTTTCGTTTTACAAACGGATCATAACAATCTCATTAAAATCAAATTGAACTCTAAACTCGTACGTCGCTTTTTTAAACGAAATATCAGTCTTCCCCATGAGCAATCGAAGTGAGACTGTGAAAGACGCGGCATATGCGAGTTTAGACCGAAATTTCTGTCGCCGAATGCTCTATTCTCGCAAGCGAGCCGCATACTAACGACAGAAGCAGGCTATCGTTAAAACTGGGTGGAAATCTGATTTTTAATTTCGGCTTGACAGTTCGCTTAAACTTCCGCGAATCGTTACTTTATCATATGTTAAACGATTCCATAGCTTCAATAATCCATACCAACATTTTTCTGTGTGAAAAATCGAAGTTAACTTTTCACTTATCGGCACTTGACGAAACTGTGTTGGACGCTGCCATCTTGAAAGTGCCAGCCAATCAGAAAAGGCCTTGATGACTAGCGAGGTCACCATGAATAAAATTAGCGTCAGTGCCGTCAGCTGTATTTCGCCTGTCGCTTTTTGCTTTTGCGTCGGAACGAACTTGCCGTTGTTAAACTTGTTTATGAACATTGTCAAAAATAATTTTGCATACACGATTGTTATGCCTGATAATTTCCCCCCAATATATCTGTAAGTTTAAGGTCACTGACTAATTAATATTTTCAATAAATCCTAGAAAATGTTGTCATTGTTATTTAACGATCTTGTCGCAAAGGCTGTCCCATTATACTTGATGGGTTATATCCCAAAACCCCTACAGCCCATTACCCCTACACCCCAGTTCCCCTACAGCTTGTTAAAACAACACAGACAGTTACCTATCTGGATTAATGGACTCACCCTAACAGGTGATTAAGTGTGGAGTAGAAGTGGTAGTGTGGAGCGGCTTTCTCAGAGAGACATGTTTGTGACATTTCGACAACATGGAATATGATAGAATTAACATATGAAAATAAAGGAATTAATTTAAATTTGAATCAATTTGATTTAAACATAAAATATGAAATATGCTAAGACAAATGTATGTATGAAATTGTATATATGTAAATGTATTGAATGTCCTTCAATTCAATAAATATTTGTATGTATGTATGAACATATGTAAATAAGTAAATAATAAGAAAAAATTTAATTATCTATCATCTACATGTATGTTCATTAAACCTGTCACTCAACTATCAACTGTCTCTGTGTTCAGTCTGTGTTTTGGTTTTCGTCCTAATCTTAGCACAGTTGATGCTATATTTGCCCTCCATTCATTGATTAGTCGTACTCTAAATAGTAATAAGTGATTGTATTGTGCATTTGTGGATTTTAAACGTGCTTTTGATTCAATTGATAGGTGTAAATTATGGTATAAATTGGCAAAATTGGATGTCATGTAACTTAATGGTTTATGCGGAATTAGGTTGTTATGAGTTGCTATTTAAAAAACAATATAACATGGTTAAATATTGGTGTTAGCTTCTTGTGTCTGATAACAGTATTTTAAGAGGTTGTTATGAATATCTTTATGAGGAAGTGGAAAACCGTGGTGTCAAGAATTGCACGTATCAGGTTAAAAGTGTATTGTCGAACATTGGTTTCAGTGAGATATGGTTGAAGCGGGAATTACCAACAGATTATCTATCAGTTATAAAAAAAAGAATTAATGATCATGCGGTCCAGTATATCTTTAGTCATTTGTCTAGTTCTTCTAATTGTGTGATATATTATAATATAATTGATCAATATTATTTACGTAAATCTATTCCACGTCTGTATAGAAATTATTTGTCTAAATTTAGGCTTAGGTCCCACCAGTTAGCTGTAGAAACTGGTAGATATAATAAAATAAATATTGCTAATCGTAAATGTCTAATGTGTAACGATGATATAGAAGAAGAATTCCATTTTGTAATAAAGTTTATTCAACTTTTTAGTTGTAATAATGTAAAGATATTGTGTAACTTGAGTAAATATTTATATAAGGCTACTTTATTGAGAAAAAATTTGAAAAGTAATTTATAATTGTAAAATTGTAATTGTACATCCTCCTTAATACTCTTATTTTATTGTCACCATGTCCAACATCCACAACCTGTACCAATAACGTTTTCATTATGTACCAATTATCTGTACAGATAAAGGTAATAAAGAATCAGCCTGGGTGAGTCGATTATGTTGCAAGAGGTAACAAGCTAGAGATTAGAAGTGCAGTGGACCATAAACTTGTTTTGATAAGCTGTAGGGGTAATGGGCTGTAGGGGTTATGGGGGACTACCACTTGATGTGACTAAAACACATGGTTTAAATGGAAATATGTTTTACTCACAAACGTTTTAAGACGCATATAACCTTTCTTTTCCAGGTAAAAATTAACATATTTTATGCAGAAAATGTGAAATAAACCTATTCCGAGACGGAGATTAAAAATCTAATACTTTTAATACTTAAAAATTGCCATACCCGATATGTTATGTGTCGTACCACTTTGACAGGTTAAACCTTTAATGTAATTAGATGTTTTTCAATCAGAATTATGTTTAAGATTGTGTTCAAGAACAAAGCTTACCTTGAGGATCATATGTAAATATAATACAAAATGTGAAAGTCGGGAATCGTCGGACTCCGTGTTTACTATTATCAGGTAACGTATTTCACCAAAAAGCCGATGCACAAATAATTTTCATAGATACTTATCGATGTGCTTTTTAATTTTTTTCAATTCGTAGACTCCTACCACGGTTATAGTAATAATAATGTCGTATCATTCTTCTAATTGTTACAAGATTCCATGTTTAAATAACGGGTACCTATAGCCTCGAATTGTCATTCATCTTGTCCTGCTAAAAAGTCAACTTAATGATTTCGTTTTTGATTTTTGTTCTTGAGGTAAACATTGACAATTGGGTCAAAAGCAATATATCCAATGTTGTGATTTTATATGTAAATCACTTGATATTAGAATGAAATATGCTTCATCTTTTGTTGATAAATAAAAAACATTGCCGGAGTAATGACTAATGAGTATTGAGAGTCCCTGTTCGGTCTGATTAACATCGACAATGTTCCGAGACAATTTATAAAAAAAATACTTAGACATTAAGTAGAATCCAATGAAACGAATAAAAACAATTTAATATCACTCAAATAACTTTCGACACATTCATAATATTGAATTCAAGATTTTTTAAATTAAGAGTAAGAATGTTTTTTATCGGCATAAGCGAGTGTAAATACTGAAGTCGTGATATCTTTATGTCAAAAGACATTTACATATATTGGGTGCTTAGGTGACTTGTAGTAATCCTAGGACACGAAAAAACCCTCAAATGTTACCAATAGATGACGTCTATTATCATTTTAAACATTTTGATAATCAAAAAATTAACAATTCAAATATGCAAAGTCTTTGGACGTCAACACGACAGGTCACTATGAATATATTAGCGTCACGTTGTATCTATTTTTGGATCATTTACCGCGATCTGATTGGTCGACGCATTCACCCGCTATTTACAACATGGCGGCGTTTGTTGATGTTTCAGTCGGCCGGACGCTTGAAGATTTCGCGGCCGTATAAAGATAAAGTGCAATTGGTTTCGACATCGATGGTAGTTAAAAATAATTCTTGCAAGGGATTCCAATCGATTTAGCCTATCAAGAAAAAGTTTACGGCGTGGGAAATGACCGCAACATAGCAAAAACAGCGCATACAGTACTGTACGCGCTCGCCCACCCTGTTTTAACCATAGCCGGTCTCTACCTGCTATCCAATGGGGTTGCAGGTAAAGCCTCTCGACCTAATGCGAGTTACGTCCCTTAGTTCATTTGTTGTCGTCTCTGCGAAATTCGCTGGTTGATTGTACAACTATACGACCAAATTTAAGTTCCTTTGAATAAGACATGTGCTGGAATGAGAAGTAAGCAGGATTCAAATGTATATTTGAAGCAAGGTAACTAACTCAACTGCTCCGTTCCGTCCTTCGAAGATATTTTGCGACTAATTTTAGTAACAATATTTGTGTAGTTCAAATATGATACAATGTAAGTTTTGTGTCATTGGAGCTTGCGTAGACTTACAACTCGGTGTTAATCACAAGCGTCACATTTATAATTAACATAGATCTAGTGAAACGAGGCTTTAATGAAAGAAGTGCTGAGAAACACTGACTTGACGTCACGGTTGGCTGAGTTCGCCCAATTATTAGGCCTGCCTTTGCAGCAATAAGTAACAAAGACTCAAAATGACAGCGGGTCATCCTAAGGAAATAACAAATTCTGCTTTTGCTTTTAAGAAAAATAATTTGCAAAGTCTGTATTTAGTAGAAAATTATGGAGATTAGTAAATGTCAAAATAACTTCCTTTACAATTCACATTTTTTTCATAAATCTAGGCATTTGATAAAAGAGCAGATTTAAAAGTTTAGTAATTAAATGAATCAATTATTCCTGTTAAAATGTATTTTCAGTAATTATTTTTTGAACATACACAATGTTTAAGAATTTCCACCTATTGTAGAATGACCAATCTCACAGCTTGCATGATGCAACATAACACTAATAATGTTTTCCTGGTCTTTGTTTTTTTGTTATGAATTGAATCTAATTTTTCTTCTGTTTCAGAGGATTAAAGTTTGTAGGAAGGGATAACTAAATCTGGACACCAGTGGTCTTATCTGGTTTTATATTTCAAGGAGACATTTTGAGAGGACCAAAGCTTATAGAGGTTAAAGGTAATGAAAAAAGGGAGATTTATTACAGATCCAGACACTTCAAGTGTGGGCCTATAGTGTGTGCACATAGTCTTCGGTCAGAGAACAGGATTTGCAGAAGGAAAAAAGAGAGAAAATACTATTGTGATGAATGTGGTAAACATAAGAAAAACAATTAGAGGATCAAAAACCTCTACGTCCCGAACACAGGTCCAATTAAGGGAGAATATAAACAGGACTAGGACTATCCAAGTTTCGGCCAAGTAAATATGACATATCAAGTACAGATTGGGATTCACAGAGGAGAAAAAGACAATGGGTTAGTGTTATGAATGTGGTAACATTAATTAATTGAATTATCTGATCATACACTGGAAACAACTTAAATTAAAAGTCTAATAATTTTTGCAAAGCATAATAGATTCAGTATGGATTAAGTTTTAGTTTACACTTGAAATTGAAGAGAAACAATCCTGTTGTAATGATGTGGTAAAGCATTTGCTGAATCATATCTATTGCGAAAATGACGAACCATACTGGAGAGGATAGACCATTCACATGTAGTGAATGTGGAAAAGCATTTACCGATTCGATAAGTTTTCACATGCATATGGATATTCACTATGGAGAAAAATCATTCATGTGTAGCGAATGTGGTAACACATATAATTCATTAGGAAGTCTAAAGACACACATGAGAGTTCATACAGGTGAAAAACCATTCAAGTGTAGCAAATGTGGTAAAACGTTTCAAGAATCGAGTACTTTAAGGGTTCACATGCGAATTCACACTGGAGAAAGACCTTTTGTCTGTGACATATGTGGTAAAGGATTTGCAGATTCATCCCGTTTACAAAGACACACGATGATTCATACAGGAGAAAAGCCTCACAAGTGCAGTGAGTGTGGTAAAGCATTTAACCAATTGAGTAGTTTGACAAAACATATGAGAACTCACACAGGAGAGAAACCATTCAAGTGCAGTGACTGTGGTAAAGCATTTTCAGATTTATCAAACATGTATATGCATTTAAAACTTCACACTGAAATTAAAGCATTTATATGTAGTGATTGTGATAAAACATTTACTACATCAGAGTATTTAAAGGCACACATGAGAGTTCATATGGGAGAGAAACCATACACTTGCAGCGAATGTGGTAAATCGTTTCCAGGATCAAGTATTTTAAATGTTCACATGAGAATTCACACTGGAGAGAGACCATTTATGTGTAGTGAATGTGGTAAAGGATTTGCAGATTCAACCCGATTACATAAGCATCAGATGATTCATACAGGAGAAAAACCACACAAGTGCAGTGAGTGTGGTAAAGCATTTAACCAATTGAGTAGTTTGACAAAACATGTGAGAATTCACACAGGCGAGAAACCATTCAAGTGCAGCAACTGTGGTAAAGCATTTTCAGATTCAACAGGCTTGCGTTCACATTTGAAACTTCACAGTGGGGAAAAACCATTCATATGTAGTGAGTGCGGGAAAACGTTTACTTTTTCAAGCAATCTTAAAGAACACATGAGAGTTCATACGAGAGAGAAACCATTTCAATGTAGCGAATGTGGTAAAACATTTTCAGGATCAAGAAATATAAAAGTTCACATGAGAATTCACACTGGTGAACGACCATTCAAGTGTAACGAATGTGGCAAAGCATTTGCTGAATCAGGTAATTTAAGGAGACACATGATGATTCATACCGGAGAAAAGCCACATAAATGTAGTGAGTGTGGTAAATCATTTAACCAGTTGAGTTGTTTGGTGAAACATATGAGAATTCACGTGGTAGAGAGACCATTTCCGTGTAGCGAGTGTGGCAAGTCTTTCCCAGATCCAACTAGCTTGCACATACATATGCGTTATCACACTGCAGAGAGACGTTTCATGTGCAGTGAGTGTGGAAAAACATTCCGGGCACCTGCCAGCCTCAAAGCACATATGAGAGTTCACACAGGAGAGAAACCCTTTTTGTGTAGCAAATGTGGTGAAGCCTTTTCAGAACAATCTACCCTTCGCTGTCACATCAGAATTCACACAGGAGAAAAACCTTTCAAATGTAGTGAGTGTGACAAAGCATTCACAGTTTCAAGTAGTTTGCGTACACATATGAGAATTCACACCGGAGAAAAACCATATAAATGTAATGAGTGTGATAGACATTTCAGCTCGTTACTTGGCCTGAAAAAGCACACTATAAGTCACGAAAATAAGAGGAAAAAGATGAAAACTGAAGTTTAATATTTGATTCATAATATTGTGAGCTCCTTACGCACAGACTAGGCAAAACAATCCTTGTGCGAATCCCCAACACATATGTTGACCTTTGGATACTTATTACTTAATTTAAGGTCTTATGAGTCTTGTTTCAAAATAAAAACCAATAAAACGGCTTGGTTTAAGATCGATTAATGATGTAATGCGTTAAGTTTGAAACAGTCATGACGCGGACTCCATACCTTGGCAAAATCATGGCTTATAATAATAGACAATTAAGTTATATGATTTCAAAAACAGTTCTCCGTTTAGCCGGTTCAGAAATTTGCCACGGCGAAATGTCCGACACGCGACTGGAAGAACCAACCAAATCTATTTTAGCAGAACAGGTATCTTAATCCCTGTATTTATTGACGGGCTCAATAGACGTATAACATTGTAGCTACTGCAATTTTTAATTGACCAAAAAGCTACTCTTAAACCGATATACAAATGTTTTTATCTGTTTTACAATAAAACTGAATGACTTGTATGTATGTGAAGAATTTCCAATAAATTGTTTTATTATAAATATGTATGTTTTAATTTATTCAATTGGCAACATATTGTTCAAGCATACCGTCACAACAAACTCTTCTCTAGCCGTTGACGGCTTCGCAAGTAAAGCGTTGCAGGCGCCTCTTCGTCAATAACTGTAAGAATTGTTTGTGTACATGGTTGGAAATCGCCGCGATGAAAAGGTTGGGGTGTCAATAGCAACCAATATGAGTTATCAGACTGAGATCCTAAATATTTGCAACAATCATTGTAAGAATATGAAAAGGAACTTAAAGGGGCAGTAACACGTGTTTATAGAATGTTATTTCTTAAAGTTTTCCCGGATTTACGTTAGTTCATGTCAAACAAGGTTTAGGGTAAAACACCTCATTACTCAACTCGACTTGGGGATGGTGTGGATGATATGGATCCGTAGGGTTCCAGTCTGGAATAAGGAATGGTTTCTAATATACGAAATCATGTGGAGAACTTAAGACATCATGAGCAATTTTTAATGTTGAAAACATTAGAAATGACGTGGATGACGTAATGAATTGTCAATAAAATATATTAGGTACGGATTTAATAAGGACTTATCATGAGGAATGGTGTTGATGACATTGATCTTAATAACACGAGGAATCTTTTAGATGACATTGGGAATGGTGTGTATAACAAAAGTAATATTTGGGATAACATTCGTGAATAACGCAAGGAATTTATGATGTTTACTTTGGAGTATTGTCGATAACATAATGACTGATGTGGATAAAATTTACTTTGACATTGATTGTATTAGGAATATTGTAGATAACATTACGGGTAGTCCTAAACACGTGAGAATAGTGTCAATAGATGTAAGATATATTGTGGATTTTTTTTAAGGATTTGTCAACCTGAGGAATGCTGTTGGTAATAAAAGGAATGCTGTTGTTAACATTAGGAATGGTGTTACATTAAGAATTGTATTGGTAACATAAGGGGTGGAAATTCACAAGGAATGCTTATTTACATTAGAAATGGTTATGGTGGCATCAGGAATGGTGAAGGTGACATTAGAAACGGTGTAGGTGACAAAAGGAATGGTGTTAGAAACATAAGGAATGGTGTTGGTGACATAAGGAATGGTGTTGGTGACATAAGGAATTGTGTTGGAAACATAAGGAATGGTGTTGGTGACATAAGGAATGGTGACATTAGAAACGTTGTGGGTGACATAAGGAATGGTGATTACAGCATTAAGATTCGTGTTGGTAACATCATATATTTGTGAGTACAACATGAGAAATGGTGCTGGCAGGATAAAGAATGGTGAGTGCTTTATGGAAAAACATGACCAAAGGGCATTATTAAGTATAAAGGATGTTTGCCCGAGGCATTTGCCCAAGAGAGGTATCCCTTCAGATTATTTAAGCTGATTTTGATAGTCTTTTCAGATCTCTCCTTATCGTTGAAATACAGGTTTTGGTGCAATGCTTAACTTAGATGGTAACTTGAACGAATTATACATTGCGGGTGATTGGGAGGGGGAGGTTAAAAGTACACATAGAAATAAGCATTTCGATATCAGAAGTTGTGTAGTCCTATGTAGGGCGGTGAGATCTTTTGAGGTAAAGTCTCTAGACAAACCAATACAATATTCGGTTAGCATACGGTCAAAAAGAAAAAAATCAGCTGCCGCGTATAAAACAAAACAACTTAAGATTTATTACATTACATTAGTTTAATGCTGCTGTATAAATATTACACTGCTTACCTTACATATATATATATATACTCGCCGCTAATGGCTGAAATATTGCCCAAGCGGCTTTAAACAATAACTCACTCACTCACCTTACATATACAGCCTACTTTCTATATCACTTATAAACAGGGTATGACACTGACAGTGTCAGTTTGGAGAAAGAGCCGAAAATGATTTAACTTAATGGTTTTCTGAACTACAGACCCGTGCCAATCATATTAGTACAAAGACTAATATTTCCATAGATGAACATGTTAATCAAGTGTAGCAGAAATAATTTTCAGGCATTTAATTTTTGTCATATTTTTGACATAATTCTAGGGATTCATGTGAGCTACATCCTTACAATTTCTGTTTTATTTTTCATTGCGTAACTAAACATGTCAACGATGAATCAAATTATGTACATAATTTTGAAAACGTTTATAATGATATTCTATTGGAAATGTCTTTTCTTTATGTACATATGTAGGTAAATCTGGTGACAATACATAGATAGTAATCAGATGATTAAATAGTAATCATGTTCTTCAAACTTCAAACTGGCTATGTTTAGCATGTAAATTGTTCAGCCAATGAAATGTCGTTATGCAAGGAGCTTGAAGCTAATATCGTGAACTATGTTTTCATCTTGATCGTGCTGCTGTTGCTGGATGCGAGTCGTTTTATTGACTGGTTGGGTAGCTAGCGATATGAGGCTTTTGGTCTAAAGTAGATCAGGGTATTTTGAAGGAGTTCTGCATATTCAAATACGCTGATTGAGCAGGATGATGATGTCTGTGACATGCTCTTTTGTTTGGTGATAATTTATTATTTCATGTGTAAGTGTTTCAACAAAATATGGGGTGTATACATGGCTGAGTTTAAATCACATTATAATGATTTGACTTTCAAAAAAAAGATATTCAGGTTCAAGACACCCACCCTAGAACATATAAAAGTTCTTCTTTTTAGTACTCTAATATTTCCTTGCAATGGTCGTTTAAAATATTCATTCCTCTAAAAATTCTAGTTGAGTAAAACATTGGTAAACCTCGAGTGCCGTCTGTGCTAGAAATTTCATGGTGTCTCTTAGACACAGATTGTACTTAGTACAACCTTTCTCTATAAGTTGTACGAGGGTTATCAATTCCCTGTTTCCTTTCAGAATGGAGTAACTTGGAGCTGTAAGCAGTAGAGCAGTTAAGTCAAAAAAACCTTCAAGAGGCCATGAATAATCCCAAGGAGGAGAAATGCACTGATTGTATTTCTAACACAGAAGTGAACTCAGCCGCCAGTAGTGTGTCAAATGAAACATTCATAAAACTAATTGATCTTAAGAAATACAGCATGATCTACATAGGTGAAGGAGAAACTGGCCATTTTGTGGTCGTAAAGCCAATCATGAAACTATTCAACTGAAGAAACAGAATGATCCTGATGTAAAATCATTTCTATGTAGTGTGTGTGATAAAATATTTGGAAAATCAGTTAATTTGCGGATGCACATGAGAACTCATACTGGAGAGAGACCATACAAGTGTGCAGAGTGTGGGGAAACTTGCATACAACCAACTCACCTTCATGAACATAAGCAAGTTCATAGCGAGTTATCAAGGATATTTAAGAATCTCTGTGGATACAAATACATAGATGTAGCAGGATACATCTTTAGTGACCCACACATAATGTTAATGAATCTCTTCCTGGATTATCAATGTTATCATAGTACTATTCAAAATAATGGTTAAGAATATTAGTGTTTGCCGAATGTTCGAAATCATAGCCTCAAAATTTAATTTTGAAAAAGCCTAAGCATGTGTCAGTTATCAGTTATTTGAATACTCATTTCAGTACTTCCCAGTCAATTCTGATGTACAATTTGACTCAGTTTTCTAGTTTTATTAACTTTTGCCAATTTCCATTACTAGTCATTCATCTGTCATATATGAATGAATCAAACTACCTAAAGCAAGTTGACATATACCTGTAAAGGTAAAAAGAGACAAAATCAAATACTTTTTGAAGTTTCAAATATTTATTTTTATGCTTCTTTCACAATTTATAATGGATCACTTCAAACCTTTTGGTAAATTAGCAACCCCCCCCCCCCCTCATTATATATAATATATAATTTCATAATGCATGTATATATAATATATCCTGTATCTGTCATACTGATCTCATTGTCCAAAAAGAGATTATGCACCACCAACATTCCATGGAGTTCACACACAAGATTTTAACATATTTCCATGTCAACAATAATGATCTCAACATCTGATTCCTTGTAAAGAGGTTCTGTATGACTGTCCAAGACATCAGACCGTCAAAACTATCCACTCTATGAGGAGGAAAAATTTGCATGAACATGTCATAGATTGTAAGTCATGAAAGCTCTAACAGAATTCCATGTTAATTATATTTAAAATTTCCATGCAATCCAATAATGATTTATGAATCTTTCTCTGTATAGAATTAGATGGATACTGTCTGACTGTCCCAGACATTGGAGGAAACACTCTTCAGTCCATGAGGAGGGAAGTGGTGTATGGACAATTTGTAGACTGTCAATCAGAGAAGAGAAAATGCTCTGCCATCTTTTCACTATGGTTAGATTAAAATATCCTTGTCATCCCATAATGATCTCAGCATCTGTCTCTGTGTAGACTGGTTCTGTTCGACTGTCCCAGACCTCGGACGGAACAATCTTCAGTCTATAAGGAGGGAAGTGGTGGATTGACATGTCGTTGAAGATATCCCCGGAACTGAAATTACACTTCAGGGGGATCTCCTCAGTGTATTCCTGGATCTGAAACATGGATTAATTCTGAATAAATATTTAAAAATAAAAGGTTAATAAACTGTTTAAAATCTTCCAAGAATGGGCTTTGTGTTTTCAGAATATGTAAAACTTTTTTGTGATTATATTCAACAATGCACTTTTCTAAAAAAAATTGTAATTAGACAAGACAGCAATCCATTCCTTCTCCAGCTGAAATTAGGAAATGGACTACAAGTTTCCCTTTAGAAGATCCCTGAAGACAAGCTGCAGTGAAACTGTCAATGTTTGGATAATAATATCCCCTGCATAAATAAAGAAGTTATGTGAACTGAATATAGACTTCCTGACTGAGATATTTAGTTGAATGCACAGAGCTCATCTTAATTTTAAGGTGCCTTTATATTCAGTTTTGATAAATAAAAACATTCAATGTAAGGTGTTCTATAAAAATTATAGTAAGAACAGTCAGTATGAAAATGGAATTTTTGTATCAGTTAAAGCTTTTGCAGCAGGTGAGCCATCAAGTCAATAATATGTGCCTGTTGAATATAAGATTCATAAGAAAAGAGTGCAAATTCTTGTCATTTAGCCTTCTCTCCCAACAGAGGTAGCTCTGTCATAAATTCCTGTACAACCTCTGTCTTAATACAATGTTTCTTGGTCTTCCCACAGTTTCCCCTAGCGGGACAATATTGCTAATTAAACTACCTGTCATTATTTCAGCCAATGAAAACTCTGAATGCATAAATAAAAATTTTTGTTGTCACACAGACCTATGCAATGATGCAGTAGCTAAATGAAATGTTCTGAAAAGACAACTCGAAGTGAAAGGTGCATATTTGAGTAAAGTTGAGCTTTTGGAAAGCTTACGGAATTAACTTAGGCGTTTTGATAACTTTTGAAAAGGCATCGCTGGTTGCACATCTAACTTGGATTGCATCCAATCAGTGTTCTACATTTCTAGACCCAGAAACGTTCGTTTTAAGACAGAGGTTGTATAGGAATTTATGACGGAGCTACATCTGTTTGGAGAGAATGGTCATTGAGGTGCTTTGTTGAGGAAATAAAACCAGTCAATTACTACCTTCATTATGTAAGATCCAGTTTCCCTTAGAATTCTGGCTGGTGTCCTGAAATCAGTCAAATAAGAAAGTATTCATATCATTTAAATCAACTTACAGTATTGAACAATTTGAATTTTTTATTTACAATCATATTGATACACATTGCTACCAGATAAACAATTGCTTAAAAAATATAAAGTTCCTTAAGCCATATGATTTCTTAAAGTTACAAAATCCTGATGGATTGAATTAGGCATATTTGCACATTTTATTGTTAGGTATTGAAGCATTAATACATTCTTTTGACTTACAAACCTTTGTTCATACAAATAAAAGTAAGGTAAATTTAAGGTAACATTCAATAATTCATTTGGATATGGAGGGAACCAAAGATTTAGAAAAGCAGTCAATGTAATATCTAAAATAAAGCTTGTAACCGTTTGTGATTCTTGTAAAAAAGGACTTGCTACATGTTGACCATTGCTGAGAAGCTGTTCCCCAGGAAGACAATGTACTGTAATTGCACCCAACTATCAAAAAGCTAATTACTTTTTATGATGCATCTAAGAAAGGTGAGTGAGTTGGGGTTTAACATGCTTTCAACAATATTTCAGTTATAAAAAAAGAATTACAAGCATCCAAAAGAGTGGACAGATCAGGAAGAATAGGATCAAAAGGATGAGGGAAAAGACAGAAAGTGAGAGATAGAGAGCAGGTTTAAGACTCAATTTGGTCTGGCTTCTGCCCGTTGACCTGTCCAGCTTGGGTGTCCCTACCAGGAGCATGTAAGCTCCAGATGGCAGAGTCCTCGAGGTCTCTGAAGAACGCAAACCACCACACCATGATAAGGTATTTAGTAAAGTGGAGGTCTAGGAAAGGGCTCCCTACCTGTCAACCATGGCTGAGAAGCTGTTCCCCAGGATGATGATGTGCTGTAGCTGCTCCTCACTCCAGTTGCTCCACAGCAGATTGTTGTACAGAGTCTTCCCACAGTGCGGCAGGAAGAACAGGGTCCGACTGGAACATGGCCTTTTACCTTCCTGGAAAGAATTAAAATCTTTAAGTTTTGAATCAAATCTGTGAACAAATTTTGCAATTTGATTTTTATCTTACAATTTGTTGAATAAATCATGGAAGTAAAAGCACAAGGGAGAATAGGGAAGTCAGGGCAATAAAATCCCGAATATTCCCGCCCCCTTCAAAAGCCCTTGCCATCCCTTTAATTATATCTAAAGATAACCTGCAGGAAAGTAGGGTGACCCAACAGCTCCCCCCTTCAACCCTTCATCTTTTGAAAATGACTGGATCATGATTTACAGAAGAATGAAAAAGGAATTAAATCAATTGAAAACTAACCTCATTTACAGAAATGACATTGAATTTGAATTCCTCCAAAAGCAACTTCTCTCCATCAATGAACACAGGGTCGTACACTGACATAGTCCTAAGCTGAAACAACACAAATATAATTGCAACTGGTTTAGGATAGATTGGATAAGTAGAGAACCTGGATAAGCTATGACTCTCCAGTTGCATCATTAATTTTGAAAAAGAATTTATTTTGGATAAGTACTTACTGTATTATGGTCCCCTGTAAATATATTAAGCGAGTTGTGATTAATGAACTTAAAATAAGTATACAATGTGGGTATCTTACTCAAATGAAACTATATGAAAGATGAAATTGCAATGAGAACCTCAAAAAGAGCTACCAAAACATATAACATAATTTCCACAAATAGTTCCAAAAACATGGAAACTTCAGTTGAAAATTAAATATTGATCCTCTGAAGATATTGAGTCACTCAATTTTAAGTTTATCTCATTGAGATACACACTTCATATGACTTTTGTTATAAGGGCTTTTTGACATTTTAGGGATGAACCTGATTCTCTCTACACAGAGGAAGCTCTGTCATAATACAAACATTTCTCGGTCTAGAAATGTACAAACATGATTGGCTGCAATCAAAGTTATATGTGCAATCAGTGCTGCCGTTTAAAAAGTTACCATTCAAAACGCCTCAGTTATTTCTGTTAGCTTTCAAAAACTAAACTTTATTTGAATATGCACCTAAGTCTTCTTTACAGAACACATACGCCTCATTTAGCGACTGCATGCATAGGCCTGTGTGAAAACAAATATGTTATTTATGCATTTGGTGCTTTCATTAGCATTATTGTCCCGCTAGACGAATCTGTGGGAAGTCTTACCGAGAAACGTTCATATTAAGACATAGGTTGCAATATTGTGCTGCCAGGGTAAACTGCCGGAAGTAGGTGTGTTTATAGTTATGTAAAATGACTGAATGTATGAATATATGTATATTAAGGAATAAGGTATACATTGATGCCGGATGCTTATGTAGTTGACTCACCTTCAAGTCCTCCCGCAGAGCCAGACAGAGGGCGAACTGATACTGGGCTGTGACACAGGATGCTATACTCCCCACACCATAACACACAAACTCAAGCTGTGAGGAGTTTGCATTTCTTTTGCATCCATATCTTCCCTTCCTTGCATCTCCTCCAGAGAGTGACAGAGCAGCCATGTTTTCAGTTGTCAAGTCAACATCATCAATTTGATCCTTATCTGGTGTTATACAACTATTGCTTTCACAAAGCTGCTTCATTTGACCTACCAAAAAGATTTGATGCATAATAAAACCATGAAGAAATGAGGAAAAGAGGGTTTACAAATTAAGATTACCAATACAAGTTTTATCATCTTACATTAACAATGGCTGAAAAAAATTCAATCCAAATACACTTATACAAGGTTGAAAAGATTGCAGTTTGTTAGAATTCAAAATCTCAGAAATTCTATTCACAACAGTTTAAAGAGGATGTATAGTGAATATGCGTGTTTTTAAAGTTAGGCAAACCATTTTCTGTATTTCTTTTATATATAGGAATCAAATGAGCATAAATTTGAGAAAATATTTATAAATATACTTTTTTTTACTTATATGACACCTTGATAAATACTTAGATTTAAGGATATCATCTCATTATACACTCAAATGCTTTTAAATAAAAAATTTAAGAGCGACTGGCTGTCTTGAAAGTCACATCACGCAGTGTAGAAGGTAGAAGCTCAGTTTAGTCTTTCTATTTGTATATTTAGGTTAATATAACGTGAAAACATACATTTCCATCTCACATGATTTTAACATATTTAAATGTATTTTTCCTTACAGATGTATAATAGGGTGGAAAAGTATACGCTTTCAGGCAGTTTGATGGTCCTGAGAAAATTACAAGTCCTCTAAATACCAAATCAAATCTTCCTTTCAACTTTATTCATCAGCATAAAATATAACTGCATGCCATCTATAAATATCTATAGCTCCATTTTATCTTTCCTTAAAAAAATACAATTTCCATTACTGCTGGTATATAATTTCTAAATAAAGGAAAATTAGAATACTTACCAAGTACTTCAAGGTAGAATTCACTTTTCTTCAGATACTCTCTGTAACCCAAAAATTTAATAAAGAGCAAAAACATTTTTTTGACTATTATGATTTCGAATCTTGAAAAAAGCCTGACTAGCCCAAAAGTATGATCTTGCTGATTTTTGGAACAAATTATAGAAACGAAAACAGTTGTTATGAAAAAAAATAAATGATACCTATCACAATATTTCAAAGCAAAACAATTCAAAATAATACTTTCTTTTTAAATATTAGGTGAATTTTTACAATTTACTTTACTGAAGAACTATAAACGTTATCAGTCAGGCGTGAAGGTAATCAGGTTGTCACTTATCGATCCATAAATTTCTACTTTCAGGGTAGTAAAACCTATTCAAGGGATCGGTACTGTCATCTTCGACATTAAGTTCCTTGCATAACAATTGGACACACCAAAAGAAGGCAGAAGGGGTGTCTAGACCTTTTCATGCTTAATTTGAAGGGGTATTTGGCCTCACTTTCATGATAATGTTTCTCATATATATTTTACATTGTGTACATACACATTTATCACATTATCTAGACAGAAATGATCTAACTTTTATCAAACCCATTAGATGAATTAAGGAAATAAGGAGTGTTTAGGTATTTTAGTGTTTTTTGATGGGGTGTTTAGGCTCTTTCATAACAATGTTTTTTCATAAAGATAATACATTATTACGGCATCCCAAAAGTTTGTTCACTTACTTGTCTGTCTCAATAGAAATTATAAAATATCATGTCATATCACTGGTCTGTAAAGAAAAAATACAAATCTATAATACTCAGTCAACTTTAACCATTTTGACAGCTCATGGAACTTACCAAGGCCAAATAATTTTAACACCTGATTGTTTGTCTTTGTATAAACTCAGCGGATCAACAGCAACAAACATTCTCCATATACGAATCTTACAGCTACTTATGATCTATTTTGTTTCTTTCACGGCACTTTATTACAATGTATAGTTTACAGTGAATATTTTACACAAACTTTAAGATGGTCATTATATCTGCAAATGTAGTAATGCAGAAACCCATATTACCCTAAAGTTTTATGCAACATGTCAAACGTGCATTTATAATATGGGACGGGAAAGATCAAATTTTCATTATTTATCAAGATGTACAAAAAACAGAGGAGTGCTATGAACCAGGCATTCCATTTACTCATTTTAAGTTACTCATTCAAGAAAATAAAACCTTTAACAAGCCTCAATTACTGGTACTTGTCACAACCAGCAAGTACCTTCACTAATGAATTGAGATTCTTCCAGTGTCTCTTACTCGCCCAGATTTAATCTATCTTTTTAACCCAGTTGGATGTAGGCTTATCTGTCATTATGATCTTCTAGTGTTAGTTTGTCTGGTAACCTTGTTAAAGCACTGCAGTTGTAATCATTGGCGGCTGGTAATGTGCAGTACTACTGTAATATGGGTCAACTATAAATACTTGAAGGCTTGTTTGACTTATTATCAATCTAAAGTTTTATTTATCTTTTAAAAATTCATTGTTTTAATCTTTTTATATGAAATAAATAAATATATTAATTGTAGCATTTTAAAAAATCTTATAAAACATACCACCATCATTCAAAACCTAAAAGATATTTAAGAGTTTTGAGTACGAGTTCGTCTTTGGTACGAATTTATCGCATCTGAACTGAAGTGAACTGAAGTGCCGTTTTACTTTTACTATTTTAGGTCGAATTACTTACACGCAACTGGTCAATTTGTTTTTTACGTAATCACTGTCAAAATAATTGAGTTCCGAAGTGCCTTCACACATCTGAATCCCTTGATGCACTTTGGGTTCATACTGTCGGCGTCTTGTTCTCTTCTTATTTTTCACAACAACGAAATCTTCAGCCATGACATGTGGACCCGGAAGTTATTATTAGCATTCGGAAAAATTCGGCTATCTCCGTCCGTATGCCAGCATGCACTATTAATTTAAACATCATTATTTCATTTCAAGCTTTTGAAAGTTGCTTAATGTTGTGAACGTACCAAAATAGAATTCAGTTATCATGATTGTAATGATAAGACGAACGCATATTTTTTAAGAAATATATTTATAATGATTTGGAATTACCTCCCCTTAATTCTTGGCTCGAAATTTGATTTGGCCATGCTGCCTGTATTTGGAGTTTTCAGTGAAATTTCATTGCAATTTCAAGAAAAATTGAATTTATAAGGTCTGCATGTATTTTATATTCATTTAAGATTTCCAAGAAACTTATACGTGAATCAACACAAGGTAAAGCATCATTATTACAAATAGCCCTAGGGCTTATAAGCACTTTATTAATGATTATTCGTAATCAAAACGACCTCGTCAATGTCAAATTTTATCACCAAAACGAACTTCTATTAATGTTATATTTTAATTATTGTTAAGAAGAACATTTTCAATTAGTAATTGTATTATATCATTAAATAATACAATTTAGTGAATGAATTTCTTGTTTATGTGATGATATAGCCATTTTAGCTCAGACATCAAACCTGAAAGGTCAGAAGGGTTCATCGCATGGTCTGTTGTCAGGTATCAGTTGGTGTAAACTTTTAACATTTTTAACTTCTCCTAAGGAAACATTGCACCACAAAAGAATAAATATTTTGGGGATGTAAAGGGATAAAAGGCAAATCTTAATCTCACCTTTCAAACATACATTTAGAGATTTATGGTTGACAAATGTATTATATGGATATGCTCCAGATAAAATTATTTCCATAGAGTCACTGTTTCAGTCATGTTTCAATGGAAACCGCAATAACTAAAATTCATTAGCAATTCGTTTACCCTCAAGGGGCACTATATAATCTAGGTATCCTGACTGATTCGTATACAAAGATTGGTGAAGGTAACATGTATAGTTTCTTCTAATGCACTGACACATGACAATTTTAGTGAAGTATTCCACTATGAGAACTAATGTATATGAATCTTATTCTTGAACATAAACAACATAAAGGCTGATGAGCAACAGAGCCAATGCCTCAAATTTTTTGGTTACTACTGAAATTTTGATTGATACGGGTAATGCCTTAAAATCTTTAGATTGTTTCCCAACTTCACATTTTCAGTTAAAGTTACAAGTATGGTAATGTTGTTGCTTTAGTAGTATTCAGAGTGTTATACGTATTGACTACATTTGTTTGTGAGTAACTTAATGCTATGTGAAGTCATTTACAGGCAGGAGTATGCAAGTTCATCTCACTTTTTCTCTCTCAAAAAGCTTAATTGAGTTTAGAATTTACATTACCGTATTCGACGTGATAAGCGCCTGGGGCGCTTAAAAAATTGGTAAAAGGGGGCGCTTATTAAAACCATAAAAATTGTCCTCAAGTTTAGTCTTGAAAGTGTTTTCTTACGATACACATGTCTTTGAACTAACTTTTATCTTTTTATATGGTGGCTGGGGATCTTGAAATACCCTGTATTCTTCACTTTTGGAAGTAAAAGACTTATTGAAAGACTGAAAAAACCTTCTTCAATGAATCAGCATGCAAGGTTAGCAATGTTGAGAGTTGGGCGCTAAATCAGGACGCATATTGTTCAGTCAAAAACGTGGTGGGTGGGCGCTTATAGGGGAGTGGGCGGTTATTAAGTCGAATACGGTAATTGCATGTTTATGGTTTGTACTGCCATTTAGTTCACAAGTTTTCCAATTGTATGAAACTTTTCTGGCTTATGCATTAGTTTCTTACTAATTATTTCAATGTGAATATCAAGAGAAACTTAAGTATTATGTGTTCACTCGTTAAGTTTGGTATAAGGTTGAAAGCACAAGAAAGCTGATATCTTTTCACTTACTTTTCATTGCAGAAGACCGTTCATTTTTCTTATTTGATATTTAGGTGTTCAAATGAAAGTAATCAAGGAGTTACATTGACCCTAATCTTGGAAGTCAATTTTCATCCTGTGAATTATTTAGATTGTATTTTTCTATTTTTTCAGGCATTTGAGCGTTGAATGAACATGCCTGCATATTGACGGAAGATTTTGAAGATTTGAATTACTCATTCTATCAAGCAGTGTAAATCACTAGGCTGAGATTGAAACTGTAACGAACCTTACCTGATTAATATTATAGAGACCAAACATCAAAATGGTTTGTGACAAAAAACAAACACATGATTGTATTGTGTGCAAAAAAGTTTTGGAGACAGCCAGTAGTTGGCAACGACATATGAGAGTGCATACAGGAGAGAAGCCATATAAATGTAATGAGTGTGGTAAAGCATTTCCAGCTCCGCATGGCCTTAAGATTCACATGAGAATACATTCCGGGGAGAGACCATACAAGTGTAGTGAGTGCAAGAAAGAATTCAGACAATCAAGCAGCCTTCAGGTACATAAGAGAATTCACACTGGAGAGAAACAGGGCAAGTGTTTTGTGTGTGATAAAACATTTTCAAGTTCTGGTTACCTTAAGAAACATATGCTCATCCATACTGGAGTGGAACCATTTAAGTGTAGCGAGTGTGGTAAAACATTTAATACCTCATACAGCCTTAAGAGACACAAGAGACTTCATTCTAAAGAAGAACCCTTTAAGTGTAGTAAATGTAGTAAAGTCTACAGACAACTACACGACCTGCGGTCACACATGAAAATTCACACTGGAGAGGGACTACACATTTGCAGCACATGTAGCAAACCCTTCACTCACTTATGCGACCTTCAGAAGCATGAGAAAGTTCACTCTGGGGAGAAACCATTTAAGTGTGACGAATGTGGTAAAGCGTTTGCTCAGTCGAATAACCTGAGGAACCATGAGAAACTACATACAGGAGAAAAACCATTCAAGTGTAGTGAATGTGATAAAGCATTTTCACGGTCAGAGCATTTGCAGAGACATAGGTTCACCCATACTGGAGAGAAGCCGTTTAGGTGTAGTGAATGTGGAAGGGGATACGGAGAAGCCAGTGCATTACGGAGACACATGAAGGTTCATTCTGGGGAGAGACCTTTTAAGTGTATTGTGTGTGGAAAAGCATTTGTATTTTCAGCCAATCTAAGGGTACACATGAAAATTCATACTGGAGAGAGACCACACAAGTGCAGTGTGTGTGGTCATGCATTTACACAGTCAAGTATGTTGAAGAACCACATGAAGGTCCACATTGAACATGGTCCCGTCAAGTGCAGTGAATGTGACAGGGTCTTTACAAAATCAAGTTACCTTCAAAGACACATGAAAGTTCACACTGGAGAGAAACCATTTAAGTGTGGGGAATGCCGTGCAACATTTTTGTCCTCCAAATGTCTTCATAACCACACCAAAATTCACCAAAGTTTATTTCAATGTACAGATTGTGATAAAGCATGTACTTCCTCAAGTAACTTACAGAAACACATGAAAATCCACACTGGAGATGAAAAAGAGCATAAGTGTAGCGAGTGTGGTAAAATATTTGCATCGAAACATGGCTTACAGAGACACCAAATGCTTCATACTGGTGATAAACCCTTTAAGTGTCCAGTATGTGATAAGGCATTCACACAGTTGTATAATATTAAAGAGCATATGAGAATTCATACCGGAGAACGACCATACAAATGTAGTGAGTGTGGTCAAACATTCGCACAGTCAGGTAACCTGCATGCACACATGAAATTACACACTAAGAACAAACTGGGTTAACAGTACAATAATACTGTTGGCAATATTATTTGAACATGTCAAATCATGATTCTCTAAGAAAAAATGCCATTTTTCAGGTTAAGTGTGATAAAAAAATCATAACTATTTTTGGGTGATCGGGCATCAACCAATCAAGTTACCTTCTCTTCAAATGTTAATTCAGACACCTGCCATTCACCATAAAGCAATTGCACCAACTGAAGTAGGACAAGACATTTAATGAACTGCATAAGATATGAATTCATACCGGAGAAAATAATCTTTCAGGTTTGTCTAGTGATTGGTAACATCACCAGTGTAGTGAGTGAGAACCGAACAAGTATAGTGACGGAGGACCTCACAAGTGTAGTGATTGTGGACTTCACAGTTGTAGTGATTGCTGACCTCTGACATAGTGTAGTGATTGTGGACCTCACAAGTGTAGTGACTGAGGACCTCAACAAGTGTAGTGACTGAGGACCTCAACAAGTGTAGTGACTGAGGACCTCAACAAGTGTAGTGACTGAGGACCTCAACAAGTGTAGTGACTGAGGACCTCAACAAGTGTAGTGGGTCAGAGAATCACACCAATAAACGACATGTGATTTCCTATTCCTTTTTGTCTTAATGAATGTGACTTTGGAACAACTACTTATCCTGAACAAACATTATTAAAATCCAACTTCGATCCCAACGTGGTGAATAGAGGTTAATATTAAATAAATTAAGCTAATATTCACATAATTACGCGCAAGTGCATCTGCGCAAATGAAGTAAAATCTTCCGCGCAAACGTCAACTTTTTTTCGAGCAAATGATATGCCGATCCGCGCAAAACATTCTCATTCCAACTTCTCAAGAACTACATCACTTCCAGAAGTGTTTTGTTGGGAGGATTCATATACCAACGGTATCATAGAGCTCTTCCTTTCCTGAATGTTTGGAAACTGCAATATTTGTCTAAATAAAAGAACTTCAAGTCATTTCCGGAAAAATAGAGGGGTTGTGATTTATTACGAGTAATCAAAAGAAAGAAAGAGCAAAGAATAGCGCCTTTTGACATGAAACAAAGCAAGGATAGGTTGTAAGGATTGGTAATGGCAAAGGGAGGTAATGCAAATGATTGGGAGAAGAATCTAACGAAAGGTTACAAAAAGGCCGTAATTGTACAAATATATATATATATATATATATATATATATATATATATATATATATAAATTCCGTGTTTAAAAGCCATTTGAAAATATTCTCATGTTCTCTATTAATAAAGTATTTAATTGTGTCAAAGGCAACCCAAAAACTGTTTCGAAAGATGTATACGAGGGGTGACAATAAAATAATTTCTTCTGTCTTTTTCTCTCATTAATCTACACAGTAGAGAAATGGGTTTAACCCGACACGGGGTTAAAGCGCTCCGCGTGTCCATCAATTGTTCACCCGTGCGTCCGATACCGTTTTACCGCATTATTCGAAACTAAAAGACCTTGAAACTATGTATAGATCATTTATTTTGCCCATCTTTGACTATTGTGATACCATCTGGGACAATTGCACTAAAGAGCAAGCTAATATGTTAGAAAAATTACATTTAGACGCTCTGAGGACCATCTCAGGTGCAGTTAAGGGCACAAGTCACCAAAAACTATATTCTGAAACAGGCTTGTCTTCGTTAATGGAAAGGCGCCACTTTCACAAATTATGTATGTTCTATAAAATGGTGTATGGATTAACTCCACAATATCTGTCGATATGGGTTCCACCAAACGTTTCTGATGTAAGCAGTTATAATTTACGAAATTCCGAAAATCTACGAGGCACTTCTGGGCGTTTGTCTCATTTTAATAACTCTTTTCTTCCATCAACTGTTAATGCTTGGAACGCGCTGGATACAACAATTAGAAATGCAGCCTCACTGACACAATTTAAAACTTTGATTTCATGTGACAGGACTTTATCTCCTACATTTAAATATTATACATCTTATGGTCCAAGGCGAAGACAAATTCTTCTCTGCCGCATGCGCCTCGGTTGCAGCGATCTCAATTCACATTTGTTTGATAGAAGGTTATCAGTAAATCGCGTCTGTTCTTGTGGAAACATTAGGGAGGATCCTTTTCATTACTTCTTTAAATGCCCACTATATGATAGATTCCGATCAAATCAATACTTTTTTAAAAACGATATAACATTAAAATCTATCTTGAGCGGCGACAAATCCTTGTCACAGAGTGCTAACGAATCCCTAATAATATCTGTATATCATTTCATAAATGATACCAACCGATTTTTATAACTCTTTTATTAAATCTGTACCAAATGCAAAAGTAGACAACGCTTAATATGATTTTGATTTTTGTAAAATAATTGAAAATATATATTTCCACCAATGTATTTGATATCTTAATCGTTTCTTGCTTGTTTCAGGAGAAGCATTTATATAGGCATTTGCTGCCTGTTTGCTAATCCTTTTTCCTTTTTGTATATATATATATTCTGAATGTTGTGTATTATATGTTTTATGGAAATAAAATACTGTTTAAATCAAAAGACCTTGGTATGGATGTCGAATCTAGGAAAAAAAGTCACAGAAAAAAAGTCATGGAAAAAAAGTCACAGGAAAAAAAGTCACAAATTATATTCGAATGCATATAAGTGACTAATTATTTCAATATTTTAGTAAATAATCCTTTGATATGCATTTTGAATTATTGTTTGTTGTAAATCCACATATTTTTAGAACCATTTGAGCATGGATAGTAAGGTAATTGGCTTTATTGTAATCACAAATTGAGTGTTGTTTTTGTTAATAGCTATGAATAGTCATGAACTGTTGTGTTGTTATTGTCAACAGCCAATCAGTATGTTTACTTAGTAGATTGAGAATATCCATTCTAAAATTCAGATTGTGACAATGATGTCCGAGCTATGCTTCCGGACCATGACACCTGCAAGAGAACCATGAGGAATCAACGGCCCACACCACCGGTTCCAGGCACACTGAGCGAGCTTGGCACCATACCAGAAGAGTCCTCTACGACAACATTAGGGGATCCCTTCCTCATCTACGACAACGGCGCCAACAACCCTAACAGAATTCTGTGGTACGCATCGACTGATTCGCTCAAACGCCTTGCCCAAGCTGACACCATCTTCATGGATGGCACCTTCAAGACGTCACCTCGTATCTTCACTCAAATCTTCACTATGAGAGTTCCTTTCAGGGACACCTACATCACTGCTGTATATGCTCTTCTCCCGAACAAGACCCGTGCCATGTACGAAGAACTGTTTCAGGCTGTTGTTGATAAGATTGAAGAGTTAGGACTTGATGTATTTGTAGAAACGGTTGTAACTGATTTTGAAGATGGTATTTTGCGTTCAGTAGTTGCAGTATTTGGCAGAGACGTAACCACTAGAGGATGTTTCTACCACCTGACACAGTCAACTTGGCGACGTGTTCAGGACCTTGGCCTAGTCCCCTTCTACAAAGAAAGCAACGAGTTTAGACTCTTCTGTGGAATGCTCGACGGTCTGGCGTTTCTCCCTGTGGATGAAGTGCAAGAAGGAATGGAACATCTCCATTCCATCAAACCTGACGGCCCTGCTGAAATTGATGATCTGTTGACATACTTCGAAAGAACATATGTCAAAGGACACTACCGACAGCGTCCAGGACAAGGTCTGACCCTCAACATGAGAAGAGTCCCTCCCATGTTTCCTCCTGAGGTGTGGAATGTGCACGAGGCAACACTAAACAACGCTGCCTGTACCAACAACATCTGCGAAGGCTGGAATCACAAATTCTTCAACCTTGTCGGCCAGCACCACCCAAACATCTGGAGAGTGGTGGAGTGATTCAAAAAAGAAGACGCCACTGTCCAGACCATTATTGCACAGGATGCAATCGGCAACCAACCCGTCAGGAAGATCAGAAAGAAGTACAAGAAAATGCAAGAGCAGCTGAAGAACCTCTGCCAAGACCGTGCATGTGAGCGAAAAACCATTCCCGAGTTTTTGTATGGAGTTGGATGGAACATTCGTATTAATAAAGAGTATTGAGATGTCCAGATGATGATGTGTCTATTGTGAGAATAGTGCTGTCAATAAAGAGTATTGAAATGTCCAGATGATGATGTGTCTATTGTGAGAATAGTGCTGTCAATAATGTTTAAAATGTTAATGTTTTAATGTATATTGTTATGAGAAATATTGATTTTATTGATGGCTATTAAAAAGTTGTGACTTTTTTTCCTGTGACTTTTTTTCCTATAGAAATTTGTGACTTTCTTTCCATGACTTTTTTTCCTGTGACTTTTTTTCCGGTCACCTGGATGTCACCTATCGGATGTTGACGTTCTTTGTCGGAGTAAAAACGTATTTTCGTTTCTTTAGCAGTACTCGAAACATTTTATTTCGAGACTAACTATTGCAGGCTTAATTTTACCACATTGTCAAAGTCTAAAGAGCAACAAAACAATAACTTACAAAAACAAAACAAACATTGTTACAAATGATCAGACACTTAATGACGTTTCAATGAGAATTAGACTTAATCCCTTGGATAATTAGCGTCTCCCACTGTGACATTGATTTTGAATTGTTTCTTCGTGTATTCTAAACATACAAGCTTGTTAATTCCCTTATTTGTCAAGCTCAGTAGCAGCTATATTGGACAGCTACGCCTGAGAGCCGTTGCAATTTGGTAACATTTGCGCTATATCTTTGCGACGCTCTATTTGTCTGACATTTTAGAGCTTGAGAGCGCAGCTGGGATACAGAGTTTAAGGTAAGACGACTTCTTCTAGTTTATGGTAGTTACCTTTAAACGGATTAACAATATAAAGTACCACCTTCGATACGCCATATATACCTCAGTTCCTGGAAGGCGATCACTTCTAGTTTATGGTAGTTGTTTTAACGGATTAACAATATTCAGTACCTCCTGCCGTACGACATATATTCAGATTCTTTATTACTTTTATCTTTACAGATAATCAGTACATAATAAAGACAGGAATTGGTACAGGTGGATACTGACTAAACAATGAGTATAATAAATTATTTTGGGGAGAATGTACAGCAATTCATTATTCACTAACAATCAGTTCATTCCTTAAACAACTAGCTTTATACAAATATTTCCCTAGGTTACAGAGTTCTTTTACATTTCAAACACTTACTAATTGGATAAGCTTAAATACAGATGGACGTCGATAATAATAAGGTTTAATATAAGCGTGCCTATAATCAATGTAACATGGGCATACTAATATGAAATGAAATTCATCTTCGATATTATCTTTACAGAATATACATTTTCGTTCATTATAATTAGTGCTATTGTATCTGCCAGTTTCAATAGCGAGGTTATGTGAGCTAAGTCGAAATTTCGCTAGATATTTTCTAGACAAGTAGGGAACCGATTTACAAAGATAATATTGCAATGTACAGGTATCAATGATATTTCTATAAATGACACATTTTGGAGAAATAGCTAAATTACTAAAGATATTTTGTGATGCCTGATCTAATAATCGTTGTTTTTGAGCTGCAAGCTGCAATTGAGCCTTTGTAAACTTATTATTATAGTTAAAGACCACTCCCAAGTATGTGTAACTATCAACAACCTCAATTACACAATTATTATAGCACCAACTTTCAGAAAACCTACGCTTACCACCTTTCCGGAAACAAACTATTTTAGTCTTAGCAATATTAACCTCAAGTCCCCAGCGATGAGAGTAACTCAACAACGAATCTAAATGAGACTGCAATCCTTCAATTGTTTCTGAAATTAAAACTAAGTCGTCTGCATACATTAACAAAAACATACTGAGAGCTTTACACTTATAAAGGGAATGCATTTATCTTCCAAAAACGAGGCCTCAAAATCGCTGAGATAGAACGAAAATAGAATTGGAGATAAAACTTCACCTTGCATTAAGCCAATACTATTCTTGAAATATGCACTATCGAAACCACCAACACTTACACACGATCTTACATTCAAATACAATGAATAAATAACTGACATCAGCTTACCATTTATACCCATTTTCGACAACTTAAACCATAACTTTGACCGATCAATAGAATCAAATGCGCGCTTAAAGTCCACAAAGGCACAATACATACGTTTATTGTTATTAAGACTGAGGCTTATCATGGAGTGGAGAGAAAATATAGCATCAACAGTACTTAGCTGTGGCCGAAAGCCAAACTGAAAATCCGGAATACTACCGTTAACCGAGGACCAGTCCAAGAGTCTTTGATTAAAAATTCTAGTTAAGAGCTTCCCGAAACAACTAATGAGACTTATACCACGATAATTTCCTGGAATAGAGCTATCTCCTTTTTTGAAAACTGGTATTATGACAGCAGATGACCATCTACTGGGGAAAAAGCCTGTTGATAAAATACAGTTAAAAATTCTGTGTATAAGAGGCGTTAAATATGCATCAAATTCAATGAAATATTCATTTATCATACAGTCAGGGCCATGTGATTTATCACGCTTTAAACAGAGAGTTTAATCTCAGCTGTGGTAATCTCCTTATCCCTTATAACCCAGTTCCTGGAAGCCGATCACTTCTAGTTTACGGTAGTTGAATTTTAACGGATTTACAATATTCATTACCTTCTTCTACATATGTACTTAAAGATAAACGACATTAGAATCTACATCGAAACGTCGCTAATTCACAGAATTACGAGATTTCTTATCCATAAGAATTCCCTTCACATATGTTATATTTGATAAGTTTCTAAACAACATATATGGATGCTGTACAAAGACTTTTTTCCGATTGCAGATTTCAACACTGATTCAACAAAGTGCCTGACTTTTACCAAGGGATCTTTAATGGATATAGTACATAAAATACATCAAGTTAATCTCAACGTTTAACAAGGCGCTTATAAAAAGAAAGAAGTAGTTAAGCTGAATTTGACAAACTCCACGTCTAAATATCAACACCTTTTAAAAAGGTATTTTAGACAATAACAGTGCATCGAACTTGAAGTTTTACATTCGTGGCATTAGAAGAATGGCGGATAAGAAAAACGAAGTCACATGTGAAGTATGTGATAGAGTGTTAAGTTCACGGTTCACATTGAAAAGACACATGAGGATACACACCGGAGAGAGACCATATAAGTGTAGCGAGTGTGTCAAATATTTTTCAAATCCAGATTCTCTTCTCGTACACATGCGAACCCATACTGGAGCGAGACCCTTCAAGTGTAGTGAGTGTGATAAAACATTTCGATATACAGGTGACCTAAAGGTACATATGAGGTCACACACCGGTGAGAGGCCCTACAAGTGTAGCGAATGTGGTCAAACATTCAAACATTCAAGTGTGCTTAAATCACATTTGAATGTTCACACTGGAGAGAAACCACACGCGTGTTTGGTATGTGATCAGCTATTCGCACTGTATGGCAGTCTGAAAAGACACATGAGAATACACACGGGAGAAAAACCATTCAAATGTAACGAATGTGATAGAGCGTTTTCGTCGTCAACAAGACTAAAACAGCATATGGGAATTCATACAGGAAACAAACACACGTGTCCCCAGTGTGGTAAACAATTTCTAAGAACAGATCATCTTAAGAGGCATATGAGAAGCCATACAGGGGAGAGACCATTTGAATGTTGTGTATGTGACAAGACGTTTGAAAGGGCATATAGCCTGAAAAGCCACATGCAAACACATACTGAAGAGCGACCCCACACGTGTGACGTGTGTGGAGGAAACTTTGCACGATCAGTGACTCTTCAGAGGCATATGTTGACTCATACAGGAGTGAGGTCGTTCAAGTGTAGTGAATGTGATCAGACTTTTAAGCGATCAGACAATCTGCAGGTCCACATGAGAATCCACACCAGACGAAAAGCCAAATACATGTAGTGAATGTGAATCAGGCAGCTTGAAGAGACACGAGCAACTTCATTCAAGGGAATTCAATGTACACCCTTGCTACATCACACTCTAATAGCCCTTTTCATGAGTTGTTTCTCTTTGACATTCGTGTAACATATATCAAATGTCATTTAAACTATTAAATGTCTTTTTGTATGTCTTTGTAGTAAATCATATGTAATTTACAATATTTATTTTATACATTACCGATTGAAATATTACAAAAGATTGGAGGTCTTATTTTTAGCAGGGATTCAAACGGACAGAAAGGGGATCTTCACATATTTACCTCCACACAAATTAACTAACTTACACGTGCAAAGGGCAAACATTTAAAGTTGCTCATGACATGGTACACTTATGCCCCAAAGACTTGCTAATATAGGCCTTGCCGCAATTCATTATAATTTGCTTCAGGTTTGACCTTCAACTCTCCAAAGTAACAACTACTATTGTAGATAATTATCAAATTAGATTTTACCTAGAAACGTGAAATATAAAATATCGGCGGGAACAGGTTGTTATTCTTCGTCATTTGTTTGTCTAAAGACGCATATATAAGCGTTTCATGCTAAAGAAAGGACTTTGTCCTCGACAAGTCTTTATAACCATACCAAAATTCACCAAAGATTGTTTCAATGTACAGATTGTGATAAAGCATGTATTTCCTTAAGTAACCTACAAAAGCATATAACTACAAGTGTATCAGCTATAGAATTCTTTTAAACGCGTCGTCTGTAAAACTTTCTCATTTCCAACTTCTCCTCTAGAACTACAGCACTTCCAGAAGGGTGGCATTAACATAGAATAATTTCTTTTGTCCTTTTCTTTTATTAATGTAGAGAAATTGTTATAACCCGGTGCGGGGTCAAAGCGCTCTGCGTGTCCATCGTTTGGCCACCCGTGCGTCCGATACCGTTTTTCCGCATTACTCGAAACTAATAGACCTCCGTATGGATGTCACCTATCGGATGTTGACGTTCTTTGTCGGAGTTTGACAAAACCTAAAACTCCTCTTGAAAATTGTTTATGTTAATTTTGTAATTCCAACGTAGTTGAAAACGAGGTTCATTTTCTAACTTCTTGTAGTTTATATTCAGACATAAGAACTTCTCTTTGGAATTCCTCCTCGTATATAGATCAAACGTTCCCCGATCTGTCAGCGAACTATCAACTGATGGCCTGGATGCACATGACAGATAAACCTTAACCCCTTTAGAATAATGAACTCTTCCATCAAGATAATAAAGATAACAAGGAAAGAATAGCTTTGGGGTGGGATATTTTATTTTGCATCCCATAGTGGTTGGATTTTGTTTACTAAATATGATACAGAAGAAGAAGAAGAAAATTATTTTATTTAAGTGTCACATGTTACAATACCAAATGAATACAGATATAAAACATGTTTAAAAGTAACATCCGGCCAATAGGCCTACGAGACACTACATATTCATTTAAAACAATATATGATAAAATATATTATATAAATATAAAACTTATCAAACATTCATTAAAAGACATGTATAATCGTATTTGTAAAATAACACTCATAATAGAACATTCGCAACGCCGATTCACGCGCAAATATCATTACTTTCACACGAAATTCAACTTATCTCCGCACTTAAGTACACGCACACTCTGACATGCGCGTCAACACACACACACACATAACATCTATAAATAGCACTTACTACCATATCATACACTTACTACCATACATTGTCATACCATCATACCATATCATACTATACCAACCAATCATAACTTTCCATACTTTGATACCAGAAATAAATCTTACCATCATACATACATCAACACATATATACATACATACCTACATACATATTTACATACATGTCAATATATATACATAATACATACTACATACATACAGACATACATACTGAACAAACAAACTCACACACCCCTACGTACTGCCATGTACATGTATACATATATACATACATACATACATGCATGCACACAAACATTCACAAATAAGGTCATTCTTACACGCATGCATAAGACATATCATCAATAAAATACATTACAATGGTAACAACAAAATAATATCAATATATAGCATTAAAACCCTAATCTACGCTTATACAATTTATTCACAAGAGCGGCTAAAGATTTACACAATGTAGGATTATTCATAAGAAAACAGAATTGGCTGACAGGTGACTGATGAATGAAGGACGGTAGGAGGGATTCAGCATAGGTCCATAAGTTATATCTTAAGTCACTATATAAACTGCAGCTAGTCAAGAAATGTATTTCATCTTCTACGACATCCTCGTCGCAGAGAGTGCAAGTCCTGTTTGATAAGGGTATCACTGGGCGGGCATATCTCCCAGTTTCAATCGCTAAAGGAAGAGTTCCACATCTGAGTTTGGCGTAAGCACTCCGATTTACTGCTGTTCTAACATAATCTTCTGTAGATAGTGTGTCTTTATATAACCGATATGTACGAAGTTTATTACCATTTATGAGTCCTTTGTCATCCCACATTTGATTTAACCAATCATGTTGGTCTAATAAAAACAACCAGTTCTTAACACACTCCATTTCAGAAACGGTGATGTTCATGATATCAGATACAGGCAGTTGCCATGATAAGATTGTGGAGTTGACCCTGTTAGTCCACGATCTGCGATACTTTTGAGACCATGTATTGATTTTATGGACGATTCTATCATTACCACTTTTCCTTATAACACGCCACAAACGTAGGATTTATAATTTTGTTTAGGGAAGGTGGAAGTCCAACCCATATCTCCGCGCACAGCTAGATTAGGAGATTTTCTTCCTACTCCAAGAAAGAAACGACACGCTTTGTTCTGCACAACATTTATGCAATTAAATTGTCTTGTTCCCCATATGCCGGCACCATAAGATAAGATCGGCTGAACTAGATTATTATACAGAGTGTTAAAAACATCATATTTCATTCCACCAGTAGCTTTATATTTACAAATGATAACTCCAAGGGCACGGTTAGCAGATTTGGCTATTTCGGCTGCTGTAAAATTTAAATCAAGATGCTCATGAAACCATATTCCAAGATACTTGTATGCATGAGAGTAACTAACATTATCTTCTCCAATAGAAAATTCAAACGTTGACCTGGCATGACCACTTGGACGGAAATGAACCACTTGGGTTTTCTTCAAGCTCACAGAGAGTCGCCATCTTGAACACCAGCTCTCTACACAATCTAACATTTTCTGTAAACAGATCTCATTAGGAGCAATCAGTGCAATGTCATCTGCATAAAGTAAAGCACTAAGTTGAGAGTTGTCTAATTCAACGCCACATTTCAAGTTGTTAATTTCTGCTACTAAGTCGTTGATATAAATAGAAAAGAGAGTGGGTGATAATACACAGCCTTGTCGAACACCGGAATAAACAGTGAACAGGTCTGTATGACTCTGACACGGGACCAAGTGTTGTCATACATGGAATTGACTGCCTCTAGGAATCTTCCTTTAATCCCCATCTTGTTCAGTTTATATCTCAGACAGCTGCGGTTTACTTTATCAAAAGCTTTCGTTATGTCAATAAAGCACACAAAGGTTGATTTTTTAGATAATTTTCTGTTTTCAATTATGGAGTGAAGGCTATAAATGTGTTCAACAGTACTGCGTTTCGCTCTGAAACCATTCTGTTCCTCAGCAAGAACATCATTATCGTCTAGCCATGTGCTTAAGCGAGTGTTCAGTATATCAGAGTATATTTTACAAGGGATAGAAATAAGTGAGATGCCTCTATATCCCAAAGGATCCCGTGGATTGCTGAATGACGCTAGTTGACCATACATCAGGACAGGTACTGTTTTCAAAACAATGTGAAAATAAAGAGTGGAGCAGCTTGACACAGGTTTTGTTCTTCAGACACTCTGCAGGTAACAAGTCCGGACCAGTTGCCTTCCCGCATTTTGCACGTGCCACTGCTCTCTCGACCTCACTCAGTGTGATCGGCGAATCTAGGTCAGTAGTAGCAAAGATGGCCTCTGACGTCACATTGTTGTTGTTTAGTTCGTGTGTGACCCGGTCAAGGTGACCTGAGTCGAACTGTGGCGATTCAGTGTCTACGAAGAGTGAAGAATAATCATTTTCCCAACGTTTCAACACAGCAGCGCGGTCAGTTATGATTGTACCAATGTGTTCCACCTCCCATGGTATATTGCATTCACGATCCTGAGATATCCCAATTTTGCCTATTGTTTTCCAGAAGGATCTAGAATCCCTATTGCTATGTTTGTCCAATAAGCGCTGTTGTTCATCCAGTTGATATCGTCGTTTACATTTTCTCAGCATTTTATCAAATTGCTTTCTTTCTTGAGTATAATGGCATCTTAACATTTTGCGAGAAGAGGATTTACATTTCAAATAGGACTTTTCAGCAGAGCAGACACTATTCCATTTCTGTTGTAAGTCATCATTCCAGTATGGTTTGTAGAAGGATTTAGCCTTTTTTTTGACAGAGTGTTTTCTAGTTGATATTCTTGAGACTTTATCTAATTCAGGGTTTATAAAATTCAGAAATTCATCATAAGCTGAATTGATATCTTTGTTTACAGTAATTACATGTTCAATTCGTTCTATCGTTGATTCTATTAGTGGAACAAGATTGTCACTTTGCAGAAAAGTCGAGTTCAGTTTATCTCGACAGTATGTTTTTACAGGTATAACAGGTGTAGATTCAGCATTATCAACGTTACCACTAGAGTCATCATGGAGCTCAGGGGTCTTGATCTCCCAGGTAAGTATAGAATGGTCTGGTATAGAGTCTGGCACGTTATATCCATCAATGAGGCTAGAAATTCTAGTAACGTCAAAATTTCTAAATGTGTTTAAGTTCTCATGAGGAGTCACAACATAGTCCACAACAGAAGAACCATTTTTCACGTAAGTAAAGTCTTGTTTCCCTAGACGTCCATTAACCATACACATATTACTTGTGACAAGAAAATCTGTAAAGAGGTGTCCAAAGGCATTTTCCTTCTGGTCAATAACTTCTCTTTCAGGAATTCTCCATTCTCCAACCCTTGAGTTAAAATCTCCACACACACATACCAGTCCCTCGTTCTGATAACAATATAACTTTTCTAGTAAGGTTTCAAAGAATAGTTCAGCATCATTAGGTCTAGAGGAACAAGATGGAGGTAAGTAGCATACACAGAGTATTATGCTAAGGTCACTGTCTTTAATGGATGATAGCTTTATCCAAATTATGTCCTCATCTTCACTATCTAAAATATCAACAGAAAACTTACTGTAAAGGGATTTTTGATGATATATACATCAATCAAAATACAAGGTGGCCATTATAGCACTAGACTATTGGATTTTTTTTAGTTCATATTACTGAACTACTAAACATATGATACATTACATGTACATTGTATACAGCTGGGCATTATTGTACTGGATACAGTATTCACACACTTCCAGTGAACCGCCAGTTGTCGCTTGACATTCAGCCGGTAGCGGTACCCAGCATGCAGAACTTGCTAACCACCTCACTATGATGTAACAAACTTATCTTTCTGAAGAGGTGCCATTTTCGGACTGACATATAAACTAATAAATCGTAAATATAAAGCCTTTCCATAATTGAGATGAGATGATCCTGTTAACAATGTTCTGTTAACCTATTCCCTTGATCAAAGTGATAATAAAAAATAGCAATTGCTAAGATATACATTTAAAAACTTTATACAAACAACAGTGCACAAGGAAAAGATTCAAAGTAGATTATTACAGTAATCCTGTATAAACAGTCAAAACATGCTCATGGGTGGATTATACCACTGATTGGACTGGTTCATCTACTCGAGTCAAGCTCATGTCTGTCATGGGTTATACCATTCACAATAGGGGCGAGTAAGTGACCCTTTGCACTTAGTGTAGGTGAAATGAGGGGTTTTTCAGGTGTAGGCGAAATGAGGGCAAACCCAACTGATATATCTAATGAATCATCATAAACTTAATTACTCAGTTGCCGCATTAATGAAAAATAAGTTTAGATTTTGACTCTCACAAAACACTTCATAAATATGTATTTTAACAGTTATTTTAAATGTTAAAACACAAACTATAATGTGTACATGCAACATTATCTCTTAGCACCTTCGAGTGCTTTTACTTGTATATTTTAGTCAATTTGTGTCATATAGGCCCAAGATGGCCGGGCGATGTTTTATATATTTGTATATTTTACTGTCTTTTATACATGTATCGCTTGACACTTAAATAAATTATTTGTCTTCCTCTTCTTCTTCTTCTTCTTCTTCTTTCTTCTATGGACGTCACCTATGTAATAGATAGAGAACGAATAGCAGTACATTGTCGGGATATAAATGTACGATTAAACCGAGATGACTGGGCGAGGCGTTAGCGGAGCTTAATCATCTCAAAATCGTACATTTACATCTCGATAATTTACTGCAACTCGTTCTCTATCAATCTTAGAGCACAGTCAAATACTTGAGTATTGACAAAGAGTCTGAAAACGATTATATTTTAAAAGAATATCTAGAAATTTGGGAAATATTGTCTCGAGCATAACAAACAAAACCCATGCACTGACATTGTTTATTTCCATATGTGAATGTTAAAGTCATTTACGTTATTGACACTGAGAGCGCTGATTTTCTTAATTTATCCGCGTTGCATGAGGGGTACATTTCATATAAACGTACCAGTCTGATTAAAATCGACCATGTTCTGAAGAATAAAAGTGGAGAAGATAGCCTACACATATAGAGTTCGAATCTCGGTAGAGTCAATATTTTGAAACTTTTATTCTTCGGAACATGGTCGATTTTAATCAGACTGATTTGAGGACATGCATTTAAAGCATGTGCTTTTGCAGAAATATTGAGCCCTATAAATTTCAATGTCTAAAAAAACTTTGTTTTTTAAATGAATCATTTCACACAATAGTTTATTCATGGACAGTGGAGATGATCGATACTCTGAATATATACATGAACCGTATGTTCACCTAAGCAGGACTGCCAAACAAGTACATTGGTCATTCAGGAAAGGTACCTTTACTTACTTTTATTTCATAAATATTCTACAAATACAAATGGAATATAATAGATAAAAAGGAATCATAAAACGTTACGAATTTCAACGTATGATTTTAATCACAATACGCCTTAATAAATAACTCTTGTCTATTTTTTAAAAAAATCTGATAATCAAAAGAAAGGAAAATATTTTCGGAATTTTCTTTGATTAGTGCCGTCGTATAAATGATTACATTTAAAGCAACGTTAAACCCGAGTCGACATCGTATTACCTGCTTTACTTATTTACCTACGTTTTCCAATTAGGGTGATGAATCCTACATATACGTTGCATTTTATTTCGAGACAAAATATTGCAGGCTTAATTTTACAACGTTAGCAAAATGTAAAGAGCAACAAAACAATAACTTACATAGACAAAGCAAACATTGTTACAAATGATCAGACACTTAATGACATTTCAATGAGAATTAGACTTAATCCATTGGATGATAAGCGTCTCCCGCTGTGACATTGATTTTGAATTGTTTCTTCGTGTATTCTAAACAAACAAGCTTGTTAATTCCCTTTATTAATCAAGCTCAGTAGCAGCTATATTGGACAGCTGCGCCTGAGAGTCGGTACAATTTGGTAACATTTGCGCTATATTTTAGCGACGCTCTATTTGTGGCTGACATTTTAAACCTTAAGAGCGCAGCTGGGATACAGAGTTTAAGGTAAGACGTCTTCATCTAGTTTATGTTAGTAACTTTTAACGGACTGACAATATTAATTACCTTTTTCGATACGACATCTGTACTTCACTTCCCGGGAGGCGATCACCTTCAGTTTATGGTAGTTAACTTTTAACGGATTTACTATATTCATTACATCCTTCTATACGACTTATGTACCTAAGTTCCAGAAAACGACATTAGACAGCGAAACGTCGCTAATTCGCAGAATTACGAGATTTCTTATCCATAAGAATTGTCTTCTCACATACGTTATATTTGATAGAATGTTTCTAAATCACATATGTTGATGCTGTACAATTTTTTTTATCATATTGCAGGTTTCAACTCTGAGTCAACAAAAAGTCCCTGGCTTTTACCAAGGGATCTTTATGGATATAGTATATAAAATACATCAAGTTAATCTCAACGTTTAACAATGCGCATATAAAAAGAAAGAAGTAGTTAAGCTGAATTTGACAAACTCCACGTCTAAATAATAAAACCTTTTAAAAAGGTATTTAGACAATAACAGTGCATCGAACTTGAAGTTTGAACAGACGAGACATAAGAAGAATGGCGGATACGAAAAATGAAGTCACATGTGAAGTATGTGATAAAGTGTTAAGTTCGCGGGTCACATTGAAAAGACATATGAGGATACACACTGGAGAGAGACCATATAAGTGTAGCGAGTGTGTCAAATCTTTTACAAATCCAGATTCCCTTCTCGTACACATGCGAACCCATACTGGAGCGAGACCCTTCAAGTGTAGTGAGTGTGATAAAACATTTCGATATACAGGTGACCTAAAGGTACACATGCGGTCACACACCGGGGAGAGGCCTTACAAATGTAGCGAATGTGGTCAAACATTCAAACATTCAAATGTGCTTAAATCACATTTGAATGTTCACACTGGAGAGAAACCACACGCGTGTTTGGTTTGTGATCAGCTATTCGCACTGTATAGCAATCTGCAAAGACACATGAGAATACACACAGGAGAAAAACCATTCAAATGTAACGAATGTGATAGAGCGTTTACGTCGTCAACAAGACTAAAACAGCATATGGGAATTCATACAGGAAACAGACACACATGTCCCCAGTGTGGTAAACAATTTCTAAGAACAGATACTCTACAGAGGCACATAAGAAGCCATACTGGAGAGAGGCCATTTGAATGTTGTGTATGTGACAAGACGTTTAAAAGGGCATGTAGCCTGAAAAGCCACATGAAAACACATACTGAAGAGAGACCCCACACTTGTGACGTGTGCGGAGGAAACTTTGCACGATCAGTGACTCTTCAGAGGCATATGTTGACTCATACAGGAGTGAGGTCGTTCAAGTGTAGTGACTGTGATCAGACTTTTAAGCGATCAGACAGTCTGCAGGTCCACATGAGAATCCACACCAGACGAAAAGCCAAATAGATGTAGTGAATGTGATCAGACTTTTAAACGATCAGACAATCTTCAGATCCACATGAGAATCCACACCAGACGAAAAGCCAAATACATGTAGTGAATGTGATCAGACTTTTAAGCGATCAGACAATCTGCAGGTCCACATGAGAATCCACACCAGACGAAAAGCCAAATACATGTAGTGAATGTGATCAGAATTTTAAGCGATCAGACAATCTGCAGGTCCACATGAGAATCCACACCAGACGAAAAGCCAAATACATGTAGTGAATGTGATCAGAATTTTAAGCGATCAGACAATCTGCAGGTCCACATGAGAATCCACACCAGACGAAAAGCCAAATACATGTAGTGAATGTGAATCAGGCAGCTTGAAGAGACACGAGCAACTTCATTCAAGGGAATTCAATGTACAGCCTTGCTACATCACACTCTAATAGCCCTTTTCATGAGTTGTTTCTCTTTGACATTCGTGTAATATATATCAATTTTATCCCAACTATTAAATGTCTTTTTGTATGTCTTTGTAGTAAATCATATGTTATTTACAATATTTATTTTATACATTACCGATTGAAATATTACAAAAGATTGGAGGTCTTGTTTTTAGCAATGTTTTAAACAGGCAGAAAGAGGATCTCGCGAAAACGAAAGTAAATTTTTCCGATTGCAAGAGAATGTTTTAAATAAAACAGCAGTTTTTAACAGAACGTCTCATAGCTAGTTAAGCTATGCGATTATTTTCCTTACTTTCAGCGATTAAAAGGTGTTAGGTCAAAGTGACCGATAGTGGTTTCGCTTGAAACTTGATTATTATTCTACGTCTACGGATGATCGGGATGAGTAAAAAAAAGTGTTTTGCGAGAAAATGTTACGAAATAAATATTTCAAAAACTACTTACTGCTTCTTCAAGATTGGTATCTGTTACTACTACATTTAATCGAAAATTTAAGAGTGGGTTTTCTCTAAGGGTTCCCTATGGCTCAGATCAACTCTCTGATCTCCGATTATATTTATATATATTAGTGCAATTCCTTGATCTTTGGTATGATTGGATGGACAAGAGAGTTTAAGTCTAAACATAGAAACAATGGCCCTGTATCTTATCAGAATTACAGTAATACATATGTGGTAGACCTGATTTCTTGAATTTTTTAGATTGTTGTCAAGGGGCTGACAGATACACACTTTTCAATCCATTTATAGAGTGGATTTTAGCAAGAACCCAACAGATGCTCGTAACATTTGATCTTTAAAGGTACTTCAGTAGCACTTGATAAACAAAGTTTGTAATAGACATATGTTCGAAGTCTTTACTAACAAGATTGATCTTACTTTTTAATAGCTTAAAGAGCTTACCGATTTTAGGAGATTATGATTTTACGCAATGGTTGATTATCAAACAACGATTATTGACTATAAGGCCAGCATTCGTACGTGTCATAACTGTCGTGTTCTAACGTGACATATATACAGGTAATTATTGTGATATGTGACTCGGGATATAAATAAATATATTTATAAATGTAAAACGAAAAGTCAGATAGCCACCTGTAGTGGGAAAGGTCCACAGATTTTTAAAAGTCACACATCTATAAATATTAACGTATTTACTGAAACATTTATTGATAATCCACATTGGTCACGGAATATAATTTTTCAACCCTTTTGGATATGTACCTCCACACAAATTACCAACTTACATATGCAAAGGGCAAACATTTAAAATTGCTCATGAAATAGTACACTTATACACATATTTAATGTTATGACATGAATATAATAAAAATAAGTTTACAATTGTATTTTTTAAAACTATACAATCATGTATAACTTTGCATTCCATACGTTCATTCCTTGCGCTGTTCAAACTGCCATGTTTATCCCCTTGTAATGAGTCAATGCCTTTATGTCGACCCACGTGTCGAAAAACAAAAATGCGAGGAATGTCCCCCTAACTTTTATGCGTAAGTTGCTAGATACAATGATGTTAACACTACACTTGCGAGGCCTTCGATTACTACACTTGCGAGGTCTATCTCAGGTGAATATATTTATAGGTTTAGTTTATGGTAAGTGGTAAGAGTAATGTGTGGGTTTCATACTTGATTCCATCTTCTCACAGACACATGGCCTATTCTTACGCCAGCCCCAAAGACTTACTAAGATAGGCCTTGCCGCAATTCATATTGATTTACTTCACGTTTGACCTTCAACTTTCCGACGTAACAACTACTATTGTAAATAATTATCAAATTAGATTTTACTAAAGAAACGTGAAATATCAATTATCGACAGGAACAGGTTGTTATTTTTCGTCATTTGTTTGTCTAAAGACGCGTATATAAGCGTTTCATGCTAAGTAAAGGACTTTGTCCTCCACATGTCTTTATAACCATACCAAAATTCACCAAAGTTTGCTTCAATGTACAGATTGTGATAAAGCATGTATTTCCTTAAGTAACCTACAAAAGCATATAACTACATGTGTATCAGCTATGGAGTTCGTAGTTTTGATGTTGATTTCTTTTAAACGCGTCGTCTGTTAAACTTTCTCATTTCCAACTTCTTCTCCAGGACTACAGCACTTCCAGAAGGGCTGCATTAACATAGAATAATTTCTTTTGTCCTTTTCTTTCAATAACGTAGTGAAATGGTTTTAACCCGGTGAAGGGTAAAAGCGCTCTGCATGTCCATCGTTTGTCCACCCGTGCGTCCGATACCGTTTTACCGCATTACTCGAAACTAAAAGACCTCCGTATGGTATCACCTATCGGATGTTGACGTTCTTTGTCGGAGTTTGACAAAACCTAAAACTCCTCTTGAAAATTGTTTATGTTAATTTTGTAATTCCAACGAAGTTGAAGACGAGGTTCATTTTCTAACTACTCGTAGTTTATATTCAGACATAAGAACTTCTCTTTGGAATTCCTCCTCGTATATAGATCAAACGTTCCCCGATCTGTCAGCGAACTATCAACTGATGGCCTGTCCTCATTTCGCCTACACCTCATTTCGCCTACACTGTTATCAAAACACAGTTAGGGGTGGATGCACATTATGTCTTTATTGCAGAAAGCGAAAATGATCTACAGTTCATGCTGAATATGCTAAATGACTGGTGTGTGAGGAACGAGGTAAACATAAATGAAAGTAAATCTCAAGTGGTCCACTTCAGACAAGCTAATGCGGTTGTAACTGGACATGTTTTCACGTGCGGAGAGTGCAAATTGACGACAGCAAGCACGTACCGTTATCTGGGCCTAACGCTAACGGAAAACCTCGACTACAGCTACACCGCAAAACAAGTAGCAGCATCGGCGGGACGTGCACTCGGACTGGTCATATCGAAATGTAAAATGCTAGGAAATGTTGGCTTTCAGACATTCACTAAATTATATGATTCGCTTGTGTTTCCCATTTTGTCCTACGGATTACCCATATTTGGTACAGGAAAACTTTCATGCCTTAATGCTGTACAGAACCGGGCAATGAAGTTTTACTTGGGTCTCGGAAAATATGCACCAACCGACGCTATCATTGGAGATATGGGCTGGCTACCCATGGATGTCCGACAAGACGTATGTTTAATACGCTATTGGAAGAGAATGAGCAATATGGACCACTCTCGCTTAAATGCCTATATATTCGACTGGGCCAACAATGATAAATACCAGACATGGCACAACAGATTTTATTGTCGTATGGAATCGATTGGAATCAACAAGGAAAACATCTTAAATAATACCATAACTGTAAAAGACTGCGAAACTTTATCCCTACAGAGGTTTCTTGTTGACTGGAATAGCTCACTGAATAGAGTTACTGCAAAGCGTGGTCCCGGACAAAACAAATTGCGCCTTTATCGGACTTTTAAAAATACCTTTACAACAGAATTATATGTTCTATCTCCAATGCCGAAATCCCATAGACGTGCCATGGCTTTATTTCGAACAGGTACAGCCCCTCTACGAATGGAGACAGGAAGATATGAAGGACTCAAAGTAGAGGAAAGAACATGTTTTAATTGTATCAACCAAGTTGATTCAGAAAGTCATGTTCTTTTTGAGTGCCCATTATATTCAGATGTCCATAAAGACCTTTTATCTGCAGCCAACCATTTTTTACCAGGATTTTATCGTTTACCTGACGCTCAGGAACTAACACTCCTTTTTAGCTGTGAAGACCTTTTTAGAATATGTGCCAAAAGCTGCTATAATATCCTTTTAATGCGTGAAAAAATCTTGTATAGATAATGTTTTTGTTATTCTTTTTACCCTATCATTCAGTTCATTTTATTTATTCTTATCGTGTAAATATGTTATTTTATTATGTCAATTTTATGCTGTATATCTCGTCTCTCATAACTCCATATAGGAGTGGCATATATACTTTTATCATTAATGTATAATTAAATACGTACGAGTTTTATATGTATATATGGTGAGACGTAAATAAAAAATCTGTCTGTCTGTCTGTCTGACAGAACACTTAACCCCTTTAGAATAATGAACTCTTCCATCAAGATAATAAAGATAACAAGGAAAGAATAGTTTTTTGGGTGGGATATTTTATTTTGCATCCCATAGTGGTTGGATTTTGTTTACTAAATATGATACATATATACATCAATCAAAATACAAGATGGGCATTATAGCACTAGACTATTGGATTTTTTTTAGTTCATATTACTGAACTACTAAACATATGATACATTACATGTACATTGTATACAGCTGGGCATTATTGTACTGGATACAGTATTCACACACTTCCAGTGAACAGCCAGTTGTCGCTTGACATTCAGCGGGTAGCGGTACCCAGCATGCAGAACTTGCTGACCACCTCACTATGATGTAACAAACTTATCTTTCTGAAGAGGTGCCATTTTCGGACTGACATATAAACTAATAAATCGTAAATATAAAGCCTTTCCATAATTGAGATGAGATGATCCTGTTAACAATGTTCTGTTAACCTATTCCCTTGATCAAAGTGATAATAAAAAATAGCAATTGCTAAGATATACATTTAAAAACTTTATACAAACAACAGTGCACAAGGAAAAGATTCAAAGTAGATTATTACAGTAATCCTGTATAAACAGTCAAAACATGCTCATGGGTGGATTATACCACTGATTGGACTGGTTCATCTACTCGAGTCAAGCTCATGTCTGTCATGGGTTATACCATTCACAATAGGGGCGAGTAAGTGACCCTTTGCACTTAGTGTAGGTGAAATGAGGGGTTTTTCAGGTGTAGGCGAAATGAGGGCAAACCCAACTGATATATCTAATGAATCATCATAAACTTAATTACTCAGTTGCCGCATTAATGAAAAATAAGTTTAGATTTTGACTCTCACATAACACTTCATAAATATGTATTTTAACAGTTATTTTAAATGTTAAAACACAAACTATAATGTGTACATGCAACATTATCTCTTAGCACCTTCGAGTGCTTTTACTTGTATATTTTAGTCAATTTGTGTCATATAGGCCCAAGATGGCCGGGCGATGTTTTATATATTTGTATATTTTACTGTCTTTTATACATGTATCACTTGACACTTCAATAAATTCTTTGTCTTCCTCTTCTTCTTCTTCTTCTTCTTTCTTCTATGGACGTCACCTATGTAATAGATAGAGAACGAATAGCAGTACATTGTCGGGATATAAATGTACGATTAAACCGAGATGACTGGGCGAGGCGTTAGCGGAGCTTAATCATCTCAAAATCGTACATTTACATCTCGATAATTTACTGCAACTCGTTCTCTATCAATCTTAGAGCACAGTCAAATACTTGAGTATTGACAAAGAGTCTGAAAACGATTATATTTTAAAAGAATATCTAGAAATTTGGGAAATATTGTCTCGAGCATAACAAACAAAACCCATGCACTGACATTGTTTATTTCCATATGTGAATGTTAAAGTCATTTACGTTATTGACACTGAGAGCGCTGATTTTCTTAATTTATCCGCGTTGCATGAGGGGTACATTTCATATAAACGTACCAGTCTGATTAAAATCGACCATGTTCCGAAGAATAAAAGTGGAGAAGATAGCCTACACATATAGAGTTCGAATCTCGGTAGAGTCAATATTTTGAAACTTTTATTCTTCGGAACATGGTCGATTTTAATCAGACTGATTTGAGGACATGCATTTAAAGCATGTGCTTTTGCAGAAATATTGAGCCCTATAAATTTCAATGTCTAAAAAAACTTTGTTTTTTAAATGAATCATTTCACACAATAGTTTATTCATGGACAGTGGAGATGATCGATACTCTGAATATATACATGAACCGTATGTTCACCTAAGCAGGACTGCCAAACAAGTACATTGGTCATTCAGGAAAGGTACCTTTACTTACTTTTATTTCATAAATATTCTACAAATACAAATGGAATATAATAGATAAAAAGGAATCATAAAACGTTACGAATTTCAACGTATGATTTTAATCACAATACGCCTTAATAAATAACTCTTGTCTATTTTTTAAAAAAATCTGATAATCAAAAGAAAGGAAAATATTTTCGGAATTTTCTTTGATTAGTGCCGTCGTATAAATGATTACATTTAAAGCAACGTTAAACCCGAGTTGACATCGTATTACCTGCTTTACTTATTTACCTACGTTTTCCAATTAGGGTGATGAATCCTACATATACGTTGCATTTTATTTCGAGACAAAATATTGCAGGCTTAATTTTACAACGTTAGCAAAATGTAAAGAGCAACAAAACAATAACTTACATAGACAAAGCAAACATTGTTACAAATGATCAGACACTTAATGACATTTCAATGAGAATTAGACTTAATCCATTGGATGATAAGCGTCTCCCGCTGTGACATTGATTTTGAATTGTTTCTTCGTGTATTCTAAACAAACAAGCTTGTTAATTCCCTTTATTAATCAAGCTCAGTAGCAGCTATATTGGACAGCTGCGCCTGAGAGTCGGTACAATTTGGTAACATTTGCGCTATATTTTAGCGACGCTCTATTTGTGGCTGACATTATAAACCTTAAGAGCGCAGCTGGGATACAGAGTTTAAGGTAAGACGTCTTCATCTAGTTTATGTTAGTAACTTTTAACGGACTGACAATATTAATTACCTTTTTCGATACGACATCTGTACTTCACTTCCCGGGAGGCGATCACCTTCAGTTTATGGTAGTTAACTTTTAACGGATTTACTATATTCATTACATCCTTATATACGACTTATGTACCTAAGTTCCAGAAAACGACATTAGACAGCGAAACGTCGCTAATTCACAGAATTACGAGATTTCTTATCCATAAGAATTGTCTTCTCACATACGTTATATTTGATAGAATGTTTCTAAATCACATATGTTGATGCTGTACAATTTTTTTTATCATATTGCAGGTTTCAACTCTGAGTCAACAAAAAGTCCCTGGCTTTTACCAAGGGATCTTTATGGATATAGTATATAAAATACATCAAGTTAATCTCAACGTTTAACAATGCGCATATAAAAAGAAAGAAGTAGTTAAGCTGAATTTGACAAACTCCACGTCTAAATAATAAAACCTTTTAAAAAGGTATTTAGACAATAACAGTGCATCGAACTTGAAGTTTGAACAGACGAGACATAAGAAGAATGGCGGATACGAAAAATGAAGTCACATGTGAAGTATGTGATAAAGTGTTAAGTTCGCGGGTCACATTGAAAAGACATATGAGGATACACACTGGAGAGAGACCATATAAGTGTAGCGAGTGTGTCAAATCTTTTACAAATCCAGATTCCCTTCTCGTACACATGCGAACCCATACTGGAGCGAGACCCTTCAAGTGTAGTGAGTGTGATAAAACATTTCGATATACAGGTGACCTAAAGGTACACATGCGGTCACACACCGGGGAGAGGCCTTACAAATGTAGCGAATGTGGTCAAACATTCAAACATTCAAATGTGCTTAAATCACATTTGAATGTTCACACTGGAGAGAAACCACACGTGTGTTTGGTTTGTGATCAGCTATTCGCACTGTATAGCAATCTGCAAAGACACATGAGAATACACACAGGAGAAAAACCATTCAAATGTAACGAATGTGATAGAGCGTTTACGTCGACTCTTCAGAGGCATATGTTGACTCATACAGGAGTGAGGTCGTTCAAGTGTAGTGACTGTGATCAGACTTTTAAGCGATCAGACAGTCTGCAGGTCCACATGAGAATCCACACCAGACGAAAAGCCAAATAGATGTAGTGAATGTGATCAGACTTTTAAACGATCAGACAATCTTCAGATCCACATGAGAATCCACACCAGACGAAAAGCCAAATACATGTAGTGAATGTGATCAGACTTTTAAGCGATCAGACAATCTGCAGGTCCACATGAGAATCCACACCAGACGAAAAGCCAAATACATGTAGTGAATGTGATCAGAATTTTAAGCGATCAGACAATCTGCAGGTCCACATGAGAATCCACACCAGACGAAAAGCCAAATACATGTAGTGAATGTGAATCAGGCAGCTTGAAGAGACACGAGCAACTTCATTCAAGGGAATTCAATGTACAGCCTTGCTACATCACACTGTAATTGCCCTTTTCATGAGTTGTTTCTCTTTGACATTCGTGTAATATATATCAATTTTATCCCAACTATTAAATGTCTTTTTGTATGTCTTTGTAGTAAATCATATGTAATTTACAATATTTATTTTATACATTACCGATTGAAATATTACAAAAGATTGGAGGTCTTGTTTTTAGCAATGTTTTAAACAGGCAGAAAGAGGATCTCGCGAAAACGAAAGTAAATTTTTCCGATTGCAAGAGAATGTTTTAAATAAAACAGCAGTTTTTAACAGAACGTCTCATAGCTAGTTAAGCTATGCGATTATTTTCGTTACTTTCAGCGATTAAAAGGTGTTAGGTCAAAGTGACCGATAGTGGTTTCGCTTGAAACTTGATTATTATTCTACGTCTACGGATGATCGGGATGAGTAAAAAAAAGTGTTTTGCGAGAAAATGTTACGAAATAAATATTTCAAAAACTACTTACTGCTTCTTCAAGATTGGTATCTGTTACTACTACATTTAATCGAAAATTTAAGAGTGGGTTTTCTCTAAGGGTTCCCTATGGCTCAGATCAACTCTCTGATCTCCGATTATATTTATATATTAGTGCAATTCCTTGATCTTTGGTATGATTGGATGGACAAGAGAGTTTAAGTCTAAACATAGAAACAATGGCCCTGTATCTTATCAGAATTACAGTAATACATATGTGGTAGACCTGATTTCTTGAATTTTTTAGATTGTTGTCAAGGGGCTGACAGATACACACTTTTCAATCCATTTATAGAGTGGATTTTAGCAAGAACCCAACAGATGCTCGTAACATTTGATCTTTAAAGGTACTTCAGTAGCACTTGATAAACAAAGTTTGTAATAGACATATGTTCGAAGTCTTTACTAACAAGATTGATCTTACTTTTTAATAGCTTAAAGAGCTTACCGATTTTAGGAGATTATGATTTTACGCAATGGTTGATTATCAAACAACGATTATTGACTATAAGGCCAGCATTCGTACGTGTCATAACTGTCGTGTTCTAACGTGACATATATACAGGTAATTATTGTGATATGTGACTCGGGATATAAATAAATATATTTATAAATGTAAAACGAAAAGTCAGATAGCCACCTGTAGTGGGAAAGGTCCACAGATTTTTAAAAGTCACACATCTATAAATATTAACGTATTTACTGAAACATTTATTGATAATCCACATTGGTCACGGAATATAATTTTTCAACCCTTTTGGATATGTACCTCCACACAAATTACCAACTTACATATGCAAAGGGCAAACATTTAAAATTGCTCATGAAATAGTACACTTATACACATATTTAATGTTATGACATGAATATAATAAAAATAAGTTTACAATTGTATTTTTTAAAACTATACAATCATGTATAACTTTGCATTCCATACGTTCATTCCTTGCGCTGTTCAAACTGCCATGTTTATCCCCTTGTAATGAGTCAATGCCTTTATGTCGACCCACGTGTCGAAAAACAAAAATGCGAGGAATGTCCCCCTAACTTTTATGCGTAAGTTGCTAGATACAATGATGTTAACACTACACTTGCGAGGCCTTCGATTACTACACTTGCGAGGTCTATCTCAGGTGAATATATTTATAGGTTTAGTTTATGGTAAGTGGTAAGAGTAATGTATGGGTTTCATACTTGATTCCATCTTCTCACAGACACATGGCCTATTCTTACGCCAGCCCCAAAGACTTACTAAGATAGGCCTTGCCGCAATTCATATTGATTTACTTCACGTTTGACCTTCAACTTTCCGACGTAACAACTACTATTGTAAATAATTATCAAATTAGATTTTACTAAAGAAACGTGAAATATCAATTATCGACAGGAACAGGTTGTTATTTTTCGTCATTTGTTTGTCTAAAGACGCGTATATAAGCGTTTCATGCTAAGTAAAGGACTTTGTCCTCCACATGTCTTTATAACCATACCAAAATTCACCAAAGTTTGCTTCAATGTACAGATTGTGATAAAGCATGTATTTCCTTAAGTAACCTACAAAAGCATATAACTACATGTGTATCAGCTATGGAGTTCGTAGTTTTGATGTTGATTTCTTTTAAACGCGTCGTCTGTTAAACTTTCTCATTTCCAACTTCTTCTCCAGGACTACAGCACTTCCAGAAGGGCTGCATTAACATAGAATAATTTCTTTTGTCCTTTTCTTTCAATAACGTAGTGAAATGGTTTTAACCCGGTGAGGGGTAAAAGCGCTCTGCATCTGTTTTACCGCATTACTCGAAACTAAAAGACCTCCGTATGGTATCACCTATCGGATGTTGACGTTCTTTGTCGGAGTTTGACAAAACCTAAAACTCCTCTTGAAAATTGTTTATGTTAATTTTGTAATTCCAACGAAGTTGAAGACGAGGTTCATTTTCTAACTACTCGTAGTTTATATTCAGACATAAGAACTTCTCTTTGGAATTCCTCCTCGTATATAGATCAAACGTTCCCCGATCTGTCAGCGAACTATCAACTGATGGCCTGTCCTCATTTCGCCTACACCTCATTTCGCCTACACTGTTATCAAAACACAGTTAGGGGTGGATGCACATTATGTCTTTATTGCAGAAAGCGAAAATGATCTACAGTTCATGCTGAATATGCTAAATGACTGGTGTGTGAGGAACGAGGTAAACATAAATGAAAGTAAATCTCAAGTGGTCCACTTCAGACAAGCTAATGCGGTTGTAACTGGACATGTTTTCACGTGCGGAGAGTGCAAATTGACGACAGCAAGCACGTACCGTTATCTGGGCCTAACGCTAACGGAAAACCTCGACTACAGCTACACCGCAAAACAAGTAGCAGCATGGGCGGGACGTGCACTCGGACTGGTCATATCGAAATGTAAAATGCTAGGAAATGTTGGCTTTCAGACATTCACTAAATTATATGATTCGCTTGTGTTTCCCATTTTGTCCTACGGATTACCCATATTTGGTACAGGAAAACTTTCATGCCTTAATGCTGTACAGAACCGGGCAATGAAGTTTTACTTGGGTCTCGGAAAATATGCACCAACCGACGCTATCATTGGAGATATGGGCTGGCTACCCATGGATGTCCGACAAGACGTATGTTTAATACGCTATTGGAAGAGAATGAGCAATATGGACCACTCTCGCTTAAATGCCTATATATTCGACTGGGCCAACAATGATAAATACCAGACATGGCACAACAGATTTTATTGTCGTATGGAATCGATTGGAATCAACAAGGAAAACATCTTAAATAATACCATAACTGTAAAAGACTGCGAAACTTTATCCCTACAGAGGTTTCTTGTTGACTGGAATAGCTCACTGAATAGAGTTACTGCAAAGCGTGGTCCCGGACAAAACAAATTGCGCCTTTATCGGACTTTTAAAAATACCTTTACAACAGAATTATATGTTCTATCTCCAATGCCGAAATCCCATAGACGTGCCATGGCTTTATTTCGAACAGGTACAGCCCCTCTACGAATGGAGACAGGAAGATATGAAGGACTCAAAGTAGAGGAAAGAACATGTTTTAATTGTATCAACCAAGTTGATTCAGAAAGTCATGTTCTTTTTGAGTGCCCATTATATTCAGATGTCCATAAAGACCTTTTATCTGCAGCCAACCATTTTTTACCAGGATTTTATCGTTTACCTGATGCTCAGGAACTAACACTCCTTTTTAGCTGTGAAGACCTTTTTAGAATATGTGCCAAAAGCTGCTATAATATCCTTTTAATGCGTGAAAAAATCTTGTATAGATAATGTTTTTGTTATTCTTTTTACCCTATCATTCAGTTCATTTTATTTATTCTTATCGTGTAAATATGTTATTTTATTATGTCAATTTTATGCTGTATATCTCGTCTCTCATAACTCCATATAGGAGTGGCATATATACTTTTATCATTAATGTATAATTAAATACGTACGAGTTTTATATGTATATATGGTGAGACGTAAATAAAAAATCTGTCTGTCTGTCTGTCTGACAGAACACTTAACCCCTTTAGAATAATGAACTCTTCCATCAAGATAATAAAGATAACAAGGAAAGAATAGTTTTTTGGGTGGGATATTTTATTTTGCATCCCATAGTGGTTGGATTTTGTTTACTAAATATGATACATATATACATCAATCAAAATACAAGATGGGCATTATAGCACTAGACTAATGGATTGTGTTTAGTTCATATTACTGAACTACTAAATATGATACATTACATATACATTTTATACAGCTGGGCATTATTGTACTGGATACAGTATTCACACACTTCCAGTGAACAGCCAGTTGTCGCTTGACATTCAGCCGGTGGCGGTACCCAGCATGCAGAACTTGCTGACCACCTCACTATGATGTAACAAACTTATCTTTCTGAAGAGGTGCCATTTTCGGACTGACATATAAACTAATAAATCGTAAATATAAAGCCTTTCCATAATTGAGATGAGATGATCCTGTTAACAATGTTCTGTTAACCTATTCCCTTGATCAAAGTGATAATAAAAAATAGCAATTGCTAAGATATACATTTAAAAACTTTATACAAACATCAGTGCACAAGGAAAAGATTCAAAGTAGATTATTACAGTAATCCTGTATAAACAGTCAAAACATGCTCATGGGTGGATTATACCACTGATTGGACTGGTTCATCTACTCGAGTCAAGCTCATGTCTGTCATGGGTTATACCATTCACAATAGGGGCGAGTAAGTGACCCTTTGCACTTAGTGTAGGTGAAATGAGGGGTTTTTCAGGTGTAGGCGAAATGAGGGCAAACCCAACTGATATATCTAATGAATCATCATAAACTTAATTACTCAGTTGCCGCATTAATGAAAAATAAGTTTAGATTTTGACTCTCACAAAACACTTCATAAATATGTATTTTAACAGTTATTTTAAATGTTAAAACACAAACTATAATGTGTACATGCAACATTATCTCTTAGCACCTTCGAGTGCTTTTACTTGTATATTTTAGTCAATATGTGTCATATAGGCCCAAGATGGCCGGGCGATGTTTTATATATTTGTATATTTTACTGTCTTTTATACATGTATCACTTGACACTTCAATAAATTCTTTGTCTTCCTCTTCTTCTTCTTCTTTCTTCTATGGACGTCACCTATGTAATAGATAGAGAACGAATAGCAGTACATTATCGGGATATAAATGTACGATTTCGAGATGACTGGCCGAGGCGTCAGCGTAGATTAATCATCTCAAAATCGTACATTTACATCCCGAAAATGTACTGCTACTCGTTCTCTATCTATCTTAGAGCACAGTCAAATATTTGAGTCTTGACAAAGAGTCTGAAAACGATTATATTTTAAAAGAATTGTCAAGAAATTTGGGAAATATTGTCTGGAACATAACAAACAAAACCCATGCACTGACATTGTTTATTTCCATATGTGAATGTTAAAGTCATTTACGTTATTGACACTGAGAGCGCTGATTTTCTTAATTTATCCGCGTTGCATGAGGGGTACATTTCATATAAACGTACGAGTCGTGCAATATCATACGTGTCGTGCTTTATTTGAGGACATGCATTTAAAGCATGTGCTTTTGCAGAAATATTGAGCCCTATAAATTTCAATGTCTAAAAAAACTTTGTTTTTTAAATTAATCATTTCACACAATAGTTTATTCATGGACAGTGGAGATGATCGATACTCTGAATATATACATGAACCGTATGTTCATCTAAGCAGGACTGCCAAACAAGTACATTGGTCATTCAGGAAAGGTACCTTTACTTACTATTATTTCATAAATATTCTACAAATACAATGGAATATAATAGATAAAATTGAATCATAAAACGTTACGAATTTCAACGTATGATTTTAATCACAATACGCCTTAATTAATTACTGTTGTCTATATTTTTTAAAATCTGATAATCAAAAGAAAAAATATGTTCGGAAAAATATTAATTTTTTGCAATATGTCTCGTGTACATGTCACTCTGTTGATTAGTGCCGTCGTACAAATGATTACATATAATGCAACGTTAAATCCGAGTTGACATCGTATTACCTGCTTTACTTATTTACCTACGTTTTCCATTTAGGATGATGAATCCTACATATACGTTGCATTTGATTTCGAGACAAAATATTGCAGGCTTAATTTTACTTCGTTATCAAAATGTAAAGAGCAACAAAACAATAACTTACATAGACAAAGCAAACATTGTTACAAATGATCAGACACTTAATGACATTTGAGAATTAGACTTAATCCATTGGATGATAAGCGTCTCCCGCTGTGACATTGATTTTCAATTGTTTCTTCGTGTATTCTTAACAAACAAGCTTGTCAATTCCTTTTATTAGTCAAGCTCTGTAGCAGCTATATTGGACATCTGTACCTGAGAGTCGGTGCAATTTGGTAACATTTGCGCTATATTTTAGCGACGCTCTATTTGTGGCTGACATTTTAAACCTTAAGAGCGCAGCTGGGATACAGAGTTTAAGGTAAGACGACTTCTTCTAGTTTATGTTAGTAGCTTTTAACGGACTAACAATATTAATTACCTTTTTCGGTACGACGTCTGTACTCCAGTTACTGGAAGGCGATCACTTCTAGTTTATGGTAGTTAACTTTTAACGTACTAACAATATTAATTACCTCTTTCGATACGACATCTATACTTCAGTTACTGGAAGGCGATTCTAGTTTATGGTAGTAACCATTTAACGGATTAACAATATTAATTACCTCCTTCGATACGACATCTATACTTCAGTTACTTGAAGGCGATTCTAGTTTATGGTAGTAACCATTTAACGGATTAACAATATTAATTACCTCCTTCGATACGCCATATATACCTCAGTTACTGGAAGGCGATCACTTCTAATTTTTGGTAGTAACCTTTTAACGGATTAACAATATTAATTACCTCCTTCGATACGCCATATGTACCCCAGTTCCTGGAAGCCGATCACTTCTAGTTTACGGTAGTCATTTAAACTTATTTACAACATTCATTACCCCCTTCTATACGACATATGTACTTAAAGATAAACGACATTAGAATCTACATCGAAACGTCGCTAATCCACAGAATTAAGAGATTTCTTATCTATAAGAATTGCCTTCACATACGTTATATTTGATAGAAAGTTTCCAAATCACATCTATTGATGCTGTACAAAGACTTTTATCATATTGCAGGTTTCTACTCTGATTCACCAAAACGTGCCTGACTTTTACCAAGGGATCTTTTATGGATATAGTATATAAACTACATCAAGTTAATCTCAACGTTTAACAATGCGCTTATAAAAAGAAAGAATTGGACAAACTCCACGTCTAAATATCAACACCTTTTAAACTTTAGACAATAACAGTGCATCAAACTTGAAGTTTCACAGTCGATGCATTAAAAGAATGGCGGATAAGAAAAACGAAGTCACATGTAAAGTATGCGATAGAGTGTTAAGTTCACGGTTCACTTTGAAAAGACATATGGTAATACACACTGGAGAGAGACCCTTCAAGTGTAGTGAGTGTGATAAAACATTTCGAGGTGAAGGTGTCCTAAAGATACACATGCGGTTACACACCGGTGAGAGGCCTTACAAGTGTAGCGAATGTGGTCAAACATTCAAATATTCACATGTGCTTAAACGTCATTTGATTACTCACACTGGAGAGAAACCACACGAGTGTATAGTGTGTGACCAGCTATTCGCTCAGTATGGCTCTCTGCAAAGACACATGCGAATACACACGGGAGAAAAAACATTCAAATGTAACGAATGTGATAGAGCGTTTACGTCGTCAACAAGACTAAAACAGCATATGGGAATTCATACAGGAAACAGACACACGTGTCCTCAGTGTGGTAAACAATTCGTAAGAATAGATACTCTACAGAGGCACATGAGAATCCATACAGGAGAGAGGCCATTTGAATGTTGTGTATGTGAGAAGACGTTTGAAAAGGCACCTAGCCTGAAAAAACACATGCAAACACATACTAAAGAGAGACCCCACACGTGGAAGAAACTTTACGCGATCAGTGACTCTTCAGAGGCATACGTTGACTCATGTGAGGTCGTTCAAGTGTAGTGCATGTGATCAGACTTTTAAGCGATCAGACAATCTGCAGGTCCACCTGAGAATCCACACCAGATCAAAAGCCAATTAAATGCAGTGAATGTGATGAAGCATTTGATAGTTCTAAAGAACTCCGGAACACACAGAGATTCATATAAGAGAAATGCAGTATAGGTGTAATAAGTGTGATAAGATTATTACAGGATCGGACAGCTTGAAGAGACACGAGCAATTTCTGCTAGGGAATTAGAAGCAGAGTGATCAGAACCTTGCTAGATCACATTCCAATGCCCTTTATAATGAGTCGTTTATCTTTGACCTTCGTGTCATATATTCATCATCTCCAACTTAGATATGTCTATTTCTCTATATTTTTAGTAAATCATATATAATGTACAGTGCTCATTTTATACATTTATTATTATTTCAAATTAATAAACGATTTTTGAAAAATTAATGGATTATCATTTTACATCGATTAAAAGATAACAATTGATTGATTTCTTTTCGTATACGGATGATCAGGTTGAGTGGCCTAAGAGATATTGAGGGGCCCGGATGACGGAGATTTTAATGACTTGTTATAGTTACCAACCGAGTTGGAGGTGAATATGAATTGGAACACCTAGGCACGTGCGAATTGTGATCCCGAGGCGCGAAGCGTCGAGGGATTACATCGCACGTGATTAGGTGTTTCAATTCATGCACGCCGACAACGAGGTTGGTAACTGACTTACCATTCAACCATCAAAATCAATTTCAAATAGCAAAGAAGACATTTTAAGAATAATTATTAAGTACATGTTAAAATAATAGAGGTACGTTTGTTCATATTAATGGTACAATATTAATGGCGCTTCCACATAAACAAACGGTGCCTAATTGCGGTAGGCGACAGAAGCTTGAGGAAATCGCCCCGCACGTGCAGCTTGCTGAAATATACATGCATCATAACAGAAAATATAACCAGTGTAAACATCACCAGAGTAACCGCAAGAAACTAAATTTCAAAATGTAAATTAGGATATGTTTACCACCGTAGACGTTTAAGATTTACAAAATTAACCATTTATAACTCAATTCTATCAATTAAAAAGTTCTAAATCATTTGGTCATTTTAATGTCTTGCAAGTGTTAGCTGGTCTCGCTGGTGTAGTGGTTACCCCACTGGACACCACAAAAGAAGTAACGGGGTCGATCCTCGGTTTCACCCTAAACATTTGTAACTTCTCCTGTTCTAAATTACAAGTTATTTTACGATTTATCTTCTCTATAAGAATACAAATATTCAAAACTTTGAACTTGTTCACAGGTGAGTAAATTAGTTGAACACCTGTATTCATTAAAATTACCACCTGAGCACGAGCAAAACACGGTGATCAACTTAGTTACCGCCCTAAAGGGAACAATAGAGTTGAATGGTAAATGTGAGTTATGGTTTACGATCCAATATATATGATCACTGACTTTTCGGAATCCTGTCTATCCTACGGATAGTTAAACTATGAGCTTCCCCAGGACTTTCAATGTTTTTCGAAATGACACAAATATTTATATTGATAATGATATCAAGCATACCTGAAACAAGACAATGTTATGGATGAAAACTTCTTTATTTATTTCAAACGAGGTTTCTGGGCTACACCACCTGATGAAGGGACAAGAAGTATCCCAGAAACCTCGTGTGAAGTACATGAAGAATTTGTCATCCATAACATTGACTTGTATCACTACCCCAACTTATAAATGCCTTTGAATAATTTTCATAGACCTGTTCTTTGACAGGTTTCACAGCAATGAATGCCAATATTGTGTTGCTGGCTTTCTCCCTGTATAGCATTTGCTGAGATACACATGAAGATCCTAAGCAAAATCCCTCTAACGTTACCATAGTATAGGCAGTAAGCAAAAATCACAAACAAATAGGTTACAAAAACTATGATGAAGTCCTTTTATATCACATTCAAGGCAACCAATTTTCATAAATGAAATATACCTTAGAACAATCATACAGGGATCCAATGTTCACAAATGCAGCTTTTCCTGACATATTCATAGCAAATAGAACAACGAATTTTCCTCGTCACCATCACACAGGGATTCCACGTTTACAAGTGCAGCTTTCAAAGAGATATCAACGACAACTTTAATAACGTGTCCACCTTAGAGCCAACATGCATGTTAACAGGTGAAAAGTAGTTGGATGTTCATCTGTGCACGTCAAGGATTTCCTTGACGATCTCGAATGGCGCCAGGTTGCAAGTTTGAAGGCCAAAATATATTAAGAATTATGGAGTTGTAGTTGGTCACGGTCATCTGTTTTCTTCAGGGAAAGCCTTCACGACCCCGAATGCCCCGAGGGTGTAGACAAGGTACTCCAACATGCGTATATCATAGTGTTGGAGGTAGTGGTACGAGATGGGGTACCTGCTCATCGACTCCGCGCCCTGCAGCACAGGAAGATGTAAGGTTAAAATATACCGTGGCTTTAAAGAGGCACAGATTATGTTTGGATCAGATATGTGAAAATTCTTTCATGGTGTTATTTGACAGAGAAGTACTGGGTGATTCTGAAAATGAACACACTAAATGCGTTTAAGTTCAGTAAAATGACATTAAGGAGATTTTTCTAACATCTGAGCTTTGTGATCGAAAAACCGGACAGTGCACGTGGCGCGCGCCAATGACTCGAACGTCGTTTTGGAAACTTATTTAAAGTAAACACAACAGAAATATAGGTTTGTTGTGCTTTAAAGGTCATTTAACTTACATACACGTAAATGGGACGTGAAATTTCGAATTTTTAACAATTATAAGACCGTTTTTCAATAACAGTTGAAAACAAGTAGATATCAAAATGTTGGCATTTATGAGATAAAGTTGATAATAAATCGATTGGAACCTAGCTCAGGTCAGATTGAATTTGGGCTCATATTTAAGTAACATACCATTTTATGAAACATAAAGATGTGTCATTTCTACGTCTCGTTTGCTGGGAGGGAATATGATATCTGTATCAAGACTTCTTTAGTGAAAGGTACGTAGACATTTGACAAATACATAATCTCAAGCAAATGTCTTTGGTATCAAAATTAAATTTTTTTTAAAAATATTCGAGGCATGCCAAATATGGTTTTCCAACATAAATATCATTGTATCTTTCAGGTGAAAAATGTACATAAAGCCGCAACAGAGTTTGATATATTCAACCGTTAAATGGTTACCTTATGTCGATTAAATATTATAACGCACATGTAAGCCTCAAAATAATCATAAATGTATGGTTGGTGCAAATCCATATTGATCTTTCTATTACGAACTATCTTTAATACATAGTTGAGTTGTAGGAAATCTTTTAAACCTAACAAAAACAAAACAAACAAACAAACAACCCCTAATTCTAACAACAATACCCGCACAATCAAACAAGAGAAACCCAATGACATACTAACTTTTTATATGACTCGATTCTGCTTGAGATACGTCCACGAACTGAATCAGAAAATGTAACCTATGTACCTAAACGTACCTGTTTGAATCTTCTTCCCATGAAGATCTTATACCATTGATGGAACTCTCCCTCTGATCGTAGTGGTGCCGAGTCGTAGTGAAAGCGGGACTTATTCGATCTGTCCGTGGAATCTCCCACCCTTACACCGAGATGAGAGAGGCAGTACCCCAGAGTCTTATCCTCGGGCCCCGCCGGGTTAGAACACATGCTCCTCCTCGGACCCTCCTCCCCAAATCTTCTAAGTGCCTCTTTACTCATCACATACCCTGCACCCCCACCGTTATAATGGATATATTTGGACTCCGCGGGGTTGTAGTATTCTCCGAAATAAACGGGATCGTTTGGGTCCTCATCGCTCAGGAAGTACTTCAGGTTTTCCATGATGACGTAAGTATCATCATCGGCTTTAAGGAACCAATCCGCGTCGTTTATATGATGTTTGAATATGTAGGTCAGGGAAGCGAATGTTTTCTGTGCAAGGTATAGCTTTCCTTCTTTAACACCAACATCAATTGCGTTGAATGTTATGTCACGTCCAAAGATTAGAAGGACATCACAACGTCTGGCCCACGTTGTTATGGAAGCGTTGGCCTTGACATTGTCTCTCTCTTTGATCATGATCCAGCATAGCACACGCACCTGTTTGTCGATGGCTCGAGACAATCGGTCATCGATGGATGCTGAAAATATAATGTATATTATCTTTCGATATCAAAGGATTATGGACGTTTTACTGGAATTTACTAAAACGATTTTGTGTCACTAAAATGTACAACAAAAACCTGTAATGAAGCATATTTTCTATAATTCTAAAGGTATGGTGATAAATCTATACAGGCATATTTCTTTTGTTCAATACAAAAAGTCTATGATGAAGTACAGTGTCAAACCAGACTGGACTTGACTCGACCCGGCCCTGAGGCAGATGAAGTAGATATACATGCAATGGGATAGGCGGTTTAAATGGGTGGTATCAATTTTTTTACAGGGATATCCAAAAAACGAAAATCAATGTTCCCAATTGAAAAACAACCTTTTTAAATGTAAAGCAGATTCTAAAATGAATGTAAAATGATAGGTAAATCGATGCGAGTCGATTCCCTACCTATAAAAATATCGCCAGTGGTCTGTGTATGATAATTGATTATTTCCTCTTCGACTACAAATGATCGGGTTGTGTAAAGAGATGCTTTAACCTTCTGAAATTATACATTTGTCATAACATAATGTTTATTGATAAAAGTTTGAAGAAATAAATCTTTCAAAAAAACGTGCTAGTGCCTCTTTAAAAGACCGGTTGATAGACCCTCAGAGCAGTTCCAATAGGTATATGTGAATCAATTACGGATAACTCTACTGTTATGGTCTATGAACACGTAACATTAACTTGATATTTTTATATACTAGAAACTTATAATTCAAAACCTACCAGACTACTGTTGAAAAACAATCGATACTTAAAAAAATAGAAACATTTATCTCATAAAGGCGGTCTTACTTACATTCTTTAGGTAGTCCTTCATTAAGCGTATCTTTAAAGTTCTTGACATCAAATCCATATGTATACGGATGTGGTAAGTTTTTATCTGCAGGTTGCCAAGGAACCACACGAAGTATCAACACGGGAATCACACCAAGCATAAAACCCAGTAAAACGACTGTCCACCTTGGCAGCAGTGTCAGATCAACCAGAAGACGCCGCAGGGAGATCAAGGCCATCTTCCACCGCCTGGAATTCGATGAGGTAGATCACGATATAGAGCAACCACCAATGCAATAGGGACGTCGTTGTCAAATCAAGTGCCATATAGTAGACTGTATGAATGAAATTTCAATAGGTCGACACGCTCTAGTCAGAAGAAAAGATCTAACTACACGATGCATGAAATGCATATGCATAAAGAAAGCTGTGGTTGTTTTTAATCAATCTCCATTGCATGAATGGAAGGAATAGACCACATCGTCAAAGGAAGTTGGTCCACAGCAACAACAGGTAACAGGTGGTGCATATACAAGGAGGTTGATGTCAAATTCACTGCATGAATGGAAATTCAACAAGTTATGCCCAACCCACCAGCTTAAATGAAGGAGGTCCAAGTCCAACATTGGGTGATGTAAACGCACTTTAAAAGTGTTGAGGTTGATGTCCAATCATTGTCCACTACACCTATTGGAATTCAACAAGTTATGTCCAACTATAAAACTAAGATGAAGTAGGTCCAACAGCGGGTGATGTTTACGCATAAGGAAATCTGAGGTTGATTTTAAATCATTTTCCACTGAATGAATGGGAATTTAAAAAGTTACAACCAACCCACATGTAGCAAGACGAAGAACAGCCGGTAATAATTATGCACACGGGATACTGAGGTCAATGTAACATCGGTTACCACTGAATGGATGGAAGTTGTAGCCATCTTCGTCAGATGGAGAAGGTTGCATTACAGGCAACAGCTAGGTGACACATTCATACAGAATGCTGAGGGTGTTGTAAAATCAATTGCATTTGTATGAGCGGGACTGTAACGAACTGAAGCCCACTTTAGTCAAGCTACATGTAAGAAGTGATGGAAAAGCTGATATTAATGAAAACCAAAATGCCCCTTTGAAAATGGACTTTCAACTAGCTACGTGTTTTAGGCTCACTCAAATAAAACCGTTGCACAAAACAACTTAACACTAAGGTTAACCTTAGTGCCATCATTTAACATTGCACTAAGGCTACCTTAGTGACTTAAGGTCACCTTAGTGTTTTGTGGAACGGGGCCCTGGTCAATATGCAAATAATGAGCCATCGTGCAGCTAACCTTGTCAAGTGACGTAGAAAAACTGAGGCAACAGGTGACGAGTGTACACATGGGCGATCGATTCAAAATCAATCGCAATGTGTGGAGGGAATCTCAACAAACCGAGCATTATTCTCATATATTCTGAAGACGATCGGTCGATGTCAAATCAATGCCTACCTCTCACAAAACGAAAAGAAATGCCCATGTTTATAAGTATAAAATTAAGGATTGTAAATCTCTAAGATTTTGTCACTGTATTAACGCACAGCTTTAACTGTAATATCAGTATGGTATGCATATTTCTTTGGCATGTTTTTAATGTAAAGGCTTGGTTGAATTTATTTGTAATTTATATACGGGTTTGGGCCTTGCGTTTTACTTGAAGGTATGGTCTAGACTGACTATACGCTTTTGGTTTTATGCAATAGTTTAAGCCCTCATTTTTCTAACTGTATGATTGAGAAAGAAAGTAATCATAGTCAAGACCAACAGGCGATATATGTCTGTCGATATCATGATTATCAGCGGAGTTACAACAATGACCGTTTTCCGTTTTGATTTTCCCTTGATTCTCCGAGATCGAAGGAAAAAAGGCCTTACTCGCTGATCCCCTTGAATTTATAAATGCCGAACATTGATATTCAACGATATGTGAAAATGACTTGAGTGTATATCTCAAAGTGATTACTGATTGTACTATTAAGTTCGGGTACGTTGGAGTGAAGAGCTGGCACAGCAAATATGACGAGCTTCAACTAGCAAGTGTTTAGAACTTGGCGAGTTCTGCCTAGCTGGGGAAATTAAAAGGCCAAGGACAAATAGCGATTGCATGCCAGCTGCGAGTAGATGTTCAACTTCCAATGCTGTTATCATATTATCATATTTAGTGATAGCTTATCACTGTTTCATCTGGACATCAATTTCCTTACAATAGATTCAGAACACAGTTCACCTATGCAATGGACAACAAACATTTTAGAACACCGATCACTTTACGATTTCATTAGCATAGTTTTTAAAGGACTTCATTTCCAATCTATATGAGAATATAACCATTTGCATTTTAGTAGATAAAGATTCAATTTAAGGGAGGCGATTTAAACTCAAACTTATAAGATATGGTATTTCGGATCTTATTTAAAGCACCATATAAATCCATTTAATATTATCTTTGTCACCCAGGTCCCAACACCTGTGCTCCTTCAATATCAATGCCCAGCTTTTAGATATGTGTGAATTTTTGTGAGGGCAATGAACATCAAACGTTAAAACCTGGTATCACAATCTTTAATGTTATTCTAAGAGATGTTTTGAACATAGAAAATATTTTGTAAGAACGTTTTAACATTGATTTATTTTGACAAAAGGTAGACGATTCTTGAGACATATATTACTGCTGATTATGCATGCCAGTTTATAGCAAGATAACCTTAACTATTATAGATATTGTTTTATATATTTCCCTTTGTCGATCGTTAAACATGCCATACCTAATGTACATATTCTACCACATCTTAGCTCCTGTTGTATTGATAATACTGCGCTAAATTTCAGTGTAGCATTGTCCAAAAATCTTACTGCGTGAAGAACATATCTAGATCTAAAGTGTACTTGTGCAATTAAATTGCTTTTTTTTGGACATGCGTAGTTAAAATGTATTTCCATATATGTACTGATAACCTTATTTGTTATGTTTGAATAAGGAGAAGCATTTATATAGGCTGCATTAGCCTGTTTGCTAATCCTTTTTCCTTTTTGTATATATAGAATGTTGTGTATTACATGTTTTATGGAAATAAAATACTGTTTAAATCATCTCAACTGCAGATAAAGTTGCCGAGACCCTGGCGGGATATAGCTTTTCGGTGGCCTGTAGGCTACATGTTTTATTCAAAATATTGAACCAAAATTTACTATGACCTATTTGATTGTTTAAGATGAGACGTAAATAAACAAATAACCATCAAGTCGACATACTACAAGTGAAATAGTATGGTCGATATGAAAATTTTTACAGAAAATAAAACAAGACAATGTGTTTTTTTTCTCTGATATGGTTGAATATCAGAATTGCATCAGACGAACAGATTAAAACCAGTTTGAGCTGTCTATGATAACAGCATGTAAGATACCAATTGTTATCACATGTATATCACCCTACCCGGCAGTCCACAAGGTTATACACATCGTCCATACCAGACAGGAGAATGGAGTCAATTACATCAGATACACAGAGGGAGCAACCTGGAAGGAAAGCATTTTCCTTAAGCAACCTTAGAGGTAGGCACTGTTCTTTTAATCAATAATGGTAAATACATAGAACTACACGCAATTAAACGTTTTGAATGGCCTACGTATTTGCTGATAGCGCCTTTATCTCATGAACGTGAGATTAATGATTTTTTTTATTGTGCTGCGTGTAACGTAGTCGAGCGAAATCAATCTTATCATCAAAAACATAACACTGTTACAATCTTTAGTACTTTATATTCTTTCATGAGTACAATTCGTGTAACAAACAAGGCAATATACAATTATACAATATTCAGCTATCTTAATTGCGTGAACATAATATGGATGCATTGACCACTTTTAACCGTGTGTATCGTGTGTAATTGGCCACTTTTCACGATTTACGTATCTTCACCGGTGACAGTGCAAAAAAAGAGTTTTTTATGTGAAGCGCTTTCATCTTTCTTAGTTATGTGAAATAGAGCGAGACACTTGTCATGAACGTACTGAAAATATGTGTAAAAGTATGTCAGTCGTATGTCAATCGTACCTGTGAATGTCCTATGCTTAATTAGGCTATTATTACCAGGTAAGTACATAACGATTAATGACCTTGTATATATCTTACTGGTTCGAACCAAAATGGTCAATGTGCATGTGATTATCAGTATATACAACTCTATTCTCTGAAATATGAAATATGAAGATCTGGCTGCGTTTAGTGAAGAATGTTAAATATAGCTACCGTCTGACGTACTGCGAGTGATGTATTGTTGCTCAACTGAAAGTAGCACGTGGGTAGTATATGTATGTTATAAGATGTTTATCGTATAGTAGCGACAGCATGCTTAGACCGCATAATGTTAGTCCTGATTCATGACTGTGTATATAAAGGAGCCTTTAATATAGTCTAGGTCCACAATTAGCAAGTCTAGATTGACTGAATATGCATATAAAATTAGCAGCCCAAAGAAGAAAAATATTATGGTTGATGGAAGAGTCAATTATTAATAATTTTCATAGACTAAATTTTAGTCTAGCATAATGTATACGAGTCGAAATTGGCGAATCTTGACGTCAGCTTTCCGAGTGTTGTAATGTTGATGACGACATATAATAATGGTTTACGATTGCAAATCACTTTAGCACCTATATACTATAATAAATTTATCTAATGTCGTGTAAATATCTTGCAATGAGGAAATCCTTTCCATGAAAAACCTACAATTGTACCGCATCACATCTTACAACGGAAGTAAAAAAATTCAGTCACTCGCTTGTCAATATTGATGTTGCTCAGATACTTGTGAAAAATAGCCTTTTCCTAACTTTAAGTTGTCATTCAATCCAACAGGGACATTTGTCTTCTTTTCTGAAGATTAATGTTTATTACCGAGTCGTCAGTTAAGCATAATCTGATGTTAACCATTATAGTAACGTCTAGAAGAGGACAATGAAAGGAAATATTCAAACTACCTCGATTCAAACATTAAGAATATATACATAGAGAACAAAAGTGGCACATGATAGTAAGTTTCAGTTAGCTGACGAACATCCGATATTATGTAGTAAATAATGACCTGGTGCCGAGCGGTTATGGCAAATAAACTCGCGAGGGCGTAGCCCGAGCCGAGTTTATTGCCATAACGCGAGGCAATCAGGTCATTATTTGGCTTACACTCCCGCGGAACATTCGTAAAATAATTTAAAACTAGATTATTCATATATATTGCATTTATAAACTTTATATTTTAACACTTTGCGGCTTTGTTTTCTGACCGAACGAGTCACATAGAATATTTACAATTTACGCCTGTTTTAGATTTTAAAGCTAAAAACTATACCCTTTATATTAAAAAGATACAAACCTATTACCTATATATATATATTCAGGGGGAAATCAGTGTAGACATGACACAACAAAAAGTACCATGGTTGACATGGATCCTCGTTAGCTCATGTGATAGAGGTGTTGCTGAACAATAGAGAGGTCCCGGGTTCGAATCCCACTTACGCCCGTTATAAATCTTATATTTCTAGCTTGTTGAAATTTCAAAATTTTACAAGTCAATTTGTTTGTACACATTGAACATCTCATAACCGACAGGTGTTTAATATCTGAAATGTTGTTAGAAAAACACATTAAACCTCAACTCGTGTACTCACTCATAACCGACCATGGTAGTTATGAGATAACCAACCTGCGCACATGGTGGTTATGGCATATAACCTTCAAAGGAAATAACCTCCCAAGGGGTGTAAACACAACGACATGTGGAGCTTTTGACCCGATTTTTTTAGCCGTTACATGGCTTGCTAATCTGAGAATTTCATGGGTTCATTGCGGACGATGAACGTGTGGTGTCAGTATAGATAAGGTGTTTGATAAAAAAACGATTCTTATCATTACAAGAGAAAGAAAAGGAACAAAAGATTTTGCTTTCGATGAGTTGTGTCAAAAGAACATTCTTCATATAAATTTCAACATTAATATACAGTGTGTATATAAGTTCTACGTTTGGTATTTAAAAATAATCGATATTTCCTATAGTTTCTCCACGTTGGAGACAATATAAATACTCATCTTCCTGTCTTGGAAATTGATTTCTGTTTACCGTCCTCTTCACATACAAAATTGAAACCAATCATTAGAACTTTGAACTTTATAAATTTTCCAATATCCTTTCCGTCAGACATGGCCCTATTCTCTACAAGCCCCCCACAATGGAAGATACCGATGATGTCTGACCAAAGTGAGGACTGGCAAGACAGCAAGAACCTCACGGAATGCACAACACACATGCTTGACCACCAGGTGGCGTGTGACATCTATTTCCGGTTGGGGCAGACGAGAGAGAGAATTGGTGCACACAAGTTCATGCTGATAAGTCGGTCAAGTGTCTTTTATGCAATGTTCGAAGGACCACTTGCGGAGACAAACAACGAGATAGATATTCCCGACATAGATCCTGAGGTTTTCTGGGAATTCTTAAGGTAGACAAGTACATAAAGTCACAATCCTAAGAGAGGTTTAAAGTCTTCACAGGCATCGATCATGATTTACATTTAGAGAACTAACAAAAGAGCATTAATACGGAAGGAAACTTTTATTTTCAGTAACCACAAAAATAAGTTTCGTTCATTATTCACCTGAAGGAGACAGTTACAAAAAACGTCGAAAGCTCAAAATATATATCTTATCTTCTAGTCTTTCTTACAGCAATATGAAATCATTAAGCAATCATTAGTGCTATCTTAGTATTTTTTAAATTTGATTTCAGTATTTGTCATTGATATCGTAAACTAATAACAAAATACTTATTCTGTCTTCAGATTTCTTTATGGTGATGAAGTGAACCACAATGTGAGGACCGTAATAGGACTCATATATGCTGCCAAAAAATACTCGGTGAAAAGATTGATAACTTCATGTGTAACATTCGTGGAGAGCTATCTGACCGTTGAAAACGCCTGTGAGGTTTTTGAGCAAGGATATATCCTGGACGAACTTGCACAAGCCATTCTGAAGTTCATCGAGCAGAACACTACAGCAGTTCTAGCAACAGAGGGGTTCAAGGACATCTACAAACCATGTCTAAGTCAGATCCTTGACTCGGACCTCCTGAAGGTGGAAGAGGAGAAGGTTTTCCAGGCTGCCCTGGACTGGGGAGAGGCTAAATGTCGGGTCCAGGGTATTGAGAGTTCAGGAGAGAACCTCCGACAGGTGCTCGGAGATAGCATTGATTGTGTGAGGTTCCCTCTCCTGGATCCAAGGTTCTTTGTAGACTCTGTTGCTCCCAAAGACTTGTTCACAAAGGATGAGTGTTTCAAGATGGTTCAATGTTATGCAATTCCAGAGAGATGGTCTCAGTGTTTCAAGTTCAAGACTAAGACTCGGTACGTTAAGGAGTACAAGGTCTGTACAAGATTCACTGGTGTGGATGGACCAAGAGACTGCTATGGCACAGATGCTATTAAGGTAATCTGTCTTAAGGAGATCTTCCTCCATGGTTACAGTATCTATGGTCCCTTCGAAGGCTTCAACTCACACTACTGTATCAACACTGTGGTGTATGACAGACATGAGGACATCATTCACGCCCAGGTGACAAACATAGTTGATAGCTCAAAGTATCTCAAGGTCATGTTCAACACTAAACTCAAACTGGAAGCAAATGTCTGGTACACACTCCTGGTGAAGATACGAGGACCTCCAACATTCAAGGGTCAAAATGGCATATCCTTTGTGAGAAACAATGATGTCACCTTGACCTTTGCTTTTTGCAAGAAAGGAACTAGAGACACGTCTGGTAGAGAAGGGCAGATTCCTCAGCTATTTTACACCTTGGCTGAACCAACAACATAGCTAAGCCAAACTGACTGGCCATTAATCGACTGTATGGATGTTCTGTGCACTACAGAAATATCTACAGCAAGGAAAACAAGAACCTTTAAGGGATTCAATATAGTTAAAACTAACTGGAATCTAATGAGCTTCCAATAGATTTCTAATGTTTTGTAAAAATGGCTCAACTGTTTATTTCTTATCATATAATATTCAAAAGTAATGTGTATCACAATGAACAGTATGCCTCTTGTACTCCCTGCCTAAACAATCGTTTTGAGCGTATACTTAATACAAAAAGTAGTTTACTAATTATTCTGACCATCACGTCAGTTGTTATATCATCAATCATTTCAGTTCATTGTGAGAAATAAATTGTTGAAAAGATTTAACTCCAAAATAGTCAATTTCATGTGTAAAGGAGAAAACAATGGCACTTATACCATACTTTCATTACAATTTATGTCATCTTCGGTTGAGACTTTTCAACACTTCATCAGCCATTGATAACTGAAACAGTAGCTGTATTGGAAAAACTATGGAAAAACCCTTGCCACATCAAACTTCCCCAGCAGGCAATTGATTCATGTCCTTATCTCTGGGTTATTTAAACCTTGCTGCTAAGTTCCATCATGATACTTCTGTATCATGTGAATTCAAAACAGATTTTGATTCATCAATAAACATAATCAGTTATCAAAAAAAGAGGCAAAATAAACATGTTAAAATACTTTATACTTTGTGAATATTAATTCATTTAAACAACAAAACAGCAGATACAATCAAGAACTTTCATGATTCAAATATCCAAAACGGTGATCGCTGATAACATTGAAAATTTTGAGTTTCCATGGTGACCGAGTCAAGACTTGCAGGAACAGTCTGGACAGTTCTTATCACAAGCAGCACTGGACCCAGCATCTGATAGCAATGGCTGATAACATTGAAAATTTTGAGTTTCCATGGTGACCGAGTCAAGACTTGCAGGAACAGTCTGGACAGTTCTTATCACAAGCAGCACTGGACCCAGCATCTGATAGCAATGGTTCTAGTTTATCAAGCCCCACCCCTCCAGGTTCTATCCCTTGTAGCTCCAACCCTTTCCCTGTTACTTTCTTTTCTTCAGTTTCTCCCTCCCCTTTTCCTGATTTCCCTTCATCTTTGTCCATTTTAAGTCCTGCCCCTTCAACTTCAGTTATCACTTGATTCTCCTTCACCCCACCAGGTGTCACTGTCTTCTGTGGGTCAAGTTTGGTAACTCTTGCTCTCCTGACACGAACTGGTCGGTTTACTTCATTATTTACGGTCCAAGGTCCTAGACTGTTGTTAGCATAAAAGTCCATCGGATAAACTTCCTGCCATTCTACTGACTTCATAGCCACTGACATCTGGAATTAAGAGAGATAAAAATTGTGAAGATTCAAAACTTGATCAGGATATTGAAAAGGTCTGATTTACATCTCCTGAAAATTAAATGGAGTTTTCCAAAAAAGTTAGGTTGATCCTAGTAGCACGAGAGCGTCTGTTTGCAATTCAAATATGGACAAGACTCCATGTGAAACATGAAAGGCAATCATACAAGGATTCTTACCAAATAAATATGCCTGATTAAAAAAGAATAAATGGTAAATCTCTCAGTACTTCGATAATTTACAGACAGATGTATTCTAGATAGGTAAATGAGTAAGATAAAATAACAGGACTATTCCTGTTTCAATTGGGTAAACATCATGGCCTGAGTTAAGTGCTCTCTTTGACGAGAACTTGCAATTCTCATAAGATATCTAATTGTACCATAGAGATCCGTCGCAGCAGCAACAACATCGGGCATTGACAAATTGGGGAAATGCTGCAAGGCATAAAGTAACCAGTTGTAATGGCTGGTATAAGTAATGCCCCACGGGGGAAGTTGACCTGCTGTGATGCTTATGGTTAAAAAAACCAACAAGCCTGTTTTAAATTATACAGGAACCTCAGTGTTTTGATATTCCGCTCAATGAAAAGCAAATGGTCCTTCTTAAAATTGTTCCATGTAAAATCATAAATATTAGCTTGCAATCAGGCAGTTACTTCAAACTGATTGGTGTCCTTTAAATAAAAGCATCAAGAAAGGGGGGTCCACTTACCTCATAGGGAGATAGCAGAGGTTTCCCAAAGGCAGATCCCCAGTCTATTGACAGTCTTGGACAGGCAACCTGAACCCAACTGGAGATAATAACAAAAAACTATTAAATGATTTCAGTGCAAATAATTACAATGATGATTTCCAAAAATCAGAAACTGCACTGGAATAAATCTTATTTAAGAAATTTATCAAACACATGTATTGTATCACATCAAAAAAATAAATAAGTGTCTGATCCTTTGATTCTAAGGTGTTTACTTTTAATACAAAAATCATAAAGTGTTTATTGTGAATAGTAATTAATTTTAAAACATTCTTTGTAATGCATATTTATATTTATCTGAGAGTTTCCTATTTTTGATAAAAATTTATAACTTCTTTTGTATTTAAAAAAATGTGACATTTTGAAAATAAAACAAACTTACGCGTCCACATCCTCAAAGAGGTGAAGTTTGTGTGGATACACTTCAGACAATAGAACTGTCAAGAGTTGTCTCCCTGTATCTACAATCTTCTGTTGGAGATGCTGTGGATATAATCAAATATTTGTATGTGTATTTCATTTTATTATTATCATGGTGTACAGTAGATTCTGAAATGTCTTTTTAATGACTATCTAATACCAACAATAATCAATTATTGACTTCAAGTGAGGTTGACCTAATGATTTATCAACTTTGGACATGTGATCTTCATGGAGGCAAAGCATAGGTATATTTCATCAGTCAAAGTTGATAAATCATTTGATTTGAGTGTATAATTGTTTAATAATATATAAAAATGGCTCAAATTATTAATATTTTAGCAAATTTAAGGGCCTTAGCTGTAATTCAGCAGAGTCACAGAGACAAAGCAAAGTCTTTCGCTTGATTTACAGTATTACACGCAAAGTACAGAGTACTAGATTTTCAGGGTTCAATTTCCCAAAGCTATTTCTGTCCATGGGAGGTCTTTGGATTGTCAATTTAACCTCTTGTGTTAATCATGCTTTGAGTCAATGTCATGTGACCAATGTAAGCAAATCGGGAAGACAGGAATAATCAAACACTATAACAATACAGATTGTCACACACACTTACCTCCAGAATTTTAGGAGATCCTTGTCTTCCAAGAGTTCCAAGTATGATACCAATCTTCTGAGCACTTGCTGCAGATTTTATTGCTTCCTGTCTGACCTGGTGCATTCTGGGAGTGTCGTAGTACTCTCTTGTAAAAGTCTTGTCATATGGGTCGTATCTGTGAAATTTATCATGATGATGCAGAAGTGCCAAAAGAGTCATAGACAACAGAATATTGTTTGGGTTTTGTTGAGAAGACATGTCATTTCAAGAGTGATTAATAAGTTGATAATGTCCAGGGCCCAGATTTTCGAAGCTCTCTTAGCACTTAGAGAGCTTAAAACAACTAGGCCCTGGTTTATATTATCACCTGCCAGAAATTATAAAATGAAACAGTATGGCTAGCAAAGTATTTGATAAGGAACAGTGAATGTAAATAAAATATAAGAATAGAGGTGACATTACAAGTGATTACTTACTTATAAGCAGGTACATCAGGATTATGAATCATAATTGATTCAAGGTGAAACCTTCCATCCCCCAGATAGCTGCAAAATATTTCAAATACTATAATATTATTGTAAAAGTATTTAATTCTAGTGAGAGATACTGATAGCATATAAATCAATCTTCATATTTACAAAGAAATTACAATGACCCACTTTGCAGGTTTTACGAGAACAATAAAAACAGTCTTATAACTGGAAGTAACTAATAGATGGAAGAGAAAACTGTCTATCGGGCATATCTAGATTATTCTGCTTATAAATCGTAATGAATGAATTCACAACAAACCAACAAATCTGTAAGAAAATAGACATCAGTTTAAGACATTCTTATTAAACTAACACTGTTAGCCTATTGTGTATGGAACTAGTAACTATATAAGCAACATTATTGTTACCATAAAATTGCATTGAACAGACCAGCATCCTGGTACATACATTATGGCATCAGCGTCTGGTAACCGTGGCGATGTACATCCAAGGATCTCTCCAGGTGACAAAGGCTTTGACTGTGGAATGGTAACTTGATAGTTCTCTTTTAGCTCTCTGCTTGAGGCCTGCATATGCAATTGTGAAACAGACAAGTTGGTTTTGATGAAACTTTTAATGTGAAGAAATTATAAAATATTTTACATTGAATGAACTCTTTATAATGTAAGAAATCATCTTATAGTGGCGCATTGAGGGGAGATGGTGTTCAGGAGGTAAAACACCTACCCCTCTTGAAAATGTTTTCTAAGAATTTTCTTTTATATTTTCAAAATTCCTGAATTCCCAACTGATCACATGTACTCTCATATATAGAAGTTAAATATTTGGAAATGAATAAATCTCTCAAAAGTTCCCCACTGTCAATGCAATTGGTATAGATATATATTCAACCAAAATAAGTTAGGATAAACCACATATTTTTATACCAAAAGAAGAAAGCTTCCAATCGTTGTGTCTTAGATCTGTGGCATCACTTCCTTCTGACTATTAATCCAATGATTGAAACTGGACTGAGTATATTCATGATTACCGTATTCGACTTAATAACCGCCCACTCCCCTATAAGCGCCCACCCACCACGTTTTTGACTGAACAATAAGAGTCCTGATTTAGCGCCCACCTCTCAACATTGCTTACCTTGCATGCTGATTCATTGAGTGAGGTTTTTCAGTCTTGCAATAAGTCTTTTACTTCCACTTAAGTGAAGAATAAATGCCATATGTGGTGCTATAAAATCAAAACATCTTAACTTTTCATGTCCAAAAGACAAAAGACAAATACTGGTTTTCCATGAAAATATAAAAACATCCTAATAAATGCACAGAGGTGTAGATATCACATCCAATATACATGGAAACTAGTTGTGTAACCTATTTCCCCTGTTTTAGATAAGTCTCCAAAATTACGTTTGACTATTTGACGTGCACTACTGTCCAGTTTTCGAACATTATTGCAATGTTCTACCTTCATATTGTTACAGTAAAAAAAAAAGGGTTTAAAATGTGTCTTTTTGGTAACAGTCGATACTTTGCAATCAAATGAAACAATTGACTAAGTTTGGCATACATGACTCCAACAACTCACGGAGTGGCTCTTTAAGATTGATATTTTGAAATTTGTATTTCCATACATAATAAAAGTAAACAAGAAACAAGGGCAGGGAACTTCAGTAAACAAATACACAATAATAAAAAGAAACAGCAAAATACTAAACTAAATCACAAGTTTAGAACACCCTCAATGAAATCCTGTATCCACCCCTGGCCATTTTTGCTTACCTGGAGTGCTGCTACAAACTGTATGGTGCTGACCAGAGCTAATTTAGAGTTGTGAGGAAAGTTGTATTTCACCGTCTCCAGGAAGTGGATGATGTCGATCTTGATGTCCACAAACACATACAGCATCTGAATACCCTCTGTCTTGTCGATAGGGACTGAAAATACACAATATGACTGCAGATTTTGTTTGTGTTAATCATTCATTGTGATGATATTTCAACAAGAATAAATATTTTAGAGTTAAATTGATAAATGACTATATTTGGGGTCTCAGAGTCTGACACTAAAACTGTTACATGAGGTGAGGTGATTATTTCACTAATATCGCGGCTGCTAGTATTATTGCAGGGAGAAAGCCCGCAACACTATTGTGGCTATGCATTGCGGTGAAACCTGCGAGCATCGACTGGAACTAGCGAACCATGGGTGGTACTGCGCTGGAATTCAGTATAGCATTGCACCCAAACCTGACTGCGTGTAGAACAGTTCTCTACTGCAGACAAAGTTGCCGAGCCCCTGGCGGGACAAAAGTGTAGTGTGAGTGAGTTGGTATTTAACACCGCTTTCAAGATTATTTTACTTATATCGCGGCTATTAGTATTATTGCAGGGAGAAAGCCCGCAACACTATTGTGGCTATGCATTGTGGTGAAACCTGCGAGCATCGACTGGAACTAGCGAACCATGGGTGGTACTGCGCTGAAATTCAGTATAGCATTGCACCCAAACCTGACTGCGTGTAGAACAGTTCTCTACTGCAGACAAAGTTGCCGAGCCCCTGGCGGGACAAAAGTGTAGTGTGAGTGAGTTGGTATTTAACACCGCTTTCAAGATTATTTCACTTATATCGCGGTTGCTAGTATTATTGCAGGGAGAAAGCCTGCAACACTATTGTGGCTATGCATTGCGGTGAAACCTGCGAGCATCGACTGGAACTAGCGAACCATGGGTGGTACTGCGCTGAAATTCAGTATAGCTTTGCACCCAAACCTGACTGCGTGTAGAACAGTTCTCTACTGCAGACAAAGTTGCCGAGCCCCTGGCGGGACAAAAGTGTAGAGTGAGTGAGTTGGTATTTAACGCCGCTTTCAAGATTATTTCACTTATATCGCGGCTGCTAGTATTATTGCAGGGAGAAAGTCCGCAACACTATAGTGGTCATGCATTGCGGTGAAACCTGCAAGCATCGACTGGAACTAGCGAAACCATGGGTGGTACTGCGCTGAAATTCAGTATAACATTGCACCCAAACCTGACTGTGTGTAGAACAGTTCTCTACTGCAGACAAAGTTGCCGAGCCCCTGGCGGGATTTGAACCACGGACCTCATGACCCGAAGCCGAATACGCTAATTTTAGAAGAATGTGTTTAACTTATGAATGGATAAAGCGGAAAACATAATGGAAAGGTAAGTACAGTAAAATATTGATAAAGCAATTATGCAAAGAGGATGGTTAAAATGTTGGTCGATTACCAGTTTTATTCCACCTCATGACATGGGTTAAGTTGATATTTCACAAGTGTAATCACATTTTTTATATATATCATTACTGATCACAGTGAAAATATATGATATCGTCACTATAGCTTTATGGATAGTTTATTTCATTGATAAATCCTGATACTCATTGATCTTTCCATAACAAAATTATAATACATGTTTTCGTCGGTTGTTGAGAAGAACACTCACCTAGACAGCTGTGCCCATAATGCACCATCAGGTCTGCCCCGAGAGCCTTTGCCGAGAAGTCGTCAACACAGCACGCTCCATATGTCACGTCACCCATTATCAGTGTGTCTGCATCTGTAAATCTGAGAGTGAATGGAGCTGTGAAAAATTATTTTAATATTCTTCTGTTCAAAATTCAAAGTAAGAAGATTTAACAATGTCAGATATGAAATTCAAAACATTTCAATAACTCATTTAAATGAGTTCACCAATTGTGTTATAAAAATCATTATATATTCTTTTAAATAACATTTATGTGAAATTGTAACTTGGGAAGTTGTTTTTCTTTCTTTTGTCCCTTGTGTAAAAATCTGGTTGATGTATCAAATATCTTGTCCAGACAGGAAACATTAATGAGTGATAAGGGTGATTGCAGGCTGAATTTGATTATCTTCCTCTAAGAAAATTTTACAAATCTCAGATATTCTTTAAAATAAATATGATATAGGAAACAAATAAAAAATATACAGACTGTTCAATGATATCAGCAATAATGCAGGCAAACAGCAGAAGGCCTTCAGGAAACTGCAGGGCTACTCTCTTGGCGCCGGAGAAACGAATCTTCCATATTGTCTTGTAGATCTCAAAATTGTAGTTTGATGGCAGCTAAATTAGTGAAGAGTTATCTGTTTCAGTTAAGATATTCTTGAATACATCATTTTGTTTATGAAACCACAGGTTTACATATATTCAATTGTTACATTTTGCAGTAAAAAAACAATGACAATGACATAAATGTAAATCCTTGAATAATTGCCTGCTTTGTTTAATCACCTTGACTTACTATGGGCCCACTACAACTTGCAGTCTCTTGTGTTTGTGTCTTTGTGAATATAAATTAATAAACAAATTAGTTAAGAATGATAATATTCAAGAGTTCTTCAACAATTAGCAGATTTATAATTGTTGATTAACAATTACTATGGAAAGATGAAAAAGGTAAGGAATAGTACTTAGTAGCGACCGCAGCCATCGCTAAAATTATGAGAACAAGGAACGCCTAATGACTATATGTGTACCTTAGCAACAGCAGCTTGTATCTTAGGATCATTTAGAATTTCTTCAGGAATCTGGTGGGCAACTCTTCTCACGCCTGAAATAAAAATTATATTGTGAAACTGGTAAAACACTAAAAAACACTGAAACAGGTGCGTGAAAACTGAATCATTGTTGAACAAAGTTATACAAAATAGCAAATTCGATTATGAAGATTGTCATCCAAAAGCATGGGAAAGATTTTCATTTACCTGATATTCCACTAAAAACCTTCCTATTTGCGTTGGCACTGACAACAACTGGTCCAGCGGACTGTTCCATCTGTTCCATGGCCGCAGCCATGTTTGATAAGGGGAAGCAACTTTAAAAACTAGATTAATGGATTCGTAGTCAAAACAGTTTCGTACAAAAATATAAAGACTTTTGAATGGCATTTTCTATAATATTTGAATCATTAAATAATCTTTAGCCACATTTTGTGTATAGTATCAAATACTGATGATCCATTTATTTTGATTTTGTATTTCTTTTCACCGCAAAAACTGAAAATCTCCTAACCACTTTTATGACTGTGTGAAAAATTAAACGTTTGAAGAGGTTTCCGTTTAGTAAGTCCAATTTTATATAAATTTACTTTGAATCAATAGAGTTGACCCAATCGGTGAAAGTCGAAATTTCAAACAAATTAATAGACTCTTTTAGTCGTGCAGACAAGCGAAATATCTGCCCGACGCTAGTTAGGTTACCTGCGGGTTAAGACTTTAGAACATTGACAGATGACCTATAAAAGGTATGGCACGTCACAGTTTACATAAATAAAGCACCAAACGTATTTACTATTGAGTGCCAATCTGGCATACATTTTATAGAATTTTCAAATATCTTGGTATTCTGCGACAATCTGCGAGAGAGAGAGAGAGAGAGAGAGAGAGAGAGAGAGAGAGAGAGAGAGAGAGAGAGAGAGAGAGAGAGAGAGAGAGAGAGAGAGAGAGAGAGAGAGAGTACATTCAATAAAACGTTTCAAATATATATACATAAAAAGGTGTACACGCCACTAAGAGGCTATAAGAGACAATACATTAAAATCAATATTACAATACATGTTACTATAAAGTAATTTTTTTTTAAAATTCAATAATTGCAAACCCCCTTCCTATACTCAAACAAACATCCACATACTGACACCAACAACTCTTCCCTTCACTCAATCCTCACTTATTTCAATCATGTACATACTCGCTTTCTAGCTACGCAAATATGACATAACGAGCAAATATTTTCAAGGCACCACTTCTTGTTTACGATAGTTTACAAAACCTCCGTGACTTATGGATATTTCCTACATGTAAGAGTGCTTTTGGAAGCTAACTGTCGGCTCCTATAAGTATAACTATCGTATAACGAAATCAGTCATTTCTGCGATTCAGTATCAAAGATCACAGCAAATTTAAGGCGCATAATATCTAGACTTCTGCTTTATGCGAAGAAGACGAAATTCTGCTTTCCATTTGGGTCATTCCATTTCAAATCTACCAAAATCTGGGGATCGGCCAGTTGACATCATAGATCTTTGAATTTTCAATTAGAATAGATGCTACTGTATCTTCAGAGAAAGGAAATACAATTGTTTTGTTCATACTCAAAATAGTTTGCGTTTGGCATAGGGTGTTAGGACACAGGGGTCTTCAAAATGTGTTGTTTCTGAGAAAAACCCTTAATAGCTTTAAATGTCTCTTACGTGGACAGCTCTAGACGTAGAGGCTTACAGTTTTTTTATAAGATAGAATTTGGAATGGGTTGTCCATAAATATAATATTCCTTTTGAATTTTTTTCGTAATTAGGTTTAATAGCTTGACCAAAAAAGCTTAATTTCATCTGCAAAATTTAGTTTTTACGTTTTTTGACCGTTTTTTGGAAGTCGAAGGAATTAATTGCACCAAACTTGCTTCGATTCGTCTCCTTTGGGCATCAAGAGATGGAATTTAATAATTCTTGACAATATATTTTGTTCTTGTGTTACAATAGCTGACTTATATCTACCCACTGTTCGGAAAAGTGTCAAAAATGTCCTATGTTTTAAGCTGACTGTAGAAAAAGGCGCATCTGCCAGAGGCTTCATTTTTTGCACACGTCGCCCAAAGTATACATTACAAAATATCAAATATCAAAATTTGGCGGGGGTAAAATTTCCGTTCACCTTCTGCAAGTGATTTACTAAAGCAACCCTCAGATGATTTTACCGACGCTTCACGTTGATTGACATCTCTATGTTTGAGATATTCAGGAGGTTGTTGATCAGTGAATTCATGACAGTTCACTTAATTTAAAATTCCTTGGGGATCAACTTTCCTTTTAGATATTTTATATCAAGTTATTTTCAACCGAAATGCTCGAGAGCAAACTCTTTAACTTTTTGGCAAATTGACCTGTAACTCTCCAGAGAAAGCTTGAAGTATCTCAGTCAACATCAACTTTGCAGATGATAAGATCAAAAGGCAGTGTCACCTTTGCCTTTCGTCTTGGCATCTTGAACGTTAAGGACTCGATTTTACTTGGAATCAGAACATCAATGACCAATTGTTCTGGAAAGTCGCTTGAAGACTGGCTTTTGCTGCAAGTCTCTTGATTGTCCCCCCTATCCTGTCACAAGCATTTTTGCCATGGCTAGTTGCAAAGAAATGACACTCTGCTTTCAGTCCCAAGTCCTCTTCGTGAGAACAGAGATTGACAAAGTTTTTGTAGTTTTAATATTGACTTGCTGCACCATCACTAAAGTAAATGACATTTTTAACCCCGGAAAGGTGAGTTCTCAAGTGTTTGTGAAACACATGAACTGTCACAGAATCATGCTTCAGATGGTCATTGATCACTGCTATGCTCAAATGCTTCAGTTCGTTTCACTGTCTGTAGAAAACAACTTCTGGGTGAACAGTGGCTTGGGAATTTTCCCCGTGGAAACCCTGGACTGCGTCTTGTACTACAAAAGAAAAGTTCTCCGCAAAATCAAGAAGAATTATTGCAGTCTCATCATCCAACTGATCTCTGAGTCTTGCCAAGAAGGCTGACTGAGAATTTGCAGTGAAATTGTGAACTGTCAAATCGTCAAGTTTGTGCAAGAGGACATAAAAAAAGTCTTGAGGACTTGAGGTTGTTGTGATAAGGTTTGTTCGATCTGCATGTACCCAAACTTTATATGAAATTTCATCCTCTGTATCTAGACCTTCATCCTGGAGATGTGACTCGATAACGAATATCAGTTCATCAATTCCAGGACAGTTATCACAGCCATACAACATGCATTCTTGTGCCTGGACATTGCATACAACCCTCTGTAAAAGTTCCTGAATATTCAATTTCAACCCAGGCAATGCAGCGAGCATCAGTTTGACATTTTGATGTATCTGACAGAAACACGCTGAATGTGTACCAGGAGCACCAGCAGAGATACACCAGTTTGGTTTCAATTCACAAAACTTTGAAAATGAAATTTTGTAGAGGTTGCTGGTCTCTTCTTTGAAAGAAACATACAAGACAAGACAAGTTAACGTTTATTGTATTCAAGGCCCGAAGCCCGAGAAACCTTCGTATTAAAACAGAGGTTGTATAGGAATTAATGACGGAGCTACCTCTGTTGGTAGAGAATGGAGGAGCAGTGAACAGAACAGGTGTCTAATTTCGTTCGTACAGATTTAAAGGTTATAAATACGCCTAAAAAGCACACAATTCTGGCTCGAAATGTCTTGTTATCACATCCCATTGTAGAGATGTACATTTGTATATGTATTTGAGCTGAAATCCCGAGGCCAGGCTTAGGTGTTTGTGACTTTTTGAAACTATTCTTTTTTGGAGGAAAAGCCAAAGTAAAACTAAGAAAATGTTAAAAACGCACTACTATACTATAATGATTGTTCAACAAACCAAGTTTTAATGAACTTGGTTTAATGATTTTTTAATACTGCCCTGAAAAAAAATTCATGTGGTTGTTTCCACGGAAATTCCCCAAAAAATGAATGTCGCAAAACGTTTGAAACCGTTATAGGCACAATTAGACATGATGATTGTTCATATACCATGTTTCACTGTGAGGGGCCTTCCTGTTTTTAAGTTATGTAGGGTTCGTATGAAGAAGTTGTAAGCAAAAAAACTTGGACTCGAGTGCAATATTACACATAATGATTGCTCAGTATACCGAGTTTCAATGAGCTGAGCGTTTTAGTCTCTGGAATCAAGTCCGGAATCCAAAACGTCAATTGTGTTCCCATGGAAAGGCAAAAATATTGGTTTCAGTGTATAATTATAAGCTGATCATGAAAAAAATTAGTAGAATAAAAAAAACAGGATGAACATCATCACTCGCAGAATCTAATCGTTTCATGAACAGCCCAATTGGCTTTTGATATATTCTTAACATCAGATGGTACCAAAGATGAAGATAGTACCATAGTACAAAACTTTGGGCGGGCTATAATAAAGAAAACCACAGTTAAAATTAGTAGTAATGAATTATTGTCTATAGATGACAGTGATATAGTATATCACACTTATATGGATATTTGGAGATCCACACAGGAAAGATATAATTTACATTATCAGGGTATTGATACAACTGAAAATGGAAATGTAACCAGATTGCGGTTGGGATCTGCCCTTGGGAATGATATATAACAGATGATGTACACACACAAAAATGTGCGATATTAGATTTTCAATTAGAATTTCTACATCACATGCTCTGTACCAATGGAATTAAACTACAAGCAAATAATAAGGGATATAGTTTTACTTTTCACCTCATCTGAGTAGCCTGACATGGCATGGTGTCCCAATCGAAAATGTGTGTATCAATTCCTTGTCTATTAAGAATTATAATTTATAAATTTGGTGACGTAATGAAGGCGTCTTGGGCCACCACTATAAGCTATTGTCATCTTTTTTTTCCTGAAGAAAAGGTGTAGAAACTTGAATTTGTTTATAGATTCTAATGAGGATTCTAAACTATATATTTTATATCTTGTTGGTCTCTCACTAAAGCAACAAGGGTCATACCCTTTAAAACTTCTTCTTCTTTAATAATTAAAAGCCTAGAAAGCTAGAATGAGTATATGCCCCATAAGCAAGTGGTATTATGATACTATGGCCTAGTGATAATAGATTTTAAAGCTTGTTGAGCTACGGAGCCCATGGCTCTATTTGTGTAAACTAAGAACAATATCACAAAACTGATGTGCGTCTACAATGCAAACCGTGTAAAAAGTTAATAGGCCACTAAGGTGACCAGTTCGACGCGAGACATTGCATTTATACCCTTTTACTACAATGGTGGTTGCACTGAATTACAAAATACAAGCCATTATCAATGGATTCAACTCGACATCTTTCATAGTTTTCATGATTACACTCCTGTGTCAAACCAATGTTGACAAACTGATTCTGTCTGACATCTGAAAAATAAATATCCCTTAGGAGAAAACACGTGCCGAAAGTGATCAAATTTGTCGAACACAACACAATTAAATATTTATATATACCTTTGAGATTCTTAACCTTTTTAAGAATTCTTTTTACTGAGTATATTTTCTCTCTCTTATATGTCTTCAACTTTGTTAGGAAAAGATAAAAAAAAATATTTTCAGGTAATCCATTGATTATCAACACCGCGTAAAAGACGTTTATATTCATTAATAAAACATGAGAAATCGTAGTGATTTTCAACAGAAATTATGATAAAGTATTATCAATTACATTTTGAAAAGGTTATGTTGCGATTTTCAATCAATTTTCGGGGTGTCATTGCATGTAGCTTTGGAAACAATGATCCGATTTTGACAATCAAATGCTCATTTTGTAGGGAAATTATTTAGCTTTTGAATCGTAGCAAACAATTTTGCCCGAAAAAATATTTTGTTTGAGCATGGGTTGGCTTGATCGGTACATCCCTTTCCCTTTATATAGTAGTATGGAAGGGTCTAAAGGTAAATATGTCTTTCTAAAGCTATACCTTAGCGAAACAGGAATGTGAGTTGATTGTCATCAAAAGGTAATATTTTATTGGAAAAATCCATATAAATATAACAAGTAGTATAATTTACATCATAAAGTTAGTGAGGTATATGGTGAATCGTGTATACAAAATATTAACAATATAACATAATATATCTATGTATTTGAGATTTAAAGCTATACACTACACCCATACAAAAGGGAAGATTGCTGTCAATATCATTATACATACTATACCATGTTTATCTGTAAGATGTCATTCTAACATCAATAAACATACAAGCATCGATGATTTCAAAACTTTGACCCTTCAATAAAGAAATTAAATTAAAAAGGATGAAATTCCTAATTTTGTCATGTTCACGAACAGACCACAATTGAATGATAAACCAAGGTTATGAGACATCAGTTGTAAGACACGGCAAGCGAGAGATATTTCCCAAGTACTCGTAATTACTGCCGTTTGTATTTTCGATGTTATCTATTTCATGTGAAAATGTCAGTGATGTATATCAATATGTAGTGACAAGTAATGAATCATGTAATGATTCATGTTATTATGATGATTGAGACAGACATATGAAATGGTGATGTTCCTCTATAAGAATTATCACAAGCCTCAACTGATTCTCATAAAGAATTGCATCATGGTATTCAAGGATACACTGATCGCCCTGATGAAAAAAATTGCTTTTAAATAGTCCAAGATTCAATGCAATTCTATAGGAAACTTAGTAGATGAGAGTACTTTTTGAAAAGAGAGCATTATAAGAGTGCCTTAATTTTTATCGAGCACTGGTATCCGAATTCGTTTTATTTTGTTTCATCTTGCCCTTTTTCCAAGGTTTTAATTATGCGCTACGTTTCACAAACGCCATCCTTTTTCGATAAATTGTCAATAGCAATGACTCCCCCAGTGCTTCCCCTCTCTGCCTGAAATCCAATCGCGTAGGGATATGAGGAAGCGGGTATCTGTGCACGACCGTCCGTCCAATCATCGTCCACACTGTTAGCACGTGACCAAGTGTTACAGGAAAGGTAAGTTTCACCTTTGAACTTTGATTCCGTGCAAACTGAAAGAGTTCCCGAGTTTCTTGGGCGGATCTTGTACTTGAAATAAATGCATTGTGGTAGAGCTGAATTCAGTAAAGGGGAGATAACCCGCGTCCTTTCTCCAGGGTTTCTGGAAGTCCCGTTTGCTTCAATATAGTGGTCTGAAAAAAGTGTGACAAACGCTGAAAATATCTTTCCACAGCAGAATACTAACTTAAACTTTCAAACGCGTTTTACAAAGTCAAAAAGATTACTTCTAGTGCACTTGTTCATATCTTAATGGGATTTAAAAGAAGTTAATTCTATAATTTAAATCACTTAGAAATAAAATCTTTCGATATAGCATAGTTGCGTGTCTTTCTTTCTGACCTGAATGGTCGGTCGTTGACCTTGACCTGTCATCCGAGAGCTGAGTGGTTTTCAGAAGCCAGTCAAAAGAATCGTCCACCGCTTGCTTGTACTCGCAAAGGGTTCCTCCGTTGAAGTCACACTTCACTTTCATCACACCTGCAATGGGCAATATATTTGCTATAATGGATAATAGTACGACAGAACCCATGAATGAGTAAAAAAAAATTAAAACGATCCTGGGACATAGCTAGATCAGTTGCTGGAGCTTCCGTTCAAGGGGGGGGGGGGGGGGGGGGGGCATGTTGAGCTGCCTTGTTTGACGCTCTGCAATGTTAAGATAGAACATAGCTAAAATCAAGGACCCATATAAAAGTCCTTGCTAGAACTGATGCTGCACTATGAATACCGGGTGCCGGGAGCACAAAACGAATTTCAAATGTACGCTGTATTTCGGACAATAAAAAAGTCTACTTATTATTTTTTATACTTCATTCACGTAACATAAATACACGATCAAATACAAGGAAATATAAATCAAAAACTTAATATTATAGTTGACATGATAAATAAGTGCTTTTACAATTTTCATGATTCTTATCGATGAATGAATAGTCAATTATCTATGCTTTGAAGTTTATGTAACCTTAACTATTTTGTCCTGTATTGAGGCATTTTTTCCTTGCCTGATTATACTGATGCTCTAAGCACAAAATTATATCAAAAGCATATCATTACATGTTATCCTTATTTTATTCTAAATGCTAAATTGTATCCCTTTAAGTAATAAATTAAGTTTTTTTTATTATGTCTTTTAAATTTTATAATTAACATAAATTAGAATTAAAGTTACCTTCACATTTATGTTCTTCGATTATAATGTCGTCTAACCCAACCCCACCATTCGTCCACCTGCCAGCCTCGGCTTTGAACATGACCTTCGTGACTTCATCGCTCAGTTCAAGCTCCACACGACGCCATTGTCCATGCACGGGAGTGAGCTGCATCAACTTAGACAGATCTGCGGATGAGTTCGAAACTCCGTACACGGTTAGTTTTGCATCCTTTGCATTGACAAAAGTAACGTAGAATGTTAGACAGTTAGATCCGGAGTTGTGAAAGGTTGGCGTGGTGATGGTTGCAGTCTGGTGTTTAGCTTCGTACGATATGAACGCATACATGTAGTGACCTGAAATAGAGGTAACCGGGCTGATGTTAAGGACAAACTATATTACCTCAATAGATAAGGACCGCTGAAAGGTAGAACCCTTTGTTTGTGATAAAAACAACGTATATATGTATTTGTTGTTTGGTTATGGTTGTATTCATGGCGTTCTTTAGCGAACTCTAACACGATAAATGATGAACCATGAATAACCATTAAGCTATTTAATAACCCTATTTATAATACACCTAATGCATTGTATTTGAATGCTCTGCTCTTTTTCGTTTATTGGCAAACATAGCACGCTTAACCAAGGAGTTTTGATTGTAATGAATGAAGCGCTCATAAAAGTACCATCCTGCGCAAATGCTACCTTCAATTGTGTCTGTCGTTTTGTCTGTGTAAGGTCTAGCAGGCATTGATGCACCTCCCTTCCGTCTGGTCCAGATGAAGTCTTCTGTCGATGTCTCAGTATAGCCGCAAATACCGGCCATCTCGAAGTCGCAGTTGATTTCATCTTTGTGGCAGAAAGGAAGAAAATGTATTTAGTTTTGTTTCCCTTTAAGGCAAATGTTTTTGAATGTTATGAAAGAACCCATTCCATGAAAAATTATATTTCATGCAGTAAAATAGTTCCTGTCAAAAAAATATTTGATTCATTCTCACGTACTGATAGGAACTTCTATTCATGGAATGGATATGACATTTCTTAATCCTAGTATTTTTAGGTGATAGTAGTGACGGCAGAGCGTTGTGACAGGATTGTGAATTGATCGTCTCCCATAAAAGGATAAGACAAAGTCTGCATAAGATAAACGTTTGATAACAGCAAAAATTAGGGTAGCTATCGCTTGAATGTGATAGTTTATACACGCAAATCCAGTATGTATACCCTTGTTGTTGATCTGCTGGTTGATCCAGTCCGTGTAGCTGTCCACCCTTGTGTAGACTCCTGGTTTACCTATCTGCCCGCACCCCTCTCCCCAGCTCGTCACCCCAACCAGCTCCCATCTCCCTGGGTGGCGCTCACACATCAGGGGTCCGCCGCTGTCTCCCTAGGGTCGGTGAAACAGCGTTTTTTTTTTCATTTATGGTTATGAACACAAGCGAAAAAGCTAAATGGACTATTTCAATCCTCGAATTTAAAGTGATAGAGTTGAAATTAACAAGAGTGCGCTGAGAGCACAACATATCCCGCTAGTTGTCCTTTTCATGAACACTTTGCTTTCTAAAGGAGCATTAAAAATGAATGTAGCAAATGATTTCGCATGACAGGTCCTGTCGCTCTGAAATACCGACTGATCTCAGTAAATAGTAAATGTATCATGAAAAAAAAGAGGAAATGCGCATTACTGTCATATATCCAAATCATGTGAAAGTTTCAGAAAGATTGATAAGAAAAACTGTGGGACGAACGGCCGGACCGCGCAATGACAACATCAATACAATCATTCCGAACATCTAAATTAACAACAAGAGCTTACAATATGACATTTCAACGAGTGATTTATGATGTGAATTTTGAAGACATTTGCAATTAACAATCAACTTTCCGTTGCCAAATAAAAGCTGAGAGATATCATCTTGTTTTCAATTTCATTGGTAACCAGCAAGTTATTCTTATAGACGAACCACGCCTCTTGTCTTGGATATAAAATCCCCAAAATCTAACCTTGCAAGCGTCGACCTCTCCGTATTGATGACCGGCGCAGATCATGGTGTCCTTGACCTTCGTCTTGTACACGTCACGACACGTGGTCTGCGGCCACAGCTCAAGCTTAGCATGATGAAGGTAAGGTGAGACAATTCCCGCCAATATCTCTGAAAGGCAAAGTCAATAAAATGCCTACTTGATGAGTCTTATATATATATTTCCATGGGTGTATATTTGTTTCTTTTCTTACAGGGAGTTTCATTGGTGGTTTCTTTCACGAACAATAATGTATAGTCTTTCTTAGATCAAAGTTTATGGGAATGTCACCAGAAATATCACTGTTGTCAGTGTCAAATATGTGAATTAAAAAAATTGTGTAATCATATCGGGAACTACTGGTGGTATCTGAATTTACCATATTAAATGTAATGTTTATCAGTTCAATACAGGGAAAACAAACTGTTTAAAGACGTGGATTGTGATAAAAAACCGGGCTATGACGTGACCAAATGGATCAAATGGCGGCAGGACTAAACAGCAAGGACATAACTTTTATCATTATTTCGAAGCTCTCTTAGTGCTAAGATAGTTTTAAGCCAATGTTAATGTATTGTATTCTTACGACTATCTTAACACTAAGAGAGCTTCGAAAATCTGGGCCAAGGTAACTGAAACACACTGAACTTGACATACGGGTACTTGAGAAACGGTCACTGGTCCACCAAGGTTTTGATTATGATTTGAGATATGGATTCCTTAAATATATTCAAACATTAATATACTACATATATTTAGGCTTGCTTGTCACCAAAACCCAAAGCAGCAGCGGCAGATACGTTAAGGAAAAGCATGAAAGCACCACGCACCTGAAAAGCACTAACCCTCATTGTGATTTCCTAACATGCAAATTTAATGCAGTTGGATGTGAAGTAACATTTTACGAACCATTCTTATTGTTAACAAATTAGTAAAAGACTGAACGTGCTGGGTTTTTTCATTACCCTCATTGTTTTGATGTATAGGTCATTAATTGATTTAATCGATCATGATGTCTGAATTTGAAATTTAATGAGGAAGGCGCTGTCAATGTTTTCATGTACTGTCACAGTTCCTTCTCCTGATCAAAGTCCAGTAAAGACATTGAATGAATTTCTATAAAACTGCATATGTAATCAAGATTTAACATACGTCCCAGACAGATCTATACTGAACAATCCATAGTAAGATACGGCAATATAGCTATAGGCACTACAATGCTACATTCTTTTATGGTGATATGAGAGGTCACGAACGTGCACTTTTCCATACACGAAAATCCTACCACTGTCATAGCGATTGATGTCTGCGTCTATGTAGGCTGAAATAAAGATCACAAAATGCGCGTTAAGCCGTAGAAATAACATGTACGTGTCGCCATTTTGTTGCAGAGATAACCTAATATATATGCAAAATTAAAAAATTAATCAATTTATATCAGATCAGAACGGCATTCATGACTGGGGAATGAGAAGATTGTTGATAATAACTTTAATAAATATAATTCAATAAATTTACTTGCAAAGCAGACATGGAAGAGTAGTATACATAACATATTTGTAAGATTTGTTTCAGTTGGTTTAGTTACGGATGGCACACAAACTTCGGCAAGACATCTTTCCCATGTTGATTTTTACTGGCCTAGCAATCGTAAGTATTTCGATAAGCAATAGTTACTCTGGCGTAGCAATCTTAGATCTTTAGATATGCAATAGTTAGTTTCGCCACTGAATAAATAGTGTTCAATTAAAGACGACAAAACATTAGCGCTTTGTTTAATATCTAGCGGAGGCGTTTTCTCTTAGTTTTGAAACTCCGTGGAGACGTGTTGTTATCCAAGGGGAAAAGATGACACTTCTTAAGCAAACGGTTTGCATGTAACTTCCCCCGCAAGATGAATTCATAACATGTGAAAGTCTTATTCATTGGTTATAGAAGCCTTGCTGCGTTGCTCGGACATTCGTAATTTGAGTGTAACGCCCTTGTCGATGAATGCAAAATGCGGTAAATGTAAGAACTAGCAATGAAAGTTTAGGAAATGCATTTTGGCTTACATTGTTCAATGGTTGAGACTGGCATGACAAGGGTTGGTCCCCCCCTCCCCCCCCAAAAAAAAAAACAAAAACAAACAAACTTACTCTGTTTTGAATTGACGCCCCAGCCTGCTATGAAACAAGATATAGACGAGTCCCAGTTATGTTGACGAGTTGGCAGACAAAGGGGCTTAACTCTGTCAGTGAACACCAGGGGTTGCTGAAGATGCAAGAGAGCGATGTCTGCATTGTAGATAAAATTGTGGTCCGGATGCAAAATGATCTCCGTTACCCTCAGATACTCAACATCCGGGGCCTTGAGATTAACACTTCCGGCTGCAAGGAATGTCGTCTGCGGATAACCAACTAATCTGTAAACAGGAGTGAATGCAATAATCAAACTAGCTCAGTTAGAGGAAAACAACATTACACATCAACCATTATCAGCTCTTTTCATCTTACTTACAAAACAAACCTTCAGTTGGAAACAAAGTAGGAAGTCCAGAGCTGTGAACATTAATATACATACATGCCATGCATATTTATATAGAAATGAGAGAATTAGAAGCCAATGATAGACTGAACGTTCAATTCAAAGCAAATGAGGTAAGGGGTATATTGAGAGTCAGTATTTTCATATTGTGAAACTTAAATTGAATGTTTTAATCCATCTCTTTTACGACTGTCTAAATTTAAAGAAAATATGACGGAATGGTTTATTGACTTAGATGAAATCAAAAACAGATATCACTGTCATAAAAACAAAATAATATAAATTTAAATGCTAATATTTGTCCCGAGAAAAGGAACGATATTCGAAATCTAATCATTACAGTTGTCAAATTAAGATCATACACACGTAAGCAAAGATTTGATAAAGCCATGAATAAAATGATTAAATTTTACAATATCGAGAAAACCTATGCAATGTCCTCACGCAACTATAACAAATTTGTTGGAATCTGGTAATCTGGCTTTAGAACATGAAGAACCAAGTAACCATTAAGGTGTCGATATATCTTAAACATCGGTTTCAATGATGATATGCATAGATGGTTGACCGTAACTCAAGTCAAGTTAACTGTCCATTTTGTCACTAAGTATATGTTGAATTGTATATACGAGTAACGCACGTTTCCACACAGTGTCCAGCAGTGACAACCCACTCTTCGTTAATGATGGTCCCTCCACACACCATTTTCGTCCCTGAGAAAAGGGAGACAACCCACGGCCAGTCTCCACGCACTGAACGAGTTCCTCCGAGAATGTAGGCTGATGGTAGCTCAGGGGACTTCCGGCCACACACTGAAACATGGTCTAGATTAGCAACGGATTCCTAAGTAATATTGATGCGTTTTGTCTTATTACAAATAACGTTATTACGTAATGATTCATTCTAGTCTAAGCATGCACGATGATATGCTTACTTGTTGATACAATGGAACACATTATCGTTGTTGGTCAAATTATGTTACCTAAGACGATTGATGTGTCCAAGAACAGATCATGTGTTACCTTTCTCCTCGCATGACAGAGTGAGAACGCTTCCCCTGGCACACTTAGATCTGTAATTTAAATCAATAATTGAAGTAAGTTGCAATCCTCAGCGAAATGATAGTACAGTCACGATGTATTTTTGGTGTCTAATTACTTTTGCCCTTCATAATACAATCATAATATCTTATGTCTAACCTGATTTCGGTGTTGGAGTGGAAAGAAGACGCTTCTCCGCTGTTGCCGTCTACGAGAACAGCAAATCTGTCCGCTGATGACGTCATCGTCCCATTTGAAATCGAAAGTCTACAAAGAAGTAGTTGGGAGTGCAAATTCCCTAGATGGTTTCTTAAGTATGTCAAAACAGTAAGAGCATCTTTATCGTGAAGTAAGTGTTCACGTTCATGATTTCAAGATTCAGAAATTAAAAATAAAAGTATATCCTAGCATTTGGAAGCGTTGAATACTTACTAAATTTTTCTTAACGACCGTTAAATTCAGCTTCCTTTCAACCATTTATTTGATTGACAATTTTTTTTACATGTTCTATTCGAAATAAAGAGTTTATTTGTAGGTTTGAAAGCAAATAAAAAATTTGAACTCAAATCTTATAAAGGTCATTTCGAGACTTATTTAATGTAGAGAGTTAGTAACTGTACACGCCATAGTTTCAATAAAGTATATCATATTCCTATTTTCCAATGGCCTATACATAGAAAATGTTTTATTCATTCATTCATTAATCCGTACATTCATCCATTCATTACTTCTTTCACTAGTTCATTCATTATTTAACATTTGCTACTCAATTTACCCCAAACCTGCAGCTTCGCATGCAATGTTTGCCCACTCCGGATGCCATTGGTCAGAACAGACCGGAAACCACGTACCGTTTCGCATGATCAGGAGTGTGCCATTATCACTACTGCTCACTGTAAAGTAAAGAAGAGAATGTAGTTGACATATGACACTTTTCTTTTTTTTAAATACAAATATAAATCGATTGCAGATATAATTTTGTGTTTTATGTAAAGTTTAAATATTGTGTCATTTATTTGAGCAATGAAGATATATATTTTCATCAAATGTTCAATAATTCAGATTGACGATTTAGCACAAAAAAGGTAAATTATTTATCATGTATTAATGTGACTTTTCGGATCTGGCCCTCATTTTCAAGACGATCCATACACAAAAGAACTGACACTGATACTTAGGGTGGTTCCCTTGCTGTAAGGTACCAAAAACATTTACAAATATATAGGAAGATGGATTCAAGTATGGAAACTACCAACCACAGTTTTCTTCGTCCTCCCAGTCCATACAGTCTGTCCTTCCGTCACAACGTTTGTACATTGGTAGACAAAAGCCGCTCCTGCACGCGAACTCATCCTCGCTACATTCGCCTGGCAATCAAAAATATGAATTTGGAAATAAATGCCAGTAAGATAGTGAAAAAATGCAATATTTCTTCAGAATCATTATCTGCAATATTACAAACTCTTGTACTCTTCCGGGTTTTCCCTTGCGGAATTCTAAATACATGTAATTGTCAGGCGACACCGCCAGCCTTTTCTGTACCAATAGCTTACCCACACAACCGATATACCACAAAATAGTAAGTTAAATGATTTCGTGAAAAATATCTTGCAATAATAGTAAGCACTCGTCGCTAAATTGACAATGAACAAAGACTACCATTCAATACTTCACATAAACATGAAACTGCACCAAACGGCAAACGAGTCACAGATTTATAGATACGGGATTTCATTCCTCAATACAACACTTATGTTTGTCAGGTTAAAGTTTTTGTTTTCATCAATGAAGATTTACAGAAATATGTGACTTCATTCTTGCAACCCTTTTGTTTGATGAACGCGCTTATCTCACAAGTATTTATATACAATGTATTTCTATTTGTCCTTTCACCCTATCTCACATAAATTTATGTTCTCCATCAACTATTCTAAAGCTTTTGCTTAATTTTGATGAGAAATTGGTAATTTTGGAATACCAACGGTTATTACACTCATAGTGCAACAAATGTTCACGATATGAAGACAATTAGATATTATCAATCTATAGAATTTGAAAAAGGTTGATTATACCATAAAACGTAGCACAATCTAGCTCATCCTCTCCATTCTCGCAGTTGTATGCGCCGTCACAGCGGTATAGCGGGGAGATACATGTTCCGTTCTTACAACGAATCATTTCCTGTAGACACTCTGGAGGAGGGGTTGCTGAAACTGTGGAAACAAAACATGACATATATATACGTGGCATATTGGTAGAATTGCTTGTAAAGAGGACGCGTGCTATTAACATTTTACATCATTTACAAGGCCATTTGCTTTGCTCATTACCTTCTCAAAACACAAATTGTAAAGCCTTAGGGACCGGTCATTTATTACGGGGGGGGGGGTTCTCTTTAGATTGTCTATAAAAATGTGGCCCTCCCCAACTCGTCACAATTTTTTTCATGGCCCTTCCAATTTAAGCGTATTTTTTTTCATGACCCTCCCCCAAATATCTAGGAAAGTTATTGAAATTGGTCTTTTGAAGTATTATGGTCGGTTCTGCATTCAATTTTTGTGTGGATATTTTCAAAAGAGAAACTTCTTTAAGTAACGCTTAAAATAATGTTGAAAAAACCAACAGATTTACCCTTCCATTGATGGGTTTAACATGATATCTGATAATGGTCTATAGTGTTTTAAAATCAGTTTTATTAGAACTTTTTTTTTACATCAACTGTATATCAAAATAGGTTTTGAATACTATTGCTTATAATACACACATATGTTTAACATAGTGTAAATTCTTTTTTTAATTTTATCTTACTTTTAAGGCTCATTTTTTATTTATTTTTAAATAACAAAATAGGTTAGCACTGAGGGAGAGAAGGAATTTTTTTTATGGATGATCAACTTCTTTATTGAATTTACTTTCTACAGAGATAAAAAGAGCTAAGATATTGCACTGGTTAAAAATTCCATCAAAATACATATCTTGCCCACATTATTCCACTGAAAACTTGCAACAATGAATTCACAAATTGCTAAAACCATGGAAGGACCAGGTTGGGAGATAAGCTCTTGACAAAATGATTTCTTTTAAAGCAAAAACATCTATCTACAAACACTTTCAGAGTATAGGACCAAACAATGTAAAATGTCAAATCTTTACTTTAAAGGAATTAAGTTATCAAATTTCATAACATATAAACTGTTTGTGTATGAGTTTGATTAAAACAAATTTAACCGTCTAAATTAAGTTTGTAACACAAGAAATCTATAGAATTTTGAAGATACATAACATAAGGATAATAAAGGCACATCTAGGTTTCACAGAAATTACATATGTTACATTTGTTACATGTTACATAATATTTAAACAATAAAATGTCAAACCCAAAAAGTATGGAAGCTTAAGTATGAATATAGCAAATGTTCCCAATTTTTGGAAAATCAACATTGGAATTTTTTTTTCTAAATATGCATTTAGATATTTTTCATAAGTATGGCTATGTTAACAAATTTGCACCAATCAAGGCATCTGCTAAAGTGTTACGGTTTCATAACTTTGTATCAATGAGAACGATTGATATAATCATTCAGATATTAATAATTTGACTAGCTGTTTTAACTTTATGAGTCTATTAGTTATCAAATATGCATCTTTGTTGCATAAAAATATAGCAAACACCTGTTAACTGCGTGTATAAACTCTCAGTCCAACAAAACTACTTTTCTACTTTTTGTTCTACAAGAATTAAGAACAATGAATTGAGCAGTGAATTCATGGTGATTTTTTTTATATAAGCATGTGTTTTTAAGAATATAAACCAGTCTTGCTCATATTCTGGAATTTCTTTTCATTTGATAAGGCTTTATGATAATGTTTCAGCCCCAACTTCAATTGCTAAAGAAGGATGGTTTAATAACTGTCTATTTCAAAATGACCCTCCCCAACCTTTCGTATTTTTTTCATGACCCTCCCATGGTGGCTGTATATTTTTTCTGACCCTCCCCTGAAAACACCCGGCCCACCCCCCCCCCCCCCCTTTAATAACTGACCGGTACCTTAGATATTTTTGTAAGTATTAAACGTTGCTTAACTATACTGCATTTCATTCAGCATAATGAACTATACTGAATTGTTTTTGTGTGCAATAAACATCTTTGACTTATAGTGGAAGTTTTTATTTGATATTTAGGGGGAAAGGATGATAGAGCATGCATTATTCAAGCTATTATAGATTTTTATGGAATAAGTGTCTTACATTTAGATATAGGCGACTGAATGATGTGGTACTGAAGACTAAAGCCTGATTTAGGGATCATTCTGTCGGTATGAAACTGGATCAGAATCTTTCCGCCGGAAGTAGTTATATTTCTAGGGATGACGTCCCCACAAAGTTTGCATATGACGTCACTAGTGTCTTCATCGCCACTGTAAATGATCAGATAATCCCAGAGGCAATCAGTTTGCTCTTCCAGCTCGAAACTTTCAAAACTGATGAGAACAATCTGAAAATAGGAATGATAGTTTATAATGTATGGTTTTTATGTGTTTGATGATTTAAAACGAAATACATCTGTGATATGTAAATGATTGACATTTTACTCTCAAATCCATTCTAAACAGTTTCCAAGGCCCCGTGTCCGCATTTCGAGACGTTTCAAGATGAGGACGGAACTCATCCCTCTTAGGTCACTTATGGAAGATATTGGAGCTCAAATGGATACCGAATTACGGGTGTCCATTTTATCCTATTAGTAAAACCGCTCATTTAATTTGTCTTCTGACAAGAATTGATGCTGTTTCTCTTTGTCCTTGCAGTTGATCATTGAAATCTGTTGAAATTTTTATCTATAGAACCGGCAATTAAGGGAAATTAAATATAATAATTTCAGGTTATACCTGGTCCAAGATTAGTCATATGCCCCAACAGAAACAATGATCTGCTGGGGGAAAGACAACGTCTAAAGTAGGCATACAAGTGACACAGAAATATCATATCATACCTCGTTCCACTGTGCGTGAAGGATCCACTGACAGTCGAGGTTGTTGGGATAAGGCTGACCAGATGAATATCCGGGGGAGGTGATATTTCCTGAAGAAGATGTTAGCGGAAGAGGAACTCCAGAACATGCGTCCATTGTGACACCTTTGGTGACAGGAGGAAGTCCTATTGGAGAAGCTGAAGATAGGTCGTACGTTGATGCACTTGTTTGAGACGTTTCCTTGGAACTTATAGGAACTTTTGTTGTTGATTTTGATGAAGGAATATTTGATGAAGTTTCGGATGAGGAACTATTTGAAGCTGTCAGTGTGGAAGGCGTTGTGGTAGTAACATGTTTTGACAGGTGGTCTGTGCCTGTTACTGTCGAAAGTATATTTGAGGTTATATATGTTGAGGAAATCTTTGGAATTGCTTTTGTCGATGAAATCTTTGAAGTTGCTTGGGTTGATGGAATTGTTGTTAAAGTTTGTGTTGAGGTCATGTTTTCAACTACTACCGTTGTTGGCGGTTCTGGAATGGATTGTTTTGAGGAAGCTTTTGAAGTTGATCCATGAGGTGAGATCATTGTAATTGTTTGTGAATGATCAAGTGGTTCTAGGAAATGGTTTGTATCGGTTGAGTCGGTGTACAATGATGCGCTTGCAGAGGATTCTGTTGAAAAAGACGAAATAACCTTTGTTCCATCTACAACAAAAATGTTTCCACATCAAAATTTCATTTTAGAAATACAACAAACATAATAACTTTACTAAATGGAAAAATTGCTATTTTGAAACTTTAATTTTTCTGTGCAGTGAAAAAAACTGTAGGAGATTTTAGACTTTCTAAAATCAAAAACAATTTTAGATAGATCAATCTTTATTTCGGTACTGAAGAGGCCTCAGGCCTATAGTACATATACAGAAGTAGTTTTGTACTTCATTGCATTGTTGATGTACATAGCCAGATTTTGTAGTGTAATTTGATTTTTACTGTTTATTAGATTACAGAATTTTATAATACTTGGATGAACATAGTAGTACTGTTTAATATACTTACATCGTAATGCGTTATATACTGGACAAATAAAAAAAATGGTATTGTCTTCTATTTCATTTAAAGTAAATAGATATTGAGCATGATGTCTACCAACCTCGTGCTGATACTGTAGTAACCTTCGCTCTGAAACCACTTCTTGGCACCACAGCATCAGAGACGAAGTGAAAACAGAGAGAACCTGATGATGAGGTAACGTTTTCCACTTTGTCCATATCTCCACACAGTGTGGTATCTTCTGGAGATGTTGTGGAGCTTCCGTCGTACACTCTAAGGTAGTCCCATGCACAGGAGGGGTGTTCTTCTACTTCGAAGTCTGTGAACCGAACGTGGAGCCGCTGTGTTGGGAGAAATGTAATAATAACATGCTTGTTTATCCTCTTTTATTGTAAAACAATGGATAACGGAAGAACAAGGTAGAGCAAGGGTAATTGTCTATGTCTTTCTCTTGTCTTTCGCTGTGAAAGTATTGACAGTCTTTCTTGCTGTAAAAAGATCATAGCAGATGTATTCCTATCATACTAATCTAATCTTTAAGGAGGAAATATAAGACACAAATCAACAGTATCCTGACTTCGTTTGTTGGTAACGATACTACCATAACTAATCGACACATTGATTTACAAAGTAACATTATCATGACTCAGTCTCACCCTTTGGTTTGCGGATACTGCTGATACTCTCATAACTAACCGACATAATGGATAAAAAGTAACATTATGATGACTTAGTCTCACCCTTTGGTTGGTTGATACGAAACACAGTCTGCAGGAGATATTCAATGGGTACAGTTGACCAGGGGCAAAGTTTGGTGAGGTTACTGTCACTGTTTCCACCACACTAACCGGTGAAACATCACAGACTGTTACAGTTTTGTTGACTGGTGTCATTTCTGTAGACGTTGCTTCATTTGAAGATGGTGTTGGTGATGACGTTGAAAACGTTGTTAATGATGGCCTAGACAATGGCATCGGTGTGGTCAATAATATCAATGACTCGGTTGTTGATAATACTGTTGTTAAAGATGGCGATGCCAGTGATGGTGATAAAGCTGTAAATGACTGAGAGGACGACACGAATGGTGTTGTTGATGTTGCTGACAATGACGATGATGATGGTAATGATAATAACGACGACGATGATGATGATGATAATGTTGATAACGACAATGATGATGTTGACAACGATGATGTTGCTGATGATGAGGACAATGATGACAACGATGATGTTGACGATGGTGCGAATGATGATGATGATGATGTAGATGTGGAAGTTGATGTCATTTCAGCTGTAGAAATATCACGAGGTACAGTTTCTACCACAGCTTTGAAACCTGACTTTGAGACAATAATATCGGAAACAAATTGCACACATAGCACATTTCTGCTTGAGGTGATGTTCATGGCAAGAGTAGGTCCACAATATTTACCAATTTGATGTCCAGAAGAGCAGGACTCATCATACAGAGTCAAGCTGTCCCAGGAACAGGCGGGATGCAGCTCCAGGTTGAACTCAAGGAAGGATACACGCACTCTCTGTGAAATTAAAAAATAGCAACACTGATGAATGGAAAAAAATTGTAACCTGTTACTTGATGTTAGAGTTTTCCCAACGTATAATTGAACGAGATAATACATGTCGCGATACCCCATTTTAAAAGATTTTTTGACATACTTTGTTGATGAACTCTGATATCTATTCTTTACAAAGTATACATATCTTAAAATGATTCCAATAATTTTGATATTGCTTAGGAGTAAATAATTATTTGTTTTGGTATGAAAACAAAGTTGTAGTGTATAACGTTTTAACTAGATTTTACAAAAACAATGTTTCCCAAACCCTGGAGAAATAATGAGATATCTTAAATCCTATGTTGACTTTGTTTTTCTGTTGATAATTTGATTTGAAATTAACCTATCACAGTTTAGATTAGCTAGGTTCAAAATAATGAAACCAGTCTATACAGCCATGCATAAAAATACGTACCTGTTCTTTATGAGTTGTCAGAGTGAGGGAACAACTGATGCTGACTGGATACTCTCCCTGGTGATAACCTGGAGATGTTAGAATGAGCTTGTCCTCCACTTCAATGTGTGGGTCTTTGCATAGTTCAATAGATGGCACTGGTGAGGCTGTCGATGAGGTAGATTTTGATGGAAATGCTTTGGTCATTGTTGATACATAATTTGAAAGGTCCAATTTTGATGAAGATGATATTGATGTTTCTGTTGATAAGGATGATGGCGCTGGAGATGTTGGCGGAGACGATGATAAACTTTGTGAAGATATCGAAGATGAGGAGGATAACATTTGTAGTTTGAATGGAATTGTGGATGGAAATAATGGTGGTGTTGGTAATGATGATATTGATGATGATGATGATGATGAGGAGGAGGAGGAAGAGGAGGAGAATGACAGAGGTGAAGATTGTGGCTGTGGTAATGCTGCAGATGGTGACAAAAATGAATATATAGGTGATGGTGATGGTGATAATGGTTGTGCTGATTTTAGTGATGATTGGTATGCTTTTGAAGCTGTAGAGGATGGGGATGATGGCAATGAGGTATTGTCTCCTCCAAATGGTGAAATTGTTGTGTTTTCCCCATGTGTCTTGGGAGAGATGAATTCAATTTTTGCAAAGAATCCACTCTTTGGTATAATTTGATCTGATTTAAATTTGATACAGGCACTCTGGTGTAGTATTAGAGTCTCTGGTAGAGTGTCTCCACACAACGTTTTTTTCACAAGACTTGTTGGACTTGCATCAGAGTAGATTTTCACCCAATCATAGCCACAGAAAGGATGCATTTCAAGATCGAAACTCTCGAAGATCACTCTGGCTTTCTATAATAGAAATTCAAGAGGGATGTTAATCTTCTCTCAGAATTTTTCTTTTTGGGAAGTCATGCTCTTATAATTACAACTCATTTATCCTTTTTGTCCGTTTTTTTCCTCATTCACTCTTTATTGGAATCTAACAGATTCTCAAAACTTTAATTTTGAAAATTAAAGTGTGGTTATAATGAATATGAAAACAAATTGAGTTCCTATTAATTATATTTAGTAATTACTGTGTAGTTATGATCATCAATTAAAAACATTACCCTGACATAATTTATAAACACCACAATTAAAATTACATGAAAAATTTGGTTCAATAATTTATTTTGTTTTCACCAGCCTAGTGATATGAAGTATTACAAATGAAAATGAATCTTCAAAAGACATACAGACATACATACCTGGTGCGGTTTCAATTCGATCACCCAGACACAGTCGACATTGTTCGGATAAGTGGGGTTTACGTCAAACCCCGGGGAGGATATGGTAGCGGAGTGGAATATCACTGATGTATCACTCTGACAGGCGATATGAGGTAGTAGTGACGTCATCGTGGGAACTGTTGAAGCTGTTGATGTCGTGCTCGTGACGCTCCCAATTATTGACGCTAAAACGGAAGTAGCAGTTTAAGTCACTTTTTATACTTAAACACTTAAAGGAAGTTAAACATTTAATGTTCATTATTGATTATCGTGGTTACGCGTGAAATAAATTAAAACGCTTCAGAACTAAATTCATTAAACTTTTTTTTATCGATTTACCATATACAATCATGACATAAATGACATGCAACGTCATGATCATGACCTTGAAATGCTTCTGCTTTGGAGAATTATCATTTTTTGGATCTAAAACGTTTCAAATACGTTCGTTATGCAACTCACATTTTATTGTGATATTGAATCCGCCTTTTGGAACAATTATATCCGAATGAAAATGAACACAGATATGGTCAACGGAAGTGACGTGCGGAGCCGGAAGTGTTGACCCGCAGTATCTTTTAGGTGTCATAGCACCGCAAGGGCCTTCGTTGATTTCTACATAGTCCCAGCCACACCGGGCGTGGTACTCCACATCAAGCGTGTTGAACCTCACGGTCAGCTGCAATAGAAGGCATACGTCAACAGTGAAGGTGAATACATATTCCTTTCTCTAATGTGTGATCGGTCACTGCTGTTAAGAAAGTAAACAAAGATGCTTACTACACAACTAAGAATAAGATTAAAACGTTATGATAAGTGCCTATGGATATAAAACTTAAATCAAAAGGTTTAGAAAAATTACATATCCTTTGATACTAGTTTATGTGGAGAACTTAAAGTGTTTACTTGTCCGCTGTCACCGTGTTGTACACTTACCGCTGAACTATAAGAGGCAATGTTCCATTTACAATCTTTGTTAACCGGATATTTTTGTCCAAGTCCGTAATTTGGTGATGTAATTTCCGTCTCTTCACCAGGTTGGATCTCAACAACGAAACTGCAACACCGGGCAACATCCCATCGAGGGACCATCAAACCTGGAAGCAGATATTCGACGAACATTAATGCACACCATGTGAATAATTTAGAAATGGTGAATAGATGTTTAATGTACCGAAAAGGCTTTAAATACACCACAAAAGGGTATATTTTGTAGGAGAGACAAAGAAACACCGTCACAAAAGAACCGCCATTGGTGATTATTACATTCTTGAGACAGATCACACACAAGCACACTGACATCTTCTTTGAATTAGTATAATAAGTAGAGTCGCCAGAATCGATAGAATGATAATACATGTAAGGCCATAGAAAGGATAACTCCCAGGGAACCATGAATAACATCTTATAGTCAAGATGCTCTGGTGAGAATATGGATCAGGGAAACCTTCAAAAGTTGATGCAAATGAAAGATATACTTACTGTTTCAGTGTACCGGTACAAGTGTATTTCGAAAATCTTAAATAGAGTTTATTAACCTTAAGTGTTCCGTATAATAGTATCATTTGCGCCTGAAAATCTGTCAAGCTTTAAATCTCCGATGTCCAGTTCATAAACAGCTAATGATTATAATTTAATTAATTATTCACACTCATCTAATAATTCCAAATGTTTATAAATCACATGGAATCGTCGGTACAACAGGGGAGCAACATAACTACAGACTAAAGCTGCATTGTAACGGTTGTCCTGCCAGTTCGGTTTATCGATTATCGATATCCTTAGAATGATCGGTTGTTATTCACGATGGTTTTTGCGATGGTTTAACGATCCTTGTTAATGTGCTCCATCACTCGAAAACATTCTCAGTCATTACTTTTACTGAATGTTGCCAAAGTTTGAAAGGGACATTTATTTTATGCGCGCAAAATTGGTTATTCATGTACGATTTTCTGATATTGACTGCATGTTGTTATTTGTTTGAGAACACACATGATTTGTTAAATCAAATTCGACAATGCCAGGATAACCAAACCATGTTGAAGTATGAATGCATGATGGTAGGTCTACTCTGCTGGACGGTGTTCAGAAAACACCCTGTAAACAGATGATGACTAATTTAATGATCGGTATTATTAACCGTTTTAGGATTCGCTTGAAATGTATGGAATAGAAAAGTTCGTTTTGAATGTTCGTCGTTATGAAAGATATTCTACCAAATAGTACTTACTGTTTCAGAAAGGATCTTTCAATATTTGTCATTTCAATATACCAGGTGATGCACACCTCGAGCTTGACAATCACTGTAAGCTTAATTTCATAGGTATTATAAACGAATGAATCATATTAGGTGTTTATTAGTATTTGATCAGTCATATAGCTTGTATGCATTTAAAAGGGCCTTTTTGGTATTGTTTATGTGTGTATAATATAGGTATATAAAAATATTAATCGTCATGTATTTGGCAATTTGGGATTGATATGAAATTCCGCTTGTTTTTATTTGTATTAAATTATTTAAATCTAAATCAGAACATGTAGTATTTTGGCAATTTTCAAAGCATAAAACATGAAAAATATTATGTGTTTCTACAAGTGGAACAACATGTATATAAGTGGCTTATTCAGCACGTCTCTTTGAAGCCTTTCACTCCAAACTGATATAACCGGCACTGTAAAACGTGAAACCTATTCAGATATTTAAAGAGATATGAACGAAAGAATGATTTGTCATCGACCTGAACGTATGGACGCGTAGTATGGCTTAGATAAAATGGCTCTCTGTTTTGCGTTCATGTGCATACTAAAATACTATCTACATTAAAATCGGTCACACGTGAAATCCCTGAAAAGAACTTACTCAAAGTCTTCCGATGCAGTCACATTGACTGTTGATGTAAGCCATGGCGACTACAGATGAGATTGTTTCGGTTGGAAAGAGGTCCTTTTGATGTTGTTAACCATAAAAAGTTGTTAGACTGTGTCGTTATTCATAGGAACTCTTTTTTCCAAAAGCGATTTTAGAGCATATACTAATATATCTCAGGCAGTTTATTCTTTTATTATGACACCAGGCACGTAAAACAAGCTTTTTTCAATCATTCCTGTATTTGTGAGAAAAAATTAAAGTCTGAATCATTGACTACTGCGATCTCAAGTATTATGTTTTTTTAGATGTTTATTTTAGGTGATGATGATGACTTTCATTGGAATTGTAATATAATATGTAATAATTTTAATCATTTGAGGCGATTTAAATAGAGACATTCTGCATTTACATTAATTAACCCGCCCTTCAGGATAAGTCATTTTGTTGTACAAACGTTTAAGCATTTATATAAGAAAATCACTTATTCTGAAGGCCAGGTTCATTAATGTAAAAGCAGAACGTATCTATCTAAATCGTTGCGTCATTGAAACATCCTTCTATTGGAAAAACGGTGTCGACTCACAATTGTCAATGTGAAATGTATGGATGATATTGTCGAGCTGATTATCAAGCGTCCTTCGGTCTCAAGTATCAGATGCTCCGGTGTACCAGAGTTGGTGTCATCAGTTGACGATTGTTGGAAGAGGTGTAGGGTATTGGTTCGTTGTGATCAAATATATCGGGAGTGTCCTCACTACAAAGAACATTCTTCCCCTATTTGTTCAATACACAGACTGTTTATCTTGTTAATAGATTCGTGACTTATCTCCTTCATATGTGTTTACCCATGATAGATATGTTTACACCGGAACTTAACGTTATCTGGGAATTACAAGAATCGTTTGTTGTCAGTGAACATTTCCTATTTGTTTATTATCTATATTTCCTATTTATTTATTTATCTATTCAATCTTAACCTGCAGTTTGTTTATTAGCTTATTAAATTATTTATATATTTTAGTTAAACATTTTTACATGTTATCTAAGTTTGGATATAAAATTTAGAAATTTGATTTTTTAATAATTTTTTTTTAAATTTTTTTATTATTTATTTATTTTTGTGGTACATATACAAGAAATCATACATCAATTTTTACACAGTCTTGGGTAAGAAATACATGGTTGTAGATGGTACATTTTGACAGAAATAGATACATGATATAAAAGATAAAGGAGGTATCAGCATTGCCTTTGTTGGTTACAAATGAAACAAAACGTTAACGAATCCTCAGCTGCAGTGGAAAAAGGATGTCATTACAAAAGAGAACAAACAAATCTTTTATCATTTTAGAAGAGCAGATGACAAATCGACCAGAATTTCATAAATTTCGAATAATTACAAGTTGAGTATGTGTTGTATTTGTCGATGTTGTATGCGTTTTTGATGTCTTGTTTAATGCTACTAAAAGTTGGTTTGGATTTTTTAATAATAATAACACATTCATTTATATAGCGCAGAACTTCACACAGGGTGCTCTTTGCGCTCATGGTCCTTTAGCCAAACTTCGTTTGAGTTCATTGAAGTCGTCTTAACAACAAATCAGAACATATCAAGACATATTTGTGTTTATCGACCGCCCCCTTCCAAACAAAACAAACTAAAATCTTCGATTTTCCATGACGAATTTGATACAGTTGAAACAAATTTATTCATCCATTTACTCACAAACTGCATTTTCTGTTTTTCATAAAACAAATTCATAATGTTCTTACTTAAAGTCATAGTCTCATTTTTGCAAGGCAAATTGTAATAAATGCCGGACAAATAGTTCATCACTCACAGAAATCTTTCCCCTGGCGTTTGCAACAATTTTCAGAACTCTGCAGGCATTCTAGCCCTCAATAATGAAGTTCAAACTACCCTACCCTACCCGAATATTATGGTTTTTGCGTGCGTTAGTCCTTACCACGTCATTTCGCTAAGGCCGTGACGAAGAACACATAAAATTTCCCAGCTGAATATCCAATGAAAATAGCTAATAGCTTACCCTTTTTCAAATATAGAAATAACAAAAAGGTGGTAAACTCAGTGAAGAATGCGTCTGTCATAAGTATCGGCGCTGCGATGACTAGATTTCCGGTGTTTCGCACTCGCGATGGGATTGCACTTGATTCGGTACCTCATCGATCTGAAACGGCATACGCCAATAAGCTGCTTCATCCAAAACTGTAAAACGGGCATAAAAATGAAAATCTTTGCAAATGCGACAGGGAATATTTGTGTTAGTGATCAGATTTTGTTCGTGAAGAATAATTAGTTTAATTTAGTTGCCTTACAAAAATGAGACTATGACTTTAATGGAAATATCTTTTGATAGCTTGGAAATACATAAACATATGATCCAAAACTAACACTTATTATCATGCAACATATTGACAAATGTCAAATGCGCTTTTCATGTTTAAGGAAAGATCGCCCGGGTTATATACGAGACCCAAGATATATTAGAGACCCGGGTTGTATTCGAGGAAATACGGTTAACGAAGGTTTTTTCAATCTTGATTCAAGGTAGTCCTGGCCCATTAACTTCACAAAAGTATTTTATGGATAAGATTTCAACGGAAAAAATTATTTCAAAGACTCTATTGAAATGTAATACATTGAGAAAAGACGCAATAATATCATGTTAATTGGAAATGACAGACAGTTTTAAATCCCTTTGTCTGTTAGATCTAAGATGGTATCATCGTCCCTATCAATGTCGGTTATGCAAACATTGTACAATGTTTTTATGAAATGATCCCGGAACAGAGTACAACTAGGCATGCAAACATTGTGTATGAAGACAAATCGGTATAATAGATAGGTGTTACTTAACAAATATTTCTTAAAAGAGCATGTCCCTTTTTACAAAATAACTACTTAAGACCAATACAACCTGTTGTTACGCAGATCTTGTTCATAAAGCAAGTTCTCAGATGGTAAACACGCTATATTTTTATGCGTAATTGTGTAAGCAGGAGTTAAAGTCTGGAAGATGATACCGCCATTTCTAATCAGTATTTCATCTCCATGTTCTTGCACTATGGCTACTCCTCGTTCCTTGAGATTTTAAGACATTTCGGCATTTGTTAACCTAATTGCGTTGACAACTGTACTTTAAATGAGATAATTAAGTGAATCCATGAGAGCGATCTAGCATGCAGGTTACTTGATCAGTAGTGCTATTTTCACTTCTCACCACCCAGTTGCGATAATTTTTTAATGAAACAGGATGTGTTAAGAGTCCCAAAAAGTACAACACACCTTGGTCACCACCAGCGGTATGGCTCAATTCCAGGGTGTATATCCTGGACCAACAGCGTTATTTTAACTTTTCATACTTTTCATTAATCATTAATTGGCTTCAAAAGTCAAAAAGCGAGATCGGGGATAACGCTATTTCTAAACGTACATTAACTCACTTTATCATTTGTTAAAAATAGAAATCGTGCTTTTCTTGATCTTGGATGTCGGTCATCCTGATAATCGTATCATCACTTGAACAAGCAAATGAATTCCTATAAATCAATTCCGTCTCCCACCCACTAACACACCCATGTATACACAGCGTAGATAGGACAGACACACCTATAATCTGAAGTATTCAATGTTTTAATCTTGGATCCCCTAAGTATTGAGATTTCATATTGTATAAACATCGGATTAGGTTTTGATAATGAAGATGACAAACTTAGGATTATAATAAAATTTCTGCGTCGTTATTTAAAATAACTGATAACAATTTTGTCTGAGAACCCAAAATATATACGATGATACTATTCTCTCCTTCAAAAATTAGACTTTTGGCATGTTAAAAAGGGGTCACATTTTCGAAATTCTGATTTCCTTAAATTTCGATTAAAATATTACATGTTGACTCCCTGAGAACAAAATCAATAAAATCATATCGACTTAATGCAAGCGAACAAACATGACTTGTGTTTAAAGCTGTTGGTTACTTTTAAGGATTTTGAAGCGAAAAATAAAGTTTACTGTTTTCCAATTTTTTACCACTGGGTACTTAATTCAAGTGACCTGCCAAAATCTATTACGGTTAACTGTTGGGTATGGCATACGATTGCGTGAAATTGCCATGGATCTTCACTTCTGTATTGAAAATTCAAAATCCTTCGTTTCTTTTTCACAATGCTACGATGCCTCAAATTACATGATATTTGCACTTGGACACGCAGGTATGTGAACAAACTTTTAGTATGCAGCTCTATAGGGACATTGCCACATGTTCTGCGATGACGAAAAAACCTTTAAAATGTCTCTACACTGACTCGATGAGAAATAGAGTCTTTAAATGGTTCCTAAACTCAGGAACAAAACACGCTAGCATACAGAATAAGAGACATTTCAATTATTATGAGTATGCGATTGTTTACATGTACAACAGTGTATAACAGTGTTGTACTGGTCAATCGGTCACACACCTGCTGGCTTTGGTAACGTAACCTAGCGTTTTGTAGAGATTTCTTTGAGTTCCTGAATACCCCAACCTCGAGTCTATGACCTTCGAAATACACCTCTATTCAACCAACTCAATGTATATTATATTTGTATTATTGCACTTTATGTTGTATATATGTATATTTGTTCTTGTACCTCTTATGCTGCTGTCTGCAGCTTGAGTGAAATAAAGTTCAGTTCAGTCACCTGTAAAGCTTCTAAAAGTGTAGAAAACTATAAAAGGGGTAGGTAACAGAAAGCGACTTAAACTCAGATTTCCTTGGTTTTACAATTGACTTAGTGGTAATTGTGTTATGTCATTGTTCTCTCCACTCTCTTGGATATCAAGCCTTTGTCAACTCTAACCATTTGCTGTGCTTACCAAAGACCTAGATAAACGTATTTAACTAGCTTACAGTATAGTGACTCATTTCACTTTTTAATTATCAATTTGTATTAGCTTCATATATTTAAATCTTAAACTCCTTGTTTATTTTTAATTAAATTGCTAAGTTAATAATTTGTTAATATGCGTTAAGACAACAATGAACAAGAAAGTTAAATATGACGATGATATATTTTTTTCAAATTTCAAATTTCGTAATTGTTACCCTTAAATGCCAGACATTCTTGCCTAAAAGAATTGCTATTTGCCTTTCCTTGGACGCAGTATTATTATTTTATTCTTTTAAAACTTTTTTTTGGGGTCAATTCTAAATACTATACACAATTTTAGTCAATGATACATACTGGAGACTTGGCCAAAAGCTGCAAGAAGTAATTGACACATAGGCGTTATTCTTGTACAGTAAATGTTAAACGTCTGATATTTGATAGATGACATTTTATTTTCGGAAAGATTTGATCGCCTTGCCTATCGAAAGCAAGTAGATGGACAAATTGAGAAGTAGATATTTTCATGCCTATTTATTCCGCAATATTACACTTATATTTATAAGAATCATAAAATCATTAATTTAATATTAAAACTGACAGATTGTCGGACGTTTTTTGGAAATGAAAAAAACATTAAACAGAAAGATTATTAACTTTCATGCGGTTTTTGTTATAGTTTTAATCTCTCTGTTTAAACAAATGCATTGTATAAAATAAATTAGGTAAAATTGTTAAATCTCTTCAATACACTCCTGTTTCGCAGTGCTTGCATCTGTTCTGTAGACGTGTTTGACACCTAAAGTATATAAGACAGTAACAATTACGTTATTCATCGATAAATATTAATGTTATTGAAAACCTATCCTTAATAATGCTAACATTTCAGTATGGTGTAGGTCAAAGTTGCGGTGCTTTATGTCACTTTAAGAACAGTTTAAAAATCAACCTGTACACTGAACAAGTTCATTAATAACCACGCTATTTTCAGGTCACTGACTGTTTAGAAAAGATTAAAGAGCTCATGAACGCCTCGTTCATTAGTTAGGTAAGAGATTGTTACTCGGATGTCGAGGCAATCATTAACCTTCAGATAACTACGGACTTACAACGCCGTAAGTAACACGATTTCATGCTGTCTTGTATAACAGCTAACACTTAACTCCATCTAAGGAGTGCTGTAAGACTATGTCTACAGGGCGCAAAGCCGTGTATTGAGAACCTTTGAAAAGCATAACACAGCGTAAGCTTTCAAAGGCTCATCTGTAGACGTATGTTTTAGTCACTGATACGTAAATTTTGCTGATAATTCTAAACCTTGAAGAAGAAAACTTATGGAGACTCAAGGTTTCTTGATATATCTCACTAAATACGATCTCTAGTTTAGTACAGACATTTTTAGAATTTTATCAATTTAGGGTAAGGAGGACAGGGTTACTCCATATTAAAAAGTCATCAAAGTTTTGATAGATATTCATGTTTATACATTTTCATTTTCGTCTACCACAAAGTCGTTTTACAATCTCATATAGTGCATTGTTTTCAGTTTTCAGGAAATTCTGTTCAACAATCTTCATAAAATAAAAACCAATCCCGTTTTTCGTTTAACAAAAAAAGTAATTTTTGGTAAATGTCAAATGTGAGAAATATAGACAATTAAAAAGATTATCTTCATAATATCAGTTGACGTTCAGCGCAGGTTGGCATATGTTTTCGTCGGCGACGTCATAAATCATAGATAGAATGAATTTGTTAAAAAGACATTATTTCACTCTTAGGTGTAACATATACGAGGTTTGAAAATCGAAAATAGTGTACATTTGTGTTAAATAGCTTTACATGATGATATGCAATTCTGCGTGTAATTTTCAAAATAAAATATTCTATCAAAGGAACCACGGTATAAGCTTTATGGGCGGGAATTCGGATAATGAATGCGAAAGTATGCAAGTGTGCCGCGTGTCCATAACCTAAATTTCTTATACTTGAGTTGTCTCATCACTGTCAGTCCTTAATGGTCTAACAGTTCCTACATGTAGGCCTATTGAAAATTTTGTAAGTGATGTCAGGTCCACCGCGTGTCTCGTTACACTTTGTATGGTAATAGCTTCCTCACTTTATAAATCCTGAATAGTATTCATATTCTTTAACCTCACTCTATATAAACAGATGTGTTACGATGTTCAGATGTAGTGGTAATTCAAGGTGAAAACCGAAACCGCATGTAAACCTTCTAACCTCACCGTGCGTTTCCTGAATGCCATACATAATCAATAAAATGTACATATTTAACTCTGTATGTATTCAAGTCTACATTATAAAGCTATGTAAACTTTTTCTTATCCAATGTTAAAAAGCAAATCGACAATATTTGTAAAACTCTCAATGCGGTTCCTTATATCGTCCAGTCTCTCTGTTCGACTATCGATATTCATTTTGTCAAGTAAAGAAAATGTTATAATCGATAATTAAGATAGGGTAGATAATAGCTAAGACGTTTGACATTTAAAATACCATGTATGCTGTTATTGCTTATATGAAAGATGCTTTATCAACAAATTCGGTCAGAAGACGTTTTTATTTTAACTAACAAAATTATTTGTTCCACATTCCCATTGGCCTTATTGACTGAAAGCAAAATCAAAATAGTTGAAAAAGAGCAACTAACAATATCATATATATTTCTACGGTTCACCACTCCTAAAAGAAATTTCAGAATAAATTCATAGTACGTTTTACTTGCCAAATGAGGCGTTTAAGTAAGCATTTGACTATCAGCATTCATAGCTTACCACTTGGTGAACATACGGTGATTTATCATCCTCGGAAATTTGGTTTCTCAAACAAGAACATTTTTATATAAAATCTTTTTGACCTTTTTACTAATAGGTAATCAGGAACGAAAATATGAAGGCTTCTGTTAACAAAATGCATATGAGTGACCAAATCACATGGGTATTTTGCAGTTTTGTATTCCTCTTAAGGGATTCTTTGTCAGTTGTTTACAAAATAAATTCAAAACGTCATAAGGAGGAAGCTAATTGATGGATGGAAGATACATGTAGAGAGACATTTTCAGGATGTTTGCCTGATTATTCAGTTGTGTGATTAACTCTCAAGACTTTTTATATAATATTCATGTGTAACCACCTAGAAACAAAAACGAATTTTTGTGTTGCAACTAATTTTACGTCGTTATGTTTTGTCTGAACGTGTTTCATCTAACGCGTAAAAGATCTTTTATAATTTCATTTTTATGAAGCATATTAATATATTCACTGCTGATATAAATAAAGTAATCTCCTAATGTTTTTAAAACATGAAGATATGAGGCAAGCTAATTTGTGCTTGTAATAAAACATAAAGATGGTCTAATTTCACAGTGTCAATTTTTACTTGTTTATTCGGAAAGATATACGATAGTATAACATCGCCTAACCATCGCCTAACAATCATTTATTACGGTTCCGGCCATTTGCAATTGAATATATCTGTTATGATATTCACAATTATTATATTTCACAAAGTATGATATAAACTACTAATATCAATGGCGGTACATTCCAAAATGCCGTGTATTTTTACAAAAACAACATGTAATTAAATCATGCTTTTCTAATTCAACTTCTGAATGCTTCTGAAAGACTTCCTACGTTAGAATGTTTTTAAAAGACTGAGTTTCTTCACATTCTCATTACTTATCAACCTGAGATTGTATTTTACAAAATAGCTATTCAACAATGCTAAATTATATGGTAGTACAAGAATTTAAACATTTTGCCACAGAAGAGTTCTCGTGACGTCGTAGTTGTTTCTAGGGTTTGTGTATAAACAGGACATATTTTCGTTATCTCCCACAGGTACATCATGTAGTACACTACTCTCCTGAATTGTGTCACTGGCCCATCGTGGGACACGCCAGTATAAACAATGTACAACAAGAGACTGTCAGTGATGTTTTACACCTGGCCTAGAACGCCGATCACCTGTCTAGAGGGTTTTAAGCAACTACTTACCTCACCTGACACGCCTAGCTAAGACTCGTTTACATGACAGGTAAAGTACTAGTTATTTACATGTGCGTGTTTTAAATTAATTGAAAACAATTTAATACAACTTGCACTCGAAATGAAATAAATGTTATTGTAAAATATATTCGTGTGGTTAAAGAGTGAATAAAACCTCCGCAACAAGTTAAACATTTTATAAATGTTAGTGGCTTTTGAAATTGTAGAGCAAATACCAATATTTTTATTGATCAGAATGTCGGTCTACACTTATTCAATATATGAAGTTTGTTTAACCAACTCGTAACTTCGTCCATAAACATCAAGTTATGTTCTTATAAAAGGAAAGCATTTTTATTAGTTTTAAACAAGGATAGGACAGAGCAAGCTCCACCCCTCATCACACACCACCCTTTATGGTATTTTTAACAATTGCACTTGTTCCATCTTTCTTAGTATTTAATCACAACAGGTCGTGGAAATTCAAAACTTTTTTAGAATTTAAAAACTAGTTCGCTGCGAAATTAAATAATTAAACTAATAAAGCAATCGTAATTTTAAATGAAAAAAAAACATTGGTCGCTATTATTAAAAAAAAAAGAAACAAAGAGGTAACTGTTGCAAAACTGTCGTATCAGATTTTTATAAGTCTGTAACTAATCATGAACAGATATGGACTCAAAACGATTAAGTACGTACCTATCAAGACCAAACACCAAGTAATTCCATTCATCTTGAATTATTTTCTTGCATGCTCTACTCCAGGGGTGAGGAACTACCCTGCTGGGGGTGGTATCTAGCAGGTGCGTGGGGGTGCCTCTCCGATAGCACCCTGGCAATTAATCCAAACTGGTTCCATACCTCAGTACTACCTGTAAAGCTGTTCGGCTTCACTGAGGCGACCACTCGTCTGTTCAGGGAGGGCAGAAACCTGAGCACACCGATACGGAGGGATCACTGCTACTTTGACGTCTCAATGTAAAGACGCTCAGGGTTGCGCCAATTGAGCGCCTCGCTTCCTGAACTCGTCTTCGTGAGAAGCAGCGGAACGGATGAAAGTGTCCGACCCAAGGTCTCTCCTCAGATCAGTGGGCTAATACTTTAACATCACAATTCAGCTTTTGTCACCTGTTGATAATGCAGGACCATAATGCTGGGTGGTGAAGTCCATACAGGTAGACGTTGATTAAAGGTAAAAGTGGTCTGGGTCACTTGTTACGGTTCACTCAGCTGCAACGTGAAGTAAAGGGATGCTTGTGTTCACTCACTTTCACCTATTCTTGTACTTGATTCGGTCGAGAAGTCACTTACTTGTGGCTTAAAAACGACATTTCTACAACTCCATCCATTCACTTGGTTGGTTTCTATTTGCGTTGATTATATTTCAGTAGTATGTGTCGTTTATCACTAGTTGGACTATATTCCATAATAGTCGCAAAATCAGTTTGAGCAATTTCCGATGGAAAAGATAGAATCTTATATCTTTATATGTATGAGTATTTTTCAAAATCTGTAGAAAAAATTAACGATCACGTTTAAGTATTAAACTTATAAATGTAGTTATACATTTCTAGAAGACAGATGGTCACAGTGTTTTTACGCTAAACGATGCTTACCAGGGATAATATGCATTCTGTTAATACACAACACTTGTATTACAACAATAACTTCAGAATACTACTGTTACTACTAGTACTATTGCTACTTCTTGTAACTATTTGTACCAGTTCTACTTAGATATTTGTACTACTTCTACTTACAGATGTTTCTACTACTACTACTACTACTACTACTACTACTACTACTACTACTACTACTACTTCTTCTTCTATTATAATTTCTACTACTACTATTAATGCTACTACTTCTGTTATTACTACTACTACTACTTCTACTTCTACTACTAATAATACTACTTCTACTACTACTACTACTTCTACTTCTACTACTACTACTACTACTACTACTTCTACTACTTCTTCTATTATAATTTCTACTACTACTATTAATGCTACTACTTCTGTTATTACTACTACTACTACCACTACTACTTCTACTAATAATAATAATACTTCTACTACTACTACTACGTCTACTACTACGTCTACTACTACGTCTACTACTACACTATAATAACTCTAACCTTTGTTACTATTTCTTACTATTACTACTTAATAAGTTTAACATATCTTGACAACGCATTTCAACAAATATCTTCTTCTTCTTCACACTCGACACGATCAATCGTTTTATGTGACTATAGCTTTTACACTAAGAAAACTTGTGCTGCGCATGAAATTATCAATCTTTTTATCAATTTGAACCAGCGAACACTAGTGCCGACTTATTTGGAAATTCAATGCATGGTTCTGCATCAGAAAACTGATAAAATTCCACACAGTACTTTGTTAAGTAAGGTCCTGGTCAAGATAACCTGACACGCGATGCGCGGAGTATGAAAGGCATAAATGAGGCATTATTGCGCAAGTGTAAGAAGATTAAGAAGATTACGTATAGTGTCTTTGAATTTAACGTGTTATTTTGAAACGGATATTGGGTTTCAATTCATCTCTCAATTCCTTAGGTTTCACGTTTCGAGCTTTATTTCTGACAAATGGGCCAGGTTACCAGTCACGAGACAAGCCGTATCCGGGTTGTATTATACTTATATTATTTCAGAACAGCTTAATTCAAAGGTACTGTTATACGTTGATACGTTTATTTTCGCATAATTTAAGAAATAGGAGTAGCCTGTTTTGCGATAAAGTACGAGGCCTTAGGCCGAGTGATATGACGTTATCATAGTTCACGGCAAAACTGCACATATTGCAAAACACATGATGGTGAGACTAACGTTTCTTACACTAGAAAGCCTATTATTGGGCATATTGGCACTCAAATATAACTCACTCATATAAAAGATAGTAAGAGTCGTTTGAGCACAATTGTGATAACATTTATTGTTGAAAAGAACAGAAGTTGGAATTTTTGCACCGTTTTTATATATCTTAATCTCTGGGAATAAATAATGAAATATTCTTTATCAAAGCATATCTGTAACTAATACAAAGTACAGGCATCGCTGTTGAATTAACCTTAGCGGCTGCTGTTTAATGTCATCATATTGTATGCTAAATTTGATAATTGCCCATATCGTGATTCATTATTGAGGTATATCTGTAACTTCATCGAATTCTAATACACAGTATGTTGCATTAACCATAGCGGCTGCCGTTTTATGTTGTATGAAAACTTTGATTATTGCCGATATCGTAATTCATTTTTTAATGCAACGTTGCATTGATTGCGTGCGATCTTTTAGAATCAACTCGATCACCTGAATATGTATATATTTTCCAAATATCTTGTTTTGTGGATTACATGAGTAATTGTCAACGTCGTAAAATAAAAATAAAAAACTGCCTCTAACACATGATTTTTGTGCCATGCTTTTAAGTGTTTGCATGTTTTATCCATGCTATAGTACTCATCTAGAGACTTGAATTTTACTTCTACATTCCCGACTCATAGAAAATTGGTCGGCATTTTCCTTTTTCAAATACCTTCCATTTCATTAAAGGTTCATGACATTGCACAAATTAAATCTAACTTCACAGTACACGAGTCTTGTGTATCTTTCCGTTAAACTCAAACTGTAAACTGAAGACATGGTCAACGGGTCGCCACAGGGATTTGCCATCAATATTACGCTCGGGCATTCTAGATGAAAGCTCCTGACACTTCATGTCCGCTTAAGCCTGACTGTTAACAAGGACCCTTCTGTGAAGCAACAGTGCCAGGAGCTTGGTATGAAAGATTTACGACCTTAAGGTCAATACATAAAACACTAACATTTTGTCGCTTCTCTTCAAAGCAGTATTATCCAGGTGAGGGTATTCTTCTCGAGTCAACAGCTCACCTGTACTGGACAATATCCCAGGTCATATCCTTTCAGGTCAAATTGGGCCTCAGAAGCTTTAGTCACAACCACCTTCTTTATCCACGATTTTACTACTTACACATTCCTCAGTCCCGACATGAAAACTATAGAAAGTAATAGGTTTTGCTTTGTTCCATTTTCTCCGATGCAGTAAAATGTTCGGTCATTTTATACTTTTTCTATGATTGAATGTCTCGTTGTATAGAAAACGGATTATTTAAATTATTGGTTACTTACAATTCTAAAACATTTTTTTAATTGAGCGACTTCCATTTTATTCACTTGATATATCTTTCTTAGTGATACTATTTTTTTTATTGAAGCCTAACGGATGTCGCTATCGAAGACATAGGAACTCCCTTAAGGCCTCTATAGATGCAATAATATACGTTTTATTCTTTACAATGACCTGAAATCCATAATGAAATTGTCTAAATGTCCGCAATCGGCTTAGAGAAATAAAAACATTCTGCTGTGCACAGGCATTCAAAATTTAAACAAGAAGGATTTTACTTTTTCTTCAGAAATGCCAAGGTTACCCGCTACTCAAAGTCTATAATGACGAATCAAAGTGGAAACAATCATTAGTGCTGTGTGTGATAATATTTAAACTTATCTTTATATTTAAATTTATCCTGGGATAATGCAGTTCCAAGTTTCATCAGACAAGTTAATTCTCTAATTCATAATGTGTTCTGTTACCCATTGGGAGTTTCTCACAGAGACAAGATAATTAGCATAGATGAGGAAAACTGGTTAGGTGGCCTATGGAATGATAATAGACAGACTAGTGGTAATAAGCTTAGAACATTTAGATTGTTTGAAAACACTTTGAAAGTTTCGCCTTATGTTCGCTCAGGTTTTGACCACTCTCAGGGAAGGATTTTAGCAAAACTGAGATGTGGTTCTACAATGAGGTCGCTTTTCTCGTCCGAAAACCCCATTTAATCAACGTATATGTAAATATTTTAATTCTTATGAAGTAGAGGATGAGACACACTTTCTAACTACATGTTATTTTTTTCTGATGCCAGATTATCTTTATGGTTAAAAGCCCAAGCTATTTATGGTCAATTTATTAATCTGTCTCCAACAGACTAAGTCATTTTTTTCATGCATTCCCCCAAATCTCCCAGCCACTTCCTTCTACAATAAGCGCTATGTTTAGACGAAAAGAAATGCCACCACTTAATTCAAACAGGGTGCTCATAAGCTCATAAATAAATAAATAAATAAATAAATAAATAAATAAATAAATAAATAAAAAATAAAAAATAAATAAATAAATAAATAAATAAATAAATAAAATAAATAAATAAATAAATAAATAAATAAATAAATAAATAAATAAATAAATAAATAAATAAATTAAATAGATAAATAAATAAAGCGCTTTTAGCTATTTCAATGTGATTTATAATGTGATGTAGTGTCTCATAGGCCATTCCTGGCCGGACAGTGTACTTTAACCAAGGACCTGTATAGGTCCTTGCAGGTCCTTGCTTTAACCATATTGTTGTTATAACGCGCTCCATGAATGTTCGCTGTGTGACACTTGAATAACATATTTATCTTCTTCTTCTTTAAATGGATAACATGCATGTAGGTGAAACTCACAACCTTTCCTATAAGTAAACACGTAGACATACAAATTAATATTTTTCAACTCCCTGGCCTTGTACACTTAATAAGAAATTATGGTAGTCGCTTCCATACTATATAAACTTAAGTGGAGACACAAGTTCATAGCTGGCATGTAATTGGACTGTATGATTATACTCAATTACGTGACATGTACCATTTTAACTGTACGCATTTCACCTTATTACCAGCATGTTTTGGAACTTATGCATACCGAATAACATCTGACCTGAAGCAGTTTCTCCAGATGTATCATTCTGCGGGGACATTTGTTCATTGTACGCGTGTTGGACAAGCAAAGTAATAGAACAATCCCTAATTCACTGTCAACCTAATTTATATCTGTACACAACTTAATGCATGATAAAAAGATACGCTGCTGATTTAGCTTGTATATTTAGAGGCGGAGACATAAGTTCACGGCACGCGCACAGGAACGTGCTGCGGTTTTATTACTGTTATTAGATGTTTTATCATGTCATACGGTTTGTAAGTTTGATAGAGAACTCAACACTGAGATAATTGAGGGGACCCTGCTGTTTTGTGTAGTCATCTATACCTAAATATGTCTGTCAGAGATCGCTCACTGTCCCCCTGTTGAGTGTGTGTATATACAAAGATCTTTATGTGTCATGTTCTAGTTACCCTCCTCGCTTACTTATCATACACTATCATGTCAATCACTTTGAACCACTAGTATAAAATAACATTGCTCACGGTCCAGTTGCTCTCCGAGGAGATAGAATAGAAATGTTAATATCATATCAAAATAGACGAAAAAGAAGCCACATGATTTCTTTTTGTACTTTATTTTTTTTACAAAATACAACATAGCAAATGAATAACAACTCGAGCCAATGGACACCATCAGATTGTTCCTCTCTTGTACCGCTGTATCAAAATGTCCTTTTTATCATAAAGTTTGATGTCATGTATTTAATTTCTTTTGTCAGATGGTTATGAGTTTTTTCACAGTTTACCTAACTAGAACACTTTAAATCTGCTGTGTCTCTCAAATTCAGATATGCAGGGGTCCTTGGACCCGTCTGTTTCATCTCCTATGAACAGAACTGTACTGTGAGGTCTTTCTCCATTATGAAATCTGCTATGGACCTGTAGTACACGTGACTGTGCAAATGTTTTACCATATTCACCAAACCAAGGTCTTGCTTCAGAACGACTATTCATGTGGATCTGAAGCGCAATTGATTCTGAATACGGACAACCACACATGCTGCATATATAAGGTTTCTCCTCAATGTGAGCTCTCATGTGGACTCCCAGGCTTAGTTTATGTAGAAAACTGGGACCACAATCATCGCATCTATGTCTTTTTCCCATGTGAGATGTCAAATGTCCCTGTAGAGTCCTTGATGAAGGAAAGTTTAGATCATAAGTTAGGCACTTATTGCTTCCCTCTAAGAACGGACTTTTAAGCGATGTTTAAGTTTCCGTTTTAAATGGTTCTCGACATTCACCGCACCTGTAAAGTCACTGTCCGCTATGAGTTCGCATGTGTCTTTTCAGGAAAGATTGCGAATGATTTTCCACGGTCCTGACATGTTTGTGGTCTCTCTCCAGTATGTATAATTATCATATGCTCCTTCACATTATACATGTACATGGTCACTCTCCACTATGAGTTCGCATGTGTCTTTTCAGGGAATATGATCTTGTAAATCATTTTTCACGGTACTGACATGTTTATTGACTCTCTCCAGTATGTGTTGTCATATGCTCCTTCACATTATATATGGTCACTCTCCACTATGAGTTCGCATGTGTCTTTTCAGGGAAGATGATCTTGAAAATGATGTTACACAAACCTGGCACGTGTATGGTCTCTCTCCAGTATGTGTAACCATGTGCTCCTTCATGTGTATAGACTGTGAGAACCTTTTACCACATTCAGTACACTCGTGTGGTTTCTCGCCTCTATGATTTCTCATGTGTCTCTGCAGATGACTTGATAATAAGAATGATTTACCACACTCACTACACCTAAACGGTTTCTCTCCAGTATGAATTCTCAAATGGCTGTTCAGATTTGATAAACGTGTAAACGAATTGTTACAAACTTTACATTTGTACGGTTTCTCTCCAGCGTGAATTTTCATGTGGATCTTTAGATCGCTTCCCTTTGTGAAGATTTCGTTACACAAACAACACTTGCACAATCTTTTTCCAGTATCCGTGTTTTGCTCCTCACATGTGAATGTTTCATCACTATATTCACTCACCTTGTTAGATTGCTCCTCGGGATGAACACTCGAATTTGACTTAACGTCATTTGAACATTTTTCTTCCACACTCACTTCACTTACAAGTTCCATCTCTGCAATGGAATGACAAGTGTTTCTGTTTGTAATTTGTTGTCATATAGAGTTACCCGCCAAGTACTCCGATCACACCTGAAATAGAAAGTGACAATATTTATGTCATCCGAAAACGGAAACGAAAGAACATTATTAATTAAATCAGTTTGTACTTACATAAACGAAACTAATCGGTTTTCCGTCCCTACTTCATTTTTCTTGTTTTCGACAATGTTAACACATGCAGATTTCCATGTTCAAAGTTCAAGAAGTCTAAAACAATTGTCTGTGACCTTTAAAATAGTATAAAGATCTAATTATCGACTTGGCTCGGCGTCTTTTCTCAGAGACGCTATCTGTAAATCATGAAGAGAATCAAGCAAATGTCGGGATCTTGAGACTTTGCACCGATGGTGCAATGTCTTGACTTCGGATATAATGTCTTTCATGTTTTGCAAAATCATTAGCTGTTCATGTACATGTCTCACGTTACAGGCAGCGTAGTTTTTTTTTTAATTTCGCCACTCCTTGATAAAAGCTTATGTAAAATATAATTTCTTTAGAAGGATATATCCTCAACCTAGTTTTCAGTACACTTACAAAATAGTATAACGTATCAATAATAATAATGTCGTAATGTATTGAACATCTTTGAATAATTTTAGTTAGGCAAATGCACTTGATCTTTGTTTAAATGTTGTACAACGCATTTTATTGTTAAAAAGATGTTTTGCCATTGGCAGGATTGTTTCACATACAGCAAAATACGACAGAGATGTCAGAATCAATATGGCGGTCTCTGGGACAGTTCTGTCGCTTAATCAGCTTTCATTCAAAATCTAATCTACAAGACATTAAAGGTAACAACGCGTAGCCAAGATGATTTCCTAGCTCTTGATAAAAAATCATAATCCTTTATATTTCAATTCATTAAATTTACCCTCGCAGTAATGTACGTGAGTCTATTCGAATTCCACTATAGAAATGACTCACTTTTGTCCAGGAATTATAGCCTATAACGCTTCGTTTTTTCTTTAAAACGAATCACATTGATCACGTTGATTTAGATTTCGATAGATAATTTTACTGATGGTAATTGTTCGAACATACGATGAGGCGTCATATGATATTCTACTATTTTTTCGATCACTTAATTCATATCACAATAGATTTGAGGTATTGAATTAATTCAATCAAACAAAGTTGAAACATTCTATCTTCTGTCACTTGTGTAGATTTGTTAAAGGTCGGCTTTTGAATACTTCGCTGCCAACCCCAGGCTTCTCGAAGAGATTTTACAGGCGCTTCATAATCGGCTGCCGACTACCATTACATACGTCATTTACTAAGTTCATTATTTGTTTTGAATTGCAATACTCGGAATCCTAAAACAAACTTATCATCCTAGTTTCTTTAGGCTCGTTTTGTGATAATGACATATTTCAACCTTTTAAACTATCAGTTGGTTTACAATATTATAAATATATTCCATGTAAAATATTCCCTCGACTGGGCCTACATCTCTCTCATAATATTCCTGATATTCGAATGCATGCAGACATTGTTTGAACTTGGACTTCAGTATATTGCATTTTTGCGACGTTTATGCGTGACTAATATAAAAATTTCGTTGTACTCACACCGCAATGGACAATGAAAATATCTCATTTGTCAAAAGGGTTGATTGGAAGCCAGTTACAATGGAGCGTCAAAACTGAATTACGTCCCTTGTATCTCCTGGTAAAATACGAATAAGACCGGCATGAGAGTGTGTCAACTGCTACATTCTAACGTAAATAACCGGACGTTCTGTTACATTTGTACGTTTGTATTGCACATTGTCCCAGTCACTTTATACGTCCTTTATCTTCTTTTTAAGAGCACTCGGAAATTTTTCTTATATTTTGATTTTAGTCATTCCAATTTTATTAACCATTTCCTTAAATACTTTACAAAATAATGGTATTTGGTGAAAAAGTAATTGTCTTTTGCACTTGTTTATAGGTACATGTATTCAAGTTATTAAAATATGCATGTACTTCCCTGTCCTAAACGAAAACATTTGTTTAAAAACAATTTTATATGGAAATAAAGAGTTATCTGATGTTGACAACTCGGCTATTCAACAATCTGTTTACCTTTTTATCACCAATTCTTGTAGATTTGATAAGAAATGAGTTGAAATATTTTATCTCTAAATTAGCGTGAAGAAGTTGCCTTTGCAATATTTAATATGTTAACCGAATTGTGTTGCAACTGTACATCGTATTGGTTTGTCATAACTTTGTGTTGTATGTTTGATGGTTTCAAAATATAATTTGTATTGGAACGGCATTAACATAAGTTGCCAGCTTGTTTGCCAATCCATTTTCTTTTCTTTCTTTGAAAATGAATAAAATATGTTTAAACCAAACGCAAACATTATTTGAATATGGATAGATTCGGAAATAGACTAAGAAATTTGGCTTCTAATGGTAAAGTTATTTTTCTATACAATGTTGGGGACGTTTGGAATAAATGCTTTGTAAAGTTACTCACATCAAAGAGGTTTATCTGAACTCATATGATTTATGAGACGTTGAAAATGTTTCTGTCAAGTCAAGGCAAAACCAAATCAAAGAGGTATTAATGAGAGCTAGCGGTAAAGATTTCTGATGAATGAGGGTAGTCAAGCACACAAGGTAGTTCTATTATTCAGAAGATTTAGTATTTGTATAATTTAGTAGACTAAAATTCAGTCTATGAAAATTTTTAATAATTTACTGTTCCTTCATCCATAATATTTGTTTCCTTTGGGCTCCTAATTTCATATTGCGTATTCAGTCAATCTAGACTTGCTGAATATGGACCTAGACTGTATAAAAATCTCCTTTATATACACACACGTGAAGCAAGACTAATGATTTAGTTTTGCTTTGATTTTCGTTGAAGTCATGAAGCATGAACCTTTTGCTGTGCGGTCCAGTTCTTGTCCCATCGAGATTTTGTTGATATTGTCTCTTTAAAATTTCTAAAACAAGAAACAACTTACGGTGGCACTGCGGGAATAGCATGTGCCTAGGTATGACGAGTAGATACGTGTATTGTTATATCGGTAATTACAGCTCTAAGTAACGTGTTTTAGAAGTAGACTCCGTGATCTTCATAACATATTATCAACCTTTGATGCGAACCTAAATGTCATATGTGGTGATATAAAATCAAACATCTTTACTTTTCATGTCCAAAAGATATGTATATGACAAATACTGGTTTTCCATGAAAATCTAAAAATAGCCTTATAAATGCAGAGGTGTAGATATCACGTCCAACATACATGGATACTAGTTATATAACCTAACAAACGCTATCAACTCCTAACTCCTGTTTCAGATAAGTCTCCAAAATTACGTTTGACTATTAAACACGCGCCACTGTGCGGTTTTCGATCATAATTGCGACGTTCTACCTTCATATTGTCACTGTAAAAAAACCAATAAGATTTAACATGTGTCTTTTTGGTAACAGTCGATACTTCGCGATCAAATGACACCATTGATTAAGTTTGGCATATATGACTCCAAAAGCTCACTGAGTGGCACTTTAAGCTCTCAAGAACGATTTCTCATGTATGTATGTAAATGACAAAATCTGGCAAATCAAATTAATTGACAAATTTGCGGTTGATCAGGCTTGATGTGTTTAAAACTAATTTCAGTATATGAGGTATGTTGATTTTACATATGACCTTTCATATGTTGTTTCCCATTACCCTATGAAATAAAATATCTTCACAATAATCGTGTTGTTCCTGATCCTTGTAATAGAAACGTGGGTTCCAGTTGATATAGATTCAAATCTTTTAACACACCCTTAAGCTCTGCGGTGAATTTCCTAAGTGAGTTTTCATGTGTAGTTTCACGTGGCTTGATGTAATGAAGGATTTACCACACTCACTACACGTGTAGGGTCTTTCTCCAGTGTGACTCCTCACGTGTGTCTGAAGATGATGTGTTTGCCTAAACGTTTACCACACTCACCACAAATGTATGGTCTTTCTCCAGTGAGAATCTTCCTGTGTATCTCCAGTCCAGTTGATTGTGAAAATGATCTACCACACTCACTACTTCTAAAAGGTTTCACTCCAGTGTGAGTTCTCATGTGAATCTGAAGACTAGCTTTATGTAGAAAATTAACGCCACATTGAAAACATTTATGTGGTCTCTCTTCAATGTGAGCTTCCATATGTGCCTCAAGAACTCTTAATAAAGGAAATGTTTGCTCACAAATCAAGCACTTATTGGTCTGTACTTCGGAGTGAATCGTCATGTGGTCATTGATTTGAATTTCTGTTGTGAATGATTCACAACATTCACAACACTTGTGTGGTTTCTCCTCTCTATGAGTCCGCGTGTGCCTTACCAGGGGAGACAACTCTGAAAACTTTCTACCACATTCGCTACACTTGTGTGGTCTCACTCCTGTATGGATTCTCATGTGTTTGTTGAGATTAAATTGCTGTGTAAATGCTTTGTTACACTCTTTACATTTGTAAGGCTTATCTCCAGTGTGAATTTTCATGTGTACCTTATGGTCGCTTGAGTATGTAAAGATTTCGTTACATAAACAACAATTGTAAAGTTTCTTCCCGGTATGAAATCCCACGTGTTGGTTCTGTTTTTTTCTAAACGTGATAACGTTTCACCACATTCACTAAACGTGTCTTATTTCTCTTCAGTGTAAGCACTTGTATATGCCATTTCGTCATTCGTACATGAATGTTTTTCCACAATCACTTCACCCAAAAGTTCCATCGCTGCTATGGATTCACAAAAGTTTCTGAATTATTTTGTCTGTTCTTTTGTCAGAGTGGTACAGACATGTCCAGTACCTCGATATCACCTGAAATGGGAAGACAGACAGAGAGTATATTTTATTTACGTCTCATATGTGTAGTACATTCAATCGCTCAGCGATTTATGAGAGACAATATTTCAATTAAATCAAAACAAGGACTAAGTAAAAGGATTCTATTGCACTTCATCATAAGATAGATATATATTTTAACAGATTTCACATTTACATGATTACAGATGTACTTTGTGGAGACGTTTCACATGAACAGCCTGATGAACCCTCCCCTGATACAAGTTTGACTGAGCGTGAAAGCACAACTGTGAGCTGTCCACCTCCAATAGCTGCCACCACTTCTGCTTCCACAGCTTCAACTATAAGCACTCCAACTTCATCAGCGAAGAAGGTAAAGAAAATGAGGTACACACAAGAGGACGTTTTGTCCATGCAGCATAAGGTGCTTGAAGGGCAAGTAGAGCAGCAGGCACTTGAAAAGACAAGAACAAATCTTGAGACCCAAAGACTAACCCTGCAAATTGAACTTTTGCAACGATTGTTGTCGCAACATGACTTGGACATAAATTTGAATCCCACACAACTACTGATGTCAATGTTAAATTAGTTTGAATTTAAGTATGAACTGTTTTTGTAAATAAAATATTCTACATATGAGTTAGTAATATAAATGAAATTTAACAATTGATATACATAATGAAATACAATAAAAATTTCCATAATATTTTTTCCAAAAACATTCATGTGATAAACTGTTGTATTTGATATGTTATCTTAAATGGACTGAAATGATTGTAATTTCCTACACTTGAAATGAAAACTTGAAGTGATTGTCAATGATTATCATTCACAATCCAACATTATTAATTAATTCATTTATGTATTTATTCATCTATTATCAAAAGATTTTGTCAGCTTCATTGTTCAGCCCTTCTGTAAATAAAAGATTCATTTTACACTGCAAACTATTTATTTTTTCAATAAAATCCTCTTTGTTTTTATGATATCACTATTAATAGTCAAAGGGAGATAATCCTACCAGTAAGTTAAATTGATGTTATCTCCCTTCGACCATACTAAAATGTTGTGAATCTATTTCATTTATATGAATTATTATACCATTAATTTAGATTTCAGCTGTTTAACAATTACTTATTAACTGTTATTTCATGATGAAAAATATTACCTGCATGCATATCCACCATCTCCAAGCACAAAACCATCAGATATTCTGGTGTGGTTTGCTTCAAGGTGCTGACGCAGATTACAAGTCCTAAATATATGACTGTCATGGGTTGAACCTGGCCAGCTGGCACAAACATTGGTAATTTTTCCTGTAAAAAGGAAACTGAATAATTAGATGATTTCTTTTCTTTTATAAGTGACAATTATTCAAAATAAATTTTTTTTATAATAAATCATGCTTATTCAAAATAAATGTGAAATTATTTTCCAATATTTCTTTACAGCCCATCAAGCACAATTCTATTAATACCAGTCAAAATGCAAGTACATGACTACCTTTTTAATAAAGACTATAGATCAGTAACAAGGGAGCTCACTCTCACACATTGATTTTACTTCAATCTGATGACACAGTTTTCAAGCATGAACCTTGCAGTCAGAAAATCTTTCAACACATTTTGATACAAATATAAATTGCAAGTAAGTTTATAATGTTCAAGCGTTGTTTACGTACCTTTATCATCACACACAGCCTGCACGTTAATGCTATGCCAGCCCTTTCGGTTAACGTACGCTGGCTCATCCTGTGATGGTGCTTGGATCCTGACATGTGTGCCGTCTATACAACCTATCGCGTTAGGAAATCCTCCCATCTCGAAAAAACCCTTCTTCACTCTATCCATCTCTTGATCGCTTGGCCATTTGATGAACTCATTGCGCCTTCTTATCAGAGCATCGCAAACTCTGTCGACTATTCTCGACACTGTACTCTTGTCAAGGCCAACAGTGTCCCCCACAACCTGTAGGAAGCTACCGCTGGCCGAGAACCTCAAAGTAACAAGCACCTGCATTCTTACTGTTAGGGCATGATTCCTCTTTGTGCCTCTCTCCACATCATCCCTAACAAGTGAAACAATGTAGTTTATTGAGTCCTCTCTGAATCTGTAACGCTGGTGACGCTCGTCTTCATTGTAGTCGATTTCGAAATTCCTAAATTCCTTTGGTTTTCTTGGATTAATTACATTCATAAAAGCTGCATTTGGCTGTAGCATAAATGCCATCTTAACAGCATGGAAGTCTGAATGCTAATGGTAAAGTTAGTGAGCTAATGGACCCCCTCCCCCTCCGTTAAAGTTAATAGCAATTAGTTCTAAAAGCTAAATGCCTTTATGACAGGGATACCAACTCCTTGTGTATATTATTTTACTTCCGCTTCCATCTCCGCATACGCAACAAAGCTAAAGCCCCCGTTATAAAATTACGTCATAACGTGACGTCATCATTACTTCACCTCTTCCCGCCGCCATTCTAGCAGTAAATACTTTCCTTCATCTCTTTTCAAATTAATAGATCTTTTATTCAATATGCCACCCAAGCGCAAAGCAGTATTGAATCATCGACTAGTACCGGGAGCAGGCAAACAACCTAGATCGGGGACTAACAACACTCAGAAAACCGGTAAGACAAAAAGTAAATCTAAATCTCGAACCCCATCGGCACAGGTACACATTAATTGCAATTCTTTGATTGATGGTACGTTGAGTTCGGAAATAGCTACAGGTGGATCTATGAGAGCGAATGAGAGTGCGACCGATGCAGGGCCGAGCGAAAGCAGCATGGACGGCATTTCTCAACAGTTGGGGTGTATACTCGCTATCCTCAACAAGTCCATTTCCCAGGATCAGGTGGAAGGACCACCCACGCTATCAACAGGCGAGGTGAGGAGTAATCCAATTTGTAATAATGATCCATGCAATTCTTTTAGTATGCCTTTTGACAGTGTCCCCGGCGAGGTATTCCCCCATAGTGACGTCACAGTCGGCGCGACCAATCACAGCGGCGGGGATTCCCTCAGTTTCGATGCGGAGGCCATCAACGCTCACATCAAGCAATCGGTACGTGATAAGATCTGGAAAGGTGAGTTTGTCGAATTGTCAACTTTGTTGCCTCACGTCCATTCAAATAATGACTCCCAATTCTCAATGGAAATGGATGCTTCCGGTCACGTGAAGTTTACTCCGTCAACAAAAGTAATTAAGCACTTGGGCATTGGGGCTTGGACGTCTGCGTTCCATGAGTACATATGTTATAAAACATGGCTCTCAGTCTACAATTCAGGGTATGCTGGCCTACGTGGAATCAATTAGAAACGCGGCGGCGAGGTTTGGGGGAGATGGCTGGGCACTCTACGATGAGCAGTTCTGTCATCGCATGGCGAGAGATCCTTCAAGATCGTGGTCGAAGATCGACGGCGAATTGTGGCTGAAGTTCATGACCCCGCAGCCGTTGCGGTATCACCAGGCGGAGAGGAACGGACGAGGGATATCTCAGTACTCGGGAGGCACCCGGAAAAACGCATGCTGGGATTTCAACAGGTCACGGTGTACAAGAACTGAATGTAAGTTCCAGCATAAGTGCTCTAAATGTGCTCAGCCCCACCCTGCCCATTCATGCTTTCGATCAAAGGGGGGACAACGTCCCCCTAAGAATGCAACCCCAAACCAGCACCAAACCCCTGTCCGCCAGGGCACCAACCCCAGTGGTGCTAGATAGACTAACCCCCTTACTCCATACCTACATGACTGTAAATATTACACATGCTATTTCGCTTCTGCATGGTTTTCAGTTTGGTTTTGACTTAGAATTTAGTGGGCAACGTTCACCAAGATGGTCCAGCAACCTTCACTCGGCAATGGATCCAAATATGCAAGGTATTGTACAAAGTAAGTTGCTCTCCGAATTGAAGCTTGGAAGAATGGCAGGCCCATTTCTGCATCCCCCGTTTCCCAACTTTCAAGTGTCTCCAATTGGTTTGGTCCCTAAGAACAGGAAAATTGAGGGTGCTCTGACAGGTAAGCACGCAGATAATTTTCGATTAATTCACCATCTTTCTTATCCACAAGGCAAGTCAATTAATGACCATATTGATCAACAGGCCTGCTCAGTCACATATGCCAGCTTCGATGAAGCAGTACACATGATTCAACAACTTGGACCAAATGCTGAGCTTGCCAAGTTTGACATCAAGTCTGCTTTCAGGATCATGCCTGTAAACCCAAGAGATTTCGAATTGCTTGGTATTCACTTCCAGGGTGCGTATTACTTTGACAAATGTTTGCCATTTGGCTGTTCCATATCTTGTTCTGTATTTGAGAAATTTAGTACCTTTTTGCAGTGGCACGTCCTGAGGCAGTTACCCAATAAACAGCTGATGCACTACCTCGATGACTTCCTCACAGGAGGGCGACAGGGGTCAGGGGAATGCGAACACAATCTATCGACATGCTTGACTGCCTTTTCAGACCTCGGTGTTCCCATTGCGAACGAGAAAACAGTCGGCCCTGCAACATGCTTGACATTCCTTGGATTGGAGATCGACACAGTGAACATGCAGGTCAGGATACCAGCAAGTAAGATTGACGAGGTCACCCAGTGCATCAAATCACTGCTCGCATTAGATAAAGCAAAAGTGACTGAAAAGGTGCTACAATCACTGGTTGGTAAGCTTAACTTTATGTGCAGAGCCATTCCCATGGGCAGACCCTTTTGTCGGAGATTCATCGACGCATACAGCAAGGTAAGACATCAATCCCATCACATAAGACTCACACAGTCGCTCAGGGAAGATTTGTCAATATGGCTTACTTTCCTCGACAATTTCAATGGTGTATCTGTGTTCCAGGATAGACTATGGTTTGACAGCCCATACTTGCAGCTTTTTACAGACGCTGCCAGCACAGCAGGCTTTGGGGCATACTTCCAGGGACGATGGGTGAATGGGCTCTGGCCAGAAGCATGGGTTAAGAAAGGTTTGACTAAGGACATGACACTCTTGGAGCTTTTCCCAATAGTACTGGCAGTACGATTGTGGGGTAACTGTTTGCCAACAAGAAAGTATTATTCTTTTGCGACAACCAAGCAGTGGTTGCTATCATCAACAAACAGACATGTAAGGTACCCCGTATCATGTCCCTAGTGAGACAGTTAGTCCTCATCTGTCTAGCTCATAACATATGGTTTAAAGCAAAATACATAGGTACCACAAACAATGTAATCGCAGATGCTTTGTCGAGATTTCAGTGGCAGCGGTTCCGGGCAGCAGCACCAGCAGCAGAGAAGCAACCATGCCCACTTCCAGTCAATCTTTGGACCATCTGACAAGGGAGGCTGGCCGATTGCTACATCTGTCCTTAGCAAACAACACATGGTCAACTTACCAAGCAGGGGTCGAGGCTCTGAGGGTATTCAGGACAGCACATGGGATTCCAGAATCATGGCCAGTACCATTAGATCATCTAGTTAACTTCATTGCTAGTTTATCTGTAAGAGGGTTTTCCCCCAATACAGTAAGGACCCATATTACGGGTATTGCCACATGGCACAAACTTCATAATATGACAGATAACACAGGACATTTTGTCATTTCCAAAATGCTGCAAGGTATGTATAAAAGTAGCGAAAGGAGAGACCTGCGCAAACCAATCACACTGGAACTGCTACAGGTAATCATCACCAATCTAAGGTCAGTATGCTCTTCATCATATGAAGTTTATCTGTTCAAAGCTGTATACTGTCTAGCCTTTTTCGGATTTTCCGGGTAAGTGAATTGGTTAAAACTGGTGGGCAGCACGCAGGCTGTCAGGCTGAAGATATCACCATAGAAGATGGGAAGCTGTTAGTTACTCTCCGTCATTCCAAGTCAGATCGAATGGCAAGAGGTACAACAATAAGCATCTCGAGCTCCCCTACCAACAGTCTGTGCCCGGTAGCAGCATATAGAGCATATATGCACAAGCGCACAAGAGGATCATTGGACGACTTCATTCACTTTGACCAATCTCCACTAACAAGGTATCAGTTTCAAGCAGTCTTAAAGAAATCCCTGGCATTCAGTGGGATTGACACTTCAGCCTACACTTCCCATTCTTTCCGGATTGGAGCAGCCACTACAGCAGCATGTAAGGGTGTAAGTTCAGATCTAATTCAACACTTTGGTCGGTGGGGATCTGAGTGTTACAAATCCTACATACGCATCCCAACTTTCATTCGCTAATTTCTTTGGCATTGTCATGTACTTTATGGTACTATCATGTACATTATCATGTATTGTACTTATAGTCGTCCTCACCTGCAAAATCCATTCTCTCCTGTGAGTGCTTGTGTTTTTCAGTATGGCTGATCGGGTCCAGCTATTTTGCGAGGGCAAGCCGGGAGCGGGGTCATGCCCTGGACACACACAACATCCTCTGGCTGGCGAGAGGAGGAATGAGGTGGAAAGAGCTGCGTCAGGTGGTAGACAACCAAGTAGCCAGGATGATTGAGGAGCCGAAAGCCATAGTCATCCATCTCGGCTCCAACGACCTCGGTCAAGTCACCGCCTGTGAGCTTTTCCACGAGATTGAGATCTCCCTACTGCGAATCAGGCTCCTTCTCCCAAAGACCATCATCGTCTGGTCGGACATCCTCCCCCGCCTGTACTGGCATGTGGCCAGATGTCCCATGAAGATAGAGAGGGCCCGAGCAAAGCTGAATAGGAGGGTTGGTAATCTAGTCAGAAGCGTTGGAGGCGTACAGGTCCGTCATCCCCATTTTGGGTCAAGAGAAAAGGACCTCTTTGCCTTTGATGGCGTGCACCTATCCAGTAGGGGTTTGATCATCTTTGCAAATAACATCAGGAAAATCGTGGACCCCCTCTCAGGATAGTAACTACCCCCATTTTATTTGCTTTATGATTAAATCCTGGAAGTGAAGCTGGTGAGAATTTGCTTATGGCCTGGGTGTGGGGTAGCACTTAAGTGCTTATGGCGGGGTGCTCGTGGGCTGCTGTTATATTTGGCTGCACGTCTAAATTTTCACTGTTAGGGTCTTGTGCTTTACAGCAAAGATCAGGTATATCCACTCTGCTTTACAGCAGGTGACTAGGGTTTGCTTTACAGCATACAGTTGGCTTGGCAACGGTAGTTGCCCTGGCTCAATATTATCCTTTACTTTCAGTGCCTGGCAGCGGTAGCGCCATGGCAATGGTTTCCTAGCAACGGTAGTTACTAGGGCAGCGGTAGCTGCAAGTGCATATTTATTACTAATTCAGCAGCCTGTGAGCACCCCCACACTCTAGGCCATTAAACCCACATCTCTCCTAGTTTTTATTTTCTCCCAGTAAGGTACCTCCTGTTATAATGTTGACTTAACAGGCTGTTAAGGTTAACAGAGCTTTGAGCAACAGGCTTTCACCTTGTTAAAGTTAACGTTCCGTTAAGGACTAGTTAACGGTCTGTTAAAATTTAACGGGCTTTTGAACAACCGGGCCCTGGAGAAGTCTAAAAGTGAAAATGCTGGAAAAAAATGTTTTCGTAATTGGTAACATTGTTGATTTGTTCCTGAGATCTCACTATATCCGTCACATAATGTGCTAAATTGCCTCCTGATCACCGTAAAATATCGTATTTCCATTGATAACGTTACCGTAATTATCTATAAAAAGGCCTACATGCAGAGAGACCTTAGTTTGCCACTATTTTCACAAAAATAAATTCTACAATAGTGTAGGAATCACTTCATTTTAAAACTCATATACTGAGAACAAATTAGATTTTGCACGAATAGGGCTAGCATAAAATACAAACATGGTTTTCTCTATCGGTAAAAAGTTGCAATTCGTCCACTATCTTGGAAAGCAGTAAGCATAATTAAACCTTATGTACTAAAGGTAACAATGACTTGTTATCCCAGTTAATTGCACTTCCGTTTCGCTCATTGACGCAAACCCATTTATTTAACTGATTTTATAGGCGCTTCATAATCAACTCGTGAATACTACTACTTTATTTAAAGTCCATTCCATTCTTAAATCTTTCAGTTTCACACGGCTCGATTTGAAGTTTTGAGATAATATTTTGCTTCAAAATAAGATAGAAATATGGACTTGGTCAAACATATTCTGCATTCATTTTTTCACCTGAACTACAGCATGACATATTTTACGAGAGCATGTGGGTGCATGGCTGACAGATGTATAATAAATTCCCAATACTCACGACAATATACGATTGGATCATACAAGTTGACACATCCTTAGCAGTGCAATAGGGCGATTAAATTGTATTGCGTCCCTTTCATCGTTGTGCTACATTTGAATGTGACCGGTGTTAGTTTGTGTCGACTGCTTCACTCTAATATTTAAAGGCACTAGTGCACGCTTTTACGGTTTAAAATGGCTATTTTAAGTTTACAAGGACTTGTGCATTCACTTAAACTTTCTATCAATGCAATGAAATACTAAACATCCTTTACAATTTACCTGCAATCATTGGAGCACTTTGATATTGAGTATTTACCGCCAAGTTTAAGTCATTGAAGTTTTGATAGACTCTTCCTGTGACAGTTGATATGGTGTGCGATATCTATTATAAAAATGTTTTATGCATTTTGTGTAACTCGTGTCTCATAAGTAATATGGCAGAATGCTTGGTTTTACTGCTTTCCTATGTGGCAATATTATATGTATAGCGTGTGACACTTGAATGAAACATTTTTTCTTCTCTTCTTCTTTCTGTTTTTCTTCTACTTTCGGTATTTGGATCGGTATACTTATCAGAGTGGTCTGGAATGTAAGAATGAGTCAGTTGCTGTATGACTGAGGGTGTAGTTTCGAAATCCACCGAGGCCCTCGGCATAAATATATTATTCCATGTTAGTTGCAGTAAATCATCACTGTTTAAATATCTTGTAATTAATATTTGAAATTAAACCAAGGTATACCAATCAATTCAAACTCCTAATCAACCTTGCTGTTTCAGCCTGTTTTTTCGAATGTGAAACTAGGTTGCAGAATTAGGCGTCACCATATTTTGTAACATACAGCTGCATGCCAAAAGTTTGTTCACATACCTGAATATACTAATGCAAATATCATGTAATTTGAGATGCATTTGAGGTATCGTAGCGTTGCGAAAAAGAAACGTATAATATTGAATTTTCAATACACATATGCAGATCCATTCTTCTTTAAGGCAAAGGTTTATCGTACCCCACAATTACCCGTAACAGTTTTGGCAGGTCATTGAAGTGGCCAGGGGTCAAAATTCCGAAAACACTAATTTTTATTTTTCTCCATAAAATCCTTTACAAGCCTTCAACTTCCATCAAAATTATTCACGTTCGTTCCTTGGCACAAATTCAATGTGATTATGTTGGTTTTAATCTCAGAGTCGATATGGAAAATTTTATTTGACATTTAATGAAATCCAAATTTCGAAAATGTGACCCCTTCTGTCTACATCAAAATGCCAAAATTTGCATTTTTGCACGAGAGACCAGAAGATCAGAAATTATGTTCAAGAATGGCTATTTCACATATGGAAAGTTGGCGATCCATTGTCAGTTTTGCTAACGTTATTCTATTGACCTTGAAACGAAACTCAAATTACATGATATTTGCACTACGATTCAGCTTGGTAAGTGAACAAACTTTCGATATGCAGCTTTAATCTATCTAAATGCTTTTAAAGAATTCAGATTAACACATTTTTCTCCCAAGTCCTTTTATTCATTCAATTTCAGCATGTGTACAGTTGATAGCATACAAAGTCAAAAGCTAGTTCCGAAAATGATTAAGCAATCATAAAATATACACAAAGGTCACTGATGTCAAACATTATGTAAAGCTCTCCATTTAACATGGAATGATGGCAAAGTATTGTTACATGACTGTAAAATCTTTTGAACATTGAAAACAACCTTGACAATGCTTAGCAAACAAGTGCCTCTTCATACTTGAGATATGTATATATGTTTTGACAGAATTGTTACAGAATATGATATCTAATGCAGAAATGGCAATATTCAGATGTGTTATATGATATATGTCATACAATTATCGACTTTTCTCCAGAATTCATACACGGACTTGTATTAATGACAACATGCTGCATACTTTCAGGTTCGGATGCACAAAAAGAGCAGATATTTGTATCTATTTTCCTTTGTATCAGTTCCTTTCTAGTGTAACACTTACTAACAAAATAGACGTAATCTTATCTTTTTGAAAATGAATGTCCTGTTAAATTTTCTCTATGATGAAGAAAGAACTTTGTCAATTTTTGTCTTCCAATCGTCGATGTTTGTGTTTTCATTTTCAGAGACCATGACGTCATTCAACATGAAGGTGGGAGTGGCGTATATCCCTCCTGTAAAGACAATTCAGGGAAATATATACAATATATATACATGATAAGTATACGTACAAAGGAAATTAACAAGATACCATGAAGTAAAGACTTGATTTTGTCATCACTGCTGCAAAATTTTCTTCAAAACTAGAATTACAACAAAAGATTGACAAGATTTATGGTCTACTATGTAAGTAAGTGTTATACTGTATATGTACACTGTGATTTTATGATGCTCATCAGGTGTGTTTTTCTTTAGTATCCTGCACTGTTATGTATAAAGCTATGCTTTCTACTACATCTTTGCTTGATAATGGTATAAGGACCTATACCGAAACTTCAAACTCCCATTGACATAATGAAGTGGATCATCGATAAATCTTGTCTTTTTTGTTTAAAAAATTCTTGACAAATCGAATTATTACATCACCAAGAGACTGGTTCGACGTTATCATTACGATCCTCGAGATTACCGTGCATTGGACATGTATGAGGGATCAGTGTTTGGTTCATCTATTGCATGAAATCAAATACTTACTGGTGGCGGCGTGTTTCCATTCCACCCTGGCGCTCGACTCGATGTCAGAGGCAGCGAAGCGAGTGTTAAACTCTGTTGCTGAAACTCCCATTGCTTGAGCATGTAGAGAAAACTTTCTGAAGTAATGGAAGAGGAAGCGTTCGTAAAATGACTTGGACTTTACCTTCCAGAAAGTAAGGGACGTACCTTTCTTAGAGCTGGCTACTAGAAAATAGAAATGCAAATGAGAAAACCAAATAATAGTTCATATAGATGAGATTTGTTTAGTTACATTTCGCATCATACACATATATTTTTTTCGTTTCTCATTTGCATATGCATTTATAAATGTAAGTAGTAAGCTCCTGAAATGGGATATTTAAATGGTAGTATATAGCGAATCTTATCAACTGTTTTGAAAATAAAAAAAATTCAAAGGAGCGATGACACTTGTATATAAATACATATATCAGAACCGTATCAGCGAGTAAGACATACGTACGGGTAAGATTGCATCCATCATGAAATCATTATGAAAAACATATCATTAAACAAATAAATATCTGAACATTAATCTGTCGCTATACCAATGACTTCTTGGCATTATTTAGAGTTCATCACCATGGTTACTAAGAATTTAAAGGGGTAGTAGCACGTTTTTTTGAAAGATTTATTTTTTCATCTTATTACTTAATCCAAGTATCCGTATATCAAACTAAAACCAGCAGCCATTTTTGGGTGAACGGCTTTTATTCATTTGAGGTAGGGAAATGTATTCGCATAGCTTAATCGATCATGGTACATTCGTTTTAAAACAGCAGTAATTACAGTTTAGGTCCTCATTCAGCATGTCTAGTATCAAATATGCACAACGAGACCACGAAATACACCTTAAGAAAAGTGATTTTCATCTCAGAAAATATTTTATGAATTTAAGTCCAACTTACTCAGTAATCTCGTCATAAGATAGATCCTTGGTTGCCTGCACGTTGAGATTATCAAAGTCATCGAAGAGTCTATCTATCCAGGCGAAGGTTGCGTTTAAACCAAGCTTTTCGTTGATAATCAGCGTCCCCTGTCAACACATTAAAACGGGTGTCTTAAAAGGATAGTCATACCGGGGTATTTTTTTAATTTCAAGGGGGCATACCTCTTTATCAATACATATATTAATGGTACTTTTTTTAACACAACACAGTTTTTAAAAAAAATGTTACTGGGGGTAACATTTTGGTTGATTTAGATTTGAGGAATTTATAAATAAGAGCGCACTCTTTATAAATAACATAATGATGAGGAATAAAGCCAATCATCGGCGCTACGAGTGTAAGAGGTCTTGCTACGGCAAGTATCGTATTTTGCAGTATATTGTATATATAGTTTTATAAAATAATTATGTATAAATTTGTGGATATTCTATCTATTCGTATAGTTTATTGTTATATATGCCGAAATAAGGCATGTCATTCCCCGAGAAATAACATGCCGGATGGATTGACGATGGACGGATTCTATAAGTATGCAGTTTTTTGTAAAAAGAACAATTCTCATGTGTTATTAACACATAAAAACACTATCTTTTTTAGTTCCTGCAACTAGAACCTTACAAAATAATAATTTTAACATATATTCAAATTGATCTGTACAGAATTCATTGTAGGAAAAAAATTATTTTTTATTTTTCATGCTACAAAAGAGTCTTACGTAAAAAAAAAATTACTCTCGAGAAATAAGCCATTATCTTCCCCCAATCGTAACCGAATGGGCGATTCATGTTTTACTACGTAAGCTCCAAGTAGACAAGTAGACAATTTCGCATCCTTGCTATCTATTCAAAAAACCGACTTACCGATGATCGCAAAGAACGTCCACGTTGCACTCGAGAAGAACTTCCAGTTGTCCCAACGGTTATGTGGACAGACCGAACGCGAAATGTGAATAATTTCCCCGATTTGACAACAGACTTTAATTACAACCAGTCTGAATCTCTAGCCCATTAATTGTTCCACTTGTAACATAGACTACGTTAGGAAGGACTTGAGTAACCTGTGTTGGTAGATAAGCTTATACAAAGTACAGATACTTGAAATCAGTTTCAAAGTCATCTCAGTAATAAACCATTGTTCTGATAAGAAATCAAACTTAGATAATTTTTCTGGAAAAAAAAGATAAAATCGTACCTTATGTGCAATGAATCCGTTCCCCAAGTAAGGCAACGCAAAAAGATGGACGACAAGCTGAAGCCTTTGTGGACCATAGTGATCCGCCACACTCAAGATCACGGGCCAGGACTTCTTGCTGTCTATGCAAACCTCGTCCATATAGGCGTCCAGTCTAACAGGAGCATAGGGGGAGCCTGCTCTGTAGACGTAACCCACCTCATTTTCTGGTACCGGTGCCAGACAGTACACCATTGGTGCCACAGCAAGCAGGAAGAGGATCGGGGATGTCTTCATGCTGAACTGCTAGTTTTGTAATATATCGCGGGCACTGCGAAACCTTTTCTAACTGCGACTTGAAGTTAAATAATAACTTGGTGCGATCGTGACTTGGAGTATAGTGTCACGAGTAACAAATACTGTGCGAGTACTTGTCCACAAGGAGGGTGGGGGGGGGGGGGGGGGGGGGGGGGGGATACCTTAGACGTGAATTGTAAGAACATGGTGTCAGATAACTTTCTATGAAGGCCCCATGAGGGTACTTCTAAACCGCAATGTACACAAATATGTATATGGCCTCAACTACATACTTTGCATTAAAGAACAGTTTTGCTCTGAAAACGTCGTATGTAAAAAAGAACAAAATACATGATAGTTGACGTAACTAACTTTCATATTTCAGTCAGAATATGGATTGAAGTAGTTTAATTTTCAGCCAATGTATCGAGTGAATCTTATTCAACTGTAAATCAAAACTCCTAGATCAGGGCTGATGTTAGTGACGTCATTACACCGTTAAAAGACCTACCACACACTTTAAACCCAGGTTTCTCTGTTATATAAAAATTCCCAAAATATCTGACCCATCTACATGAACAAGCAGAGGTAGATTTTCCGTTTTCGTTCAAACATCAGGACTAAAATCTTGATCTGTTCAATGTTCTAAACCGAATAGCATCTAAATCGTAGCAACGACCAGTACTACTCCAAATTGAACCCCATTGCTAATGTTTAACATTTTTCACGCCAACAACATAATCTCAGTCCCTTAAGATTTAACCAAAATCACGTGTATATGAACAGTGAAGCGTTCAAAGGTCATTCAAACAATACATTATCCTCAACGATACACGCGTGCCTCTACATAATTGTAACATTGGAATATGGAAATGTTCAACATGACACTGATAAAATATTTGACCAAAGTTTTCATAAAACTCTTAACGTTTGCCTTTCAATGCCTTATTCATGAACCCATCTATCTTGACAATCTCAATGAAATAAGATCGTATCTATCATTCGTTCCTGGCTATGAAACGTACAGAGGTATAACCGATAGCTTCTCCCTGATTTCAATTTCAGTTTTGTATCATGGGTTGCCAGAAAAGAACTCGCATACGGTAATATTCCATACCGAAACAGTTGAACGTATCGCAAAATACAAAAACAAAATACAAAGATACAAAAACATGTTTATGAATATTTCTCTTCTGTATTCAGACTTACTGCAGTACCACACATGTTCGAGGTAATCAAGTGATTTTTTTAGGATTATTATTTACTTAGTTTTTATTTGGATGTCACTCAAATTGTTGATATCGATTCTAAGAGTTTTAGTAGTATACTCAAGTGAAGTTGAGAGGACAGCTATTCAACTTTGTTATGTATCGTTGATGTGGATATTTTCGTATAATTCGGTTACAACATTCACGAAAACAGTTTTCACATAAAATTTATTTGCAATATTCTATTTCGTTCTTAATTCGCTTTCACAACAAAGGATCGATGATTCTCTTCCAGTCTTCAAGACTCCAGTTTGATCCCGCTTCAACAACAACGTCGTTCACCATGAAGGTCGGGGTCCCCGACACACCCCCTGCAGATGAAGTATAGAAAAGGGTACCTGAACTACATAGAGGTCATGTTAATGGTTATCTTAACTCTGAAGAACAATGTTGTCTAGCTTAATTTGTCATTTGCATCTTAAACCTCTATGAATAATCACTCATAGCATTTGAAATCTAAATTTCCATTGCAAGGCAGGACTTTCGCCAGTCTTCAACACTTGCTAATTCAAGCCTTTCTGTATTGCATCAACTGGTTTGAGTGCAACGTAGTCACCGGTGATATGTAGTCGCAAGTAGTTTAAGGGCTGGCACCGAAACGTTCATGAAAAGCAACAATGCTTGAATAAGCTAAAGGTTGACGTTGGCTCTGATCTTCCTGGACAAGCTCATTTAGTCACATGACATCTTGAAGCACACCCCGTGTTTCACATTCTGACTTATTGGTTTCCTAAAAACTTATTTCAATGTCTCAAATCATCAAATTTGCAATTAATATTCTTAAAGTCATAGTCTCATTTTTGTAAGGCAAGTAAACTGAACTAATTATTCTTCACGAACAAAATCTGATCACTAACACAAATATTTCCTGTCGCATTTTCGCAAAGAATTATATTTTTATGCCCGTTTTACAGTTTTGGATGAAGCAGCTTATTGGCGTATGCCGTTTCAGACCGATGAGGTACCGAATCAAGTGCAATCCCATCGCGAGTACGAAACACCGGAAATCTAGTCATGGCAGCGCCGATACTTATGACAGACGCATTCTTTACTGAGTTTACCACCTTTTTGTTATTTCTATATTTGAAAAAGCGTAAGCTATTAGCTATTTTCATTGGATATTCAGCTGGGAAATTTTATGTGTTCATCGTCACGGCCTTAGCGAAATGACGTGGTAAGGACTAACGCTCGCAAAAAACATAATATTCGGGTAGGGTAGGGTAGTTTGAACTTCATTATTGAGGGCTAGAATGCCTGCAGAGTTCTGAAAATTGTTGCAAACGTCAGGGGAAAGATTTCTGTGAGTGGTGAACTATTTGTCCGGCATTTATTACAATTTGCCTTGCAAAAATGAGACTATGACTTTAACTTTCTGCGCACTTGTCAAACTCCAATAGACATACAGACATATCCGTAAAACTGCCAAGCAAATATTAAGATTGATTTTATATTAAGGGAGATAATGTTTTTACTCACGAGAGCAGCAGTACTTCCAGCCAACCCTTGTCTCCATCTCGACATCATCGGACGTGTGGAATAGAGAGAGGAAGCTGTCTTTGGTTATGTCCAGGGTCACATTAGCTATGTCAGCATACATCCTGTTGAAGAACGTGGTGCTTTATGTGCGAAATTATGAATTTATCCTCTTTGTAAAAAAAGCTATATATACCCTTCAATTCTTGTCACAATATCTACATACATAACCTCATAAAACTTGTTGAGGTTTTTTTTAGACAAAACGTTCCTTTTTTACAAACTTGTTCAAATTAAGCTAAGTTTGTTTCTTGAATAGTAGATGAAATAAGAAATAACTGATTTGATTTCGAAGTAATCGAGGCTAAATTTGCTCGAAGTTATTAACTAAACAGCAATGTACAAGGTTAGGCGAGTTGTTTCGCTCACGGAGTAGTAATGGTCATGGAATAATGTAGGCGATATATCCGTGACGTCATTGGTATCGCAACAGATTTTTTTATACAAAATTGCAGGATTTCCCAATATGAATATAAAAGAGACGTTAAACACCGAAAATTTTGATGGAAACATGACGACACAAGTAATATGTCACAATTTGACAAGATTTTATAATTTGTTTCTTCTTGTACCCTGTTCGCAACAAGAATGTGATTCAGCGAGAATTTTGAACGACTCTTTTAAAGGGGCAGTAGCATGTTTGTCGGGGTAAACAGAGTGATACCATGAAAACGGATATAATGTTACCAATTGCAAGGCAATCTTAGTAAAACAACAGAAACAGTTCTATAGCAAGTGTAACATGATCGGTTAAGCTATGCAAATACATTTCCCTACCTTAAATGATTAAAGGGTGTTCACACTAAACTGACCATGAGCACTTATTCTTGCTACTTTCTTGTACGACAAGGGATAACTGGGTTGAGAATTGATGTGTTTGAACCTCTAACAGTCATTTATTTTGGCATAAACATATACCTGTTAAGTAATATTGAAGGGGGAAATTTTCACTTGCTACCGTTCCCTTTAAACAAGGGTTAATGAAACATATCAAACATGGATACATCAACACTCAGCTTAGTGTTCGACTGACTAAGCTCCCTACGGAATAAATGTTAATATTCTCTCTCTCTCTCTCTCTCTCTCTCTCTCTCTCTCTCTCTCTCTCTCTCTCTCTCTCTCTCTCTCTCTCTCTCTCTCTCGATATCTCTCGATATCTCTCTCTCTCTCGATATCTCTCTCGATATCTCTCTCTCTCTCTCTCTCTCGATATCTCGATATCTCTCTCTCTTGATATTACCTTCGTACATTATTTTTTTAAACAAATGTAAAAATACGAAGGGCTTATAATTATCTTTCCAATTGTTATGCATCCCGTGATGAGCCCTTTAAACTCATTACTTTTAACAAAATGTATCATAATCTGGTACCAGACTACCTAAGCGATCTTATACCAGGACGAGTATTCAAACAAAGCAGCTACAATCTTAGAAATAGTTCCTCCATTCAAGCAATTAATTGTAGAACACAGAGATATGCTCAATCTTTCTTACCAAGTACTATTATGCTATGGAATTCCCTACCACATGAAATCATCCACGCCCCTTCCATGAATCAGTTCAAAACAATGATAAATGAAACGGTTACAAAAAATAATTACAATTTAAGTTCAGGGTCTAGATTCTGTCAAGTCATCCATTGCCGCCTCAAGCTTGGCTGTAGTGATTTAAATGCGCATAGATATCTTAGACACATATCCGAAAACCCCGGGTGCTCATGTGACCACTATTATGAAGACGTGATTCACTATCTGTTTATTTGTCGGAAATATCAAAATTTAAGAATCAATATGTATTTTTATATTCATGGATTTGACATAATGACAGTTTTATACGGCAACGGTAATCTGACTATCCTGGAAAATAACAATATTCTTGAATCATTACACCATTTTATCAACACGAGTAAAAGATTTTCTTAACATTCTGCAATTATCTATAACTATCTTAACTTTACTTTGTTTCGTGCGGAGGCTGCAGCAGATTTCAATATTAGGCATATACCAGGCAATATTTCAAATCCTATTACGTAACAACATTACACATTGTTTCTTTGCTTTTGATGTTTTATATTTTCTTGTGTTTGTTCCAGCTCAGTTATGTATCATGTAAAAGAGCGGCGTTCAAATAAGCTATTTTAGCTTGTTCGCCAATCTTTGTTTCATTTTTGGAAATAAAAATATGTTTAAACCATGAGCCCTTTCAGGAAACATTTGATTTTTTCGCTAAGTCCTTACACGGTTTTTATTATCAGGATTTATCATTACGAAAAGGTCAAAGGGGAACGGGTTAACTGTACTCACTCAACTATGGAGTCATCGGGAAGATGTTGAGTGACACTAGGTCCAAAGGCGTCTCTTTTACTGAACACTGTTGATATCCACTCGTATGTCATGTTTGTTGATGTCAGATGATTCACTATATGTGAACTCTGTATAATAAAAGGTTCTTATTAAACTGGCTTGTTAATCTTGCCTTATCCCACTATATGCTTATAATACATAGATTTATGTGAGGTTAATCCATTATTTGGAACCCTGTATACGTATGATGAACATATTCTAGTTCGAGGACATGTAGTGTTTCCTTTTGACTGCGCTACAAAAGACTTGACGTTGCATAAATAAACATACTGTCCCTGCAGTTGTTATTAGACTCAGATCTTCCTGAGCAACCTATGTAAGTAGAACACTTTTTGGGTTATAAAAACCTTATACTGATTAGTTGCAAACAAAGGTAGCCGTTCAATCGACGTTTAACATGCTTTATAAACAACTGAAGACTTGAGCTCCTCCACTTGTGCGAAGAACACATTCAGCAAAAAGTCAGCAGTTTAACACGACATAGGATCGGATACAAAGAAGCTCGGTATCTTAATAGCAAATGTTCACTGCACTTGTGTGGGAAATAGCCTCTGAAATGATAGAATGCTTAAAAGGGAATTCAAAAACCTGAACTTGGTAGTACATAATTGAGTTTTTAATCAATGGAGATCCATTGTCAAAAACACTATACCTTGGTTGCGTAGTATGAGTTTCTATGGTAAGGCAAGGGGAACAGGTGCGTGGTCAGTCTCAACTTGTCCGGGCCGTAGTGGTCAGCTACAGCAAGGAGATGTGGCCAAGCTTCTTTACTGTAGGGGCATAGCTGGTCAATGTAGAGGTCAAGATAAACAGGTGCCCGTGATGAACCAGCTTTGTAGACGAATCCGACTTGTTTCTTTGGTACCGGTACCAAACCGGAAGTAGACATAGCCAATAGGACGAGGAGGAAAGGGGATGCATCCATCTTGGTAGCTTAGCAAAACATTACATGTATAACTTATCATAAAAAATAAAGTTAATCATAAGATGAATTTTCTTTATGAATTATGTATAATATCTTACATCCATAATGCATGATAAAGAATTACTCACGTGGCCTAGGCAAGCTTCAGCTTCTATATACCACCTTTAAAGGTTATCTTGTTTGGCTTGTTTACCTTATTGTATTGTCAGGTAACAGAGGCACATATTGAAATGCATCTTCACAACTCTCCATACGCATGAGTAGAAGTGAGGCATAAATCCAGCCCTTAAAACTGACAGAGTAGGATCAGCTACGAAACATATAAATATATTTAATATAAACTGGAATCCGTGATTTCAAGTAATATTAAAATTCTCTATGGAAATCAAGTTCGACATTTCCTTGTTGGATTAAGTGATCAGAATTACAGCTACATCCGGACACTTCGTTCACCTTGTCAAGTATATATTTACGTAGCAATGTCATTTGGTATCATAATAATAGTGAAAAGGGAACCAATATTTGATTTTTATTTCAGAAGAGACGGTTAGGTATCGTTATGTAATTTTAATGCCATACCTTACAATTAGCCGCATGGGTTTTGACTGCTATTTGAAGTGCCAGGTGGTCAAAATGTGGAAAACTTTAAAAAGTCCTTAACAGGTCATCAATAGCTGTGAACATGACAAGTGCACTTTTCTAAAACTCAAATATATCTTAAGGGAATTGCTTATCTTGCTAATCTTGCTTTGATATGAAAAGTATTATGTTTTTTATTGTTTCAGTTTCCAATGAAGCCAGTTGAAATACCAATAATGATGATATTTTCTATAAGATATTATAAATAGGGGACAAGCTTTATTTATCTATCCATCAATCCATCCAACATCCATCCATCTATCTATTTATCTTTCTTTTCATCAATCCGACCACTCCTCCATCTATCTATCTAGATATATATAAAAAAAATTTATATATATATATATATATATATATATATATATATATATATATATATATATATATAAGCTTATATAGCGCTGAAACAAGTGGAACTGCTCTTTAATGTAAACTATATTGATGGATTACTTCGGTAATCTTATAACCCAGAAATGAATGCAGCATAAGTATTACTAGGTTTTCAGTTTTGATTGAGAGACTGACAACTCTTGCTGGCATCTCATTGGGATGCCAAACTATTACACACAGATGGGCACGATACCTCAAATGCTCTGCTCCCATGTGGCTTCATCCTACTGTAAGGTACACATAATAGAGCCTTCTCCTGAGGCCGTAGCAACCTAGTCGACTTGTATTATAACATGATATTTGCTGTTAGATATACAAGCAGGGGACAAACTTTCTGGATTTTTGGATGCAGCTGTATCTCCCTCGTATAAGACAGAAGCCCATTTGTTTTTCGTGACAGACAAACACTTTCAAATACTTACGTTTTAACATATTTAAAACTGCCATAGTGTCTCTTGTTTAAAAAAATTATGACAAAAATGGTATCAACTGAACATTTTAAAATACAGCAATTTGGGTCATACCATGTTACTCCCCAACTACCGAGCATTTGGTGACCCAGACAACAGAGCAATTTAAGGTCATGTTTGTTCTAAGCATCATGTGACTTTCAAACAGTGTATGAGTTTTGTGAGAAAAAACGTTGGATAATTTCAAAATGACTTCATTCTTCAGTTTACTTTATCTTTTAGGAGTATTAGTCCTAGTTAACGTCTCGAAGGGTGTACCTACACCTACTAGACCTCTTGGATTGGTTTATGATCCTGATTCGTTTGAGGCACCTGTTCATTTCGACTTTTATATCGACCAGTTATGCCCAGATAGTAGGAGGGCGTGGCCGACTGTCCTGCAGATTGCAAAACATTATGGTCCAAAAAAGGTTAAACTTACGACTCATCTTTTTCCTTTACCTTACCATAGGAACGGGCTCCGAGCAAGTGTGGTAAGTAACACTGAATACATTAATTGTGAGTGTATGTACTGTTCATTTCCTAGTATAAACAAGCACATTAGACTTTAGTTTTTAAATGATGGCAAGGTAAATGTGAAAGAGGACATAGAGTATAACATGTGTATGGATAAAAGGAGGTTTTCTCATATGATGAAACATACTTATGTCCAAAAGAAACTTGACAATCCGAAATATATATATATACACCGAAAACATTTGCAAATATAGTTATATGTTATGCCTATGGAGGAAACATATCACAAAACGTACAATAATATTTACAGGAAAAACAGTAACATTTTAAGATAAGTTTTTAAGTCAATAACTTTGCACGTGCTAAAGATGAAACAATTTTTAGACCACAAAAGATGCCGAGATTGTGTACCGCGAAGAGACACGGAGGAATTGCAATGGCACAACAAGGAACATGTTCCTACGTAAAATAGACCACACAGTGGTCACACCCACGCCATCAAAGACCTTTGTCTCAGTATTATTCATATTCAAGACTTCTTCCTCACTGCGTCATCAGCGGCAAATACGGTAGTCAGACACCGCATCAGTAGACAAACAGTGGACAGACGTCTATAGGCCCATGATATCTTTATTATAGACCTTGCCTTGGAATTGTTTATATTCAAGTTTTCAACGTAGCAAACTTGCGTTGGAACGACGAGTTAATCGGTTGCAGGTACACAACTTCCATAACTAGTATGTTCACCTGATATGAAACCAATGGAACACTTATTGGATCATCTTGGGAGACCACCAACATTCCAAGAATTGCAAAAATCCCTCCTGAAAGATTGTCAAAACATCACGCCAAACGTCATTCAACTTTTGGCAACGTTGATTCATCGTCGCATCTAAAGGAATGCATTGGGGATATAACGTAATTTGTCTATTGGGTTATGTTAATTTATGTCAACTTTCTTTTTGACATCAGTATAGTAATTTGTTACAACTGTTATACATATTGTTTAGTACTGCAATAGTGTATTATCATTAGATATTAGTACTCAGCCTGTAGCAATGAAAGGAATTTCCTGTCAAGACATTCTAACAAAGGTTCATGCATTTTTACTAAGTTTCTATTTTATATTTATTTATATGATTTTTTACACAGAGTACTCATGTTTTGGCGAGTATCAACAGCTCTCTGGTGTATCCATGGATACAGAAGGTGTATGACAACACTGATGACCTAGGGAACTCAGTTAACAAAAACAAGTCGGATGTTGAGATGTACAGGTACGTATTGAAATTTTCAATTTGTCATTTTTACTGAACGAAATATGCAAACACTCAGCATTCGTGTTTGTTCGTTATCTCAAACTTCCCTTTTCGGTTCTGAGTTGTGTAACCAACGACAAACAAATGGATTTGTAACATTTGGATATTACTGAATAAAAATCAAGGGTTTGAACCCTGAACCTTAATGTTGTAAGGTAGCACCATTAGCATCGTTAGCTACTGTTGGCCTACGCATAGGTCCCGCGTTCTGTTGTCTCATGTGTGTAGAGTCGTTATTTTTCATAAATAATATAGTTTCTAGCTTTTATCTCTTTTAGATTTAAGTAATCCTTTTTCTAGATTCAACACCTTGCCGCGATGTTGTATATGGCATATTCGACTTGTTAGGAAGCGTTACCTATTTCTCCAATTGATTGAAGTGTTTTGTTTTTGAAAACATTTACTAGTGTGTTCCCTTCGAGCTTTAACTAAATAATAATTTTATCCTTGAAATCATGAGAAATTCCTCGCCAAATTATTTGTCATATCCGTTATGGACTAGGTCAACATTTTCTTCAAATTTGAGTTTTAAAATAGTGAATAACTTTTAAATGAATTGGTATCGTGTCAAATTTAAATAAAATCAAGGATGGTCGTGGAGTCATGTCTAAGAACGAAACTATGTTGTTTACTTCAACCAATACATTAAAGAGCCACTCGGTGATTTTCGTAACTTATTATTTACCTTTGATGTGGTGCCCTCCTGGCTGTTTAAGATAAGTCTCCAAAATTACGTTTCACTATTTGACGCGTTTTCGATCATAATTGCGATGTTCTACCTTCATATTGTCACTGTAAAAAAAACCAACAAGCTTTTAAATGTGTCTTTTTGGTAACCGTCGATACTTGGCGATCAAATGACACAATTGATTAAGTTTGGCATGTATGACTCCAACAACTCACTGAGTGGCCCTTTAAAACATGAACACAATGTTTTTCTTCACTCCGTATGTCCGTTGTGGATTTAAATAATCCATTCAAATTTAGTACAGAAATAAATGTCAAAAGTTAGCAATGTGACATCCATGTCATGTGAAAAACACTTAAAAACTAACAAAGGTTACATGTAAATATTGAAATTATCAAAAATAACTTGCCATCTATCGACGAATTTTTAAAACACATTCATAAATTGCAATAGAGAATGGCTATTATATGTCTTATATATAATGTTTCCATTGTATTCATACTTTATTAATTCTTTTCACACCACTTTCCAGGAAATTTCTCCAATTAGCTGTGGAACTTGGAGTGGACAATCTTAGGTTTGAGTCCGGTTTCAGCAACATCAGCGCCACCATGGAGACGGTTGTCGGTTGGAAATATGCCTGCACTCGTATGTATTGATATTAGTGTCTTCGTCATACAATGTCGAAGACACGAGTACATTATTAGTAGTATTAACTGAGCGAGAGCGAGTGATATAACAAAAATCAGGTAGGAGTTCCAGTAAAAAGGTATGCCGTGAATTTGGATATGTTAATTGGATACTAAGAACATTGACAAAATTCTAGTTTCAAAAGTATATGCAGGCTTACTAGCCTACTAACTAATTTCCAGTGGTCATGTAATCAACGAAACCAGTGTTGGAGTATAGATAGTAAGCTCTTCATAGCCTGTTTGACATGCTGCGAAGACTAAAGCCATAGTGCCGGATAATCTAACAAGTGTATATAAGTATACCTCAATAAGTCCCAAGAATCAATAATAAAACGGCCTATAACGATAAGCAGAGTGTCTGATAAATGATTGAAAAAGCTTCAATTTTTCTTAAATTGAACATTGGTATACCTTATGTAATGTTATTTCGTTAGCGTGTAATTATTTTTCTTGTTCTTTTTACACCCACAGGTCGTGTAGCGGAGACTCCTACATTTTTCGTGAACGACGTCGCTGTTGGCTTCACTGAGGCGAGTTTCTGGACATTAGCAGACTGGAGAAACATTATAGACCCGCTTGTTGGGGACGCACCCCTCTCTACACACACTCCCTCTATATCGTGAGTTATGTTAGATTTATTTTGGATGGTAGGATTAACATTACATTTTGACCAACACCTACTCTCCTCATCTGAAGTGTTCCCAAATTGATAATATCAATTGATATGACTTAAACATTTTCAAAGTAATCAAAGTAAATTAGACGGTTATTATTCCTACTTTTGTTAAATGCTATTTTACATTTGTAACATATTTGTACTATAGGCCTCTGGCCTTTAAGTATTGAATTGAATAAATAATTTAATTCCTTAATATTCCTATCTTTAATTACTTGTATTATATTCTTGTAGGACTACAACAAAATCCTCATCCGGTGCCAAGGCGTTCTGTCCTGGGATTCTGAGTCTGGTCGCCGTGTCTTATAGTCTTATAACTGTCCATATTTAAAGTGTTGAATTATTATTTCCATTTGATATAAAGCCTATCGATTGATTCCAAAACCATTGAAATATGTTTTGATTATGAAACTGATGATGATATTTTTTGTATAAATTCAATACTTTCTTCTTTTTTAAACGACTTCATGATGTGTTCGTCACCAGAAAAAGCACTTTGACTCATTCATCATTCTCTATCTCTTCATATCTAATATTTTACTTTATTACCTACGAGGGCAATCATATCGGGGTTCATATTTTGTATACGATGCCCTAGGGCAAAATATCACTTTTTCATTGTGACATCACGTCAAAAACAATGCTTTGACGTCACAGTTCGCCTATAACGTTGTGTTCTAAATGCGCCAAAGCCTATGCTTGGATGTTGATTTTGGTTCGACTTCGGTAATAAACATAATATCTATTCGTGTCCATGACATACTATGTTTACGATACTAATATCAAGCACCCGTGTCACACACATGGTGCTATCCAAAAGAGAGTAGACGGACATATAAAGGGAGGGAAAGGGGGAAAGAAAGACAGTGAGGAAGACAACAGAGTTAACAAGTTTTGTCTTGACCTTTAACCTGTTTAGCTTCGTTGCATCTGTCTTAAACATTAATGGTCTGACTGACGTAGCTCTTAAAGTCAGGGGCGTTGAGCGGGTCCCGTTGAGACGTGGGAGTCAATATCAATATCAAACATTAAGGGATTTCGTTATGAAACATTTGTACTCGAAATTTTCAATAACGCCATTTGGTGATTGCCATTTACATATACATGATGGGCCGGTTATATTATTCCGTGGTTCTTTCTTCGTATTATTCTTGAAATTCCTGTTGTTTTAATTCTATAAGACTTCTTCAAAAACAAGTTTATTGCACAAATTGTAAAGGTTGTAAATACATTTAATACCAAGGGGTATGTGAATTATGGTATATTTATGAGCTACAATACCTATCAAGTCATGATTTCTATGGCATACAAACATATTTACAAATCAGCTTTAAGAAACATACGCTAAAGGAAACAATTCTTGAATTATGATGCCATGTCATCTTGAAGAAATGGTAATGAACTTCTTGATATGTAGGTCAGTCTCTGTTGGTATGGAACTCATTTGATGTTTTCACCTAGTGTCAGAATCTGTTCAAAAGGTGATCGCGAAACTGCTGTCATTGTATCTGAGGGGAAAAAGAATAAAAGAAACATTTAACATTATACTTGGTTAATGATTTAATTTCAAATAGCCAGCAATACATCTGTGATTTGACTAGCTACACAATGCAGCATCGCAGAATTTGAGAAACGGAAAATACAATTACTGTTGAGTTTCTCAAAAGCTGATGATGTCGTTTACTACATGAGCATTTACCAACAAAGCTTTATTTCTTTAGAATTTTAAATAATGATATTTTATTTTTTATAAAACATTAGTGACATCTGATTTTAGAATACTGCAGTATAGTCAGTGTCGAGAATGGGAGAAACATTTCAAATCAGTGTCATTGACCTTGTCATTGCTTTGTCAGAAGTCACAGCCAAATTTTAGCAATATTGATAGAAACAATGGAACCGATTACTGATTTACAATACATTAGTTATATAGAGGTAGCACTACTTTTCCAAGATACATTAAAGCTACACTATTTCACAGCCTCAAAGATTGACGACTTAACTAACAGATTCTTGATTTATCAATATTTGTACGTGAGAGATATACATTCTCACTAACTTACCTTATCACAACAAGGGATCAATGACTTTCTTCCATTGGGCCAAACTCCAGGTAGGATCAGCTTCAACGACAACATCGTTCACCATAAAGGTGGGCGTGGCAGCCACGCCACCTGCAAAGGGGAAAACATATTGAGTAGCATTGTTAACATTGTGAATATAAAGTGTTATATAAAAGGTTGCACTTATCGTAAATAGATTACTGTTCATATGGAAGTTATTTGTGGGGAGTTCATTTTGTTTAACATAACACATTTAATTTGAACTTCTTCTTTTTCGAAACTTTAAATCATTATGACATTTGTTTTGGTTTCTGATGTTATTTTATTTCAGAACGTTTCTCTTATACTATTTTGTCACTCTGCACAACATCGCATTATGATATTTCGCAATAAATCGTACATCGCACTCTATCGTATTGTATTATATCATGTCCAGTTTTCATTTCTGGATATTACATATACGTACGAGTACAACAGTACTTCCAGCCGATCCTTGTGTTTTGTTCAATGTCCTCGTCCAAGATAAGGGACTTAAACGTGGAAGCACTCACTCCAACGTCTTCAGCGATGGTAGCCAACTTGCTGGTAAATTTTAACAAATTAGTAAGTCACAAACCACACTTACATATTAAAATAAGTCACTTTTATTTAATGTGAATTATATTTATCTTATTCCAAGGAAAAGAATATCAAAATCACATTGCCCATGGTATCTATATAAAAGATTTAAATCGTATCGATAAACCATTCATAGAATATAAAAATTAGTATTTATCCATTTAACAGGTAGGTTAAGGATCCACGCGTTGCAAGAACCCAATTACCTTTAGAGATCTAAATCAAATTTTATTTTACAGCATAAATATCTATTGGATAAGATTAGATCCTGGGTAATGCGTAATATCATCGTACAAATTATTGCGGTTCAACATTGCATGCTATAGAAAAGGATCATCACAAAGTTCCTTAAAATATATAATGAGAAAGAACCCACTCAATGATCTGTGCGTCTGAAAGTTGCATGTCGGCGGTGTTAGTCAAAGAGTCGATGTTGTCGTAGATTTTCTGGATCCAGTGGAATGTCAGGTTGCCCTTGGTTACCTTTTCGAAAATGTGGCTTCCCTGGTTGAACATATAAGGTCATCTTTACTCTTCCAATCACTGATACTTCTGTAGCCAACGGTAATACAGCAATCGCAATACTATTGCATCATTAATGGTTCATAAACAACAATAGGTCAATAGAATATGAATATATAAAACAAAATGATAACAAAACAATTTTGAAATATTTAACAAAGTAATCATTATCTGATAAGAAAATGAGGACGATTACAGTTAATCCCTTGAATCCTAATGTTTCATCTGTAGAATTAATAAACATGTAATGTGCCGACTATATGCTAAGACGTTGGTATATAGCACTGTTGCTACGTTATCTTAGCTAACCAAAGGTATTGCATATCAAAGTTTTGAGAAGCTAACTTGATTACTGGAATCTGTCTTAACTTGTACCCAAGAGCGTTTATTTTATGCTCCAAGTTATCTAATCAGCGCGATAAGATGTAGTTTGTCTTTCTGTTCCATATTTAAAATTCCGTAAGAAAACAATTTAACGATATAAAATTCAATAAATTTGATGTATTTTCAAGCATGAAGATGTGTTATATCTGTCTCATGTAACTAAATTATATGTACATTGAATACACAAGATCTATTACATTTATACACCTGTTTCTGTTTTTGTTAATATTCCATTCGAATATCAAATTAGGCCAGGTGTCAGTGTATGTAGAGCAGGACAGTGTGTAAGTGAATAAATATTCTTACAAGTGTAAACAAAACTTCACATGGATTCAAAGGAGCTTTGTGTAGGCTGGCTTCGCTGACATGTCATTTTAAACATTAGCTGTTAATACATATTCAGTCTAATGACTTGTTATTCCTAAAGACTGGCCGTTAACAATGGTTTGTCACTAGTTTTAGTAATGAAGAGAACTTAGATAATGAACTACACCGTTTAGTATCAACTTTAGTAGAAAAACACGTTCAGTAAAATAAATAGGGGAAATCAGTGTTAAACATTGAACTTTATTGATCTATACTATGAAGAGATTGCTTAAGCGTTCAATTTCAATGTTTACAAACAGATATTTACGTATGATAGGAACGCACACATGATAGATGGCCTAAATAAAAATTCATAATCGCTGTGCTCACCATCTGGACATGTTGTCAGCAGCATTTTACCATGTAAAGTGAGAGTTACCATTCCTGATATGTACTCTTTAGAATAGGCGTTTGATAATAGCAAATTAAATATTTGCTTTAAGGGTCCGAAGATGCATATTTAACTGCATGCTAGTAGCAAGGAATTACTTCTTCCATTCTGATATAATGTTTTTTCTCTCATAGAGGACAAAGTCGTAGACACATGGTGTCACTTATCATCGAAAGACCACAGACAACTTTTCTTCAATTCGTTTGACTTCCACGAGAAAAACATACTTACACCACACTGACGTACAAATAACTAGGTAGAAGAAGTGACCTGATGTAATTTAAAGTCCCTGAGACAAATAGCAGTTCGTATAATTGGAGAAGAGGATTAGTATCACGGTAAGACAACAAGAAGAATTCTACATTTACGATAAACAATATACCTGAGCTGGCTTGTTGGTAATAACGACATACGTTTGAGCTCTTAAGTTGGAAGACGAAGTGAAAGGTTTACATACATCTCCACTCTGTCATCAAAGCACTAAGATGATAGTAATTTAATAGGGGCAATATTGCAGTGGTAGTGATCGGAGCTAAGGTTGGCCTTAGTAAAGGTTGCAATGTGGAAGTATATGTCAAAGATTTATGTTCCGATTAGCCAGCTATATGCTTTCTTGTTGCAATTGTTGGAGCTGATATCGGTCATTTGAAATTAGATACCCTAGATATGGTTCACCCAAATTCACCTTATCCCCAGCTTGAAATACCCCTGGGTCCGTGTTAACATGACCCAGGGTATCACACTCACTTTAGCTGTAAAGAATCCGTTCCTATGGTACGGTAGAGGGAACAAGTGAACGGTCAGCTGAAGTTTCTCCGGTCCATAGTGTTCGGCCAGTATCAGAATGGTCGGCCAGGCGGCCTGACTGTCCGGACAGATCTGGTCAATGTAGAAGTCTAAATGAACAGGTGCGCCAGGAGACCCGTTGATGTAAACAAAACCAACCTCACGTTTAGGTATAGGGACTTGTCCCCTGGCAATCATACACAAACCCAGGATGGTGGTTATAAATAAGGCAGACATTGTGATTATTTCCTTGTGAGCCGGACTGTCAAACTGTTATCATGTGAGATGTATCTTATAATGTAGGTCACATGACTGTCACATGACTTAGCAAGCCATAACAATGAGTCGGCAGAAGTGTTTGTTGTTTTGAAGACGATCCTTTTATTTTTTTTAAAGGTACTTTTCTGTATATATATTAACTAATACAGTAACTGTCAAAACAGCCAAAAAGCACTGGTGCAAAATTCTTTTAGGCCTATCACTGAATATCTTTATCTTACATAAAAGATGGTTTTAATTTCTTCGATATAATCGTAAAAGTTCACTTAAGGTCCCAATCGGAGTAGCGAATGGCAAAATGATTGGTGTTTTGTTTATCATACATTTAAGTTAACATATATCGTCGAATGCCGAACACAATATAAGGTCCTAAAGTTTTACATCTATCCTTGAAAGCTTTTAAAACAGTTTATTACAACTTGCATATATCCCGATGTTGTAAATGTCTTTTTGCTCGTATTCGAATCTCATATCTTTGAATAGATATTAAATGACAAATTTCTTCCAATTTTAATAATTGAATGTTTTTTCGTATTTACGGCTTCGTAGTCAAATATCGTTTATACCAACGACATCGAAATGACCATATTTCAACGCTACAACGTTCGCTACAGTAGGCTGCGGTCAGAGCGATGTGGAGAGGATAGCCTAGACAGATAGAGTTCGAATCTCGATAGAGTCATTATTTTGAAACTTTTATTCCTCGGAACACCGTCGATTTTAATCAGACTGGTTCCTTGACCATACATCCATGATATATTGTCTCGCCTAATAAAACTGGAGTCGGGAGTATCTTCTCGGCACTGGGCCAGGTCTTCTTTTAAATTTATTGGGATTGTTATTTGGATGGCTTGTAATTGAAGTAATAATACATATGTTTAGTCCAAACTAAGGCATAAAAACCCATCCTTCAGTAATTTATTTTTGGAAAGGTATAAACATGTGCATGAACCAACGAATTACTGTTTATCAAAGTTATAGTTACAATCTATCCACATCTATTCATTCATTTTCATCCTTTAACAGCAATGGGTCGATGACATTCTGCCAGTCGGTCAGATTCCAAGCTGAAGATGCGTGAATGACAACGTCGTTTACCATGAAGGTGGGGGTGCCGGAAACGCCTCCTGTAGATGGAATGGCTTCATGAAATATCACCCAATATTCTAAACAAAAATGTTTCCAAAAAAAGAATTTGTTTCAACTTTTTTTTATAATACTTCAAAAACAGAGACTTCCGTTCCAACATCTTGGTCTTTTCTTTTGCATCATGTGAAACACGTATTCCTTTTACTTATTTCAAATATCATGAAAATAAAATATGTGTTATAGAAAATAAACAAATCAACAAATAACTTATATTTATACAAATCAGAATTATTTTTTTTCTTATGAGGTATCAACTTGCAGTGCTAATGTCTTTTCTCGATGGGTGTTTGCTAACTAATGCGCGCTATTCTTTGACAAATTGTTACAAAAAATAAATTAACTAAATGATAGCACCAACGAACTTGCTTCATCTCAATCGTTAGGGCTCTTATCTTGGAGTAACTAAAAAAATAATATCTATTAATATGTAATCACCATCGTTACCATAACAAAGATATATTTGGCCAAGGGCTACATTAAAAATTATAAACTCCAACAGTATCTCTCATTTTTAGCATGTAATAAGCAATGAAAGAATGACATTTTACTGAAATGTACTGTCTCTCAAGCTACAGTATTTTTACAGGTCGGATGCCGGAAAAACTTTCTACTTTGTAAGTAAATTATATTAACGTTGCTACTTTAAAGTAGATTTAATGACACTCGTGAAATATAAATTTTACACGATGAAATAAACCTAATATTAGGCAACCATTTTTTGTATATTCGAAGTGTCTTAACGAAATAAAACATAACAATACGTACGAGAACAACAGTATTTCCAGCCAATCCTAGAGTTCATTTTGATATCATAATCGTCCAGGGAAGACATAAAATCTGAAGCATCCACTCCAAGTTGATCACCAATATTGGCCAGCATGCTGGAAACAAATAGAACCCGGGGATGAAACATTGCGCTTCAGAGTTTGAAATATATATAGTCAAAAAATATATGATACCAAAATCAAAGTGAAAAGTTAAATTTGTAATATATGATATATGAATACATAAGACTTCTTACACACGAACAAACATGTAGTATCAAGAAAATATGCGATTAGTTCATATTTATAACTATATGAATACTGTTTGGTAGAATGTCATACGACACACGGACACTTATTCATGTATGTTTTGTACAAAGGAAGTTGATTCACGATCACTTAAAATGGTTTTCATCTCAATGATTTTAAATATTTGAAATAAAAAAATGATTTGTTGACCATTTAAGATTACAACATTTATCACTATAATATTGAATATAAACATCTGCAATGACACTGATAATGTATGAATTAACAATAAGATTAGTTCTGTAATCAATGGTTTGAGACAGCCTGATTATATTGACCGTGTTCCACGAATGAAAAAAAATTGACGCTAGCGGGATTCGAACGCATTCTGTCAGGGGTTTTCCTCATGACAACGGTCATAAAGCTGTCTTCTTGCTCGCAGGTTCTGACGTAGTCTCAACTAGAAAACACAAAGAGTATGGTTAAAGCCGTGGGTATCAGTATTTAGGTTAAAGTAACTTCCATTAACCATTCATTAAACTGGATCGCCGCCATCCATTTTTAAGACGCGACGATGTGAGTGGTCCGCCAATGACTAGGTATGTCTGCGCTTTAATGGTGTGAGAACGTGCGCGTAAGCAGTTTGTTTATTAATCTTAGTTAAAACTAGATAAAGGTAGTGATCAGTTAATGACGGACTTCGGGACGTATTATATTACTTCAAGTTTTAACTAGGTTATTTGTTTTAAGGCTGTTGTGGATAGGAAAGCCAATTATGCGTTGCGTTACACAATGCGTTAGGTGCCGATAATGTCACTTATTTAAAGAAATTATCCCTTGGAACACGGTCGATTTTCATCAGAAAGTGATACGAGAGTAGTTTAGATAAAGTTATGCTGAAGAACGTCTAGATCCTTAGCAAATCGTACACATATATATTTCCTAAGATGACTGCATTGTTTTTGTCATTCAGTGATACGTAATCTGAGAAATAAGGCTTGGTAAAAAAAATCAGATGATATTGTAATGATAATTAAACGCAATGCGTTAGATAATGTCACTTATTTAAATAAATTATCCCTCGGAACACGGTCGATTTTAGTCAGAAAGTGATACGAGAGTAGTTTAGATAATGTTATGCTGAAGAACGTCTAGATCCTTAGCAAATCGTATTTCATGAGATGACAGCATTGTTTTTGTCATTCGATGATACATAATCTGAGTAATAAGGTTTGTTAAAAAAATCAGATGATATTGTAATGATAATAAAACAAACTCAATGATCTGGTCGTCAGAGAGTAATTTTGTGGCACTTGTAGTCAAATCGTCGATGTTGCTGAAGATTTCGTCTATCCATTTGAACGTGAGCTTGCCTTTGGTGATCTTGTCAACGACGTGGGTTCCCTGGGTTAAAAAAAAAAGTATATATTTCTCTACAAAAAGTTTTATGAGAGACTCTCCGTTGGTCAACAATATCAAAAATGACATTCTCTCAAAAGGAAAATACTGTTACCGAAAACTACATGGGGCACAGTATGTTGTTTGAGTCAAATATGTCAGAACTTCATGAATGGTGTTATTTTATTAAGAATTTTTTTCTCCAGAACATAAGAAGACTAATGCTTATCAGTTCTGTATAGTAACAATCAACGGGTCAAAGTCTTTATTTGTGATCGAAAACCGGACAGTTGGGCGCGCCACTGACTCGAATGTAACCTTGAAAATTTAGAGAGACAAGCTTAGGTTGACTGTGTCAAGTAGGTAATTTAACTAATATACATTTTAATTTTATACAGAATTTGGATTTTTATCAATTTTAGGGTCGTTTTCTGATTATCATTGAAAACAAGAAACTATATGAAGTTTGGCATTTTAGAGAAAAAGATTTGATCTTAAGTTAGTTCATACGTTATCATGGCTTTTTCTCAAGCCACATGAAAAATCACAAAACATGCTCTGTGTCAATTTAAGGCTATTTGATTAAGTTTAATGGCATTATAAAGGTACAGAGTCAACATGATCGAAAATAGGACGAGGCGCCGCATCCAACGTGGTAATTACTCGGTCGTCAATTTTTACAATATAAAAAGCAGGCAAAAGGTCAAATGAATATGATGTTTTTTATAGGTTATATATTATGTTGTCTTGCGAGGATTTTGCCTTCGGCATCTGTACATATAGAAATCTTTTGTTCGAATTTCTTCGAAAATTTCAAATGTCCTTAGTTTGGTGCTTTAAGTTGCATATGTGATACATGGGCAACTTATATCAGTATCAATGATATTATATGGTTCATCCTTCATGTAGCAAAAATATATTTGCCAATATATATATACACGAATATTTAATGCTTTTATACAAATGTTTTTTGTTCCTTGATGCGAATGTTGAGTGGTCTTGTGGCGACACTACAATGGTGAAACATCCCCTCGGATTAATAGTAATTCCACACATCTTATCATGTTTTCCTACCTTTATGTCATTGATACATTATCCTGATATAGTACTGGTCCTGGGATGACAGTCATTATCTGCTTCGACAAATACTCTAAGTGGTTTAAACATAATTTATTCAATAAAAGCAAAGGATAAGTTGTTCATGCTAAAAGCTAAAAGATGACAAAGATTTTTTAAATATAAAATATAAATTCAAATTGATGTCATCATCATTTCTTCTATTGCTATATTCCATTACTTCTAAGATAAAATATTTTATACAGAACTTGACTCTTCTTTACCATTCTCATTACACTGTACAATGTATTCTGAAATAAATATTGAACTTACATATGGTTTAAATTTAATCAATTCTTGTGAAATCTACCAAATAAATCGTTGTAAAAAGTACTTAGTTTATGTTATCCTTTTACATGCATTTAGATTTTATTTGTTATATTATTCTTGTGATATAATTCCAAAAATATTGTATTCCTTGTAAATGAAGTTGCTTCTTAATATTAAAAATGAAAGTGATATTTTTAGATTTGATTTTCAAGCAATTAAAAGAAATTTTATATTCATTTTGTTTATTAAAGGATATCACTGAAACAGACAATACATAAACCTGTCAACAAGGTAGGTTTCCAGGGAGAGGCCGCGTCACCACAGTAAGTACATTCAAATGTTAAATAAACATTCAGATTGTTGAACGACTTCTGACAACTCTGATATAGTGTCATATAGCAATTGTTTTGTGGACTGCTTCCCATAATTGATTTTCTCATGTCAAAGACGGACTTTTATTGCGGAAACCAGCGAAAATGATTTTATTGAATTTTAAATTTGATAAATTTAAATGAATATGACAGATCAAAAGCTACATAGCTCAACGTTTGGAATTCATTAGCGAAGATTGATAGCTTCTGAATTTCTAAATTAAAATCTTAAGTGTCAATAACAAGTGTACTAGTATTACTTTGTTTCAGAATAAAGACCAAGCCCAAGCTCCTCAATTTTTTACTCCTGTAGATTGTTGAACTAATTTCCAATTACCTACGATAAACTAACAAAACAAGGTAACTAAGGAGAAAACTTCAATAAACCTGAAAATGGAAACCAGATTGAACCTACAGTAAACAGACGAAACGCGGAAACTGAGGAGAAACCTACAATAAACCTGAAAATGGAAACCAGATTGAAACCTACTGTAAACAGACGAAACGCGAAAACTAAGGAGAAACCTGCAATAACCTGAAAATGGAAATCAGATTGAAACCTACTGTAAACAGACGAAACGCGAAAAATAAGGAGAAACCTACGAAAAAACTGTAACGGAAATTAGCCTGAATTTAAAACATCAAGATCTCGGGTAAAATTAGGTTTCGGTTTAATGAAAACAAACATAAAACTTAAGAAATATCAAGTGGAAATTGATTAACGTGTCGTTTCATATTAATTTCAGTGCTCCGGAAACCAAGTCATTTCTGTACTGAATACTCTCAGACTAATGGAAAACTCACCTTGGTTGCAAGGAAGGCGTTCCTATGGTAAGGAAGAGGGAACAAGTGGACGGTCAGTTGTAGCTGCTCCGGCCCATAGTCTTCGGCCACTTTTAGAAGGGTGGGCCAGGCCTCCTTACTGCCGGGACAGATCTGGTCAATATAGAGGTCAATATGAACAGGTGCGCCTGGAGATCCATTGTTGTAGACAAAACCGACCTCACGTTTAGGTATAGGGATCTGTGCACTTGAAGGCATACACAGTCCCAGGAGAGTGATTAGTAACAAGGGAGACATTGCTAGTTGTTCTGTGTGAGCCTAGTTGTTTAACACTGGTCTTATAAAGTGATTGTCACGTGATTTAACTAGCTGTAATGCTTAGTCGGGAGAATTATGGCTAATTAGATTTAAATTGCTATGTTGACTGTATTCATAATTTATTGCAAATAAAACTTCGTGTTCATGTTGTTTTTCCAAAACTCGTATTTCTCATTTACAAGGTCATTTAACTGGTAAATATTTTCATTTTGTATGCTTATTTTCTTTCGCTGAAACAAACTGTAACCTCGTAAACATTTTTGATGAATTACCAATGCATTACTAATTCACCGCAGATACCCACAAAAGTTTAGCAATGGGTTTACATGAAAGAAAGCATATAAATATCTATCTCCCATATGGTTAAACCTAGAGTGGTCACATATTGTCAAATGAGCACATACAATTTTGGGTTTAACACGTGCTAAAATACTATATAAACTGATTAACGTTCAAATATTTCTCCCGGCTTGTATAATATCAAAGTTTCATTGATAGTGGACCAATGTTCTTACATGTGACGAAGCCGAAATTACACGTCGATAGGTTATATTACTAATTAGATATTACTTACCCCAATCTTTCATTTTTGGATAAGTTTCCCAAATTATGTTTGACTGTTTGTCGTTGTACTAGTTAGTGTATGTTTGTGACGACATCTAATTGAAATAATTCAGGATCTATTTATGTTACCGATTCTAGGCTCTCAGGTAAAATTAGTTGTCTTATCTAAATCAACGAAAAGTCATCCTCAGTAACATGTTACAACTGGGTAATGTTATAATCAGGCACTATAAACGTAAATATATGAATCGGAATGTTCCCTTGATTTCGTTTCCACAAAATATCTACAGGCGGTCCTCGAATAGGTCTTCAATCACCAACTGAGAGCCAGCAAGTAAAAAAGGAAACGTCCCAAAACTTAGACAGCCATATCTTAGACAGTTTTAAACAACAACATTTATGGTTGAGTGCACGGCTAAACCTTCGGATAATTGATTATGGACCAGTCCATGAAAATCAGGAAAAAGAACAATATTAACACAGTGCTATATTTCATCATTTTATTTTGTATAATATTCAGTTATTTGATTCATTATATTTAAGATCTAGACACCAGTTTTGTCATGAGAATATTCCACATTTTCCTCTGTTTCATATTTTCTTTGTCTTCAACAAATTTAAGAATGAATCACCAAACCAAATTTATTAATATCACGACCAGTGGTCACTTTCCTTTGTCTCACTGCCCATTGTCTTGAACTACGGTTAGGCGTGGGTCAGCTAACGGTGGTCTAAATCGAGCGGCCATGTCTTTGTTCCTATTTTTCTTTGTCTTTATCAAAATCAATATTCAAAATCTAGTGGTCAAAATGTACCGGTTGGTCTCGTTGACCAATGGACAGTTTGCGTCCGTCCAATTTCGGCAAAATCGATACTAATTGTCTAAGGGATACGCGTCCCCTTTATAAGCGAAGGAGCGCTCAATTTCACCAGTTCTGCTGTGAAATTGAGCCGTTGTTTCTGCTTTTTAGGTAAGTTGAAATTATTCTCGAACCTCTGATTTTATGCTTACTTTCATATTCTCAGTAACAGTAAAAGTTAATCTTCGTGTATATCTTAACGATTGTTATTGCTTATTTATAATTGGGCGTTATGACTAGTTAGTTCTCATTTGTAACAATTTCATGTATTATTCACACGTATGCACGTGTATGTAAGGTCGTACGCAATGTTGAGCTGGTTAGAGCGATTGTAGATATAAAGTACCTTTCGTGTATACTAACTACAAAAATCAACTATCCAGTTATCTAATATTCGCTGAGTATGTCTGTATTTTTAAATGTAAAATGAGTGGCCTTTCTCTACAAACAACAAGAGCTAGATTGAGTTAATTAAAAGTAATGCTCACAGATAATTACGCCTTGTCGCGAAACGAGCACTTCATCTCATTGTATAGCTCTGAACGGACGTCAAGCACGAGTGACTAGCTTACATCCAAATAATTTCACACATACTGTCAACTTCACTATAATAATCAACAATCTTACAAACATACATTTAAATATATAATCCCTTACATCCACAACCTTACACCCATCCACTGTCGACCTCACTACGACATGCATAATATCCAAAAATCACCCTTGCTCTCATTCTCAGGTACCCAAACGGACACAGTGACATAAATAAAGCATGAAAAGGACACTCATAATAAGTAAGACAATATATAAAAAGAGTACATTATTAAATGTTATAAACACTGAAGTCTTCTTTTCATCATACTGGTTAAAGTTGCTCCAAGAAGAGGCTGTAGATTGGCAGTTTGTAACAAAAATATAAGTTTTTCTTTGCTATTTAAGTGGGAAAAATCAGAAAGTTCCATTGCAGCTTTAAATAATTGGCTTGTGATATCAAAATAATGAAAACAGTCAATTAGGAAGTGTGTTTCATCTTCAATGGCTTTTACACCATGCTTTAGACAATAATTACACAGTCTATTTTCTAAAGGGGTGGGTGGCTTGGCATACCGGCCTGTCTCTATGGCAAGGGGGAGGCTCCCACATCTAAATTTGGCTAAAACACTGCGATTTAATCTGTTCCTCACTGTCCTTATATATGGGGAGGTAGCTGGATTGCCCTTAAATAACCTATATGTCCTTAACTTGTTCCCATGTGGATTATTTTTGTCATTCCATAAATCTAAAGTCCATTTCCTATTTTCCTCTTCAATCATTATATCTTTGATCATTTGCAGTCTCTTTTTAACATTAAAAGTATTATCATGAAGTATCCAGGCTGCACCATAGGTATCTAGGAGCCTGTTTATCCTTGTATCCATTGATCTTGAATAACCCAGAGACCACCTGTGTATCCTATTTGGGATTTTATCATTAGACATTGTTCTTATTTTCAACTGTAGTCTGAGGACTTCTATCTTCTGCTTCACTGTAGGAGAACACCAGCCCATGTCACCTCTTGTAGCTAAATTTGATGTGTTTTTACCCACTCCAAGGAAATACCTTATAGCCTTATTCTGCACAGCTTGCACTGACCTGTAGGTATTGAGTCCCTAGACTCCAGCGCCATAGAACAACACAGGTTCCACTAGAACAGAATATAGCTTATCATATACTTCATATGACATGCCACCACAAGCTCTGAATTTAGAATATACTGCTGATAGTGCTCTTCCAGCAGATTTACACAACTCTTTCACTGATTTTTGCAGATCCATGAATTCATTCAACCAAATTCCCAGATATCTATAGGTTGCACTGTATTCAACAACATTATCACAACACTGGAAACTGAAATTAGACTGCTGGACTGAGGGCCCTGTCCTGAAATGAATTACTTTGGTTTTATCCATATTCACTTTAAGTCTCCATTTCTTGCACCAGTCAGTTAAGCAGCTTAACATATTTTGTAGGGAGGCTTCATCTGGGGCTATCAGTGCTATATCATCAGCAAACAACAGTAGTGATATCATAGTATTATCAAAAGTGACTCCACAATCCAAAGAATTAATGTTTTCTGCTAAATCATTTATATATATTGAGAAGAGGGTAGGCGATAGCTTACAGCCCTGTTTCACACCAGAGTAAACGTTGAATGGGTTAGAATATAGTTCATTTATCTTCACAGAACAGTTTATCTCACTGTAAAGCGATTGTACTGCAGACAACATTTTACCCTGAATACCAGTTTTCATCAATTTTAACCACAAGCACTGATTGTTAACCTTGTCAAAAGCCTTCTTTAAGTCTACAAAACAAACAAATGTTGATTTTCTGGAAGATTTTCTTTGAGTAATCAAGGTGTAGATAGAATATATGTGTTCCACGCAGCTTCTCTTAACCCGAAATCCATTTTGTTCTTCTGCAAGCTTCTTGTTATCTTCCAGCCATAATTGAATTCTTCTGTTCAGGATATCTGCATATATTTTGCAAGGTATAGAGAGCAAGGTGATGCCCCTGTACCCTGACGGGTCCCTTGGGTCACTTCCAGGTTTTAGAATCGGGCATATCAGGCCTGCTTTCCAGTCACTAGGTGCAACTGAATTTTCAAAACAATATTTCATTATATGATGTAATAGTGATATACAATGCTGATTTTGAAGAACTTCTATTGCAATTTCATCAAGTCCCGCTGCCTTGCCTTTACTTATGCTCATTACTGCCTTGTGTACTTCTTCCCTTGTGATAGGTGTATTGAGAGTTGATGATTGGGTGTCATGATTAATCGCTGTTCCAAATTCAAGCTGCTGAAGCACATCTTTGTAGAACTGGTTATCATAGAAGGGCTCATCTTGTGTGGTGAGTAGCTCTTGGAAGTAAGAACTCCATGTACTTAATACTTCTTTTTCATCAGTTATTAGTTTATTATTATCAGTTTTTACTTCAGATGGTATTCTCTTTTTTCGGTCATTTGCTATTCCTAATTTTCCGATTTTCTTCCAAAAATCTCTACTATCTGTTTTATAAGAGTTCAGAAGGTCATCATGTTGGGCTAGTTGGAAGTTCCGTTTAGCTTTTCTTAGTTCTTTATCGAATCGTTTTCGACTTTGGATAAATGTGGTCCTCATTTGTTTCCTGGTACTGGTTTTCTTTGTAGCTTTTAACCATTCTGCTTCATGCTTGCACACAGTGTCCCACATAGTCTGGAGTTCCCTTGACCAATAAGGCTTGTAGCGACTCTTCTGTTTAGGGTTTTGATTATGGTTATTTGTCTTAAGTCTTCTAAGATTAGATGTCATTTCTTCATTCAGGAGCTCTTGGAAGGCACTATAAGCTTGATTCACATCTTTTTCCTCTCGTAATATTTTCTCTAGTCTTTGTATTGTGGACTCAACTTTTAATCTTATATAAATTTGGTTTGGTGATTCATTCTTAAATTTGTTGAAGACAAAGAAAATATGAAACAGAGGAAAATGTGGAATATTCTCATGACAAAACTGGTGTCTAGATCTTAAATATAATGAATCAAATAACTGAATATTATACAAAATAAAATGATGAAATATAGCACTGTGTTAGGATTCCGGGGCGATATGTAGCTTTTGTCCTCAAAAGCATAATGAAAACATTAATATACATATAAATATTTTAGACAAGAAATGACAAGGTGAATACAAAACATATGAGCATGTAAATATGGTTGCGACAAGTACTGCCTGTCGAACACAATGTCCACTTTGAATGACCATCAACATTTTGATTACATTAATGACGTAGGATCAACAATATTTATGTATCCCTGATGTGATTGTAGGATATATGCAGTGAACGGGGCTTTAAACATTTGTTGGAGCTTGCGAGCAGCAAAGAATGATATGCGAAAAGAGTTAGGGACATTCAGAGAGCGATTAGTAAGTCTGTTTTTAATGGAGAAATTGGGCCACTCGACAATGAGAACTGGGAACAGAATACCAGAGATGCGCAGATTGTCAATATGTGAGGGTGGAAAGATGTCCCAGTAGGACGGACAGAGGGTCAGAGTCAGGAAGGGGAGCATGACACATTGAGATCCAGACGTGACCTCAAGGAGGAGACAGTTCTGATTTCGAACCCTTAGCTTAACTAACAGAATTATGAGTAGACCAATGATAAGAATTGTGATAAAACCCAATAGAATGGATACATGGTAGTCTACTAGATCAGACACAACAAAAGTAGGAGTGACGGTTGTAGTAGTTACTTGTTTGTCATAATCAAAAGAGGGTAATTCTAATGCTTTAGTCGGAATGGCGTTATGCATCATAACAAGAGCAGCTGATAAGGTTCGAATTTTGAAAAACATCCAAAGTGTAAGAATAAGAGCGAGACCAGAGACAGTAGTGCTGACGATAGCGATAATGGCAGATGAGTCGGGCCATGTTTGCTGGATAGCAATTTGACCATCAAGAAGAGGTTCAGCTAAATTTTGAAAAATATGTTCATCATTTTTAGCGCTATTTACCATACGTTTTAAACTGAGGTGAGCTTTATTGTCTTGTGCAATAATATTACTCAATTTGTGTGAATATAAATGGAATGCCGGAAGTTTAATGTTGATTTCTTTATCAAAGTTTGTATCGCCAGCTATGGTAGAGAGAGCAGTGGAATCAAAGAAATGTTGCAGAAGAGCGAGGTTAACTGGATGGAGACGAGTTAGTTTAGTGGAGTTTTGTTGACAGGAATCAAAAGAGGCTGGATAAAGAAGTTGTTCAGTTGACAGAGTGCAATAGCATGGTACTGAAAGAACACAGAATGGACATCCTTGGATCATTTTCTTATTGTTAGGACAGGATAGAGAGATATAAGGTATTTGATACACAAGAACATGAGCGGAATCAATAGGAATAAGTTGAGGTGGGTGATGTTGAGTTATGTAACGAAAGTCACAGAAAGTCTTAATGTCCGAACGTTTGTCTTGAAATAATGCAAAAATGCATGATGAGACTGTGTCAGGTGTAAGAGTGAGTCTGAGAGGGCACATTGAGATAGAGTCGCCTGAGCAAGATAGCATATCAGATTCGTCCAGAGTTGCGTAGTGTTGATTAGATGAGGTGAGAGCGAGATATTTTGGCGTGTCGAGCAGTTGAGTAGAATGAGAAGATGTCTCATTGATAGGCATAGGTAAGGAGATAATCTCATATATGCGCAAGGGCTGTTGGAATGAAGAAATAGGAAATTTGACAGCGATATAGATATGGGTTTTTGTTCGTGAATAGAGAAATTTTGCTTGTGAGTAGTAGTAGGTAGGATTGGTTTGTAGTATCGAGAATTGAGAATATTTGTCTGCGAGCAGTTTAGAGAGGTGATGTAGTGTTTGTTGAAGAACATGTGGAGCAATGAGAAGTGGTGATAATTTACCTTGGACCAGGTCCGAAATTCCTAATTTTAGTTGGTCTACTTCATGTTCGACAGCAGAAGCATGTTGAATTTGAGTTGTTAGTATTGAAGTTAATTTAACAATAGTTTCCTGAAGTACCTTAACTTCAGTGTTCACAGTTTTTGCCATTTCAGTAATCGCCTTATGATTATCTTGTATTGCCGTGAGTGCGTTATGGAACCTATCATCGACTAATTTCATAAATGAAGAAAGATGCTTAGAATGTTGCTTTAAAGTGTTTGCTATATTGATTTCGTGTTTGGTTAAAGCATTTATATGTTTAGCTAAGACGTTTACATCATTCGTAGTGGCCGTGCCAAAAAGTGTTTTAGAAAACGAGCCTACGAAATTTAGTAGACCACGTTTGGAACGACTTTTAACAGACAATTTTGATTCAGGTACGATTTCAGAAATTTGAGTATTAATTTCATTAATGTAAAAAATGCATTTTGTTGTGATAAGATTAAGATGAGTTTGAATTTGACCTAATAATACACAAGTGTTATGATCTGAGTGGCAAACTTTTAGATGAGGAATGGTAGGTAGGGTAGGTAATTTGATTTCATAGGTATGTATCCAATATTCTGTAGCAAAATAAGCTGGGGTGGTAGGTTTAAATAAGACGCCATAGTTGAGTCGTTGGACTGGAGCACTGCCGAGAACTGGGGTCACAAATAAGATGAACATCGCGAGGATGATGCTTCGCCATGTTGGACCTATGAGAGAAGAAAGAAAAGGATTTTCAGTATGATGACCGGGAATAGAAATATGTTGTGGCCAACAACACTGTTCAATTCCAATTTTATGTACAATATGAACATTTGATGTTCTGATATGAGGGTGGTCAGAGCATAACAGATATCCAAAGCTCTCTTAACACATAGTTTAAGATAGTGTTGTAATTACGATTACTATTTTGTGAAAAACTTGCGTTTGCGTTTACGTCCTTTTCTGGTTTTTGATTTGTGAAATTCAGCAATTAACTCTGGGTTTAAATTTGAAGCAGGTTCCCACGTGCGTTCTGTGTAATCTATCCATTTGACATAGTACCATGGGGCGCCTTTGACAGTTTTTCCTTTAATGATTTTGTCGATGTAATATGTTTCATCTTCTTCAGTCGTTTTTGTAGTAGTAGTGGTTGGCTTAGTGGAATGCGTGTTGTTGCGCTGTTGTGTAGCAGGTGTTTGGTGCGATGTGTGATCAGTGTTCGGTGTGTCCTGAGATGAACTATGAGACGTGGATGGTTCAGGTTCATTATGGACAGGTTGATCCGCTGGGGCGATTTCGTCATTGTGTGCTTGGAAATTGGGACATGGGACTGGGTCGGGAATAGCCTGAGGCTGTGGAGGATAATACCTTTTTAGCCTGTTAGAATGGAGAAGTGCTTTATGAGGCTTGTTTGTTTGAGAGTCACATAGCTTGAATGTATGATTTGGACCTATCCTGGTGATATGATACGGTCCAGTGAATTTGCTCGTTAATTTAGAGGACTGACCTTTCTGTACAACAGAGTTGTGAACTAGAACTTGATCACCAACTTGATATGAAGGCTTCTTTGCTTTTAGATCGTGCCGATCTTTGGTAATTTCTTGGGTAGCAGTCATGTTATCTGTTGCTATAGTTTTGGCTAACTTGAGATTGTGAAGTAATGCATTCAAATGACCTTCTGCGTCTCTACCAACAGTTGGTTTTGATAGGAGAGTTGTGTCAAAAGGCATATGCATTTCTTTGCCAAACAAAAGATAGTGTGGTGAGTAACCAGTTGACTGACACGGAGTATTGCGCATGGCCATCATTATGCAAGGAATGAAATCTGACCAATTGGTATGTTCAGGATTAACATACGTGCGCAATGCTTGTTCTATTGAACTATTGCGTCTTTCACACATGCCATTTGTTTGAGGATGATAACTGGATGTGTAAAAGTGTTTGATAGCCAGAAGTTCACAAAGAGCGTTGACCAACTTTGATGTAAACTGACGACCTCTGTCAGTTAACAAAGTGCGCGGCGCACCATAACGTGTGAATACTTCATTGAATAGAATTCTGGCCACTTCTGATGCTTCCTGAGTGCGCATGGGAAAACCTTCAGTCCAACGTGAAAAAGAATCGACAGCAAGTAAAATATACTTGTAACCTTCTTTAGTTGCATGGAAAGGGCCTAGGATATCAACATGTAGTCTAGAGAATGTGTCGCCTATTGGTAGTGGAACCATGGGTGCCTTCTTAGCGTGGATATCACGTTTGGAAAGCTGACACTGATGACATGACTTGACGAAATTTTCAATGTCCTGATACATACCTGGCCAATAGTACTTGGTGAGCAAGGTATGCCTTACTGCGTCTCTTCCAAAATGACATCCGCCACTTTTCGAGGAATGGTAAGATGTCAGAAGGTCCTTTCTGGAGCACAAGGGAACAGCTATTTGGGTGATAGTAGCCGGTCTGTTGTTCTTGTTACCTCGATGCTTTGCTTGATAGAAATGGTACAACACTCCATCAAGTAGTTCATACTCTAGGGAGCGACCTTTGAGACCTTGAATTTGAGCTTGAGTGTAATTAGGAGGAATCTCTCCTTTAGACAAGTAATCTATGACAGGCTTCAAGTCAGGACTTTTGGACTGTTTATCTGAGAGATCATCAATTGAGAGCTCAAAGTCTACTGAAGACACCAGTTTGGGTGGCTGGTCAGTGTAAACCAAATCCACTGATAATGGGAGTTCGTCGTGCACGGTGTGGTCAGTCGAGCGTGAAGGTGACTCTAAAGACGGGAATCCTTGGCTATGAGTGGGCAGGGAGGGAGGGGAACATGTTAATGAGGGGAAGTGATCGTGTGAGGCTATGGAATGGTCGCCTATTGTGATCGGGGGTGATGAGGGTAATTTATGACAATGAAGGTGAGTACTGGCTACCTGGGCATATGTACGAGCACCTGAATGAAGAGAGCCGGTGTTGGCTAATTGAGAGGATTTGCTTGATTGAAGCGCTTGAGTGATTTGAGTGCTGTGAAGCGAGTTGGTAGTTGAGGAATGTGACCTCGTGTTACCAATGTGACCCTTGGAGGCTTGTGTTGGTTTGCCTATGTAGGTCTGAGTAGACATGGATGACATAGATACGTGAGAAGTGTGACATGGTTTGGTTGTACTGGCAACGAGTGCATGTGTACGCTTGTGAGTCTGAGTGCTGGGAATTGGTGGCCCAGGTATATTTTCAGTGTCAGGAAGTGATGTCTGTGGTGGGTACTGTGTACGCGAAAGAGCATCAGCATTGGCATTAGACTTACCAGACCTATGTTCTATGTCAAAGTCGTATTCTTGGAGCATGAGTGCCCAACGACCAAGACGACCTGTTTCGGCATTCATGCCTTTAATCCAGGTGAGAGCCTTGTGGTCGGTATATACCTTGAATTTGGTACCAGCTAGGTAAACCCTATATGTTCTGATACCTTCAAGGACTGCCAAGCATTCTAACTGCGTAACACCCCAATTCTTTTCAGCAGAGTGAAGAGAACGTCCACCATAAGAAATAACATGCTCTAGGCCGTTATCATCACGCTGACTGAGGATATACCCAATGGCCGTGGTAGATGCGTCAGTTGTTAAGATGAAAGGTTTATCAGGGTCAGGGTAAGCTAGAATAGGAGCAGTTGTGAGTTTTTCTTTGAGAATAAGGAAAGCTTTTTGACAATCATCAGACCATACAAATGGAGCATCTTTCTTTAACAAATGATGCAGAGGTGATGCAATTCCTGAAAAGTTTAACACAAACTTTCTGTAATAGGTGGCTAGACCTAAAAAGTGTCTGACATCACGAACATTTTTGGGAGGGGCAATTTGGTTCACTGCTTCTACTTTGGCCATATCTACTGAGATACCGTTTTTGTTAAAGATGTGACCTAAGTATGTAACTTGTTTTGCTGCAAATTTACATTTACTTGGTTTCAAAGTTAGGCCTGCTTCCTTAATTTTCTGGAAAACACACTGAAGATGTCTGAGATGCTCTGCAAAGTTTTGTGAGAAAACAATTATGTCATCTACATAGATTAAAACATATTTCCAGTTCATTTCTTGTAGAGCCTGGGACATTGTTCTTTGAAATGCCATAGGGGCGTTTTTGAGGCCAAAAGGGAGACGGTTCCATTCAAAAACTCCGTCAGGTGTAATAAAAGCAGATTTGTGTTTTGTTGCATCATGGAGAGGAATTTGCCAAAAGCCGCTTGCGCAGTCTAACACTGTAAATATTTTAGCATGACTGTTACCAACAGCATCAGTGACATCTTCAAAACGTGGAAGCGGAAAAAATATGGGACGTGTGATAGAATTTAATCTCCTATAGTCGACTGCAAAGCGATAGGTACTGTCTTTTTTCTTTACCATAACCACTGGTGAGTGCCAAGCAGATGTACTTGGTTGGATTATCTTAGCTCCTAACATTTCCTTAATTTGTTTTGAACATTCTTTTCTAATGACTGGATTCTGTCTGTAAAATGGCAAACGAACAGGTCTGGCGTCACCAGTTTCTATGATATGGTGATGTAAATTAGTTTTGCCTAATTGTGACCAATTGTGAGCGAAAGCAGTGTGATTAGCTCTGAGGAATGTCAAAAGTTGTTGTTTTTCATGCTGTGAAAGATCTGATTGGCTGAGGTCAATGTCTAAGTCAAGAGAGGAGGAATAATGAGTGGGTGTGGTTGGTTGATTCGGTACTTGGTGAGTAGTACTGACATGATGGACAGCGGGAGGTGTTGGAGGAGGCGGCTGGTCAGTTAGTGGGTAGACAGCAGAAGAGCTGACCTCTGCAGCTGTCGCAAGTACCTGAGTACTCTTAACCTTGACCTTAAGTGAACTATGGTTAAGAATGCGCATGCACACGCTTGGACCACTAACAACCAAACATCGAGCGCCTTGAAGGTTGAGTTTAGACAAGCTAGGAGAAGGTTCTAGTAGAAGCACCTCACCAGGTGGTGTGCGAGAGATGGTTATAGGAACGTCAGTTTGACAGTGAGGAGGGATAGTGAAAGACTTTTTAGCTCTAGCATGACCAGCACCAGATGTGACAAGAGGAACAGAGAGAAGACCTTCATGAATGTGTATACATTTATTGGCTAGATCAATGATGACCTTGTTCTTCTCTAGAAAATCAAGTCCCAAAATGAGAGAATGGTGTATGTGTGCAAAGACATAGAAGGAATGAGAAAAGAGAGCATTGCCTATGTTGATGTCTAGAGAGATAGTACCTAAAATTGGCACGCGTTCACCACCTACACCTATGATTTCTGTAAGTAAACAGGGTTTGTAATGGCGTTGAGAAAATCCTGCTCTAGCAAGTAGCCGCTCACTTACACAAGAGATTGAAGCACCAGAATCGGCAAGGCCGGTTGTGCGAACACAACCCAGTTTTAAGCTCACTAAATTTTTGGTTAAAGGAGCTACAAGAGACACAACAGGAATGTCTTGCCTGACCTCAGGTGTCTGAGAATCAGGCGCGTGTCCCTATTGTTGCATGAAATAACGGCTAGCTTTCCTACATACACTGACGTGATGGCCTTTGTAATTACAAAATGTGCATATCGTGTTAGAAAATATGGCAAATATTGAAGACAAAGAAACTGAAATAAACGTTTTACAAACACAATTCCAAGATCTTCTCGCAGAAAATTTGGTGCAAAAAGATGCTTTCATACGGCAGAATCAGGAAATATCAAGACTCAATTTATATGTAAGAAGTTTAGAATATAAATGCCAACAATATCAGAATTCTTCAAATTTTCACCACCACAATTACCATTGGAGATAATGCATGACAGTCATAAATCTTCTCATGTTGACCACAAGCTATGTACATCAACCCGCTGGCAGATTCCTGATGTAATACCCCCAACTTGTGCCGGACTCGACGCATCTTCAACATAATCGACGGCACAGCGCAATCCCGATTAGGAGACTCGAGGACGAGTCTCACCGGGGGCGGAGGAATTTGTCACAGCTTAACTATTTTAATCTTTTGTTGCATAATAAATGCGCAGTGAAGTGTCTTAAGTCGGCAGGGTTCAAAGCATCCCCTCGCCACGCTAATCAGAACTCGAGGCAGTAATTGAACGGCCGCTGTCCTGCTGACTTGACATTATGCAACAGTTTCAAACTGACATCTGTTGTGTAGTTTTAATGTAATTCGACCCTATTGTCCATATCCTATAAAGGCTCGTCCATATCGTTAACCAGGCAGACAGGTTCGGAGTCGCAGCTACGGCGTGACACAATCCCCGACTTCTCTCGCCTGTGGACGCCATTATTGTAAAAGTTCTGGTGAAAACCTCCCGCAGAAAATACAGAAGAAAAACACAACGTCTTCTTGTTTGTCATCTTTTATAACCGGCTTGCCACTTTCAGTGGAGAAACATATGTATTGTATTTCAAGCTGCGTTAATATCATAGAATTTATATTCAAATTTATTAACAAGTATTTCAAACATTTATCATGGATTCAATATTTTACCAAAACAAATAAAGTACTTTTCCTCTGTGGTTTCATTTACATAACATTCAAATACAGAAAATAAATATAGGACTGTATGCTCTGCGGTAACAATATCTTAAACATATTTAAAAGATTTTTCTTTAGTATATTTATTCAAACATTCAAATATCAAAATTCATTTATATTAACGTATAGATCCATTTCAACAAATTTGAGTCTGTCTGTACAGTTTCCTTGTTTTCATTATCATGGAATATTATATTTTCAAATAAAACATTTCAGTACTTCAGAATTAATCTCCCATTTGATCAATGTTTAAAACAATGGATACTTTCAACTGCAGGTTATAGTTATATAGGTTATAGATAGGTTATATTGGTTTTAGATGTGTCTATAATGTTATGTTTATATACGTTTTGTTCACTCTATGTCATCATTTAAGACTTTTGAGAATAAATTTGACTTTACTTGACAAAGAAAAAAAATCACTCGTTAACACATATCTTTCTGTTTCCATTATCATTGAATATTATATTTTCAAATAAAAATATATCATTTCTTCAAAATTAATCTCCCTTTTGATCAATGTTAGCAATGTATACTTTCAAATGAAAACAACCCACTAGTTAACACATACCTTTCTGTTTTCATTATCATGGATATCATGATTTCAAATAAAATCATATCATTACTTCAAAGTGTATCTTTCTTTTGTTCAGTGTAAGCTAGGAGAGCACTAAATAAGACTGTTCCATTTCAGCCATGGGTGTTAATCAACCACCTACTCAAGTCTTAGATTTGACTGTCTAAGATATGGCTGTCTAAGTTTTGGGACATAATCTTTACATTGAACAATACGCTTCGCATATGCTCAATAACACATGCTGCAACCGTGCAGTTAAAATTAATTTGATTTTTAAATTTTAGATGTCACGCTAATATGAAAATTATAAAAAGATAATTACATGCTTAAGTATCTGATACTATTTGACAGATATCAAAATGATTTAACATTTATGGCACACACTTATTTGTCTTCTTATCGCATGACTCGTATAATTTCCATTGCTGTTCATGGTTGTTTAGTACGTGTTGTTCAGCAAATGGATGTGAACGGGATATTTTGCTTCAATTCATTGCATAAACAATACATTAAAATACAACTGTCCTCTCATCTGGCTGTTGCCAATATCACCGAAAAGAAATATTTTCATTGGCTGGTTCTTTATAGCGGTGATAGGAATTACTTGTGGCACATATCGGGGTATTGTAGGAACTTCGCGGGTACAAAAATGCTGAAGAAGCCAATTGGTGAAAAACTATTCCATTCCCTTGTTCCCGCTGAGAAGCTAACGATAGAAGCATCTTCAACGTTGATCTTTCGATCACCATTTGTCTAACACTTATGTCTAAAATCTATATGTATGACGTTATTACAATAGGCTTGTAACATTGGATTAACATGGGAAGAATGTTTTCACTGAAAAATCAAAACACCATGTGAAACGCCTGTGGCAGGGTCACAAACCAAAAATTCGGATAAACAGAGCAACTTCAATAGTGAATTGATGCCGTTTAAATCGGAAAAATCAACCAATCAGAATCGATTGTACAGCACATTTATGGTAGAATGCCCTAGTAAACTAAATTACAATCATGTGGTATTAGGATTTTAGGATACCTTTACAAGCCGAATCCATCTATGTCCTATCAAGACCCACTGACTGTTTTCTACATTCATCAACTGTGTGATTAATAAGGACTGGTGAATATATTTATTTAGCTACTTAATGTGACTCATTTGATATTGTATTATAACTTGTGTTAGCTTGATATTGTAACCTTAAACACTTTGTTTATTATTGAATTGATTAAATTGTAATTAATATACAATTGTCTTGTTATATTTTGCTGGTTTGACTTGGGACATTTTCCTATTTCGAATTCATTCGTAACAATATCCTAAAACCTTCTAAGATCCCTTTTTCAAAGCCCCCTTAGTGCTGCGGACACCCTTAACCCATAACTTTTACATTTGATAACAATAACCTTAGGCTAAGGAAGTTTTGTGCATGTGGTCCCAGATCTGCAATCAATTACGTATAGTGTTATTTAATAACTCATTTTTATATAAAACTTTGTTTATAAAGATTAAATGATTAAATTTTTTCTAAAAATATTTATTGCTAAAATATTTAAGCTGAAAAGATTCCATATACATGATCTTCTTAGAGGCATAATGACATATTTACCACATTCTTTAGCTTAAGGCAACAAGGATTAACTAACAACACTTTCTGTTTATAAAAAGAACTTTATTGTAGCATTGTATAAACTGAGAATATTCTAAATACATGCAGTGGCAAAGGGGATTTAAATAACATATACGTCACGTCAACGAGTAGGAGGCGATCATTAACTAGTTAGGGTTTACTTGACATACAAACTCAACAATAAACAGTCTACTGATAAAGACAGGAACAAATCGTGAATGAAGCAATAATACATGCGTTTAGTCCGAACTAAGGCATAAAAACCCATCCTTCAGCAAGTTATTGTTGGAAAGGTATAACGGATGTACATGAACCAACAAATTACTGTTTATCAGTGTTATAGTTACATTCTATCCACATCTATTAATTCATTTTCATCCTTTAACAGCAATAGGTCGATGACATTCTGCAAGTCGGTCACATTCCAAGCGGAAGATTCGGGAACGAAAACATCGTTAATCATGAAGGTGGGGGTGCCGGAAACGCCTCCTGTAGATGGAATGGCTTCATGAAATATCACACAATATTCTAAACAAAAATGTTTCCAAAAAAAGAATTGTTTCAACGTTTTTTATAAACTTCAAAAACAGAGACTTCCGTTCCAACATCTTATTCTTTTCTTTTGCATCATCTGAAATACGCATTCCTTTTACTTATTTCAAGCATGATAAAAATAAAATATGTGTTATAGAAAATCAACAAATGAACAAATAATTTATAGTTATCCAAATCAGAATTTTTATGTTATGATGTATCAAGGCTTTCACAACTTGCAGTGCTAATGTCTTTTCTCGATGGGTATTTGCTAACTTAAGCGCTATTCTTTGACAAATTGTCACAAAAAATAAAGCAACTAAATGATAGCACCAACCAACTTGCTTCATCTCAATCGTAAGGGCTGTTATCTTGGAGTAACTAAAAAAATTAATATCTATAAATATGTAATCACCGTCGTCACCATAAGAAAGATATATTTGGCCATGGGCTACATTGAGCTGTCTCTCAAGCTACAGTATTATTACAGGTCGGATGCCGGAAAAACTGTCTACTGTGTAAGTAAACTATATTCACTTTGCTGCTTTAAAGTAGATTTAATGACACTCGTGAAATATAAATTTTACACGATGAAATAAACCTAATATTAGGCAACCATTTTTTATATATTCGAAGTGTCTAAACGAAATATAACATAACTATACGTACGAGAACAACAGTATTTCCAGCCAATCCTAGAGTTCATTTTGATATCATAATCGTCCAGGGAAGACATAAAATCTGAAGCATCCACTCCAAGTTGATCACCAATATTGGCCAGCATGCTGGAAACAAATAGAACCCGGGGATGAAACATTGCACTTCAGAGTTTGAAATATATATAGTCAAAACATATATGATACCAAAATCAAAGTGAAAAGGTAAATTTGTAATATATGATATATGAATACAGAAGACTTCTTACACACGAACAAATATGTAGTATCACGAAAATATGAGTTTAGTTCATATTTATAACTATATGAATACTGTTTGGTAGAATGTCATACGACACACGGACAATTATTCATGTATGTTTTGTACAAAGGAAGTTAATTCAAGATCACTTAAAATGGTTTTCATCTCAATGATTTTAAATATTTGGAATAAAAAAACTGATTTGTTGACCATTTAAGATAACAACATTTATCACTATAATATTGAATATGAATATCTGCAATGACACTGATAATTATGAATTAACAATAAGAATAGTTCTGTAATCAATGGTTTTAGACAGCCTGATTAAATTGACCTTGTTCCACGAATGAAAAAAAATGGACGCTAGCGGGATTCGAACGCATTCTGTCAGGGGTTATCCTCATGACAACGGTCATAAAGCTGTCTTCTTGCTCGCAGGTTCTGACGTAGTCGCAACTAGGAAAGCCAATGATGCGTTGCGTTACACAATGCGTTAGATGCCGATAATGTCACTTATTTAAAGAAATTATCCCTTGCAACACGGTCGATTTTCATCAGAAAGTGATACGAGAGTAGTTTAGGTAATGTTATGCTGAAGAACGTCTAGATCCGTAGCAAATCGTACACATATATATTTCCTAAGATGACTGCATTGTTTTTGTCATTCAATAATACGTAATCTGAGAAATAAGGTTTGTTAAAAAAATCAGATGATATTGTAATGATGATAAAACAAACTCAATGATCTTGTCGTCAGAGAGTAATTTTGTGGCACTTGTAGTCAAATCGTCGATGTTGCTGAAGATTTCGTCTATCCATTTGAACGTGAGCTTGCCTTTGGTGATCTTGTCAACGACGTGGGTTCCCTGGGTTAAAAAAAGAAAGTATATATTTCTCTACAGAAAGTTTAAGAGAGACTCTCCGTTGGTCAACAATATCAAAAATGACATTCTCTCAAAGTGAAATTATTGTTACCGAAAACTACATAGGGAACAGTATGTTGTTGGAGTCAAGTATGTCAGAACTTCATGAATGGTGTTATTTTATTAAGAATTGTTTTCTTCAGAAAATAAGAAGACTAATGCTTATCAGTTCTGTATAGTAACAATAAACGGGTCAAAGTCTTTATTTGTGATCGAAAACCGGACAGTGGGGCGCGCCACTGACTCGAATGTAACCTTGAAAATTTAGAGAGGCAAACTTAAGTTGACTGTGTCAAGTAGGTAATTTAACTTATATACATGTTAATTTTATACAGAATTTGGATTTTTATCAATTATAGGGTCGTTTTCTGATTATCATGTAAAACAAGAAACTATATGAATTTTGGCATTTTAGAGAAAAAGATTTGAACTTAACTTAGTTCATACGTTATCATGGCTTTTTCTCAAGCCACATGAAAAATCACAAAACATGCTCTGTGTCAATTTAAGGCTATTTGATTAAGTATTATGGCATAAAAAAGATACAGGGTCAACATGATCGAAAATAGGACGAGGCGCCGCATCCAACGTGGTAATTACTCGGGCGTCAATTTTTACAGTATAAAAAGCAGGCAAAAGGTCAAATGAATATGATGGGGTTTTTTATAGGTTATATTTATGTTGTCTTGCGAGGATTTTGCCTTCGGCATCTGTACATATAGAAATCTTTTGTTCTAATTTCTTCGAAAATTACAAATGTCCTTAATTTGGTGCTTTAAGTTGCATATGTGACATATGGGCAACATCTATCAGCATCAATGATATTTTAACACATGTTTGCTTTGGAACTTGGAATATTGTTGACATGGTTCATCCTTCATGTAGCAAAAAATACATTTGCCAATATATATACACGAATATTTAATGCTTTTATACAAATGTTTTTGTTCCTTGATGCGAGTGTTGAGTGGTCTGATTGATGTTTCCCAAATGTTGTGGCGGCACTACAATGGGGAAACATCCCCTCGGATTAAAGTCATTGTCTCATTTTTGCAAGGCAAATTGTAATAAATGCCGGACAAATAGTTCACCACTCACAGAAATCTTTCCCCTGACGTTTGCAACAATCTTCAGAACTCTGCAGGCATTCTAGCCCTCAATAATTAAGTTCAAACTACCCTACCCTACCATAATAATACGTGTTTTGCGAGCGTTAGTCCTTACCACGTCATTTCGCTAAGGCAGTGACGAAGAACACATAAAATTTCCCAGCTGAATATCCAATTTAAAGAGCTAATAGCTTACCCTTTTTCAAATACTGAAATAACAAAAAGGTGGTTAACTCAATGAAGAATGCGTCTGTCATAAGTATCGGTGCTACAATTACTAGATTTCCGGTGTTTCGCACTCGCGATGGGATTGCACTTGATTCGGTACCTCATCGGTCTGAAACGGCTTACGCCAATAAGATACTTTATCCAAAACTGTAAAACGGGCATAAAAATGAAAATCTTTGCAAACGCGACAGGAAATATTTGTGTTAGTGATCAGATTTTGTTCGTGAAGAATAATTAGTTCAGTTTAGTTGCCTTACAAAAATGAGACTATGACTTTAATGGTAATTCCACACATATGCCTCTTATCATGTTTTCCTACCTTTATGTCATTGATACATTATCCTGATATAGTACTGGTACTGGGATGACAGTCATTATCTTCTTCGACAAATACTCTAAGTGGTTTCAAACTCACCTTGGCTGCAAGGAAGGCGTTCCTATGGTACGGAAGAGGGAACAAGTGGACGGTCAGTTGTAGCTTCTCCGGCCCATAGTCTTCGGCAACTTTTTGAAGGATGGCCCAGGCGATCTTACTGTAAGGACAGATCTGGTCAATATAGAGGTCAAGATGAACAGGTGCGCCTGGAGATCCATTGTTGTAGACAAAACCAACCTCTCGTTTAGGGATAGGGATCTGTGCCCTAGCAAACTTACACAATCCCAAGAGAGTGATTAGTAACAAGGGAGACATTGTTAGTTGTTCTGTATGAGCCTGGTTGTTCAACACTGGTCTTATAAAGGAAGAGTCACATGACTGCCACGTGATTTAACTAGCTGTAATGATGGGTCGGGAGAATTATGGCTAATTAGATTTAAATTGCTATGTTGACTGTATGCATAATTTATTGCAAAATAAATCCTCATGTTTATGTTGGTTTTCCTAAAATTGTTTTAAATCAACTTCATCCTCGTATTTCTAATTTACAAGGTTATTCAACTGGTGAAGTAAAAATTTCTATTTTCATGAGAGTATATAGATAATTTTCCACTTCACGATTTAATGAAAAGAGGTTAATGACCTTAACCTAAGGAATCGAGTAGCAAGATCGCCTTGATAGCACGTCCATCTCATGGCGTCATTCAACTGTCACGGATCACGTAAGATGATATTCAAGAATATGAAAAACTAAATCAAAGCAATCGGATTGATAATTGAGATGAGTATTCAAAGCTTTCTGAATAAAGGTAAACTCATTGTAACATCAAACAGCTTAACGATGACTGAGGACTTAAAAAAGTTAAGGCGAAGTGTCAAAGTTGAACCAAAGACGTGTATAGATACACTTGATTTGTTTTCAACACAAAAGGCGTTGATACAACCTTTTGTTATGAATCTTTCATTTGACCTTTGTAACTAAGAAGTTTCAAATAGAAAAAAGCCGCAATAGGGCGCAACAAAAATGTACTTTTCACTGTTTTCAACTCGTTCGGCTGTCCGCGCTCATGTTCGCGACTGGAGGGCGTATCAAATGATTTTATAACAACTTATTCTTACTATTCAGCCCGAAAACAACAACATATTTTATTTCATTATTGTTCACATGGAAATATAGCTTAAATTAATAACTTGACATATTATAGAAACCCGTCAATTTGACTTAGAATGTTCACCGTTCCTCACGAAAAAGTGGTCAGTGGTTTGCCCTGCGAGTTTACGCTGAAAGCCCCCTGCAGGGTAGAAAAAAACGAGGCACGCATCGCTAATGACTTACAACTGCCGCTTCTAATCCTCGTCTATACACGTCCCTGGTTGAACGGAACGGTCAGCCTTAGTTCTTTTTTAAAAATTGAATTTGCAATGAGCACTTTCATTTTAGATAGTCAAATGTCAAATCAATGTACAGCTGCACACCAAAAATTTATTCACTCACAACTCTGTCGTAGTGTCAATATCATGTAATTTTGTTTTTTTTGGACGTCAATAAAAGAACTTCAGCAAAACTGACAATGAAGCACCCATCTGTAAATTTGTATATTGTAAAATAGCCATTCTTTAACTTATTTTGAATTCGCCCTGTCTCTAGCGCAATAATTCGAGTTTTGGCATAATGAAATAGACAGAAGGGGTCATATTTTTAATTCGGATCTCCCGAAATTTCGATTGAAATATTCCATTTACAATCTCTGAGAGAAAAATCAGCACAATCAAATTGACCTAGTTCATGGGGAAAACCATGTCTTGAGTTTTAAGCTGTTGATCACTTCAAATGGATTTTGTAGCGAAAAATGGAAATGAGCATTTTTGGAATTTAGACCCCTGGTCACTTTAATGACTTGCCAAAACAGCTAAGGTTAAGTGTTGGGTATTATATACGATGAAGTTAATGTACAATGGGTCTTCACTTTTGTATTGAAAATTCAACATTGTCTGTTTCTTAATTTTCTTTTGTGATATGATGTCTCAATGACATTCCAAATTACATGATATTTGCACTATGATACGCAGATATGTGAACAAACTTTCGGAATGCATATAATAATTATTTATTCTCATAAAACCATCTTGGTGGTACAAGAGCATATTCACAAAATATAATACATAGAAATAAATATATATGTAATTCAAGATGGAAGATAGACTCACAAAATCTAAAAGGCATTTATTATTTTCTCACAAAAGATGAAAGATGTTAGATAAATTTTGATAAATTTACTAAGTCTTGGGATTTATTTGTAGATATAATTTTTCTGAAGTTTGATATACTTGGAAAATACGTAAAAGGGCAGCTGTATGATGAAAAGAATGGAGGTGTATAGTTTTTCTTAAAGAGGATGTTGTTAGAACATATGATATATTTTGGTTTCTGTTGTACATTCTCGTTAAATTGTTTACTAATTGAATCTGATAATTGAATTTAATTGTTCAAACTTAAATAACCTAGAGTACATTTAATAAAATTTTGAGTGTTTGTTTGGTTTAACACGTGCCGAAATTGTATATGTACTTATAAACGTTCAAACATCTCACACGACTTGATAATCTGTGGTGGCACGTGGTCCTGTGCGTAGCTCAGTTCACCGCTATCAGTGAAGTTCAGCAACATCTGGCGTGGCTCGCCGGATGGGTGGGATACTCGATCGTTGCTGTTTTAACTGAGAGTTCAAGGGTTATTCCCTGCCCCTGTAGTTAACATTACTTACCCCAATCTGTCTTTTTGTTAGATACGTTTCCCATAACATGTTTGATTGTTTTATGCTGTACTAGTTACTAGTTAGTGTATGTTTGTGACGACATCTAATTGAAATAATTTATGATCTATCTATTTAACCGAGTGTACGCTCTCAGGTAAATTTAGTTGTCCAATCTAAATGAAATAAATGTCACCCTCAGTAACATGTTACAACTAGGTAATGTTATAACCATGTACTATTAACGTACATGTATAAATCGGAATGTTCCCTTGAATTTCGTTTCCACAAATATACCCCCATAGGCAGAGTCCTCGAGTAAGTCTTCAATCATCAACTGAGAGCCCGCAAATGCACACATTGAACAACACGCTTCACATCTGTTCACCACATCTGTTGCAACCGTGCAATTAAAGTTAATTTGATTTAATAATTGTAGATGTCACGATAATATGAATAATTTTTAAAGATAATTACATACTTAAGTATCTAATACTATTGGATAGATATCAAAATGATTTAACATTTATGGCACACATTTATTATCCTTTTTTAAGAACAATTAGGATTTTTGATTTGACGCTGTCTTCTTATCGCATGCCTCGTATCGTTGACTTTGCTGTTCATGGTTGTTTCAAATCATATTTTTAAGCCAATGAATTTTATTTTTCCTAGAAGCAAAATATCCCGAACTCAGCTGTCATATCATCCGGCTATTGCAAGTATTACAGAAGGGGAATGATTTCATTGGCTGGTTCTCAGTAGCGTTAAGAGGAATTAGTTGTGGAACATGTCAGGGTATTGAAGGAGCTTGCGGGTGCACAAACGCTGAAAAAGCAGGATGGTGAATGTCTATTCCAGGGAAGACTTTTGAAGTCCTTCACAGGGATTGGGAAAGACACCTTTGATAATGGGCCATGCATAGGGCTTTAGTCATTTTCAGAATTTCGAATGGACCATTCCCCTCAGTAGCAATGGTAAAATTTTAAATTTGACTGGACTATTTTTTCATCCAATGTGCAAAATGACCCATGACCCCTGCCTTACCCAATCCCTGCCCTTATTTCCCGATGAATAACCCCATGGCAGAAGCATCTTCCTCTTTGACTGTAGCAGACTGGCGCAATCTCATTTGTCCAACACTTTTGTATAAAATCCATGTGTTTGACGTTATTACATTGTGACATTAGATTAACATGTCAAGCATGTTAATAACTTTTCACAGACAAATCAAAACACCTTGTAAAACGTCTGTGTCAGGGACACAAGTAAATACTATGACATTTTAATAATAGATATAAATGATGATTTCGGGTAAACAGAGCAGCTTCAATCGTGAATTGATGCCTTTCGAATCGGACAAATAAACCAATTAGAATCGAGTATCGAGGGAGTTTATGGTAGAATGCCCCTGTAAACTTTATCACATGATTCATGTGGTATTCGCTTTCTTGAAGGGTCCGGTTCCGCAAATGATAATATGATAACTATTCGTCTCTATTCAACTTCCTCGCTTCATACTTCAGGGGGAGGGATAGCACAGTGGTTATAGCGCGTTCGGCTTCGGATCAAGAGGTAATACTAGCAGCCGCGATAAAAGTGAAATACTCTTGAAAGCGGCGTTAAACCCCATATCACCTCACCTCACCTTCATACTTCAAATTGCTAATTTGTCTGGTAAAGTGAGTGCATCTGCTTGATGACCTAGTATTATTTTTATTTTTTTCATTCAGCATATATCCTAGAACCTTTTAAGATCCCTATTTTCAAAGAACCCCCATTTAGTAACCATAACCATAACTATGTGTATGTGGGCCCAGATCTGCAATCAGTTACGTACTTTGTTATCTAGATATAAAGATTAAATGACAATAAGTTTGTTCCTAAAATATTTATTTCAAAAATGTATATGCTGAAATGATTTCATATACATGTACCACTTAGAGAGATCCAATGACATATTTATCACATTCGTAAGCTTAAGGTGACAATGATTAATTGACAAAAGTTTTTTAGAAGAAATTTATTGTAGAAAGCTGAAAATATTCTAAACGCATGGAGTGCTTAGAGAGATACACATAACATATTCAGCACGTCAACGAGTTGAATGCGACCTTTAACTAGTTAGGGTTTACTTGACATACAAACTCAACAATAGACAGTCTCCTGATAGAGACAGGAACAAATCGTGAATGACATAATATCTTGAACTATCTTGGTATGAAGGCATGGGGCTATATGCTGTTTGATGCAGATATTTTGCCAGGGACAGATGAACTTTTGCAGAAAGTTGAACAATCTGAAACGAGAAAAATGTCTATGTACCCTGTAACATATTTGGTTGTCTTTTGTCGTAGCTGACTTGATGTATTGATATTAAAATCAGTGTTATATAAGATTGAGATACGAAAATTCAAAAAAAAATTATATTATCATAAACAATAAATAATTCAAATGTAAAGTTTACAAATTATACTACGCATGTTAAAAAATAAGAATCTCGTTTAAGTAACTCAGATTTCATTTATATAAATCTAAGAATAAGGACTCGAGAATATGAGAGCATAAAACCATCGCTGAGAAAGTTACCACTAATAATTCTGAAGATAGGTATAACCATGTACATCAATAAACGAATAAAGGATAAAGATATTAAGAAACAAGCCATTCACGAATTCCGAAGATGGGTAAAACCATGTACATCACTAAACGAATAAAGCATAAACACCTTAAGAAAAAGCCATTCACGAATTCTGAAAATAGGTATAACCATGTACATCACTAAACGAATAAAAGATAAACACCTCAAGGAACCCACCATTCACGAATTCTGAAGATAGGTATAACCATGTACATTACTTAACGAATAAAAGATAAACACCTCAAGGAACCAACCATTCACGAATTCTGAAAATGGGTATAACCATGTACATCACTAAACGAATAAAAGATAAACATATTAAGGAACAAACCATTCACGAATTCTGAAGATAGGTATAACCATGTACATCACTAAACGAATAAAGGATAAACACCTTAAGAAACAAGCCATTCACGAATTCTGAAGATAGCTATAACCATGTATATCACTAAACGAATAAAGGATAAACACCTCGAGAAACAAGCCCATCACTTCTCATCTATACTCACAATCTGACTTCACAGGAGTCGGTCGATGAGGTCTCTCCAGTCGGCCAGATTCCAAGATGAAGAAGCGTCAACAAAAAGGTCGTTCACCATGAAGGAGGGCGTGGTGTGAATGCCTCCTGAAAGTTGGGAATGCATCATGAACTATCATTCAACGTTTTAAATATACACTATTCTTTGAATTAAATTCTAACGTTAAAAACATAACATCTCACAAAAATAACATGAGTTTTGTGATTGGCACCAATGAATCTGTAAAATCATTTATTTTCGCGGGGTGTTATTATCGCGCAAACATAAAAAATGACTGATTCGCGGGGTTTAATTTTCGCGCATATCGACTAAGCAATAGCAAAAATTTGGTGAATAAAACTACATGCACCGTGCAGCAAAGATTACACTGTAACTAGTAGTAATTAACAATGAAAACAATAATATTTATTCAAAAAGTCAATGATCAAAATTTTATTTATTTATTGTCATTAAACGTCTTCGAGTTTTGAAGTGGTAACGATACCCGTCGCCAAGTTTTCCCGGAAGTAAACATTCGGAACGATTTAGTTTGATCTTTAACTCCCAACAATAGTGTTTGAATGATGTGACTTCTCGAGATCTCGTTCAAAGAAATATCATACCGAACCGAAAATATATTTGAACCGAGGGTCCTGTACCGCAATACGCACCGAATCGAAGCTCAAGCGTACTGCAATCAAAACATCAGGACAAGCATATTGGCGATCAAGAGTGGATTCCGCTAGGCCGGATTATTGTGATGATTGTGTTTGCACAACAAACAACGTGCATATCGGCGTACACGCCTGTGAGAGCTCTAATTAGTGACTCGTCATTAATGAAATAACCAAACATTACTGTGAGTAATAAAATGTGTCAACCAAATTATTTGTCTGTTATTGGTTTTCTTCACGTTCATAACCATAATATTTCGCGATGTTTTATTATTCGCGCATTATGACTTTGCGCGAAAAGCGCGAAAATTAAACCCCCGCGAAATATTATGATTTTACAATATCTAAAAAGAATTGTAATGCTCAGCTACTCTTTGGAAGTTTAGGTTATTTTGTTGCGATATCTAGATTATTTGTTACAACTTGTCGTTATTGTATCGTTGTATTGTTTAATAACCCATTGCACTGAATTGTTGAGTATTGTACTGTGTAGTATCACTGCTAAGTCAAAGTCAAAAGTTAAATATGTTTATTATATGTAAGTTCCTTTGGCTATATACATTGGAGAAACATGCAATTAAATTAAATGTTCCAAACATAAATTATTCAGATGCAGAGAAGATTTAAAAGGTCATCTCTGAGAGCCATGGCACAGGTACTATTCTTTAATGCTTAAAAATGCTAGCATTCACATCAGAAGAAAGAATTTGACCAAAAAATTTAATTGGAACCTTTGAAATATAAAATCTGGGGCATAATGTTTACGGAAATCTTCGAATGGTTGACGAAAAAACTAAAAGTGTATTTTGTTTTCAAAACCATTTTTACATAATGGACTGATTCTATTGTTTCCATCGATCACCACTGTTATATTATTATATTATATGTAATATTATTATATTGTATCACATCGATAGACATTAGATATCTGTACGTACGTGTACAAGCGTACTTCCACCCGATCCTAGCATTCCATTTGAGAATCGGTTCTTCTAGGAACAATTTAATAGTTGTGGCACTCACACCAACATCTTCAGCGATGGTAGCCAACATTCTGGTAACAAATGGTGTGATTTGTTCAAAGGTGAAACACTGCCCTAAGAGTTTGATAAAAAAAAAATAACAATGTTTTCAAATGTGATTTTACATTGCTACACGTGAACTTCTTGTTAGAGCAATATAAAACAATTATATGTACCCAACACAGAAGGATGTAATAGTAAAAGGTTGATTGATATAATTTCTATATATGAATTATAACATATGAGCTTTGAATCACTGATTTTCAGTATTAAATTTCATCATTTCATTCTTAGATATTCTTCTATTTATCATCACTAACAGTTGGTTTTCATCACATACTTTTACCATTTATCACAAATCACTGCAGCCATTCACTTGTATCAGTCACTGGCTTTCGATCCACTTGTTGCGATGACAGTTTTAGGGGCACTTTTTCAAATTAGATATTCGTTTGTGCAAATATTTATTCAGAGGGTAAAACAATTTATTTCTCTACTCGACTCTACATTTTTGTAGTTAAAGATGGGAAGTACCAAGCGAAAGTTTCAAGGGGCCTTTTGAGTCATTCGAATATTTACAAACATAGTTTAACCGAACTTGGTTGAAAACGATTGTCTTTCTATTGGTATCATTTTGTTCATTTAATAGAGATGACTTTATTTTGGTATATTGCTTTTATATCAACTTGTATAGTATATCCTATCAACGATGTGAGAATGTAGAATGTGAGTAGTAAAGATGAATCATTGTTCCTATCATTTCAATTAAATGAGATGGGATTGAATACAAAGTAAATGTGTATAATGAAAAAACCTTACTCAGTAACAGCGTCACCAGTGATTTCATTTGTGGCAGTGGTAGTCAAATTTTCGAGGTTGTCGAAGACGTGATCTATCCATTTGAACGTCAGCTCGCCATTTGTAGTGAGGTCAACGACGTGCGTTCCCTGGATGAAAACAGAAGGGTGACTATTGCTTAAGAACATCTTAATTTTCTGAATTAATGCTTTAATTTTCATAAAATATAAATTCATACAAATATGCTCAACAATAATTATTTCGTCATGCAATTTTTCAATTATTTTAGGCGGTTGTTTAATCCATGCCTGCATATTGTAAATAAATGGAGACAACAAAATAGTTAGTTTATGATATGAAAGAAGACCCTCTTCAACCTTAACCACCAAGCTGCCGATGTAAATCCCAAAAGTTATCTTGCTTGATAGTTGGTTTATTTCACTGAATAATCCGAATATTTATGTTTGAACAAATGATAATGGATGCAAAAAAAGAACACTTTTGGCACTTTGCGTTTTTCCACATAGAACTTCGTAGCGTAAGTCTAATGGCTCAACCTGCGATCCCATAGGCTTTTAAGTGACTCTTTGTGCCAGAGAGCATACGGTACTCTGTGCGAGAGAGCATACGATACTCTGTGCGAGAGAGCATACGATACTCTGTGCGAGAGAGCATACGATACTCTGTGCGAGAGAGTATTGGAGATGACAGAGGTGACGGTCTTTTCAGGCGATGCTAAGTTTGGATATGGTTTACATATCACCTCGTGTACACGCATATGTTAACACTATGCCACCTTAGGATCGTATATCAAGAGTATCTACCATGATTGTTATTCACTGGTAAATAAAGGTATAGTCTGATTATCATACACATGAGTTCAGTCCCTCTGTTAACAGAAACCAAAATGGACGTTGTAAAGTTTTCCTTCATTTTCGTATTGCCGATATTGAGTAACGCTCTGGCTCCTGTTCCAGTACGTGAAATCGGTTTTATCTACAATGAAGGGTCGCCAAATGCTAAAATCAAATTGGATATGTATATTGACCAGGTATGTCCGGAAAGCAAGGCCGCCTGGCCCACGATTCTCCGCGTCGCTGACCACTATGGGCCTCAGAAACTGAGACTGAGGACCCGAGTCTTCTCTCTGCCATTCCTGAGGAATGGTTACCTCGCATCAAAGGTTCGTTGATATTCTGTCTTTCATATTTAAGACTTATTCCTCCCAATTACGCTACAATGGGGTCATGTTGTCACAACACCACCATGTCCCAATGAATGAAAGACATGGAAAAACGCACCCTGCTACTTAAGCGTATTTGTAAGCAATAAAATAATAGCCCTGTCAATCACGCAAAGTGTCTCGTATCGCTGACAGCTGGTAATTCATGACTGTGTTTCACATATAGTCTTTTAAGCCAATGAAACGTTATATGCAAGGGGCCGGAAGCCAAATATTCCGAATTCAACGGTCTTGGGATCCGGGTAGTGCATATATTGTTAGAGGCGAGTCACCTGATTGCCTTGGTAGATATAGTGATAACGGAGAATTTTGCGTGATTGAGGGTATTGTTAGAGTTTGGGGATACATATATGCTGTTGTAGCAGGATGAATTCAGAAAGCTAACTGCAGTATTGTGATCAGAGACTACAATTCGGGTAACGTAAACCTTATGCATGGTGGCCTCAAAAAGATCCAGATGTGATCATGTAGTTGACTATCAGAGCACTTGCATCCATAGGAAATGGAATGTGAAATGGATTTATCATTCTGTTAATTCCTTTAATAAATCGAAGGCAAATCTTTTAAGTCTTGGAAAGTTTGATACACTGGGTGAGATCCGATTGATATTAGACGCTTGAAAACAACTATCGATCATCGGTATCAAATGAATCAAAAATATGTCAGAGATTTATTTATGATTTGTCTCCTTTTATAGAAATTTCAAAAGAAATTTTCATTTCAGTTTACGTTAATCTATTCATCAAATTTATGATATGAATTTATTAAAACGCGCATGTTTGTATCAACATCCATTTAAACATATGATGTACGCGTATTTCCTTCGAAATTCATTTTCAATTGTTTTCTTATGGTAATGAAATGTTAATTTAGTAATTTGAATAATAGGTAGGTCTAAAAACTCAAGACGAAACCTTTTTTCTGACACGTTTACAGTGACCTCGTTTTCACTATGATAGAGGTATATTGAGTTGATTTGAGGTTCGTCGCTTTCAAGAGTATTTCACTTATATCACGGCTGCTACTATCATTGCAGGGAGAAAGACCGCAACAACACTGTAGTTATGCATTGCATCTTCAAAAGAATTTCTGATCTCGTACCTATATAATAAATATAAGGACCATTTCATTAGGAATTAAAAATCTCATCAAATCATTTTAAATGTCTCGAGGACATCAATATTTTTCCCGGATAATTGAAAAGTGTCTAATATTCATGGATACATATCCAAAGAATAATTTTGATATGTAATGTACAAATTTATTTTCTTATTTAAGAAAAACGACTTAGTGAAATGATTCTAGACTTAATGTCTCCCTCCACTGAATCCATTGTGCTAGTATTTTGTAGGTAGAAAACGACGAGGACTATTGTTTTTATGCTTTCTATTGAAACTTGCGAGCCATAGTTTGAATTTCAGAACAATTGCAACCTGACCTGGGTGAAGTCTGACTGGCTGATTGAAAATTTACCTTTATAGAATTGCAATGACTATTGCTCGGGCGAATTACCGTGAAATGATACTTCATGTTAACTACATTACCACACACGCAATTTGAAGCGTTTAGCTGAAGGTGCGGGTGTTAAAAACCAATGAATCCCCTTATTGAAAATTTACCTATATAGAATTGCAATGACTACTGTGCGGGCGAATTACCGTGAAATGATACCTCATGTCAACTACATTACCTCACACGCAATTTGAAGCGTTACCTGAAGGTGCGGGTGTTAAATACCAATGAATCCCCAAAATTGTACATACGCAAGTATTGATCTTTTATTTGAAAATACTGTAATAAATTTCAATGAACAGCATTGCTAACAATCTCTTCTGCGCGAAGAATAGTTAAATATCAAAAAACTTTTAGGAAGGCTTTACGCCATTAAAAATGATATCAATATTGTCCTTCAACGTAATTAAAAAATGTATACATCCGAGGCATCAATTGATAAACTACATTAGAAGTTACGACATTATTCTGTAGCTGAGCAATTACACAAAACATATGGACACAGAATCAAAGTTTTGAGTGGCTGCATTTTATGTGACTTCGTGAAAATCAACATAGTCATTATATGTTATATACATAAAAGGCTTAGGCAAAGGGACACAGAACGGGCAATTTCTCGAAAATAGGGTATTGGATAAAAATTGTGTGGTCTTTATGAGGGGCGACAGACATCCCGAATCTACTATCTGTAATCCTCATTAGCTAAGATGTATTGATCCTAAAGTCACCAAGTCCTATGTGTTACTGTCTGCCTGCATTGTCTACAACAATTATACACCCCTGACCTATTCCTACATAGGTATTCTCTTACTTATGTTCATCAGAAAGCAAGTTCATACCTTTTTATTTGCTATAGTTTATAGGTCGTACGTTAATTTACTTCTGTTTGTTACAGGCTTCGTACATCGTCCACAAGCTAAGCAACACATCGGTGACCTATTCCTATATAGGAAAGGTCTACTCTCAGTACGACTCTCTCAACAACGCAGCAACAACAGGACAGTCAAACAACCAGATAATAGAGTAAGTATGGTTATGCTAAAACACCAAGAGATTTAGTGAGACAATAAAGAATTTATGTGAGAACTATCAAGACGTTAAGTGAAAACCATGATCAGGTTAAGTCAAAGCCATCAAGAGCTTAAGTCAGAACCTTCAAGAGCTTAAGTCGATACCTTCAAGAGCGTAAGTCAGAGACATCAAGAGGTTAAGTCAAAGCCATCAAGAGGTTAAGCCAGAACCTTCAAGAGCTCAAGTCAGAACCTTCAAGAGCTTAAGTCGATACCTTCAAGAGCGTAAGTCAGAGACATCAAGAGGTTAAGTCAAAGCCATCAAGAGGTTAAGCCAGAACCTTCAAGAGCTCAAGTCAGAACCTTCAAGAGCTTAAGTCAGAACCTTCAAGAGCTTAAGTCAGAACCTTCAAGAGCTTAAGTCAGAACCTTCAAGAGCGTAAGTCAGAGACATCAAGAGGTTAAGTCAGAACCTTCAAGAGGTTAAGTCATAGCGATCAGGGGGTTAAGTCAGAACCTTCAAGAGGTTAAGTGAGAACTATCAAGAGGTTAAGTCAGAACCTTCTAGAGGTTAAGTCAGAGAAATCAAGAGGTTAAGTCAGAACTATCAAGAGATTAAGTTAAAAACTTCAAGAGGTTAAGTCAGAAACATCAAGAGGTTAAGTGAGAACCTCCAAGAGGTTAAGTCAGAGCCATCAAGAGGTTAAGTCAGAGCCTTCAAAAGTTAAAGTCAGAACATTGAAGAGGTTAAGTGAGAAAATTCAAGAGGTTAAGTCAGAGCCATCAAGAGGTTATATGAGAACTTTCAAGTGGTTAAGTCAGAATCTTCAAGAGCTTAATTCAGAACCTTCAAGAGCGTAAGTCAGAGACATCAAGAGGTTAAGTCAGAACTCTAAAGAGGTCAAGTTAGAACCTTCAAGAGGTTAATTGGGAACTATCAAGAGGTTAAGAATGAAGCATCAAGACGTTAAGTTTTAACTATCAAGAGGTGAAGTCAGAACTATCAAAAGGTTGATTTAGGACAATAAGGACGATACAAATAGGAAGATAAGTGAAAAGCATCAAGAGGTTAAGTGAGAACTCTCAAAAGTAAAGTGAAAACTATCAACGGTTATGAAGACAGTGTGTGACTCATTATGTGCAGAAAGCTGGTTGACCTAGCTGCTGGAATGGGTTTACAGAAAGCAGAAGTCTCGGCACTGTTTTCTAATGGTTCTCTTGAGTGGGCTGCACGGGTCGCCTGGAAACACGCCGCCACACGTGAGTTGATAGCTAGAGGGTTTATTAATCATACGACCGTAATCTCTTAATTCTCAAGTCAGTAATACAACAAATATTCTATTTCATATTATTTTTGCAAGATATGCCTGCGTATCTTCTTATAAATATGAGGTCAACAGTCTTGTTTTTTCCATGCACGTTAAAAACTTACTCCTCTTCTTAATCTCACGTTGAGAGGTTATGTAAGAAAAGAAAGACTTAATAACACATGTCAATATATGTAATCATTTTATGATATATATCAGGTTGTGTACGAGCTTTGTTGATAATAACACTCAGATATTGAGGTGAGGTGACACGACACCGGGTTTATGCAGTTTTCAAGAGTTTTTTACTTATATCATGGTTGCCAGTATCACTACAGGGAGAGAGCCTGCAGCACAGTAGTGGCTCTGCATTGCGGTGAAATCTGAGATTATCAGCTGGAACTAGCGGAACATGGGTGATACTGCGTTGAAATTCAGTGCAGCATTACACCGCAGACGTAGAAAGACGGTGAATACACAGTACATTGATCTCTTCCAGGGAGGATATTTGGAGTCCCTACATTCTTTCTTAATGACGTAATGATAGATGCACCCTTCACATGGACTCTGGCGGACTGGCAGAATCTCATTGACCCCATGCTAGGCATTGAACAGTAAGAAGTTATCTATTCTCGAATGCCGTGGAGGCATTCTTACCAATCACATCTCCACTAGTGGAATGTGGAGAGATCTATCAATATTTTCTGAAAATCTGAAACAGTTAAATGTTAATAATAAAAGACTTAATAAAAAAAATAAACCACTGAAATACCCCTGGTCTTTAGATTGTGTAGTCATTGCTGTAACATTACCCGGTCAGAGTTAGTGAAGGGTGGAAAAGTCTAGTGACAGAAATAGTCAAGACCTGCTTGGCTTAATTCCCTTAACTAATTTTAATTGAAACTTACTTCTAAGCCTAAAGTTCATAATTTGAAGGGAAGATTTAGGTAAAATGTATGATTAGTTACAAGAAGATGTATTTACATATTTACTTATGTAATAGCTTTGTATTGTGGTTTCTATGAAGAATTTCTTACATGCAAGTAAATGATGAATAGGTTCCAACCTTTACCAGATTACTTGCAAAACATCTACTTGATCAATTCATATAGCTATGTTGACATTTTGCTGACCCAACAACAAAGAATTCGATTAACTCATTAGGTTTTCTTAGATAACTTTCTCACTCATTTCAGGCAAACAACAGTCATCTCAACCAACAGATGTGGGTGTGTCCACTCCTCTAGTAGAAAGTGGGCGTGGCTTGGTGTCCTCCTCCTGTGCATCAAGATCTCTCATCCATGAGCATATTATTTAGTTTTGTTCTCTCAACACTAAACATTTTGATCTGTTGTGTTTTCTTCTAAATTTTTAAGTAAATAATACATTTCCGTTCCAACCACCAAACAACAGTGTTGTGACTGAAAAGTCTTACTGTGTTGCTATTTTGCAGATGCTTGAAGCCAAAGTTATTCATTTTTTAAATTCAACAAACGATGCAACTGTTTTGAAAGTAATGACATTGTTTTTAAAGACTTGAAACTTTGATAGGGGTAAATTTGAAACATTATCAAATTGCATCACTCATAACAAAAAAACTACCAAAGTATTGTTGTCACTTTTATTTGTGACATGACAATGTAGATACATAAACAGACATATATTCACATACAATATACAATATAAACAAAGTTTTCAGCTGGTACTGACCAAAACAATGACAGTTTTATTTACCAAGGTGAAGTTATGGTACAGAGAAGGAAACCAATGGAATGGTACATAATGATTGTCTTGATAGGGATGAAGGTAATTTGAGGAGAGTGAAGTATATGGATATAGTAGAATCACTACATTAATAAGAGCTCATTTTTGACAATTTGTTGTTAAAATATTACCAAACAATTATCTAATTTTTAAAACATGAATTAGGAAAATGAAAAAAATCAACAATTTCATACAGAAACATATTGTTAATATATTATAGGAATTTCAAATGGATGTTTTGATAATTTGAGATTTTTCGTTTGGCTTGAACACAATATGGTCAACTGTTTCAACACCATAAGTACACTGGAGGAAGGAAAACATAACAGTCTGAATTAAACTGACTTTACCAGGATACAAACTCATTCCATCAGGGAGGTTCTTCTAAACATGGTCTGACCAGGGTCAAACATTTTAAGAAAACTGCCCAAAATTTAAGACATAAGAATCTTGTAAACATAAGCATTTATTTGCAAAGAATATTATTTTAAAATAAATAGACTATCAAATCTCACTCAATATTACTGGAGAACACTTTACTTCAAAGTTTGCTGTAAACCATGGAGAATGAAATAGAAACACAGCACACAAATATCACATACTGTCATATATAAGTAAAATTTGTATTTTCATCATAGCACAGATAATACTGTGATAATCTTACTAAGAAGTTAAAAAGTCATCTTTATCTTAAGTTTCTTACCCCTGTGCAACCTTGCCCCAAAATAAAAGAAAAATCTAACTAAATCTAATGAGCTTTTACCTCTTAAAGCTCAAACTGTCATGTAAGGCAAACTGAAATCAATATTGAATCTAAACTTGATGATGAAGTTTTCATACAACCAAAGGAATGTAAAATAACTGCAATATTTTCAAATAGTGCAACCCATAGTAAAATAAACATATATGTATAAAGAAGCTTATATAAAACTTCAGTTATCTGAATCTTGTCACATATTGTACCCACACAAAATCTTAGCATTGTCAAGAGTCTTGAATTAAGGACAACAGTTAAACAAAATAGAACAATTTGAGCTTACGATTGACCACAATGATAGCATATAGAGCAATCAATTAAAAGAATGAAGAAATGTAATGAGAAATACAAACTTATAGTGGAGTTGATGTGTAAAGACAATATATCATCAAAATGCATGTTGAATCAGAAACACAACTTGTCGAATTATACATAGTCTTTGTTTGCCACATAGCATCTATCCTGCATCATCAGCATAATTGTATCTGCAGAGCTTCTTCAATACCATGATATCTATCAAACCAAATGACTCATATCACTATAAACATGTACATAACCAGCCAATGAAATGACTATGTTAAACTAACAATAAATAACCTGAAGTGAGTGATGAAAGGTATTTGACCCAATAAGATATTAGGGTATTGCAGGAAAACTGCAGATAGAAATAAGCTGGTGTGTCAGGATTATAGCATGCAGACTCTGTCATCAAAAATAAAAATAAAAATCAGGTGCTTTAAGTACAAATTCTATGTATAACGTATCTCTATTGTGGTGGAAGGGTGCTAGGTTTGGGGTAGGGGTTATGGGGATGTATACTAAGAAACTGTTTTTTCACACAACAGCGTTGATATTCAGAAACTGTGGTATGAAATGTCATCAACAAATATCTCAAAGAATAACATTGATTCACTTAAGCTTCAAGATCCATAGCTAATACCGTATCTCTTGATCTGCCAATAAAAGTGTCCGATATAACTTTACATGGTAACCATGTACAAAACAACCTCTTGCAATCCCCAGGGTACCCGTCTGTGTATTTAACAGTGTCCAATCTAGAACCCTGAATTAAATTATGAGATTTAATCTGAAAAAGATCAAATATCATCTCATAAAAAAAAGAAAAAGCGTGGACTGTTGTTTATTGTGATTCATTTCCTGCCTCCTAAAGAAATTTTGTATTCTCAGATATTTAGAAATAGATTTCATAATGTGTTTTTTCACTAGCTTATAAACGATTTAAAGAGTGCAATTCAAACTGGAATAAATGGCGAAATTGTCAACACTTCAAGTAACTTTTTATCTGAAGCCAATAATGTGGGACTTTTTAATAGTTTTGACAAAACCCACCTGAAATGAAGGCGTCAAACTTCAATTAGCCTTCAGATGGACATGAAGCTTCCAAATAGACTGATGATCACAGACAGCTAGTTGTAATACTACATTATGAACACACTCGCAAACATACGCACCGCTCCTATTACCATACATCCAATCATCGTTATCATACAAGTCAGGGTAGCAATCCACTAAGTGACCATAGTTTCATGATGAATCACATCCACTATTTAATACAATTGGTCCGAGAGGGTTAGAGTTGAAACTGGCAACTTTCATAGCTTGTTGATCCGATTCTTCCAAGGCCTTAAAGAGCCACTCCGTGATTTTCATAACATATTTTTCACCTTTAATACGAACCTGTATGTCATATGTGGTGATATAAAATCAAAACATCTTTTCATGTCATAAAGACATATACATGACAAATACTGGTTTTCCGTGAAAATCTAAAAACAGCCTTATGAATGCAAAGAGGTGTAGATATCATGCCAAATATACATGGATACTAGTTATATAACCTTACAAACACTATTAACTCCTAACTGCCCTCCTGGCTGTTTTAGATAAGGATCCAAAATTACGTTTGACTATTTTATGCGTGCCACTGTCCGGTTTTCGATCATAATTGCGACGTTCTACCTTCATATTGTCACTTTAAAAAACCAAAATGCTTTCAAATGTGTCTTTTTGGTAACAGTCGATACTTTGCGATGAAATGACTCCATTGATTAAGTTTTGCATATATGACTCCAACAACTCACGGAGTGGCTCTTTAAGTTCATCATTTAGCTAGTGTTATTGTAATCACTCAAAAGCAAGGTGTTGAGTCCTCTATTGTAACAACCTTCATAGCATATTCCACGGTCTTTGGTACTCACTCATATCACATATTTCTGTACCCTAAATATTTCATAGTGTGATGATTTCTTCCTGTCACAAAATAATATGCTGTGCAGAATAGCTCTCTTAAATGATTTTCACATACATCAAGACTATGTTGGCATCTTTCTGCACTGCACTGCACAGCTTCAAAAGTTACAGGTTAGAATTGGCTAGGCATGTGATGACACTTACTCATAGCTCCATTTCTAAACATAAAGAGTATCTCATACCACAGGCTGCAATGCAATCAGCAAAACCAAGAAAAGTCTTTTTCTTTCTCAATAGAAATCTTGCTTGTGGGAAATGACTCCATAACCACACATGTTAACATCTATATGTACACAACACTCTGTACATAAGAACAGTTCATCCCGTACATGATATCCATCTGTAACCTGGCAATCATTCATACATACTAACACACAATGTTGTGAAGAACACAGGACTACCTCCGCTCGGCTTTGACTGGACTGGATACAAAGTTTGGCATGTACTCAAATAGAAGCCAAGGTTTCATGTTTTCTCCAACAAAAGAGACATATTAAGATACAGAAACCAGTTACATCAACTTCATTGGAACTTCAAAGATCCAATAGGTACTGGTTTTTATGTGAGTTTAAACTTTTCTTGCACAGACTCTTCCTCCATGACCAGCATACACATAGCATGTTGTTGACTTTAGTTGATAAGAAACCCTCCTCTACCAGAGCAGATACAGAAGTCAGCGTTCTCTCTCACATCATCACTCTGCAAACAAACACACAGTTCTCTGTTGAGGATGGGACTACCTCTGCTTCTTCCGTGACTTTTTCCCAGTGGGAGATGATTGTGCAGCGGCTGCCCCCACAATGACCTGGCCCTCCTGAATCTCCTCCTGGGAGATATCTGTGTTCTTGCTCAGCTTCTGCTGGGCCTCCAGGTAGAACATGATGTCCCTCAGCTGCTCCTGAAGGTCTCGCACCTCCTGCAGGCAAACAATACAGCAGACAATTAACATGACAGAGAATAGAAGAAGAGACAAAAGACAAGCAAGATTGTCAGTTTATGCCAATAGATATGAATTTACTTTAAAGGAGGCAATGAAGAAAGAAGAACTAAGAGAATTTTATTCATCCCATTTTACTTAAATCAAAGTAGATAGTATATCGTGGAAAAGACTGCCATTCATTTGTGTCACAAAATGATAGGAAAGATCATTCAAATCCTAAAAGTAACAAAAACATTTGAAGCCAAAGTTGTAAACTGTATGAGGACAGAGATGAGGTTTTTTTTCATTTTAACAGTTTCACAGAGAATTACACATATATCATGGCAGCTTTTATTTCAAGTGAGAAGTAACACTGAAACCAGTGTTTTCAGCTGAAGGAGACTCTACCTTATCCTTGGTCTCAATGGAGTCCTTCAGATTCTTCTCCAGGAGGGTGACCTTGTTCTGCCAGTCTGTCTGGTTGTCACGGAGACACTTGTTCATCTGCTTCTCTTCCTGCAGCTCCACCAGGCTTTTTGTCAAACGGTCGTGAAACTGGAGACATACGGGATGGTTTAAGATCTTTCTATTCTTATCCAAAGCCAGTGTTCAATTCTTACTTATGCCATTTGATACTTCAACAACTCAAGGAACAGGGCACATACATGAACATTTATACTCTATTAAACAATATTTTATTGAAGAAGTTAACAATCATGCAAATAATCTCTTATCCCGGCAAATTTGTCTCTAAGAGATGTTTGGCAGTTATTATTTCATTCCCTTGTAAGTGCTTATTCTAAACCTACAAGGAAAAAATGTGGAAAAATTTGTTAATAGAAGTAAAAATAAAAATTCTAAATCATATGACAAATTATTGTTGCCACAAAATAGATATTCTATACATTTCAAGGCAGTTGAAGAATTGTGGAGGCAAGATCGAAGTGACAATGTACCTATACACCAAGGAAACACCAAATTACAAAAACTGTATATAGAAGCTATTAAATAGAGAGAGGTAAAACGCACCTGAGTGCATTTCTTGTCAAGGGTCTGTTTCTCCCGAAGCACCTCGGTGAACTTTCTCTCCATCACGTCTCGGTCTCCACACACCTTCCGCCATCTCTCCTTCGCTTCCTGCACCTGCACAGATATACAAACTCAACTTTCTTGCCTAGGCTCAGAATGGAATCATAGATTTTTTTGTCATTCACAGATTAAATTGACACAAGATCTTTCGAACTGTTTTCAAATCATTCTCTACAGGAAGCTTTGCTTTCAAAGATGATAATTGAAATGAAGGAATAACAGAAAAACACATACCCTCTCATCAGATTCCTTCACAACCTCCTCCATTTTTTCCTCAAAGTACTGTCTCTGAGATTCCAGCTGGGTTGTCAGCAGGTATGTATACTAGAACAGTCAAATAAAGTTGTCAATGTGATCCATGTTATGTACTTCTTGATATTTTCTATTTGTCTTGAAATTTAAACTGTAAAAATAACCAAGGTTCCTGTAACATGATGCCCATTGAAAAATGAATTCTTCAAAAACTACTAAAAAATTTTCACCCTGAGAGTTAAAAAACGCTTGAAAATTCAGTTTCTTGAGATCCTGAAAAGCAGCACTTAACCACCTTCACGATGAAGAGTTCCAAATAGGCAATTAACTACCTCCAGAGTTGGAGAGTCTACTTTCTCGTACAAAAGAAAGTCTTAACCTACACTGATGAACCTGAAGCCATAGAAAACTATCTTAGGTGATGGAGTTATGACTCAGTGTAATCCTACCTCCAGAGTCAGAGAGTCTAGTTTCTCATCTTGAACCACGTTGCCACCCTCGTCCACCTCCACCAGCTTGCCGTCAGACTTGTTCTGGACCAGACGATGGACATAGTTGTCTCCAGCATAATCCCACACTCTGTTATTTCCTATCTGCATTGCATATGTGTGGTTCGTCTCCTGGAAGTGTCTGGGAAAGGAATCAGGATAAGGGTTTCAAGGGTTTTCACTCCTGAGAATGTTTTTGGGTCAATGAAAGTTTAAAGCAACATCAAGAAAAGAAAACTTAGAATAGTTGTATCATTGTATAATTATAGGATTGTGCCTCGGAAACTTTTAGCTTATGACAATATTGAAGCTAAACCAAAAGATGAAATCAAGGTGCATTGTTTTGGGAAAATTAAGTCATAAATTCAATATGTTGATAGAAGGTTTACAATCAGCTGTAGCACTACAAGTGCTTGATTAAACAAGACACTATACCCTATCCTTTCAGCCTAGCAGGCACTGATTTCAGTCAAATCACTTGCAACATAGAATAACAGACTGACAGGTATTCAGACATCTATTTAAGCAGCAAGTAACATCATGCTAACATGTGTGATAAAAAATGTGACAAGTGGTGAAGTGAGCTATCAGTATTACAGATTCAATACCTGTATGCATGAAGTCCAACATATCTTCCACAACCTACATGGCCACAGATGAGACAAATCCATAAACTCTGAAATATCAAATAAATCAAAGTGGATTATATGAATTAAGAAACAATGCCGTAAAGATGCAACCTTGTGGGATGCTAATGATATTGCAATCTCTACACCATGAATTAGTGAAGGTTATTTTTGGTTTAAGAAAAGGAAAACCCTTTCATTTTGTGCTCTTTCAACATTTTCTCAAGCAACAAGAGACACAAAAATATTATTCATCTGCATTGTTGTTCTAGTTTAATTAACAAACCTCATTAGAGCGGCACTTCATGCAGTGATTGTCAGCCACTTCCTCAGGTGTCTGGCTGTACCGGCACACAGGACAGCTGGAAGCAAAATATTTTTTAAAATTTTATTTTTTTGATTTTTCAGAAATCCCTGTACCAAATTGAAGGTCATGCACAGGGTCATGCCAAATGTCACAGAAAGTAAAATGATTTCTGATTTGATTTTATAACAGATTTATTAGATAACAACAGCTCAATCTCTCACACATTCACACTCTGCACATACAAAAAAAGAATGGACATTATCAGAGAAGAACTTTGAGGTGATTACAGGTTTTCGATAGGTGAGAGGGGTTAAGCAAATTATCCATAGAATTGCTATTGTTACTAGTCTCCAAGACTATGGTAAATCATCCATTTTTTTAATAAAATTTGATGCTGGGTTTAAGCAAAAAAAACCTTGTCATTTCAATGCTGTACAAAAGAATTAAAAACTAAATTAAATTCTTCTAATGTTTCTTATTTGAGGAAGATGTAGAAAGACCTCATCGGTGATAACAAAAAATATAAAACTAAAAATAACAAGCTGAGGAGTATAAGCCAGGTTACAAAGATGAGAAAATTTTTCTCATAATCATCTATCTGAAGAAGATGTCTTGGACTTAACTACACTCCTAAGATAAGTATTGAAAATTATATATTAATTCAAAACACAAAAGTGAAGGTACTGTACCTTGTATCTCCCCACTTTGCCAGACAGGAAGTGTGGAAGGAGTGATTACACAAAACAGTCAGCACCCCATCGACAGACTCATCCTGCAACCAGCAACAATGTTTATTTGCAACAGGTTATTAACACTTTGACAAGGAGAAACAATACTGAAAGCACACAAAAGTGATTTAAATATTATGAAACTTTTATGTTGTTCTAAGAAATCAGCAGTCTGCTGAAAATGATAATGTCATTCTCAATCCTGCAGGCAGTTAGTTGCAAACCATTTGCTTTTGCAAGTGATCCCAAAAAGTGTAATTTATGAAAGAATATCACTTAAATAAAGTTCAAACAGAAGAATTAGCAGGAGGGAAGAATGAAAAAGCCTTAATAATTCAAACTCTTAAGGTTTGTCCTATTCTTACCAAGACTTGAATGTTTAGTGTGTCATAGGTTAAATTCAGAGATTTAGTGATCACATTTTAACAGGTGCACAAACCCCAGGGTCTCATTGCACAAAATCACTAAGGAAGCCTTAGTGCACTGTCAAAAGATGACAGTAAGGTTGGCCTTAGTGTTAAGCTGCTCTGTGCAATGACCCCCAGGTCCTAAATCAATACACAAAACACTGTATCAAGTATATTCACCATTCTCTCCAGACAAACGGGACACGTGGGCAGCTCAAGTAGACCGGGGACTGGGAATGTGGCTCCCTGTAATTGGGCATGGAACAATATTGTTATTAAAAATTAAACAAATTTACATCACTTCAGTGATGCATATCAAGGCTTGTCTTGGGCCCTTATTGCAAAAACATCTTGACACTAAGAATTCTTTACTTAAATCACAGCCCATCCATGTTAGAATGGGTTTGTATGTACATAAATGATGAAGAATGCCTAATCTGATCATCAACAAAAACATCATTAAAGAGATGTATTTTAGAAAGTTCTCCTCCCTACAACACAATATTCCAGTATGCATATCTAGTGGCGTATTTCATCAAGTGTTCAAACTTGTGCATATTGCTGGGACTTTTTTGTTGGTGCAAGATATAAATTGTCCAGCAAACCTATCTGGCTTTCAAGGGTTTCACATTTCTAAAAAGGCTGGTTGATATTTCAAACCACAAGCATCCAATGCAAATAAAAACTTAAATGTAATTCATATACTGGTTCCAATATGGCTTTAACAACAATATAGAAGAGGTCAGGAATCTGTTACAAGGTATATAACAAGAAAAGAAAATGACTAACCTCAGATTCCTTCATGATTTCCACTTTGGCCACGTACACCAAGTGACAGATATCTGGCTCTATAGAGTTGAAGGGACGATTGTTGAAGTCGGAGTAAAATTCATCAGCTGATTTCTGAGAACAATTGCAAAAGGGATTAAAACATGTACAAATCATAATGTGTTATGTCTTTATTACCAGATGTCTGACTATAAATAAATATTTCTTAATTGATTAATTAATTAATTTCTTTTCTAAGCAGCTGAGGGTAACTTTTAGATTATGTGATAAATTGAAAGTTTTACAATAAAATCATAACTTCCATCCATCACTGATTTTAATTCACATATTTCAATCAATCAATAATCCAAAAATAGAGCCATTGGCTCTATAGCTTTTCAGGCTATCTATATTTCATTTCATATTCATATATTTCATATGAGCTCCACAGAATCACCAAATCTATAAATTAAAATCCTCATCAGCTTGGGACTCTGTAAAACAAGACCTTTGTCTTTTAGGCCTTTGTTTCTAGATCAGAAGATGAAAATAAGATTTAAGGACGTGGTCCCTGAGGCCCTTATAGGCCACAGGGTCACCAGATCTATGAATTGAAATTCCAATCGTTTGGATAGGGTATAAAAATCTATATATTAGTGAGTGAGTGAGTGAGTGAGTGAGCTGGTGTTTAACGCCGCTTTCAAGATTATTTCACTTATATCGCGGCTGCTAGTATTATTGCAGGGAGAAAGCCCGCAACACCATTGTGGATATGCATTGCAGTGAAACCTGCGAGCATCGGCTGGAACTAGCGAACCATGGGTGGTACTGCGCTCACTTTCAGTGTAGCATTGCACCCAAACCTGACTGCCTGTAGAACAGTTCTCTACTGCAGACAAAGTTGCCGAGCCCCTGGCGGGATTCGAACCATGGACCTCCTGATCCGCAGCCGAACGCGCTAACCACTGCGCTATACCGCCCCCCTATATATTAGAATCCCCAGCAGACAAGGAGTTTTAACTCAAGGTTTCAGCTTTCTAGACCTTTTGATTCTGGGGAAGAAGAGTAAAATCATTTCCTAAGGGTGTGCTCCCTGTGGCCCTATTATTTAGAATCCCGGTTACCTGAGGAGTCTGTAGACAAGATTTCAACTTTCTAGACATTCTAGAGAAGACGAAAATAGGTTTTTAAAGTGTGGCCCCTGTGGTATTTATAAAGGGTCACCAAATCTATAATGAAAACCTCATTGGTCAAGGAGTCTGTACACAAGATTTTAGATTTCCTGAGTTCTGGAGAAGAAGATAAAATAACTATAAGTTAAAGGACGGACAGATGGACGGAAACCAGACTGCCTGCCATGAAATAAGCCCATCAGGCCTGAAAAATCAAATTACCAAGCTACAATAACCACCCGCATCTTTTTGAATCACCCACCTCCACTAACTATATTTAATCACCAACTCAAGTAACTTACTAATTTTATGAATTTCAAACAAGTATTAACCTATAAAGTATATGAAGAAAACGCTACCTGATTCTTGAACTTGAGAAGGACCATGTACTGGTTTGGTATGGAGTATCTGATGATCCTCATGTACTCAATAACAGAGGAGGAACTGCAAAAAGGTAATAATAACAATGATGATGATGATGATGATGATGATGATGATGATGATGATGATGATAGGAGGCCATTAACACCTTTCTATGTCACTGGGCTTAAAGGCATTAGTTCACACCAATATTTCGTACACAAAACAAATGCACAGATAATTCATATTTCTCGATATTTCTAATGATTTGCATCATTCTTTTTTATTCAAGACAGTATTTTCAAAATAGTATTCAAAGTTACTGAAATAGTTAAGGAGGGTTAAAATGGCATCATCATTCGCTTGGACTTGTAGTGAAAGATGTGTATTAGGCACAAATCATAAAAAGAAGGAAAAAAAGAGACATGAGAAGATTAATACCTCATAGGAGCTGTGAACATGAGTAGATCATGAATAGTGTGCGAGGCCGGAACTCCCAGCATGCAAATCATCTCACTCCGGGTCACGCCCTCATCCAGGGACTTACGCTCGCTGCAACATAAGTTTTATTGAGAAAACCAGTGACAAAACAAGGGATTTCACACCTACTAAAAAATTTAAGGCCAAACATTATACAATTTCAGATACAGATACTTAGCTTCTATGTAAACAATTCAAGTCAAAATATAAAAATTTATGCCCAAAATTAATTGTAGCAACAACCTTTTGATGTGATTAGAATAGGATCTACAAAAAATATACCATACCTATCTTTGTATATATGCAGGATTCCTTTAGTCACTTCGACACATGGGTTCCCACTAAAGAAATGAATTGCTGAGGGTGCACTCGATATAGGACTGTGACTTTTGGGTCGAGCACTGCCTGCACGTTCAAACACAGCCTTGGAATCCCCTGCTGTGATTGGTCGAAATGCACTCTCCGCAATAACCTGACTAGGACCTTCTCGGACAAGTTTGGATGGACCTGGTATTGGATCCACATCAGGAGTCTTTTCTTTCACAGACTTCTCATTAATAGATTCCATTATCTTAGAAATAGATTTTTCTGAAAAAATGGCAAATTAGTGTCAATAACAAAAATAATATCAAAGGTTTTATTATCAGGAGAAGGAAATCTGTGATTATGTGATACATCATCTGAATTTTGCATTATAACTTGATCAGGATATGAAATTGTTATTCATTTTTATAAGAATAAAATATTGATTTATTGTTGAACACTAACACAAGTCTTTAATCTACATGGAAATGATTTATTTAGGTAAACAACTCTATCAAGATCCAGAAATGAAGCATTAGGTGAGGATCACCATTATCATTTCTATCATTGTAAGTCTTTTAAAAGAAAAAGTAGAGTACAAGCATCAATTTGAATGATTGAAATAAGCTTAATACACATACTGGTCAAAGAAATTGATAGCAAAATTCGATTTTTAAAACTGCTATTTTAGCATATTGGAATAGATATATCATTAATCATATTATAAAATAAACATGTATCCCTCACTATTTCTGTTTAGAATAGAACTGAAGTCATATCTAACCATCAAAGCTCTCAAGTGCTATGTCGCCAAGTTGTCTGATTCCACGATGCTCCTCCTGAATAAGGCTCTGAGTGTTGAGTTCCTCCGCAGCTACAGACGGGGGAGACTGAGATAGAACTGAAGCATAACTTATCTTGTTCAGATCCTTCTCTGGGCTCACTCGAATACTGTAGTGGGGAGCTGGAGGGAAGAAGAACTCATTACAAACAACAATTACAAGCTTACATACTCAAAACAATACAACAAGCCAGTGTCCTAAATCTTATGTGCATATATAGTGTTAAAGCCTGTTTAAAAACAATAATCATACACATATTCATCAAAACAGTGCAACAAACAAATGTCATAAATCATATGCACATATAAGGTAAAAAACTGTTATCAGATAAAAGGGCGATTTGAAATGTGAATGATATAGAAATGTAAAATCCTTCTCAGATATACAGATATATATATATCACTTCAAAATAGACAGAATAATAGTTTCAAGATACCTGACACTTACCACAATATTTTTCAAAAGCTTTTGGATAGTTCCATTCATCTGAAATTTCCAGACGGAAAACTACCATATGGATGAACATTGGTACAGATAGGGACCAGTCAAGTGACTGATCTCAAACAGCATGATTCAAAGATCAACTGAAACAAAAGTAGCGAAATATCATGAAATAATCATAAGAAGGCTTGTTGAATAGCAGTATATGCTTCATGATTTATCGGGGTGAATGTTGAAGGTGTTCGTCAAACTTGTTCTAGGACGTTTGATTTGTAAATCGACAAAATATCTTAGATAAGATGAGAACTTGTTTTCTTCAGGGGATTTATTTTGAGTATTTGCATATACTATTGGTTATCATTTGGATTGTCAATATTTACATGTGACTATTATGTCATCTTATCAGCCAATGTTTGCTCATAATGGTGAAGATTAAACGAATTCATATATTTTGGGGTCTTTTCAAAAGACTCCAAAATATATTGGAACTTCACTTACAGTTACAAGCTGTTACATATGAACCATCTAAAAAAGTCAACCAATAGCAGCACTTGATATGCAATATCAAGACGTCACTATGTTGCATAACTGCAAAAGGCAATGTGTTATAATATGAAGCTCTTTGTAGTTGGCTGAAATTTTACCACAAACCATCGTGACACAACTGTTTGATTGGCTTGATCATTAGTCAATATCAATAAGTTATATCCCAGGTTATATGAGTGGAGAGCGCATACATTTTAATCCCAGAAGACATATCTACTTTGTCCCCCATCAAAAGTTACGTCCCATCTGGTGCTGGAATCAATCTATCACACCACTCATAACTTTATGAGATGATAAAATTGAATATGAAATTTATCATGAAATTATGCAAATTTGATTTCCAATATATTTTTTAAATAAAAAATGAAAGTTATACTGAAATAAACTGGAGGTTATCTTGGAAATATTATCTGTACATCATTTGACCATCAACAAAATAAGATCAATTTGTTGGTCGGTAGGAAGTAAAGGTAGTTAGGTATTGTTTTATAAAGTTGATAGATCAAATTAAAAACAAAAGTTACCTTTTCAAGAATGTCACTGTGCTTTGTAGGTCGACAATCATGAAACAGTAACTGAGTCAGTAACCGAATTCACTTCAAACAATAAATCAATTATCAAAACAAAATGATTTTGCTTACGTTATGAAGTCCTAGTTGACCATTCAATATCATATAAATCAAATGATTAGAGTTTCACTTCGCGAAACATTGTTGAGATGGTTTTGTTGGCAAAATACGCAGTTTCACACAAATTTATTTGTCTTCCTTACTCCTTCTCAGTGAACCGGAAGTAACAATGAAAAGTAGGAATTTATTATCATAAGAAACGAAATTAGAAATGAAATAATTTTTTATCTAATGTTGAAGGCACATTTGTTTCCGTGTATACAACCAATTATGAAAGCAGATATAACTTTGAAATAAAATCAATAAAATAAAAGTCTAGAATATCATAATAGAAAAACGAACTTTACAATATCAATTTGTCATCTACAGCATACAATATGTAATGTGAGCCCATAACAATATAAACGTTAGCATTAAAAGTTATTTTTTTTAAATACTTCCTTTCAATTCCTTAAAAATCAAAATAACTGTATCTATGTTCGATTTTGAACAGTATATATGTAAACTGTGTTTGATTTTATAAGCGCTTCATTTACTTTTCTCCTTTTCGTTTTTCATTTTCTTTTAAGTTTGCATCGTTTTTTAAAACTCTTTTTATAAATAAATTTCCAAAATGTGTTTTTATCACTGCCTAGTATAAAGGTTTAGAAACGGATAATTTTGTTCAACTTAAGTTTTTCTTAAGGAGAATTTGATTTTGCCCAATCAGACACCAGGATAAATCGCTAGCTTTTATCCTTCTGACCTTATCTAATTGTAATGTCTGACTGGTTTCTTCTTTTATTTGTCTTTATCTTCCCATCTATATCTTACTTATCACTCAATACTCTAAACTTTGCCTAAGTCAAATAATTTTTCCTACGAGGAGGGGGCATTTAATGTTATGCAACTTCTTAAGATATAACAGGTCATCTATTGCTGGGTATGACATAAATAGAGGATACTAAACGACCTTCCATTTAATACTTTTTTATTAAACAAGTCAATGATTAAGTATAAAACGTGCGAAAGATACCAAATCATTAACGACTTTCATGAAAATAGAATTAAATTTAAAGAATTTTAGTATTTCATTTATTACTCGACCTCAGTTTTCAAGCATGATTGCCAAAAGTGTACTGAACAAAACATTTCCGCGACTTGTTCGCCATTGTTATGGCAGTGCCAGCATTGTGATGTCACAACCACACAATATTATGATGTCATACATGCAGCGATATTACACTCGTTTAATACCGCAGTATAAATATTACACTGAAGTATCTTACACGAGCGAGTAATTACAATTTATATTGCCTCACAATCTATTGGAATAATTTTCCTTACCATGAGTTACATTTAACAAGTGAAATATCAAATAAGGCACTCCTTCTCAATACAGATGCACTGCATCGAAGAAACCTTCTCTATTTGGCATCTGGCTAGACAGATCAAACAGGTTGAAGCATTAGTCAAAGCAGGTACGCAATGTGTGAATCTCTTTCAAAAACTGTGAGGTAAGGTGAGGTGAGTTGGTGTTTAACGCCGCTTTCAAGATTATTTCACATATATCGCAGCTGCTAGTACTATTGCAGGGAGAAAGCCCACAACACCAATGTGGATATTCATTGCGGTGAAACCTGCGAGCATCGGCTGAACCATGGGTTAAAAAATCTGTACATGCCTTGACAAAATGTCTAGGTAAACCTTATTGGAAAACTTAACCTGGAGATCTTGTCACACTGCAATTATACCATGAACCACATCTAGGATTGATAAATAGCTAAGACTGCCCACAGGTTTATAATTATTAATATTGCATCAGCAGCATTCTTCTGACAGAACTTGACGACATCAACAGTTTTGTGTGATGGCCATCAAACAATCAGAACAAACAAACTCTCACAGCCACATTGTTTATTGTTTATAATACAACCAGCAAAGCATTTTTTCTTTTACCTGGATTTACAATAATATAATGATTTGCGTGATTTCATGGTTTATTACGTTAACTTAAAAATCCTTTCTTCAAAACATACTACCATGTCTTTTAAATAAAAACATCAACAAATAAACAAGCAGCTGCATAGAACGTCATTTTCTATTTTTCTGTAATAAATAACATCATTCTCGAAATGTCAGTGTGACACATAATGCTTGACAAAGTTTTCACATTATATCCTCGACCAAATAAATTTTTTCTGCAAATATGTACAATTCCACTATTAAATGGACAGATAACAAAGAACAAAGTGGAAATTCATATACCTGGTTCAGAATTCATAAATAACATTACAATTGTAACCATTATGTCATGAGAAATGTGCCACATAATTTTCAACGGTTGGACAGGCATGAAATAATTTTTCAAAATAATGTTTGTACAATAGACAAAGTCAAACATTCATTGCCTTGAATAAATTACAGCAGTGGTTTTGTTTCTATTGGTGTTATTGTTACATCATGTTTTTACTTTTCTTTCTCAGGAAATAACACCCTGACTGAGTTTCGTATTTGCACATGTACACCAAAATGCACATTTTATGAGAACTGAAATGGTTATTAAGATACTCATTCTATAACATTATTACAGAATTTCCCCAACTCATCAAAATACTTCACTTTACTAAGATAGAAAAGAATGAGTAAATTTAGTTTCGTATATCAACAAAAAGAAGATATTACCGATTAATTTGTACCATTCAACATTTCAATATCAAACTTAATACTGACAAATCCCCAGAGCGTTTGTCAGGATTTCATTTCAAATTGTGTTGTAACTTAATAAATTACTCAAACGCACAGCAAAAACTGCTTGGCTCGAACATAAAATTTAGACATTTTCTGTGCAATGGAAACAAATTAAAATTCAAAGTCAACATTGCAAAACTCTTTGCAGTTTTTTTCACTATTTGCCATACCATGCAGAATGAAAAGATCAATCTGCATAAGCAAATTAAAATCCACTGACTTCTCGGTGTCCTTAAACCACTGAAAATGCTAATTCATACTTCAAAACTGTCAAACTTGATCACCACGTTGCACTTCATCTACACATAAACCCTGTGTGACACACTAACAGAAGAACTGCATAACAATTCAAAGTCACTCCTTTGTCGAGCATGTTATCATTGTCGTATACAAAATTGCATTATCATAACTTGAAGTTAATTTTGGACATCATGTGAAAAAATTTGGATTTCAGAAAATCAGGGGGAATAAAACTGCTTTCAACATTACCATGCTAGAGTTTGTCGTTTTAAATAATGATTTAATAATTTACGTCATGAATTCTAGATTGGATACTGCAGCTTAAACCTTTGCACTTCTTTTGACCATCACTCGGTGCCATAAACTTTAATCAGAACAGTATAAGAAGAATCACCAATTTACACCTTCTTCAACTGGTGATTTTAACACTACCGCAACCATCACTGACCATCTCCTAATAATTAACATTAACACTTGCTCCTCACATGACTGACTGCAATTATCAGCAAAGAAAACATCAATCTAACAAATTCATTCGACATTCCAAAGAACATTTCTGTATAGGCAAGCACGGTATCATCAATCAATCTATTCGACAAGACTTTTTCCCGGATCACAATATGTCATTTTGCTACCTTTCATTTTTCTCTCAGAAAACAGCAATTCAGACGGCTTTTTTGAGATCTGCATGCAGGAGATCCATGACATCTGCATAACATGATTCCATTTGAGGTCTCAGTTAGGACAGCCCTCAACAAGGTGTCGAGGGTATGACGAACTGTTAGATCACAGACTAGCTTTGAGCGACCACCTCCTTTAATCATCTTCATCCGAGTCAATGTCATCATCCGGCATAGGGAACCTCAGGATGGCACACACTCCAGATAGCTGGCCTAGCTCTGCAAACACAATAGAAGAAGATATATTCAGAAGCATATGGAATGTTTTTTATCACAATCTTTGTATAGGGATATGAATCTGTTTGTTGTAAACAATGTAATGATTTGTGTTTTTTATGACAGTACATCTATTATAACTTCCATATATTTTGTTGACCATTTTTACAGTTCATGAAAGCTGAATCCCTGTACTTACACTTTAATAACTTAGTTGAAGAAAGGAATATACTTTTGACAACATAAACCGATTCTTTGCAAGATGTAATTTTTAGTTTATAGAATACATAAAACAAGAATTATGTCCATTAAGATCATCCATCATCGACTAATACTTACGTTCCCCAGAAACATGAAGACTAGAGAATATCCTCACATCTCCCCCGCTGTCCCTGACAGTGTCGACAAGCGTCACGTACCTCTTCCTCTGCTGAATGTTGTTAGATCTGTTTATATATTCAGTACAAAATTACTCATGTATGATTACACATCTATTAATTATGTCATACAACTTCCATAAATACAGCTCACAGTATTACAAACAAATCATACTTTCTTTCCCAAGCATATGAATACAATGACAAAGTTAACTTGCAACTCACCTTTACAAATGTATTTTCCATGAGTACTTTAAATATTTTAAATCTGAATGTGGTTAGAAAAATAATTGCCAACTCAAATCTTGGAATTATGGTTCATCTATCCCATGTTTATTATTGCGATAAATACCTCACCAAAGCTCAAAATTTATCACAAAAATCCACTCAGGAGAGAAAATCCGTAATTCCTTGCATCTTGTTGATTATTTTTATGCTATCCAACCGACCAATATTTATGATGGACAACTTGTTATGAGGGTAAGCAACAATGTCATTTTTCATATGACAATAATCTTTTGTGACACCAACAAATAATAGTGATCTTCTGTTGATCAAGAGGGATGTAAACATTTGATTTAGTCAAAGGTTTATATACGTGTATATGAAATGGTTCAGCTGAGGTTATCCTAAAAAGAAGTTGCTCACCTGAAAAGCTCATCAGAGACCATCAGCATCTCTATAGCCTGGAGTTCAGCTGCCTTCTCTACATGCTTTATACTGGTGGAAGATATACACATTCTTAAAATTTTTGTCTCACAATCATTCGAAAAGTGGAAAGTTATACTTGCGTAAACTAACATTAAATTAGACATCATTAAAGGTAGCTCTAGCAAAACTTCCTATAAATGACATAAATTACTTCAATACGTTAGTGGCAAAAAATACTAAAGGTAAAGTAATCAAATGTACAAAAGCTATTTTGAAAGAAAAAGGATTGAGAGGAGGATATTGCCATGGGATTTCTAAATCTGATAATTTTCTAGATGTTGTCAACAGTGGAAACCATGTGGAATCTCACCCATAGTATGCCCTGTTTGGGTCAATCTGAAGCATCTGATAGAAGTCCTCCAAAGCTTTCACTTCCCCTGCTGCCTTCGTGTCGGCCAGTCTTGACGTCACCGCTGGGTCCGATAACACCTCTGTAAAGGTTACACCATAAGTTACTTTTCTTTGCACATTTTATATTTAGTATTTAGTTATATTTCCCTGTAATAAACAGACAGAAGTTTACATTGAGAACTTAAACTGCTTCCAAGAGGTTTTAACATCTTCAGCAGCATCTAGTATCATTCCAGGGAGAAAGTCCACATAGACATAAAGGTTAGCCATTGCAATAAAACCTGTTTTGAATGATAACAAAAACTCATCCCGAACGAATTGAACTGAACTTATTCTATAAAAAAAAAGAGTTAATCTCTTAAATCAAACTACTCCTGAGGCAATTTCTTTTTTTTCTTAATGATTTTGTGGGATTCCTACCAAAACAGATTTTTTTCATTTTACCTACCGGTAGTTGCAGATCAAAACAGCACAATTTATTACATTATTATATGGACATTAGCTGCTTGGCGTACAGTGACTATAAAGGAACTTTTATAATTACAATAACCTCAAATCTTTGGGATACATTCAACAAACGCCTCCTTACTTCTAAAATTTCGCATTTCTTTGGTTACTTCTTCATTTTCTAAATCATGCTAAGAAAACAAGATTTTAGGAAATGCTTTCTGGACAGTAAATCAACAACACAATGAATGTATAATTACCTTTGAGTGAGTGCTTGAATCCAGATGAGGAATGAACAAGCACAAACTTTGACTTGTTGTCTAGGATAACCTTATAATCCATCTTCACTGCTTGAGTGAACATATATTCCGCAAACTGATCCTGTTCCACAGAAGAGAAAAGATATATACATATACAGTGGAAGGATATTGAAAATCATTGCTGGAGCCAACTTGCTAACTTTTTACATGCAATATCATCTTTTGAGCGATGCTTAAAGAATTGATTACTTCCAATGCTTTAACAAATATACCCTTTTCTTACCTTAACAAATCCTGGACTTGCCACAAGAACACACTTTACAACTGAAAGAAAATAAGTAATGAAGTAATTTCCCAAACACATTTTATTCTTATTTTCTAAATGGTTGAAGTTCTTGAAAGTCTATCAATAAGACAATGAGAAGAGATATTCAGAATATTACATAATCCTTTGTTTGAAAGATCTTTCTAACCATATTTTTTTTATCAGTGGCTGCTTAATGGTTGTGTAAATGTTTGTGGACTGGTTCACAGCCAGTGAAAGTTACTGTACCAAGGCATCAGGAAGTAATAAGGTTTTGAAAAAAGAGACAATAAGAAAAACTTACTGTCAAAGTTCACATGTCTCAAAACAGCTTGAATAATCTGCTCATAGAATCTATGTAAGCCCTGAAACACACAAAAATACAAATACTTTATAACATCTGTGACTCAAAAATGACAAGCATTATCAAACGTATTTAACATCCTAAGGTTTTTTTAAAAATCAAAGGAGGGACAGTTTTAAAAATAGATTTTATCAAAAATTTAAAATATCCAATTTTCTAATACTTTACAGAAAACGGTCAATAAGCAGAAGCCCCTAATCTATGTCTAAGATGTCATTTAATTTTGTCAAGTTTGCGATGTTTACAAAATTCTGCTTTTTTAAGTTTTTCCTTCACTTACTCAAAAGAATATTAAGAAGAAAATAATGAGCTTTAAAATACATCTTACCTTTGTGTGTTGATCACACATGCCCTTCCGTTTACGAGGAATGTTTGTTTCTATCTTGGCACGTACAAGAGTCATGCTTGAAGTAACAAGACAAACATGGGCAAGACCTTCCTGCATGACTACAGCTCCCAGGTCAGCATGCTGGGTTGGGTCACATGCAGTTTCTGGAAATAGAGATAAAAACCCTGTAAAATCTATGTTTTTTAATTGGCATTGTCAATAATACCTATTAAATATTCAGTTTTGTACTTAAACTTTTTTTAAGGGTGCACAGCATTGACAGAGAACTACAGTTGCAACTTGTTAAATTAGCTTCTTAACTCCAGGAGACCAAGAAAAAATAATGTCAAATGTCAAATCTTTACTAATCCAAGGTCAATTCTGATATAAAAATCATGACAGGACTGTAAAAGAGTCATTTCTTAGTTTTATCAAGGTATAACCCTAATGAGTTTCAGCTGTAATTCATCTTCTTCTCTTTTCATTTGAAGTGACACTGATTTGGTTGACTTGTTTAATTATCTTACTGAAGAATTAGGTGTTTAACTTACCAATGCGCTCAATACTGATACTGTCCCACTCCTGTTTACCTATAGTGAACTGTCTGTTGAGTTCAAGGTCAAGGGTGTGGTATGCACCCATCTGTAAGATAAAAACAAGAACATGTCAATTGGGCCGAAGAATCATTTCCATTTCAGCTTTCTAGGCATTTAACTCCTACAGAAGATGATGAAAATACATTTTTAGATCATGACCCCTTTAGCCATTCACAGGGGATCGGAAAGAGAGTCACAAAATGAACAATTCATAATATTTACCGGCTATGGAGACTGTACACTTCACTTGATTAAAAAACATTGTCTTGCAAATGGTATTATTTAATTATGTTTTCGTGTGATCACTTTATTCACCTTTAAAAACATGCTACTGCCCCTTTTTCGGCGACATATCAACCATGTAAGTTTTTTTGTTCTTGAGAAGAAGAAAAAAGGTATTTTTCAAGTGGTCCCTTTAACCCTTAATAAGGCAACAGAATTTTCAAGTTAGTTTATAATCCAAATGGGCTAATTGAGAAGTAGAAAAAAATCACACAGTGTACAAACAGTGTAAATGCCACTCAAAGAAGTGTACAAACTGACAGGCAAACAAATGGACAGTCGAATGCAGCCTGCCGTAATCAAAAAGGGGCTTTATTAAATGAGGTAAAAATAAGACTTGTATTTATTCCAGGAATGAATGACTCAACAAGAGCAGATAATATAGCGAGAAAAAAACACATTACATACCCGAACATATTGGTTTTCAGAGATGTTTCTGCCCTTCACTCTGAGAACACAAGCCTGTGTATCGAAGTCTATTGCCTCAACTCGGATTGTTAGTGTGGTGCGGACTTTGTTCACACTAACACTGCCAGTCGCGGACTCATTTTGAACTTTCCTAAAACAATTGTTTCACTCAAAACTTGTTTTACAGTTTTACATCAACTGTTCGCATGAAATAAGCTTAAAAAAACAGTGCAAAGTAAAACAAACATCAAAACATTATCAATTGGTAAATCTGTTAGACGATCTTCCTTCCCTCCACTGTCAATAGATATATTTGCAGTTGTTTATTGAAAGGTACTACTGAACAAATTTATGATGAAGTGGTATAATATATGATATAATTATTAATTATCAATTCATAATATCATAATGATTTCATTTTCAACGACATAATTGGATAATGTTATTTAGGTCAGGGCCTTGCCAGAAAAGAAGTTGAATATAATGGATGAATTGATAAAGATTATTTGACTGAAAACATTTAATCAGTTTAGCTATTTTAGAGGAATCTGTTACCTGATGGTTGTAGACCTGAGAGTGTCTGACACTTGAACCAGGTTGTATGCATGCCACATGTCCTCCGCCTCATCCGGAACCAGGGTAACAGACCTAGAAGGATAATATTGATTGAAGCTACATTTACATTTACCGGATTAATTCTTTTTTTTCATCTGAAAAGATAACATTTGTCATTTTTCTAAGTTCAGTTTTATTAAGATAAGCAAATCTGGTCTTCTTCCATAACCGTTAACCATAACCTTTATCAAATAAAATCATGCATAATGTCTTTTCTTCCTATGTTCATGTTTTTCATGTAGTTCTTAAATATTTGTGTTTCTTGTTAATCAATGGCTAACACTTGATTGTTTAGCAAGGGCTGTACTAATGATGGGCAGTTATAAAATTTGTCTGGTCAACACTTTGAGGGTTGGGGTTAGACTAAAAGCTTTGTCTTTTTTAAATAGAGACATAAAAAAGAGATTTACTTCCTCAACCACAAAAACACACTGTGGTAGACATAGAAACGCAACTTCCACATGTACTAAATGATTTAAATAAAATGGATACAGAAAACAATTTACCACAAGATAAAATCTCATGAAATTCATTAGAAATTTTTTAAAAACCTTATTGATTTTCTTTAAATTTTCATAATATAGACCTAGTTCATTCTGTTTTGATAACTTTTCTAAAACTTATTCTTCATAATCATAGTTACAATAAAACACAAAAGGTAGCGATTTCAACAAATTTCCTATCAAAATCCTATCTAACACAAAGGTATTACACCAAACCAATCTGATAAGAATAAAGTTAGGTGTAATGAAAATTGGGTTATTGGAGAAATCTAATGCCACATTGACACACGCCACGGTCTGCCTTCAATGCTCCCCACCTTCAAATCTTAAATGAAATAGTTTAACGTTGATGTATAATCATATTCACCCTCCGCCATTTTTCTCAAATTCTTTGTGTATTAGTTTCATCCTGTTCTTCTCTTACTTTCCCTGTTCATATGGCAGAAAACATGAAAACATTGTAAGAAATATTGTAATCATTGCCGATTTTGGCGTAAGACTTCGTATGCCATCAAGTGGATGCAAGACCTATTGTCATTGGCTTGTCAGTATTTGTTAACCAATCATACTTCTTGAAACATGAAACAGTTCGTCTGCTTTAAAGGGCAGATAACTCTTATCTGCATTGAAGTCAAATTAAAAAGTAAAACCTGCAAACGGAATCACTCGATCCGAATAAAGGTTTCATAAGCTATTTGTGAATTTTCTTACGTGTCTTAATATTTTCCACGTACACCTAATTCATGGATTTGAAATTTTGTTTATTCAAATCCTGCTTCATGAAACGATTATTTCTATACATAGAATTATCTTTCAAATGTTTAAAACCATCGGATATGCTACAAACTTGCTTCCAAAGAATATTGAGTACTGTTTACAGTTTGGGCAATTTTCAAATATTCATAGAGGTAACCACAGGGACTCGTATCGCCGAAAATGAGAATATAATTATATAATTAAAATTTTAAAAATGACATCTCATCTTTATAAATAAAATATAAAATATTCTCATTTTCGGCGATACAAGTCCCTGTGGAGGTAATGACATTTACCAATAATAACTGTATGAAATATCATCATTAGCCTGTATTGATTTTCATTCAGATTTTAAATCTTGCATCAATACAGAAATTTATCTGTTTCACATCAAATCAGCACAACTTAGCTGTACCGCTCACAACTTAAGATTTGAAAAAGCACGATTTTTAAAAACCGTACTAACCATATTTAATACCCAAGGTCTATTTGTTCTCTTTCTCGAGAAGACGAGTATCATTTATTCCTTATTTGTCGAAAATATTTAGAAATCCGAACGCAATAGGCCTGTTCGCTATGCTCAACCTCTCAAAACTAAGTTCTGTATGCCACTGCACACTGACAATAGTGATTTGTTATTTCATTTGATCTTGTGTAGTGAAACATGATAAATGTTGATTGGTGTTGATCTGCACGAACATTGACAACCGTGGATTAAGACCTGACTCAATATACATGTGCTCTACAGACAAAGGCACCTGACTCTTTATATATATACATGTATAAGTATTTACTACTGGCTACTAAATAGCATACATATATAAACAAGGTATGACAGAGTCGTTAGCGCAAGGGGACCAGATATGACTATACTGGTTTCCCGGCTCGATTACCCTGTGTAAACATCGAAGAGAGATCCCAGTTCCCATATCCGATCCCCTTGCAGATCTGTCTCTGTCGTACCTTGTTTATGTTATATAGCTACATGTGTATATAGGCTATACATATATAAAATTGTGCATTCAGAGTCTGGCGCCTGTGTCAACAGATAGTTCTGATCAGTTGTACTTACGTGTTATACATGCACTGTTGGCCCCTTTTATACAAATGAAATCTGTCTGTTCAAAAATTCTGTCTTAAATATAGATGCTTACTTCTTCAATATTTTAATTAGTCATTAACATTTGGAAATGCATAAACATGAAGTTTCCTTTTCTGTTTCGGAAGAACATAAACATATCTTCAGCTTAATTACTTGTATTTATTGATGGTGAAATTGGTAAAAAAAAACATCAATATTTAGAAGCAATATGAAATTTCAGAAATGTGTCAATAAGGTAATAGACGCGCATGTGGTTGTGCCAATGATATGAAAATACATGTTTAATCGAACAATGACTATTATCAATGACAAACAATTGTATCTAATAATTGAACACATTTCTTTAATTGGTAAAAAATAATGTGTCAAATCAACAAAAAAAGTGTTTATATATTTTTCGGTACAATTCCAGCATGTTTTATGGTAATGTAGTACGTCATTAACTGAAATCTACACATATTTCCTCTGGAAAACAGTACTCTGAAACACCAATCACTTCTGGACAACGCGCCTCTTCGCTATCCCAAATGTACGGGAGAATAGCATTCTTTTCGTCTACTTTGGCCTGTCTGAGTTTTTGAATGTGAGCGATATGCTGATTTATCAACCCACATCCCAGACGTGCTCGATTGGATTAAGATTTGGAACATACTTGGGCAGTCGAGAGATTCGGTGTTATGCTGCCTCTTGAGATCTGTGACGATCCTAGCACGACTATAGGGGGCCGATGTCCTCAGACCTTTTTTAGAGGATCCTCTAAATGGAAGGAGTTCGTGTCCCGGTAGACAAAACAAACATATCTCATTGGGGTTAATCATTTCTATTTTCTACACTTTTAACATATAAACAATTATTGTTTAGAGTGGGAGATTTGTTAAGATCAATACACAATCGTACGGTGGCATATTAGGGCCATCTGTTTTTTTTATTTTTATCTTGAAATTTCAAGAAAAAAGTTGAAATTTCAACATGTCCATCTTGAAATTTCAAGATATTAAGTTGAAATTTCAAGATATTAAGTTGAAATTTCAAGATAATAAGTTGAAATTTCAAGATACTTATGTTGAAATTTCAAGATAAATAAGCTGAAATTTCAACATAGCATCTTGAAATTTCAAGATAATGATATGTATATAAGGATTTGATCTGTCAAAGTCAGCATTACTTGTGAGGAGGTCTCCTTGATTAGACGTCCCTACATATAAACAAAGTCTTATTGTAGATATATATTACAAATAAACACACAAACTTAATCAGTAATAATGTGTGTATGTATGCATGTGTGTGTATGTATTTGTATGCATGTAAATGTATATGGATGTGGGAATGATGTATTTATGTACTTTCTTATGTATAAATCATGTTGGAATTAACGTTTTTAGTATCTTATGTATGCAATAATGATATATATAGAATTTTGGGAGGTTGTGTGTATTCAGTTGATACCTTACATTATGATGATTAAACACAGACCACAATTATATCATCGGAATTTATTAGTGATATGTATGTTCTATATAAAAACGTGTAGGTGTATGTATACATAAGAGACAGTCATAAACATTCTTACAAAGAATGCGGGTAACCTCATAATCAAACATGCGCGGTCTTGTCAATATACGTCATACATAGGAACAAACATATACGAAGCATTATAAGTAAAGATTCACATATTAATATATTTAATACATATCACGAATACTTTCCCGATGATGTTATTGTGGTCTGTGTTTAATCATCCAATAGAAAAGATATAAAAAAAATACACACAACCTCCCCGAAACCTACCATTTATACATACATACAATATGAGTACATTAATTCCAACATATTCTACTACTACAACAATATATACTAGTACCAATATAGATAATCTCATTTCCACATCCATATACATTTACAGCAATCATACAGACACACATATAAACACACACAAACACATACATAGACAGTACATATCTACATACACACATACATAAACACATACATACACACATACTTATATACATATATACACACATTGTACATATTATGTCATTTACATACGTAAAGTCCTGTACTTTTTATGAATATGTTTGTGTCAATTTTTCCTGAAATGAACATTAAGGCCTATATTTCATGTTTCAAATGTATTTGGATAAGTTTATTATCAACTGGTTAAGTTTGTATGTGTATCTATATTATATATCTACATGGATTATTTGTTTATTTGTATGGACGTCTAATCAAGGAGACTTCTCACCCAAGTAATGCTGACTTTCACAGAGCAAATCCTTATATATATCATTATCTTGAAAATTCAAGATGCTAAGTCGAAATTTCAACTTATCTTATCTTGAAATTTCAACATAAGTATCTTGAAATTTCAACTTATTATCTTGAAATTTCAACTTAAGTAACTTGAAATTTCAATTTTTTTCTTGAATTTTCAAGATAAAATAAAAAACCCAGATGGCCCTAATATGCCACCGTACTGATGAGATCGTTAATTATGTAGTATTTTAAGGAAAAGACATTTCCAAAACAGTATTTTCATCAGTATTCGATAACAATATAAAAAGTATTTTACAAAAGTTACATCTTCGATGTAACTGGACACGATTCCAATGTCTGAATATCCTTTCATGATCGGTGCACAGGCACGTTTCTGCCAATGGAGCGGACACTTGTAGTAAGTTTCGACATGCTGGTAGCTAGAGCGTATAAAATATAACGGGCTGTTGCATTTTGGACGGCATATACAATTAGTTATAATAAAATTCTTTTTCATGATCCAAACCAATATATTCATTACAATTCTTTTTTTTTATTCCTCAACTTACATGCAACGCTCAACAGAGGCAATGCAATCAAAAGACGATTGGTATCATATCAAGATAACAAAAATATAAGAACAAATAAAGACTTCTGTCTTTCAGCACATAGTTTCAATGTATAGATCTGTTTTTGGTTTCAGAAACCTACATCTTGCAGTAGTTTATTCCCTTATATGAAAAGTAAAAAAACCCACATTGATGATTGGTAAAATTCAATTTTTCGTAAAGTTTTGTTTTATGTAAAATCTAATTTCAATCGAGAAGGAAGCAATCTAAATAAAGAGTGATAAGTAAGTGCGTATATAGCTGGTGCTAAAAAGAAAAAGTGTTTCGACATAGAAATCCGCTTGAAATTCTTAACAGTCGTAGCATTTTCAATTTCACTCGAAAACAAATCAAATCAAATGGAGAATTCCTCCTTTAAAAGTCTGCTTTCTGTATTACGCAATGTGAATCTATCAATATACCATTCCTGTCACTCATGGGTGCTCTCAGTGAACATAGACTTGCTACAAGGCCATAAATGTAAGGGAATAACCTTAAATCTATGTAGCATGCTTTTCTATACCGACAAATTATGTATAATAAGCCAAAACATAAATTAGCCTGTTTTGTAGACGTTTTACTACCATTCTGGTAATTCATACCGGATATGACTGTACGTGTAACTGTTACAAATACTAAATCCAAAACCATAGAAAGTCTCATGCACGGAATTACCTCCCTTTGGTTCCAAAGGTCATGTGACGTCACGAAGGAGACAAAGATGGCTGCGACCAGCTGAGATTGAACTGAAGCGCATGTGGTTTGTTTATGGAGCACAGTCTCCAAAGGAGAGATGTGAGAGAGACGGTACGGATGTGACCTGAAGAGGGGTTGTCATGCACTCAGTAGCCCTGTATGGCAGGCTTCTAGCCCGAGCGATTGCTACGGGAATCCACAGTGAATTCAATCTTCAGCGAGAAAGAGCACGCGAACCTTTGCAGTTGGTAACAGGGTCATCAGGATTTTCAAAGACAATAACTAAATCGCCAAGTACACGGAAGTGGACCTTCGGGGATGATGCTTATTTTATAACGAAGAACAAAGCTGTCGATGTCATAGGTAAGATTTCCGTGATTCAATCAATCTATCGAGTGATTGACGTTTCTCCTTCAGAAGGACTTCACAGTTCATTGTTGTGACAGATGCCTTCTTTTCTTGTCCACGTGCAGATGATGTTTATGTTCTAATGGTCTGCGCATAAACCGTAATAAATTGTTTGGATTTTCTCTGTAAATGAGACAATTTTATTGTTTATGAGCATCATCAATTTCCAAACTATTATTTTGATAGTCAAATGATTCAGTTTAATTATGTTATGATTTTGTACATGGAAAATGTAAACTTCATTGCCCTTAGACTAGTGATTTGTTGGATTCTCAATTAGCAAACTTTAAGAATTCTGTCATTTGATCAAGACTCTTGATGAAAAAAATTATTCCAATGTAGAGCAGTAGAGAAGAGGATAAATAGGCATAATGTTGTCATGATCATACTGATAAAAAACTAGACATTGAAGAGCATAAAATACAAACATAATTTGCCAAAGTTATCCAAAGCAGTAAAGTTTAAAGTTGTGTTGACAATGTTTAAAAGTTCATGTGTAACTAGCTTTCATGTATATTATATAAATCTGTGACTTTGACTTTAATATGAAAATAATAATAATTTATTTGGCATTTTGGATGAATATGCGAGAGGTTTTTTTGTATAAATGACAACATAGGTGTTGTTTTGACATGAATGAAAGCCAAATAAAATACCATGAAAATCAGAGTGATTCTTTAAATATTTGTATAAAATATTATGTTAAACCAAGTAATTATTTCACTTAATTTGTCGATTCTTTTATTTTTTGGAAATTTTTATGGCTTGATTAACTGTAAATATTGTTTTGAAGTGTTGTGCTTCAAGGATGATACAGAGTAGGTACAGCAGGCCTAATCAGTGTGAGACCCAGTGATATTTGCCAGTCATTATGATGTATGGAGATGTGTATCAGATTATCAACTAGCCTGTCAATCATTGTAAATGCGTCCACACAGCAAGTTATTGTTGTAGATTAACACCTCCAAATAGTGGTAAAAGTGATAACATTCGAAAGTGAAGACAGTTACAAATTTTGAAAAGGGGAAAATTTCTTTGTTTTACTTATTGAATGGTTCCTTAAAAATTTCAATGAAAATTCCAGTCATTTTATTTCACCATAATCCAAGTTTATACATTTAATTAAAATAATATCTTATTTACAGAAAAACACATTGGATTAGGATAAATAAGTTGAATTTCAATTTTGATAAAAATAAAGTTACACTTTTTTCAGTTAACTATTTAGGGTGAAATAGAGGTGAAAGTTCCATAACACGTTTCTCTGGAATATTCAGACAGAGTCTCAGTCATTAAGAGTTGAAGAGGAAACTTATCTAGATATTGTTGGATGCCTTCTGAGTAATGCTTAAATTTAACAGTAGTTTCGCCACCTGTTCCTTGAGGTAACTTATTCTTAAGTCATTTCCTAATGATGTAGATAAATATTAGAACTGTATAATTTTTGGCGCCACAAAATGTTTTCTTGTACAGAGGCAGTTTTTTACTGTTATATCATCACTATTACTGTTATTTTAGATAGGAGCAGGTGTATACATATATGTATATATGACAGTTATATATAATACAGCTTTAGGTGTCAGCAATGTAGGCCCAAGCTAGTTTAAAACTCTGCCTGTAATCTTTTCTTTGTGTGCTATGGTTCAATTGTCCATACACCTTGCAAATTCGCTCATTAATTTGCTTGTTACTTAACTTATGAGTGTAAATTCTCTTTAAGCAAGATCCGAAAGATTTAGTGTTAAGGTGACAGAGGTCATGATCCTTTGAAGAAAGTTGCTGACACTGCAAATTAGTAGCTTATCTAGGTCATCTTGACATTAAGTTCACTTACCTGAATGTTTTATTTGTAATAACTAACAATTATGTAATGAAAAGACCAATGATTGGTTTATATTTGATATTAATGGGTAAATAACTTTCTGACATTTATCTGAGAGAGGGATCTTTACTGATTACTGGGAAATATGTATCTGAATTTAATTATTTTGAGGATTCAAGAATTACCAAATAAATTTTCAGTTATCATTTAAGCACTCTATGAATGCTATATTTTGTAATTGCTTTTTAGAGAGTTGCCGGTAATTAGTTTCATTAAGGTATTATCAGGACCCTGCTTGTAAATGTAGGTTAATTTTTGGCTAAATAAAGAGTCTAAGGTATAGAATATTAGATGTAACGATACATTGGACTATCAATTTATCAGAGAGTTGCTGTGCTTATAGTTCTTTATCCAAGGTAATTTTTAAAAACAAACGATAGTATCTAGGTATAGCATGGCTAAGTTTTGATAGTTTAGTCAATTTAGCTTTTTGCTTGAATCTCGAAGTGAAATTCGCTGACAACTGCAGGTTTTAGAGTAGAAAATGCTGGGAAAGATTCCTGTTAAGAATGAAAACCTCCATGCTAACAAAAGTTGGAGCAGACTATTGAAATGGTTGAAAACAAAGTTGAAACTTCTTTCCTTATGGAAAGACTTTTGACACTGTTTATTCTGGAATTAGTTTATTTCATATATTGATAAACTATAGAAAAGCTATTGCAATAGTAGGGTGCAACAGTTGGACACAATTCACTATTGCTATTGCAATAGTCCCATAGATCTATAGTCACCCCTTAGTGTCTTAGGTGACCGTAGCTCAATGAACAGAGGATGAAGGGCACCCTGCTTTGGGGGCTTTGTAAAATTAGGGGCTGGTAAAGTTTACAGCTTTCACATGCATGTCTGATTGACTGACAAGTTACATTACCAACTACCGTGACATGAATAATGTTATACAGATACTGATTCAGTGTGTTCATTACTTTCCATTAGCAAGATTAACACAAGGTGAAGGGGAAGTCTTACATTGTATTATGTGAAAGGAGTGACCCCCACTGATAAGAGCTCTCTGACTGATTTACTAGTACAGATGGTTGTCATGGTTACATGTATGTCTACAAAGTGTCTTTTGTGTGATTTTCCCTAAAACATAAGTCATCAAAGTGTTTGTGATGTTTATTTTTGAAAATATTCCCAACTGATTATCCTCTCATGGTTTTCCTGATACTACTGACAAAATTTATGTAATTGTTTCATTTATTTAATATGTCCACCAGATTTTGATAGAAGTGCTCTTAACTTGATGTGCCACATGGCTGCATGAAATGTATGTTCCCCAGGGAGTTGAGATTGCACAATGATGTGGCTGAAAGGATGACGTCAAATGATTATATGTATATTATATATATATGATTGTGTATGTATATTATATAGCGCTTTATAAATACTCATTATTATTATCATTGAGGGAAAAAGTAAGTGCCTTTGAGCGGCTGAGCTAGGATATGGCACTATACAAATATTCCTTTGTATGTTTGTTATAATATAATTAAGGCTTGTAACAATATATCAAACTATCGATATATGGCAATATTGATCTTTACACTATCCATGCATCAATGGTAAGGTAAACTGTTGATAGTATCAAAAGTTACTTTCCTGGATTAGTTATATGTATTATGACAAGTATTTCAAGCAAGCAAGTGAACTTATTTCACTTCTTAATTTTGAAGATCTGAATTTGTCTTTAAGAGTGGTAAACCCTAGTCCAACGGTGGAAAATGGCTGAAGTCTGTTTTATCAATCAGATTTTCTTAAAAAATCTTAAGGAACCACAACTGAAAAACGTCTCTGTTTGGAGCCCAACCTATTGCAAAAGCAATTATGATAATGCGTCACAATAGTCAAAAAAGTATATTTGAGTGATATAGAAGATAATACTCCGTTTTCACGCCAAACTCATGGTTGTAACCTCTTTGCCCTTGTCAGTAACTTATCTGCTTACCACTGAAGCTATTCATTCCACTATATCTTACAATGTGAATAGATCAGCCGAATTTCTAATTATGTATCTGACAGTAAAGGGGACATGTAAAGAACAGACAGACTAATGCTATTTACAGCTTTATTCTAGTGCTGCTAGATATAGGCTCATCAATAAGGGTATCATTGTCAGACTGTCCTAACTCTGTTGCGGTTGAATAAGATTATGTTTCTGAATTACAATTGAACAGAGAGGTCAAGGCCATTTTGACAGTAAATGCATATACATGCGAATACATTGTGCTTCACACCTTGTGTTTGTTTAACAGAGGCAGTATAGTATTACAACATATTTTATACCAAATGGGTTTGCATACCTGATAACTTCACAGGGGCTGTTGATGAGTTTGCATTTAACTGTTAACCTGCTGGTACTAGATGATTCCACTATAACGATAATAACCTATAATTCCTTTTGATAATAACCTGTGATTCTTGGACATTGGCCAATCAGAACTTTCCTAAAAAAATAATATTACAACTAATAGGGTTAATGAGCTGGAATATTTCAGTTTCTAAATATTGAGTAAGCATAATTCTATGACTCTCAAATTATCCACGCCTCTAATGGCTGAAATATAGCCCAAGCGGCATTAAACAATAACTCACTAATTCACACAGAAAATGTCACCCTTACAGTATTGTAAACTCAGATGTTGTGTTTTCATAAAGTCACCTTCCTCATCCTTAGATGACTGCTTACGGGGGTTTTTTTTAGAGTGAAAAGCAATTCTATCAAGTTTTAAAGTCATATGATATATATTATATCTGTACTGCAGGTGTAGCTGATGGAGTCGGAGGCTGGCGGAGTTACGGAATTGACCCCTCTGCCTTCCCTCGTACCTTGATGACGACGTGTGAGCGTATGGTACAAGAGGGGTGTTTCCGTCCACAAGCACCTGCCACTGTCATCGCAGCCAGCTACCAAGAACTCATGGAGCAGAAACTGCCTTTGATAGGTTTGTTCTGTTAATGTCACTTTTCCACCTTGCTGATTGATTAGATATTGCTGAAATGGCTCTTAACAATAACTCACTCACTCACAACTGTCACTTTAGTACAATCTGATTCAAATTGACTGTGTTCTGAGGATTAAACATTCCAAAATATTTACTCTATAATATACTCTACGGGGATTCAAACCTGTTCCATCAGGAAGTTCTCTCTCCACATTTAGCATTTACCTCTTTGAAACATTGTTAAGGTTTGGGTGATTTCACTTTAAAAAGTTTTTGTTTGTTGACTTACATTTGTAATAGTCATGTCAAGAATAAGTAAAATAGGAAGAATAAATAATTTCCCCAACTCATATGTGACAAAGTTTATTTCTGCCACGTCTAGGAAGTAGCACAGCGTGTATCGTGGCCCTGCACCGAGAGGAGCGGACAGTTTATTCAGCTAACCTGGGGGACAGTGGTTTCCTGGTAATCAGGGAGGGGGAGGTCGTCCATCGGTCCCAGGAACAGCAGCACTACTTCAACACTCCCTTCCAGCTGGCCGTGGCTCCTCCAGATCAGCAGGGGCTGGTCCTCAGCGACAGGTCTGTAGATAGAGAATATTTTCTAGAATTTTTGTTTCCAATTGTTTAAATTTAGAAATAGTAAATAATGATTTTTATTTTTTCTTGAAATGTTCTTATGTTGGTTGAAAATATTATTGTAAGGGAGTCTAAGGGTAAATTAAAGTCAAGAAATTTCACTGCAATATTTATACCCATCATACAAAGTAAAATTAAAAGAGTTTTACTCATTTAGAGATAATTACTGATTTCCCAAGATGCTTATTTGAAGAAATCAGCAGTCTAGGTTCAGCCTTGGCCGATAGCCATTGGAAGAAGTTTGGTGCTACGGGCACAACAGTTAAAATCTATAGGGTACCTTTCTGCTTATTGATGGGAGAAAATCATATGAGTTGATTGTGTTACAGCCCCGAGGTTGCAGAAAGTTCTTCCTTCGGCGTAGAGGAGGGTGACGTGATCCTCCTCGGGACGGACGGTCTGTTCGACAATATGCAGGAGGACATGCTGCTGGAATACATCTCCAACATGTCCAAACACAAGGTATGCAGGGTTTTGTTACATTGGGGTTATATGATGCTCTACTTGTCATATGCGTAGGAATTTAAATTAAAACTTAAATATATGAGGTATATCAAGGTCTTCCCAAATTTGAAGTGTTCCTACGCTTATGACAGGTCATATGGAGCAAAGGGATGTTTGATCAATATACTCGTCAACGACATTTGACCTTTTAACAGATGACAATCTCGTGATGAAGTTCAGTTTATCATAACCAAATTTTAATTTCTCATTAAATACACCTTAGTTATTATAAAATTAACTACCCCCATGATGTAAGTACATTTTCAATGTTACACTTCTTAGAAATTATTCAAATGTCAAAAACTTTAATAATTCCTCATTTTGATTTATTCTGACACTTTCCGTGACATATTCATGTATGTTCACTACCTTCTTGGTTTCACATTTTACATACCACTGTATCCATGTTAGAGAAGTATGTGAATGTTGAAACGTTAAGCTGTTTGCATATTCAAGATTTGTTGTGTACACAGTTTAGGTTCACCACTTACATACTGGTGGGCTACCAATGTCCTTGAACTGATCTTAGTAACAGTGTAATCCATGGAAGGCAAATGTGTATTTTATCACTAGTGTACTTGAAGAAAACTCAATTTCACCTTACTTTGAATAATATAGAGGATATGTCTGTTTTTGACTGATACCATGTTTAAGTCATCAAATTCGGTAGATAGTTCACAAGTTTTCAAGAGCTAGCAAGGGACGGCGCTACATTTACAATATGACATAAGAGAATTCATTATATCAGACCATAGTTTAATGAAGTCAAACTCTTGGATAAGACTTTGAGTAATGAGCAACTTGCTTCAATTGTGGTTTAAAGGTGAACAACAATCCTTTATCAGTATTTGACACAGTTGGTCACACAGACCATAGCACTTTTGCACTTCGGATCAAGAGGTCCTGGTTTCAAATCAGGCCAGGGGCTTGGCAGCTTTGTCTGCAGTAGAGAACTGTTCTACATGGAGTAACGTTTGGGTGCAATACTACATTGAATTTTAGCGCTGTACCACCAATGGTTGACAAGTTCGAGCCGATTCTCTCAGGTTTCACCGTAATGCATAGCCACAATGGTGTAGCAGGCTTTCTTCCTGCAATAATACTAGCAGCCATGATATAAGTGAAATGCACATTAAACCCCAAATCACCTCACCTCACCTCACTTCGTCTCACCTCACTTGACCTCAACACTCTTCACCTTACAGCCGTGATATAAGTAAAATAGTCTTGAAATGCATGTTAAACGCCAAATCACCTCATCTCACCTCACCTTACAATGTCAATTATGTTTTGGAGTAGCACTTTTGAGGATGGTGTTTGATTTTGATATTTCAACTTCAGGACCACAAAGAGGAGACGGTGCAGACGACAGCCAGTAATATAGCGGAGAAAGCCTACCAGTTGTCCTTCGACCCGGAATACATGTCTCCCTTCGCAATGTCTGCCATGGACGCAGGCATTGATTTTAGAGGTAAATGTTGTCTTGGTTAATGTCATTCAATAAGTGAAAGACTGAAATTAGCCTCATTACATATGAGTTGATAGATTTATTCATTGCTAAAAAAAAGTTGACATTAATTATGGAAAATATATTAATCATCTGAAATGTTCTTGATAATAAGAGGCTATAAAATTGCCATTGACGAAGAAAAGTTGTCACATCATGAGATGGATTGAATGTATTAATGAAATTTTTGTAATATCCTGAAATATATATGTTTATGGAAGACGAATATGTAGTCTTAATCACGAAACCATCTGTTGATCTTATTTTACTACCATAAGATCAGCAAAATTATTGAATTCTTACTTTTTACAAATAAAAGGCTGGGCTTTTTTGAAAAAATAATCAAACCCTAAATATGTGGTTGATTTGCAAAGTTTGATCCCCAATATCAACCTCTTTCTTTGCAGGAGGCAAGCCGGATGATATCACCGTGATAGTCGCCAAAGTCACAAGTCTCGGAGATACCTAGCAGCTCCCTGCACTGTTGTCGGTGTGAGGAGCTTGTGTGATGTGTGTTTGTAGTCGAGTGATAGATCAGAGCGAGTCATTAGCATTCCACATAACAGACTAGACCCTAGATAGTACCTGCTATCTGATTGGTTACTCTAATAGTATGTGCTACCCGATTGGTTACTCTAGATAGTGTGCGCTATCTCATTGGTTACCCAAGACAGTTGGCCACCTGATTGGCTGCCCTAAAATGGCATCTGCAATCTGATTGGCTGCCAAAGATCTGATGTATTGACCTAGTGTGGTTGTTAATGAGAGAACTTTCATGTTTGCTCAGGATCTTTTAGACGTTCAGAATATTCATGGAAACAGTAACAATATGAGGCGAAAAAGGTTCTTTAGCTGAACAAGTGACTCAAGCATGTCTGAACAAAACCGAGATTCACTGTTTCCTGTGGTTTGGATCAAGAGACAAATAACCTCATCATTTTTATTCATTACACTGACACAAAAAACATTTTTGTAAAAGTTTTATACTACACGCACATATGTTTTGGTTTTTAAGTCCATATAAGGTACAAAAGCTCTGAAAGTAGTTTCATATCGGTCCGTAATAAGCATTTCAACAAAACTGTATCTCTCTTTGTAATGATTCAGTTTCCTTTTGATGTTGTGTTGGTTATGTGAAGTATATGTAAATCTGTGATTTCAGTTCAGGCCCATTTCTACATTAATCATTGATTTTCCACCACATCTACTCCCATGCAAAAATTAAATCATTAACAAATAATTTATATTTTTGTTCATGCAGATTTAAAAGATAAGGGATAAGAAAATGTTGACCTTCAAATCAATTCTTTGGCAGAAATAATTTTGTTCCTTATTTCTTACACATCTGTATTTAAGGGGCATAGAGTATTATATTGGAGACAAATATATCAAACTTCACAAATAGTGTGAACTTAACAAGAAATACATGTTGTTTCAGAAAATTGATTATCAGTTAAGTTTAGTAACAATGAACAGGTTAAAGTGTGTTTTTTAATCAAAAACAAGAAAAAGTTGTGTGACAATGACTCAAACATGAATTTGGAGTCTATTGTTGTTTAGTAGAATACTTAAGTAGAACACATGTAAATGGGACGTAAGATACAAATTTCCTCACATTTCCATGGTCGTTTTTGGATTATTTTTGAAAACAAAGTTTCATAATTTGTTTAGTTTTTGGATGAATATGCAAGTTTAGATACAAGATTTGAAAATAACTCAGGACATATTGTAGTTTGGTTAATATCTAGGCCACATAAAAATTTATATTCACTTTCAAAGAAAGGTTTAGAATGTTAAGTAAATCATATTATACTCAAATACTTATGTTTTGGTGCTAGTTCATCATAATCATGCAGTTTGTCATCGATGCATAATAAGTATTGGTATATTCTGTATAAATGATAAACAAAATATTTATTTGCACACTTCCTTTACATAAATGCATGTTTATTGCACAATTACACTTCATTAATAAATTCAAATATGTGTACATTTCTTCTAAAACTTAACCTCTTTTATCAATTTTTAAAGTTTAAAGAATGTGGAGATTTATACTGAAGTACAGTATACCTATAGCCCAGGATAATTTCAGGGTTTTTTCTAACAACTTTACATTCTCAGCCCTGATCAATATAAGAATTCATCTCATTTTAAAAGATAATAATACCAAAACATTTTATTGAAAATTTTAATTATATCCAATATCTTGTTTCACTGCCATATATCCTAGCAAGAGACACCATGAGAATTTTTTTAAAAACCTATTTAGATAATAATTTTAGAATTTGATCTTGTGCCAAAGTTATCTTAATTTGACAAGGTTTTCTATATAATGTTCTATCTTCTGTGATGTTTTGTGCAATAGCATGTTAAGTGATATTTCTTTTAGATAGTCAAAACAGCTGAATGGAAAATAAGCAATAAGAGACAAATGGGGATCTCAATTCAATCATTAAAATTTCTTTGAGGAATTTCTTTTATTGTGATGTAAAAATAATCATATCATTTAAAAATCACAAAGTTTGTTGATATTAGTAGTTCTCTTCTGTCATCTTGTTCATTTAGAATTGTGATATCTTGTTTTCATTCTTTTCATGAGTATCATGTTACCTGTGATCATGTATTTCATTCATTTCAGTTTCTCCACAATTCAGTTTTGTAAAGTGATGAAAGTGTATCAATGCTATTTTTGTACAGTTTATAAAGTTTTGTTGCTCAAGACCTTATGTTAAGTCTATTCATAAATGTTCAAATCTCATTAAAAAAAACCTTACATATCCTGAATTACAAATGTGTATTAAGAACTCCTACTATTTATCTTTAGTGAACCTTCCAGCACCAGGTCGAAACCCCACTTGTCCATAGTGAATTTATTTGATCAATTTCCAAACTGATCAGACATGAAAATTTATCTTAGTATTAAACAAAGGTTAACCTTTTGGCTTCAGAATATTGTTTCCCACCACAAAAAAAATATATTATTCATAAACACCACACTTTTGAATCTCAAGGAATATAATCAAGTGTCTAAGTTAGTTTGCTTCAGTTCCTGAATGTATAGCAGGATTATCCACCATGAAGTTTTTTTTACCTGACATCCCAAATTATTCCAATTTCTGAATACCTCCATAATTATTTTTAGTGTTATTTCAAAACAAACTTGCGCATGTTAAATGAGTATGTTGTTTCAGACAACAACCTTAACAGTTTTATCATTGTACTAAGATTACCTTAGCCAGCTACGGTTACCTGACAGCTTTGTGTAAAATCCCCTGTAGATCCCTTGTATAGACATTACTTTGCAACTAATTCCTCTTTTAGGATTGATTATAATCTTTAGGGGTGAAACGGTTTACCGCGGTGTATTCGTATTGCGGTATTTATTGATGGTTCGGTGCAAAAATTTGCTTTGAAAAAAACGTACCGTTCGGTTTTTGTAAATTTCATCTTTTCTCACTATTCTCTTGTTTATTGCTGTCATAAACGCTAAAAAATGTCGACTAAAACTCATCGTTATCTGCTAATGTCATTTTAAATTAATCCAAAGTTCAAATGTCATCCAAATGTACTGATGATCTAACTTCCGTCTCAAAATGCAAGTAAAATGTTAGACCAAAATTTAGTCATACCTCAAATCTCTGTTGTATTTATTGTTAATGAATGGTTTTGAAATATTGATGGACTGAACCAAACATTACCGAACCGAGAGCTCTGTACCGCAATACGAACCGAACCGTGGCAAAGCCGTACCGTTTCACCCCTAATAATCTTACTGGTCTATTATGTTGAATAGCATTTATATGTCTGTAAAACTTCTTATGTTAGATTAGTAAGAACCTTTAAGGTGTGAAACCGGAAGGACACAAACTTTGTTTATAATGCTTTGAATATTTTTCTGAAATATGAAATAGACTTGTCAGAAAAAAATTAATATGGTTATCAAATATGATGTAACAATTATCCATGTTCCTTTCTGTGTTGTTCATTCTGCTCTTTGTGTGAATGTTTCTGAAATGTATCATTTCTATAAGTGATATGCCCTATGTTAGGGATCTAGAACCAATAGTAAAACAAGTTGAGAGAGAGTATCCTAGTGCTACAATCTACAGTGATTATAGTAATCAAACACATCTTTGTAACTTAAATATAGGGGGGGGGGGGGGGGGGGGATGTTACTTGATTACCAAAGTGCAACTACCCAAATTGGCAACATGGTAGTCTGATGAAAACAGAATTTATCAATTATTTAAGATTTGAGCAATTGCTTAAATTTCTTTAAAGGTACTGTAAAAGGTTATATTAAAAATAATCTCCCTTTAATTAAATGGACGTGGAGTATTGATAGTGTTTTTACCAAATGTTTGTTAAATCCATTACCCAATTCTAAATGTACATGGCCCAGGCTAAAATTTATTAGAATCTGTCAAACCTTAAATATACAACAACTATGATAGTAATTAAACTATAGTAGTACTAGCAGGTGCTCTGATAATATGTTATAGTTCTTTGTTTTTGCTTGTACCAGATTCTGTCTCTCTTTTACAGTATTAGGACTTATTGAATGAGATATTATTTCATGTTTTAACTCAATATAGATTACAATAATGCTCTATCTATGCACTTCAATGCAATTCATGGTTTCTCGTAAGGTAACCTATCATTCCTAAAATACCACTTAACCCTTAACATTGCCAGCTCTGTAAGAGTTTTGGTAAGAAATTTTTAGGATTTTGATAATAAAATACCAAAAGATATTTTCATCATTGGAAGTAATTTCTTTTACGAGACTTGTAAATTCCTGGACATATCGAAGTTTGTGAATCAGATTCTATTTTAACATCACTCCCCTGTACTTAAAAACAGGAAAGTTTCATGACCTAGCTGCTGCCTGTATTTCCACTTTTTGATTCTACTTCTAGAGGCATACAAAAAGTTAGAATTATAACAATATGAGAATACATGGTTAGCCTGTCATACATGAGGGGACACTGCCTCTAATTCTTGTTATCACAACAATCTGTATCAAAATATTGTATGAATAAATAGTTCTCTATTTGTTTATCTTCATTCTCTTAGGTCATTTACAAAGCTGCTTTTCTTAAGTAATTTGTTGATATATGTGCAACTCATTTCGTCAGCTAATCGAACATTCTAGAAATAATTATGATTGTGAAGATGTGAGAATATTCACCATTGTATATAGACAGAGATAACCTAAATGCCTTGTGTAAATATGCTGTGTCAGCGAAAACATTATCATACTTCATCAACTGTATTTCATGAATGCCACAATTTGTTGTATCTATATTTGGTGTGTGCTTGGATTGTTCAAATGGATGTTGAAAAAAAGATATAATAAACAAGATTTTTATGCCTTAGATGTTGTTCTGTTTTCACGTAAATGCAAAGCCATTATTTACAGTTAATTGTTGATACTTAAGGGCCATCCTTAGAATCCAATGGCTGAAGGTTCCAGCACTGTACTGAAAGCACCTGCTCTTGGTTTGAGTAAGCCAATGTAACCTTGATTAATTCTCGAATTGCATTAACACCAGGGTATGTTTTGTGTTGAGGAAATTTTCTTGCAATTCAAGCTGTAAGTTTTTATTTTTGTGTTCGCGTCCAATCAAAAAGGAAGGTTTACTTTAGAAATTCAAATTCATCTTCCTGTGCATGCACTGAAAAGGAACTTTGTAAACTCCTTTTTACCAAAGACTTATTTCCAGTCTCTCACATCAAGCCGTTTCATTGGATTATTGTATCATAACAAGTCTCGAGGGCAGATGATTCAAGTAAAAGTTTTCCAGATGAAAATCCCGAGGGGTGATTTGTGAAGAGTATCAAAACATTAAACTTTCGGTGACTGATAATGCTGGGAGGCAAGCTTTATGAATTGCAGTCGGTCAAATTTTGACCTAGTATAAGTAGGCCCTTAGCTCTGTAGATCATTCTTTGCATGATTTGTTTTAACCCTGCTATAAAGAAATCTTGGTTATAAAGCAGTCCTCTTAATTTGTCCTGAAGCCATCTCTCCATAAATTAGGACTTAAGGTAATGGGGAAAACATATTTTGCTTACTCTGACATTCTTTCTGACAGCTGTTTGTTAAAAATGTTTGGTGCCTTAGAGTGAGTTATTGTTTAACGCCACTTGGGCAATATTTCAGGCATTGGCAGCGACTGGTGCTTTAGAAATGCATATCACATTTTCACAAGATACAAGGTTTGAGAGCTTTTAAAGAGTTTTGGTATACTGTCCCAATATGAGATATGAAGAGAAAATTCCCTATTTGCTATTTTTCACTTAAAATGAATGAATGCATTTGCATTCTGAAACAAGTATTCAGTCATTCAAGATTATCACCGAGTGTTCGGCAAAGATTTATTTTAAAACCTATATTTTCCTATACTGGTCATAACCTTAGAAGACAAGAAAATTTTTAGAACTTAATTTTAGTTTGACTGCTTTAGTATAGTAATTTGCACCCATGTGTTAGTCACATCAATGAATGATTGTCTTTGGCAAAGGATAAAGCCATCTTATTGATTAATTATTTAATCAAAGCATTGATTCATTCCTTAATCTTATCATGGGTTGTTCTCGTCACACATCTATGATCTGATGAAATCCCGTAGAGATCCTTGTTAGCTACACATTTGGACAATAAGAGGTCCAAACATGTACAACATTCCTATCCAATTTGAATTATGAACACAATTTTCAAGTTAAAAGGAAACTAAGTTCGCTGTTTTGGTTAAAATTATTAATTGAGTTTCACCCCTATAAGACACTCCACCATCAGAAATGTAACATACATTCCATATATAGTTTTGGAGATATGATCCAGAATCCATATCAAACACATATGGAGACGCAAATTGCTATGAAAAAACTGACTTCGTCATGGCGGGAATATAATAAATCATTCAAAGAGTTATAAGGAAAATGCCAATGGCTCCTTTTTTCTTGGTTCAATACATGAGTCTGAAGCTTTTTTTAAAATAATTGTTGGCTAAATGATTGAGCTTTTCACTTATTCACTTTTTCGTTGTTGTTTGACGATATTTACATTTGTATGTATTGCACAAATGAGCGTTGTAATATCGATTTAAAGAGGTTTCAGATCTTGCTTTTCCAACCTTAAAGAGCCACTCCATGATTTTCATAACATATGATTTACCTTTGATACGAACCTAAATGTCATAGGTGGTAATATAAAATAAAAACATCTTAACTTTTCATGTCCAAATGACGTATATGACAAATATGGTTTTCCGTGAAAATCTAAAAACAGCCTTAAAAATGCACAGAGGTGTAGATATCACGTCCAATATACATGGATACTATTTATATAACCTAACAAACACTATCAACTCCTTACTGCCCTCCTGGCTGTTTTAGATGAGTCTCTAAAATTACGTTTGACTATTTGACATGCGCCACTGTCCAGTTTCCAATCATAATTGCGAGGTTCTACCTTCATATTGTCATTGTACAAAACAAATTAGCTCAACAACTCCCGGAGTGGCTCTTTAACCTCTGCGTCATCCTTTGGATTATAAGTGGTGATCAACACAAATAAACACAGATAAAGGTAGATATGGTTAAATACTTTCATTCAGAAGATTTCAAACTTCTGCTGAATTCTTGAACATTTGGTAAATTAAAATACAAAACAGTTCTGCATAAAATAATTTAATAAAACATAACTATAAAATATGACAAATTTAAATATACATATTTAAATATGTACAATGAAGTAGTTAAAACAATTGTGACAGATGATCGGATAGATATTTCCTTGAGTTATGCATTTATCTGAAGCTGAAATTTCCATTCAATCTTCGTCGTCAGTGTCAGCTGCTAGCACATTGCCGGGGTCTGGTGGAGCCTGCGACTGGGAGGTTTGTGATTGAGACAGACCAAAGAACAGGGACCGGAACTAAAAAAAAAACAACAAGACATTTCAAAAACATTTTACATTCAAAACAAAAATAAATACATTTTCGTGTGTTGAAAGGAGAAGCACAGTCTGCGTCGCTGATGAACTAAGGCTTTGATGCATTGGACCAAAATTTGTGGTTTGAGTGCTGTGTTCTTATCGGTGGTAGGTAGCATCATGCAGGAGTATTCTGATTGCACCATCAAGTTCAGCTGCAGTGCCTGAAGAGTTGGCACAGAAAATTTTAGGTTACAGCAATAACAATAGCATGCGATTGGGAATGGCCTGAATTATGCCATACAGAAGATTGTGTCCTATAAATCTTTGCTGATAGTACTGCATTTAAGATACAGCATAATAGAAAAGAGAAAACAGTATCACCTTTTTACTGGGCGGGGTTCCTGGCACGAGCTCCTCCTCCTCTTCATCTTCATCCTCCAAATCCTGCAGAGCACACTCGGTTGGTCCTGGGGTAGGTGCTTCCTGTCATACAGACATTCATTAACTTAATTAATTACATAAGACGGTGGAATCCCTACAATTAATATGTCTCGGATGCCACTGAATTTCATTCTGTTCCTTAAATCCTCTTCAGTTTCAAATCCTAGCAGGGCAATCATGCTTACCTTCCCTATACCCATGAAAAATTCTAAGCACAAATAGCAAATAAGTAGGGTCAATCCCAACAATTTAGCAATGCTAACCCTCATCCAACCTACCCCATTCAAACTTCCTGTTAAAGTCATATCACTTTATGTTTCTAACCAAATAGCTGTTATAGGCTCAACATTGGGAAAGGGTGGATATTTTATTGCTGAGGGAAGTAAACTTTCATGATCCAATATGAAATGTGTAATACTGAGGCTACTTATAACTTGGATGTCATACCTCTGCTTTGTCAATCTGAATTGGGATGATTGGACTCTCAATGCTTTCAGCTGACCCTGAGGGTTTAGGTGACCTTGACTTTGAATCCAAATCTCCTTGACCTTGTTCAACAGCTGTTTCCATGGTAGTGACCTGATGCATGGTTGTGTCATTTATACTCACTTGATCCTGCAATGTGCTGTCAGCCAAGTTATCATGTGATGAGTTCGTCCTAAAGGGGGGTAATAAGATTAACTTCAGTGCATTCTCAAAAATCAAAGATTACAAAAAACAATTGAAACAGATACTTCTAGTAGAAAAATTCATTTCCAAAAGAAACAATGAAACTGAAAAATTCAATAATAAATGGTTTCCACTTGTCCCATTATTCGATAGCTAATTACATTTGTATACTGAAAACAATCTTTCCTTAACTCCTTCTAATGTTATACTGTTATACCTATATGTTTTATGTTGTACACTATTGACTATGTAACCTGTAAATGTTAAAAAAAACTTCAGTGCATTCTCAAATAATGATGCTATTCATACAGACTAGTGACCTAAAATTTAAGCAGTTTTTTGTGAAATCTTATGATTAAGGGACAGTACAATAAGAGTATTAATTTGTTGTCATATTTCTTTCTGTACATTTAGGATATTTTAACATGATCAAAACACTTAAATGTAAGGGTTAAAATGCTATTCTGATTATCATTGATTAGTTCTAGTATAATTGATAATGAACTACACAGAATTTTACTTTTTATTTAGAATCTAACTCATTTTCAACATAATACCTCCACAGACTAGATTTTGAACATGAGGCTTTTGTTTCAATTCTATCAATCAAAAGTATTGCTGAATCAGAAAAACTGTAGAAATTATTTTACAAATATTCTTCAGTAGATATGAAATTGAGATGCACCATGTCAAAAATATTGACAACGTCAATCATTTGTAAATGTGTCGATAATATATCCAAAGATATATTTTTTAAAAGTAGAAAATTTAGTAAAAAGTACAGCGCCTTTTTCAAGTAGTTTCCTCAAAAACAAGATGGCAGATTGTATGTCAAGGTCAAGCTGTTTAAAAAGAACAAATTTCACTACCTTGATGAGTGAGATGTTCCGTTAGCAAGTCTAGACGTCGATGTTGATGTTTTATCATGTGTCAGATAACTCTGTGTGTTGTTTTTCTGACTTTGTGCACCATACGGTCTCTTGCTGGAAAATAAATTTGGTTTTCTGTTCACCTCATTGACGATTGGTCAAAAAGAATCAGCCATAAATAGACAGAGAATCAGGCATAATGTACAATGCCCAAAAAGAATTTCCGAGGAACCACATCATTTTCAGATTGATTTCGTATTTCTTTCTTGGAATACATGTACATAAAGATACAGATAGAGTCACACAATTCACTTCATCAAATCAACAAAGATACACAGGAAATTCATTTATAAGAATATTCAGTATCAAGCAGCATAAAATATAAATCTGCAGAAAATCATGGACTGTAGTTGCAAAGTGGAAGGGAGATAACTCTAAAGCAAAAATTTCTGAAATGAATTAAAATAAGTTCTCATCATTCCGGTATTTTCGAGGCGGATCAAGGTTTTTTAAAAGGTGTTGTTAGGGTAAAGATGTTCTACCTTTTATTGTGCAATCTTTCAATAGATTTTTAGCCACTGTTTAAGTGCTAATTAGGTGCTTTCCCACAACTTTAAACATTTTCCTCAAATGATACCTATTGTTCTGTCGAGCACGAGACTGCTGTTTCTTGCCGCGAGCCTGTGAAGGCTGCTGGGAGGCCCCTGGCTCAGACTCAGCTAAAGTTGCCAACACGAAGCTGGCTTCAAAGGTCTGGTCACTGTCTACCGTAAATACTACAGGTCTGAAATATACCAAAAAACTATCAACTAGCTTATATTAGAGGTGTTATGATATGGCAATGTTATCTTATGATAAAGCCTACAATGCAATTGATCGTTTGAAGGATGTGTATGGCATTAATAAAAAAAATTATCAAATAGACTCCGAGTAAATTCTAGTTGCTCTAAACTGTGATGAATATTTAAAAGTAATATGTGGGGTAAACAAAAAACTCTTCTGAAAACTTGAAGCTGGGCTTCCTTAGCACACCATGTCACAAAGTAGGTTCAAATGGGTGCGTTGTAGCACCATAAAACCATTCAAAATTGTCATATCTTGCCTTTAGTCTAATGTTAAAAGTAAAAGTGTTAAAGGTAAATTACCTGCCAACTGGAACATATCTTTTGAAAAAATAAATTTATGTAAATACTTGGTGTAATGAGATACTTTTTGTATCACAAACCCTACATCAATGATCATTATACATATCCTATTGTGAAGTATTGTGAATTTATGTAAATAATTGGTGTACCGAGATACTTTTTGTATCACAAACCCTACATCATTATACATATCTTATTGTGACCCTGTGTATCATCGTAACTCAAATGGAATATGAATTGACCATAACATCCTTTAAAGTAACACTTAATTTAGACTTGTCAAGTATAAATAATTAATCCTCATTTTTGACTAACATGAAAAACTGATTTCATATAGATTTTCATTTTTTTTATCTCTTACAGATATTCTGGTACCATACCTGCCAGGGGTTTCAAAATGGACATTCAAATTCAAATTCGTCACTTCTACAAATGCAAGAATGGCCTGTAAAACAAAATGATGAAATCATAAAAATCATTAAATATGACCTTTATAAATATTACATCCTTCTAAAACACCTAAGATGAAAAGGATATTTGTAAGAAGATTAAATTCACTGTCTCTGGTAATAAAAAAATTTGTTTAAAACAAAATCATTTTGAAATAACACATTTGGGTAACATAAAATAGATACAGGTCCATTTGATAAACGACAAATAAGAGACTTTGCCTGATTATGTTTCTCTAGATATGTGTTTGTATATATTACTTGCCCTGAGTTCTTTAAGACAGAAAGTTATTTCTGTGTCGACTCCAATCTGAAAGTTGTCAAACTCTTCTGGTGTAAGACTAAGTTCTGTATGAACAACCTTTGTCTGGTCTGGAAGAAAAAACATTTAAAATTACAGATAATCTAATTATAACAATTTTTTTTCATAAGTATTCCAAAATTTCCCTTATTTGATAATTTGATTTTTCATGAGTGAACATGAACCTTCAGGATACTGACCTGGTTCGTCTTCTGTGTAATTCTTCAAGGCAACCCTGTTCGGGTTTACTATCAGAGTTATCTCCTCTTGATTGTGTTGGAAATTGACAACTACGTCACACAATAACCTGAGCAGAACATAAAGACATCATTAATGATAGATGTCAAACAATCATAAAACAGCATAGGTCAAATACCTGTTGATAGTCAACATTAAAACCATGAATGAATTACTGTATATTACAGTGTATAAGTTGACCCCCTTTCTCAGCCACCAAATTGCTGTCAAAATCATATACCTTGTATATAAGACGACCCCCTAATAGCGCGTCTTGGACGCAGGTCGACTTGAAGCACGCGGCACGTTGAGAAATTTAGTAATTTTATTTCGTTATTTTGTCAATGAGTTGACATCTAGGCTTCCGGTAAGAATCTCGCTCGGACACAGATCGTTACTCGACCTCAGAATTTTAGGTCTGAAACATAGACCTCGTATATAAGTCTTGACCCCTCAATTTCTGGTATAAAAAACTCGACTTATACACTGTATTATATGGTAATATGAATATAAGGATGATACTCATGAATATTTATACATGGTTTTAAAGGTGAGGAGATACTATAATTAATTCAAAAGTAATATGTTATAAGTATTCTTTATTTCCCTTTGACATCTGCCAGTGGATTTTCTTATTTACTTACTTAGGCTGAGCTGTAAGAGCATTTGGACAGAGATCCTTCGAGAAGACGGCTTGTAGAGTTTCACATTCGATGAAGGCTAAGTTGTGAGTCTTTACTATACCTATAACAAAATTTAAGATTGTATTACTTTTAGAGTTAATGCAAAATGATATTCAAATGTAAAACATTTTACTTTTATTTCAACTTTCTTGAACATATAAAAAATGTGAATGAGTTTATAAGAAAAAGTTTTTTATAAACGGTTTTTATCATTGGTAATATGACATGGATTAGGCTAAATAAAAAAAATGAAATGTTTCTCGGGCTCCGGCGCGTCACTTTTATGTGTGCGCGTCAAAAGTTTTTATTGCCATTAAAAAAAAAATGTATTTAATTTTCCGCGTCGTTATCGCTAAAAACCCCGATTATCCATTTGTCCACTATAATTTAGTGTTTGTAAGAACGAGTGTACTACTGGAGTAGTCTACTATTCATCAGACATTGTGAAATTCTGAAGCTGTAAACTTGGTGCTGAGAGAAAAAATAAAATCTGTTCCTCCCTCGTCACTTTTTTTCCTTTAAAAAAAAAAAAAAAAGGTCCTCCCTCCCTCGTCACTTTTGAAAAAAATGTGCCCGTGAAACATTTAATTTTTTTTATGCAGCCTTACCATGACTCAAGATAAAAACAAAATAAATAGATAGAACAGGTACTTGTATATAGAATAAGGTCATTGATGTCAAGTTCTGCCAGAGTTTATCATAAAGCTTACCATGTTTGCAATGGAGCTGAAAGACGAGCCTTGACTCACTGTTGTCCAATTTAATCTTGCATCGCTCAACTGTTTTTTCTATTGTGTATAGTGAACGGAAAACTGTCAAAATGGACTGAAAAGGGGGAAAAAAAGGAATGCAACTGTATATTTTCACAGAAATAATTGAGTTACCGTATTCGACTTAATAACCGCCCACTCCCCTATAAGCGCCCACCCACCACGTTTTTGACTGAACAATATGAGTCCTGATTTAGCGCCCACCTCTCAACATTGCTTACCTTGCATGCTGATTCATTGAGTGAGGTTTTTCAGTCTTGCAATAAGTCTTTTACTTCCACTAAAGTGAAGAATACAGGTTATTTCAAGACCCCCAGCCACAATCAAAATGATAAAAGTAATAAAACCATATTTCAAAAACATATGTATCATAAGAAACCACTTTCAAGACTAAACTTGAGGACAATTTTTATCGTTTTAATTAGCGCCCCCTTTTACCAATTTTTTAAGCGCCCCAGGCGCTTATCACGTCGAATACGGTATATACATATGTATTTAAATTTTGTTCAATGTGTCAAAGACCTTTTTAATTATTTGATGCAATGAATTGTAATTTCATTCTTATATATGGAAACGTTGTTCACAGAAATAATTACAACACTATTGGGAAAAATATTTTGGTAAGAAGAGCACAAAATATACAATACTAGACCTCAATTTTGTTCTTAAATGACTAACCTTCATTGCTAATTTACATCTAAAACCTTCTTCTTCACTGTCCTCCGAGTTAACCAAGCCAGAGCCATCATCGTAGTGTTGAAAGTAGCTCGGAGAGAACATGAAACAGGCGAATGCTGACCGGGACGAGTTGACTGTTCTAAGAGCAAGCTGAAAGTACATTAGAAAGGTAATAAGTCTATGTTTGCATTAGCAAAATTTTTTTTGATCAGTTAATTCAAATACTTCATTTTTCAACGTAAAAGATTTGGTCCACAAGAAAAGTCTTAAAGACGATGATTGTTTTACACAGTTACTGGTCGCTTAAGATTTTCAATTTGACAAACAATAGTTTGTATTCACTCCCAAAAAAACAACAACCGACAATTGAAGCTTTAAATCAGAACTCCATGAATGCAAAGCATTGCTACAGCCTGACAACAGAATGGTGATAGGCCTTCTCATTAATAATTTTTTAATGTGTGGATATTCAATCAGCACATACATTTTACACTTGTAAAGTAGGTAAAGTTACACAGTAACTCAAAGCAGTCATTATACTCTTAAAATATTTTATTCTGTTTATCATCAAAAGTTATTTTTAAAGTATATTGTCTCATCTCACCCCTTCTTGAAGAGGCTCTATATAAAGCTCTTCTCCAATCTTTGACAAGGAATGAATGGCCCTGCCAAACACTGTGGAAAAGAAAATAATATAAAATAAAACATCATCACTTGTGTCATATGCAGAAGATAATGAAACAAACTTATTTTCCTCTCACTAAATTCACGTCTTACATGAACACATTATGCATAATCATGTAACTAATCAATTGAGAAGATACTTGTTTGAGTAACATATTTATAACATATTTCAATGGCTCAAACAGACACGAGTTTCAATAGGAGCTTATGTGGGAATGATTGCTAATTATAATTTAAAACACCTGTGGGAGCATACATTAATACGTATATACACTGTATAAAGCATATCCAGTTAATCTGACAATGATCGTGATAATTTATACCTTAAATGAGAAATAGTATAAGAATGTCACTTTAACTTACATCAAACCTTGGTCATAACAAATATATTAACTTACTACAACCAAATGACAGATCATTGTGAGCGACCTTTACTTGGTTTGTTTACAAGTTAAAAAGTTGATTTTCTTAACACTGAGAGAAAATATCATACCTTTTAAATTGATAGCCGGTATGACACACTTCATTGTAATATTACAAGAGAGCAAAGGTGAAATAGAATGATTTAACTATTGAAAACTGCCAGTTTTTATTTTGCAATCTCCCGCAAAATTCATTTTAGCCGCCATCTTGTCCACAAATCTTTGCTTGCAACGAGCGATTTCATTGGATACGTGATTTCGATTAGCCAATAGATATCCTGATAACATAGCGAGCACCTGCAAGTCACATGAATAGGAAGTAGTTCATTTTCCTACTTCACATCAACATTTTAATCGGCAGAATGGTTTGTTTATTTATTCGTTGAATTACAGTTTTACAAAATGCACATTAACATGAGAAACCTTAATAACAATATTTATATTTTATCAGAAACCTAACCATGTAGCGGTGGCTGACAAAATTGGTGTCAATTCAAAGGGGGAGTGACCCTTTATGAATACCTCGATTTTCGTTCACCATGTAGAATTGTTGTATATCGAATAGTTATATTGTGATTTCGTTGTTATGAATGCTTCAAAGAAATTCAACTGAAGACGGTATTTTACCATTTACTCACAAATCTAATTAATTTTATTTGAAACCTGTTTCATCGATATAAACCTTTGGAAAATGAAATCATGCTATGGCAGTATGAACAAGTTTGTATCAAAATTGCTGTAAAATCTACCTTCACCAAATGTGATCCAAATATTATTTCGTCAGACATTTTTCAAACTGTTCTTAATTTCTTTTAGCATTTGTTAAATAGAAGGTTCAACTGTGTAATGGATAAGGAGACTGTTATGATTATTCAAAAGATTTTAGTCCCACTCTTCATTCCAAAACTTTGATGAGCTACAGAGCCAATGGCGTTTTTAATAATTTGTTTGAGTAATGGTTTATTATCTTAAAACCCTTAAAGGCATTTTATTTATAGTATCATATGTATATATAATGAATGCATAGTTAAATGTTGGCAATACATTTTATTCAACATCATTATATATGTTCTAAAATTAATGCAATATCCAGCCATAATAGTTATTGAACTTCATGAAATGTTAAGTTTTGTCCTTTTAAACTCCCAAAACATTTTTTGTTGCAATGTATATATAGTATTCATTATCATTATCATTATTATCATGTTGTAGCTTGTGCTAGTGCTCGGAGATCTTCACATCCCCCATCGATGTGCCTCACTCCCAGCACGCTTTAAGAAACTACTGGTGCCAGGAAAGATCCAACATATTCTGTGTACAGGAAACTTGTGTACAAAAGACTCATTCGACTATCTGAAGACGTTGGCAAGTGATGTGCATGTTGTCAAAGGGGACTTTGAGGAGGTAGGTTGATATGAGATGATCTGGGAGATTTGATAAAAGGAATTGTAACTTGAGCTGAGCTTTTAATGAAAGTCATCCCCAATAATCCAGAGTTAATTCTACACGAAATACTATGGACCTCATAGTCTCAATCCATTACTTTCATTACCTCCTTTTGCGGGGCTTTAATATAAATAGCTGTCCCAATCAGCTTAGTTCAATCACAACACACCTATAAAATTGTCATTTGATTGTCCCTGGTTTAGCTTCGTGACTCCGATTCAGAAAAAAGTTGACTCAAATTGACTTATTACCATATTAATTAAGTGCAGGGGCTTCACGGAGCATTTGTTTTTTTCGCTTTGTAAGTGTGTTTGCTAGTCTAGATTTAAAAAAGTTCAATCAAATCAGTCTGTACATTTTTACCCTACCCAAATTGCCAAGGATGTTTGCCAGTGCTAGAAAATGCTCAAAGCTAAATGAGATATAATAGATAGCGAACAATATGATATTAACACTTGTACAAAACAAAGGGCAGATAGTGATGTAGAAGTCTATTTTAAGTAACGGCAAATGGAAGACAGCTGGATAAGGAAAGGGAGGTAATAAAAGTATCAGGTCAGGATTGTGGATTTTGCTAAGGCATTTGATAGTGTATATAGTGTAGAATTATTGGAACATATACTCATATATTTAGATATTAACCAGCAATTGGCTGACAGACGGGCAGCTTGAACTTAAAAAACTTACTGAATAATTTTGTCATTCGTTTTTGCAGAACTTAAATTACCCTGAACAGAAGGTTGTGACAGTAGGCCAGTTCCGGATTGGTTTGTGTCATGGCCACCAGGTGGTGCCCTGGGGTTGCTCGGAGACGCTAGCTATGGTACAGCGACAGCTTGATGTAGACATACTCATCTCTGGTCAGACTCACAAGTTTGAGGCGTTCGAACATGAAGGAAAGTTCTTCATCAACCCAGGCTCCGCAACAGGGGCATTCACTCCGTTAGACAGGTACGTTCCACTTTCAGTTAAAGGGGCTTCAATCAGGTATATTTTGTAGAAACAATGAATTGAGGGGGCATTCCTGTTAATCAATACTAACAAATGTTTTTTTCAAATTTATAAAAAAATAAGTTCTTATTCATACAAAAATGATTTGAAGTGAAGTGACTATGAACTAATTTGACTTTAATAATAATGATAATAATAATAATCATAGTAATGATAATAATAGCATTTGTATTGCGCAGTATCCACGCAGTAAAGGTATGCTCAAAGCGCATGGCCTCATAATATGTTACAGAGGCTGTTGAGTTTATTTTTTTTAAGTTCACTGGTTAGGCCTTTGGCAATGGCATTATTCTATTGCAACCTACTATTGAAATAGCGTTATACTTTTTTGTGACCCACTTTTACAAGTGCTATTCGATCGTTATGGATAAAAAAACGTTTCATAGGTGTGATTTATATTTTTTATGAAACATCTGATTGATGAAATAGATTTCAGCCATTCAGAACATGAAGAAATCACACACAAAATTATGTCACAATAACTCTACCCAGGTGTATATTCCTATATCATTTTATATCCAACATTTTAAAATGTTACAAATGGTCATAAATAAGACATAAAAAAAAAATTCTATTTCCCAATTTTTATAACCATGGTTAAGTTTAAAATGTTTTATCTTGCAGCAAGATCATTCCATCTTTTGTCATCTTGGATATACAACAGTCAAACGTCGTTGCTTACGTCTACAAACTATTTGATGATGATGTCAAAGTTGAGAGGATTGAGTATAGAAAGTCCTAAATTTGGAACTCATTTATTTGTTATCTTGTTGTTATTTTTCATTTTCAGTGAATTTTGGTTCAAAACGATATTTATTGATGTTTCACATCCAGTTCATATTGAAGACTTCCTTAAAACAAGAAAAATATCAAAATTATTGTAAAACGCTTAACGAATGTTTTCCATATAAAAATGCTCTTTTTCAATAAATGGTGTCTCTGATATACAAGTTACTTCCAGCAGAAGACTTTAAAAGTACGTCTCTGTTAAGCGCTATTAAAAACATTTGAGTACATTGATTAACTTATTAATGTCATTTGATAATGTTTCAATCACAATTAAACTTGTCTCTGTTTGTGCAATTTATGCATATTGTACATAAACATTCATTATTGTGCAGTCAACGTTGAAGATAAATGTTTGTATATGTGATTAATTCAAACCCTAGTTTCCTTGTACTGGTTTGTTTATTTTGTAAAGATGCTTGAATCAATAAACAGAGTATGAATTACATTTTTACACAATTGCAATTCTGAAAGAACTAGCTGAATGGCATTACCAGCTGGCCAAGACATTCACATGTACATATTGTCTTTATGTTAAACTAGTCCTATAATAAGACCCATCTTTTCATTTAACTCCATACCTTTCTAGTGTTAGTTAAAAACAGTGGCAACTTTATAAGTAATATGACTAGATAGGTAATGAACCTGTTTCAGTCTCTTCTTTTCTTCCAAGATAAGTGATTATTATTGATAAGTAATATAACTGGATAGGTAATCACTCTGTTTCAGTGTCTTCTTTTCTTACAAGATAAGTGATTATTATTTCATGGTCAGTTATAATTTTACTTAACAAGTTGTAACAATATAGTTTTCATTTTGACATTGTCCTATGAGCAAACAACATCAGTTGAATCCGTTTTATCAAATATTGTACATTGTAACAGAACAAACGACACAATATTTTAGATAAGTAGTTTCCTCCTATATTGTCGTTGTATAAGTATATTGTCTCTCTCCTAGATAATAAAGTTACGTTTTATTCCTCAAAACTGTTTTTGTCCTTCGCCAGACTTCTAGAGTTGTCAACTGGTCCCTGGATGAACTGCTTTTTGTTGCAGAGTGAATTAAGATGAATAACAAGTGTATCACCCCAAGGGGATTCAATCTTTGGGTGAGGTGAGGTGAACTGGGGATAAACACCATTTTCAAGAGTTTTTCAATTATATCGCAGCTGCGAGTATTTTTGAAGGGAGAAAGCCTGAAACATCTGATTATTGTGGCTATGTATTGTGGTGAAATCAAGGAGTACTGGCTGGAACTAGCAAACCATGAGTGGTAATATATTGATGTAATGACTAATACTGTTATACCTTTAAGTACAGAGTTAAAAGATCTTCCAGTCATTTATTCATTAACTTTTATTGTTTTCAAGCTGAAGTAAAGAATTTAACCCAAAATAAGCGGTGAATAACTCTGTGATAAATCCAAAAGATCTTATTCTTTTCACTTCAACTTTTTAATTGAGCTTTCATGGAAAGAAATCCCAACATCCACTGAAAAAATTGAGGCCCATTTGGTTTGGATCCGTTCGCTCTCTTTGGGATAGTTGGGATGTGTGGTTGTTTACCCTTCATCAAAACTTGTCAAGTATGACTGTCTATTATGATGAGGACAAAACTCGGACAGAAAATTTTCACACAATGTGAATAAGAAACGTTTCAAGCCTTGCTACAAGTCTTCTTAGTCAATATAAATTGCAAAATTTAGGAAAAATTCTCAACATCTTCTCTAAAAATTTAGGCTCATTCAGTTTCGCTACATTCACTGGTAGTTCATTCTCTTTGGATTGTTGTGATGTGTGGTTTTTTTCCTTCATTAAAACTTGTCCAGCAAAAGATGGACACAAGAATTACACACACTGTGAATAAGAAAAGCTTCAAGCCTTGATACAACTAAGATTTTCTTCTTAGTCAATATAAATTGCAAAATTGGGGAAAAAAACTCTGAAAAGTGATAATTAATTAAGCTTTTCTCCAAAAACAGCTTAAACTACTTGCAACCAACCAATAATTGATTTCATAATTTGAAGCACTCATAAAATGAGCCATGACCATGATGTTTATTATGTCTGGGGATTTTACAAGTGCTTCCAGGGGAGCTGGTGATAGGCCAGATAGCTATGAAGATGAAAACCTGTGAATAATTTTGTAGTTGAATGAGGTTATTATAATCTTTGATTTTTCCATATTGTATAACGATTGTGAAGCAAATGCACCTAGCACAATTGTTATTGATAAAAAGAAAACAATAAAAAGAACAACCATTTAATCAATAAGCAAAAATATAAATAAGTAATTACAGTTTCTGGACGGAAAGGAAAATATATTTCTAAAATTACTTACAAGAATAGCATAAGCATTATTCAAAGCTCTTGACTACAAACAAAAGTTGATTAATTTGGCTTTATTGAATTGTTTATGTATTTATAAATGTAATTTATAATGTAAATATGTTTATCATTTTCTTAAAGGCCAACAAAAATTGTGATAACTTGAAAACATTCAAAAGAAAACAAACACTTGTATCTGCAGCTACTATATTAACTGTGCAAATATCACAGATTAGTTTGAAAGTAACATATTTGTGTCATAAAATTCTGAGACAACAATAATAAGACTTCATAGACAGAATCACATCTTCCATGTCACCTCTTGCTGCAGAATAAATTTCATCATCATAAAAAGGTTTATGCAATAAAAAATATACTATCTTTAGATAAAAAATATTACAGGTTCATTATTATGCAATCAAAAAGTATCATTGTCATGGCATTTTTAGATTGAGACACATTTGGAATGAAAATTCTAATATCCAGGTCCTAGATTTCAGAAGCTTTCTCATCATTAAGAATTGAAAGTAATAAATAGCATGCATTTACATAGGCATCTGACTATCTTTGTGCTAGGACCGATATTTCCAAAGCAGGCTGCAGATGACTTATCAGCTACTGGCTAGAGATGATTTAACAATCTCATTATATCCAGGTCCTAGAATTATGAAGCTCTCATAGCATTAAGCATAGTAAAAAATACCATGCATTAACATAGGCTAGCAAATATCGATAGACCAATGTGAACTCATATGAGAATTACAACTTTTTGCCTAGGGCGCTGCACTCAAAACAAATTTTTTTACAGGTTTGCAGCATGGCTTTAATTAGACAGTGATAGAGACTGGTGTAAACTAAAGACAGAGGGTTAATGTGTTAATGCATGGTAATTGCTTCTAATTAAGCACTAAGTGAGCTTCGAAAAAATCTAGGCCAAACCAACGTAATACTCCAGTATAGGGCTAATATTCTATCTTATCCCAGTCTCTGACTCGCTCGTCACTTTCAAGTTCTATTGAGTCTCGTCGTTGATTGGTCGAACTCTCTGTCCCTTTCTCTCCCTCGGCAACAGCTCTGCCATCTTTGTCAGCATGATCTGGTCTTGTGGATATTTCTGCTGGCTTCTTGCTTTCTTCACTCTTTGACTCAGTGAAGTCATCTGAATAGGATTCATCAGCAACTCTGACTTCCTCTTTATCAGTCTTTGCCTCTTTTTGGACATCATCTGTGGCTTTGCCTTCATCCCTGACTTCATCAGTGACCTTCACCTTATCTTTCTCTGTTGCCATGGTTTCATTTCTTTTCTCAGCTTTCGAGCCATCATCAGAAGATGATTTCAGTGCTGCATCATTTGATTCTGTCGTCTGCTCTGTGGACTTCATAGTTGAACTGTCTTCTGCCTTTACGGAGGTGGAAGTTTCTGTCTGATCCTTTGTTGACCCCAAAGTCGTCTGGTCAGATGATGGGGTTTTTGATTGGCTCGTACTGACTGACTGGCTGATTGTTTGACTCTCTGAACTATCTGATTGTTTAGTAGCTGAGTTATCTCCCTTAGATTCTGTCATGTCAGATTTATCTCCCTTTGAATGGCTGACACTCTGAGAAGCAGACGTCTCTGTAAAATCTTCAGAGTAAGAACTGTCCTGCTTGTTATCTGCTTGGGAATCCCCTTTTGGTTTTGCTTCCTTTGTTTCTTTTGCTTTTCCAGGTTGAGCTTCTTTATTCTGGTTTGATTGTGACATTTTGGAAGTTGGCTCCGAAGTTGATTTGGACTGGCTTGTTGTTCTGTCTGTGTGTGACTCGTCACTGCTGCTGTCACTGCTATCAGAACTGTAGTCGTCATCACTGGTATCTGGAAATCGTCAGAGTCAGAGAGGATAAAATGTGTGTCGTTAAGTCCTGCAGTTGTATTTTGAATCAAGAAAAGGGTAGCTGCAACTGATGCTTGCAATTATCTCTTCAACAGAATATTTGTTTTTACTGACAGAACTATAGTCAATCACTGGTATCAGGTAGTGGGTCAAAACATTTTAAATAAAGCTTACCATTTTAATTTGATAAAAGTAAAACTATATAGTAGAATCATATAGTATTTTAACTCAAATACCTTTGGAGACTAATGCCAGTTTAAAAATAAAAGAAATTTTGTAACCTACACATGTTGAAACATCTCACCTTTTTTCCGAACAGCATCCTTCTTCCTTCCACCAAGACGAGATTTTGGTCTGTCCTTGCCCTCGCGATGTCTCAATTCTCTGGTAGGCACATCGCTGTCAGACGATTCACTGTCCCTGACCCGGTCAAGACCTCTGACCTGAGCCTCATACTGAGCGTCCTCATCTTCATCAGACTCTACTGGAATGCGTTTCCCTGGATCCTGTTCCTTTGATTCTTCCACTGACTGGTATTTTGGCTTAGATTTTTTAGGTGTTTGTGAGTCGAACGAATTTTTAGTCGTTTGCGGGTTCAATGATTTTTTAGGTGTTTGAGAGTTTGATGTCTTTTTAGGGGATTGGTTGTTTGATGTGTCATCTTGTTTGACATCAGAATGTCCATTTTGGTCATTGGACTTCTTCTTGTAGTATCTGGACGAAGCCACCGAGGCTCGAGATACAGGTCGTGATGATCCTCTTGATTTGGATCTGAAAGGAGATGAAATTAATGCCCATTATGAACCATTTTTCTAGTGCATTAATGAATATGTTAAATGAGGAAGAGTCTATGGATTAACAAGTGTGAGTGTGAAGCTCTGGTGTAGATGCTAACACCATTATCAAGCAAATAATAATGAGTGATGGTGGGGGGCGGGTAGTCTAACAATTAGACTCTGAAATGAAAAATGCATCAGTTGATCAAAAAAATTTCGAAAATATTAAATAAAATGAAAAGGAGACTGAAATTTCTTCATTTTCAAGCTTTAAAGTCTTTTTATAGACTTGCCTAGGCTTCTACCTTATTTCAGGGTCTGGCCTTGGGAGTGTGGGTGTAATTGATTTTCAACTTCTTTACTGCAATAGTTTGATGTCTTTGTGTAGATGCTTACACCATAATAAAACAACTTGAGATGAGGATTTAACACTTCTTTACTGCATGATATTTCAGTATAGATACTATCACTGTTATCAAGCAAATGATGTCAGTATATATTTCTGACCAATCAAAGATCAAGTTTACCTCAAAGACCGTGAAGCTTCTGACTGACGACCAGACTCTGATATGTCCATCGCTCTGTCGTTCTGTCTGTCGTCTGATCGACGCCCAGGAGCTGATTTGGCACGGCGACGCTGGAAGCCGTCATCAGGCCCTTGTTGTGTCTTCCTGGGACGGTTGAGATATCTCCAGTACCGCTCACACTCCTCCGGGGAATATATGCCTGCAACAGAGGTTGTCATACAAATATCATGTGTTACGTGAGTGTAATGCATGTTTATAGGTTGGGCACTTCCACAAAAAATTCTCAATAATATTCAAGGGAGAGAACTCCCTAACTACACTTGGTACAATGTGCAGAAAGAATGACTGGATGATAGAAACTGAAAGTTGGCTCATTATATGTTTATAGGTGTTCACATAACATCATTCATATAGAGATACATGGTATTTAGTTAGTGAAAAAATGACATTGTTATGCTTGAAGATCACCCCATCTGCAATGGTATAAAGCAACATTTGTTAACTGTGTGTAACTACTATGAACAATTTTGCCTGTATATACATTTATCATAACTGTTAGCCAATATTATGCTTCTAGTAATGAAATAAGTATTTATAAATATTCTATATCATAGGACAGTGGCCCCTTTATGAATTCAACACCCAAAATATAGCCTAACTGGTGATATCTATATTGTCTGAAATTTTTCCATCAAAACCACTTATATATTGTAAGTAGGGGAGGTCCCTGTCTGACAACAAGAATAAAATTGAATTAGTCAATTTCCAGAATCGCTAACAACCTTCCAACAAAATTTCACTCAATCATATACTAAACAAAAATAGTTAACGACCAGAACCAGATAAGTGACAGATATTAGTGAAGCGGATTTTTCCCAGAAATCAGCCCCTTTAAATTGGTGACCTCCAAGGAAAACACCCAACTCCCCCCACTCACCCCCCCCCCCCCCCCCCCCCCCCCCCCAACACAACCCACCCCCCCACTTATAGGTGATTCCACTGTTTCACTCAAAATTACTCAATCTGCCACTGCCGACCAACCACATGAAGGAAGTTTGTTGCTGGACCCACCTCGCTCCACCTCCCTATGCAGCAGGTGACAGTACTGGCTCTGCTTCTGTTTCCGCATCTTGTCCACGCTGTAAACACGTGCTATACTGTACATGTACAGCCGCTCCCCTGGGTTCAGGTCCTCAAGGAGTGGACTGCGGGATCGCATCGATTCTCGGATGATGGAAGTGCTGTATGGTCTCTGGGGTCGGCGCCAGTTCATAGTTCGAAGGTCATCTGACACCATGCATGTGGTGTGTCGCTTGTAGTTCACGCTTGAGCCATCTGATTCAATGCAGATATCAGAAAAACTTGAAATTTTTTTTTATGTAAGGATATTAATAAATTAAACTTAAAAGTTAAAAAATAAAGTTGTTCACAAAAACTAGAATGCTACAGAAAATATCCCATTTTGTTTAATGTAAATATGAATCTACCTAAAAAAATGTTTTTGGAGTACTTCAGAATAAATTAGACAAATATTTCAAATCTTTAATTATACACTTTTATAATTCATTTACACACTTTGAAATATATATCAAGAGCAATCTGCTTACCAAAATACAACGAAAGTGTTTATCAAGTCATCTTTATTTCTCTTAAGAACATATGAATAATAGAGAAAAAAATCCAAAATATATTTAGAAAGTTACCTTCAAATTTGATTGGTGGTCTCTGGGAAGAGTTGCACCACCTGAGCCCTGTTTTCTTCTCAGGTTTAAACACAGGAGAGGAGGAATCGCCACAATCCATGTGACTTCGTCTATTCACGTGGGGAGTTTCTGGAAAATAAGGTTCAACAATCCTCTTCCATGAAGTGTATCAGTTAAATTATTGAAATCTTAAATACTGCAGGAATAATTTCAATATACATAGCATAATACAAATTATCTTTTGAAAATGATGAAAAAGGAATGTTTCCTTTATTTTTTCTGGATATTTCTTCACACTGGGAGTTCCCATATATAAAAAGGTTGTTGAACATAACATGGTTGCAAATACTTATGATTTGTTCAACATGTTAACCATTCAACCACCAGTGTTGAATCCAGGTTTCAAACCCCCCACTAACTCTTTTGGAATTTTTTTTCAAATCTTGAGCCTAGAGGGCCCCCTTTCCTTCAAACTACCTGGATCTCCCATTGACCAGAATAAGAATGAGATTGATAACTATTTATTTCACTGGTTAAATCACTTACCAGATAAATGCCTGTCTGGATCAGGGCCTCTGAAACATTTGATTCAAAATTTATAGAAACAATTGCCTGCTTTAGAGTTTCTTTGGGTGTAAATGTATTAAATCAGGCACTCTTTCACATACTGGTAGTGTGAATAATTAATCGCTACATCAGCGTATTTTTATGCCGAGAATTCAAATAATTCCCTTATATTAGTTTTTCTTTAATATTTGCCGTGATCTCCTTGAAATATCAAGCAAAGCAAGAATGTAAAGCCTAGCAACATTTGCAGTTCCTGGATGAGAGGCCTGATGAGCATCTACATGCTATAAAAAGCTATGATAACCAGCCATTACTGATGAAAGCTATATCCTCTGATGATAGGGGATAATGTAGGCGCTTCATAGATACATTTATGAAGCAGGTTGCTGATAATTTGCCTCTGAAATACAGGAATTTTGCTGGAAATCAAGACAACCAAACAATTGTGCATAAAATGTTATTTCTCTCATTAACTTGTAAGTTCAGCAATATTTGTTAAGGATCAGAAGATCAGTAGAAATGTTTTCACTTTACAAGTTGAAAAAAAACCTAAAAGTTGTTTTATTGAAAAAGTGAATCATCAGGACTGTATTTCCCTTATAACAAGTTGAGATAAAAAAAATCTGAATTATCCTTTTTCCAAAAATTAAAACAAAAACTTTATATTTACTTGACGTCTCCATCATTTAAAGTTTGTCCTCGTAAACGGCACCCCTTCTGAAATGAGAAATTGTTAAACATAAAAAAACCCTTACCAGTTAATGGATTCTCTATTTCAAGATGATCAGAAAGGAATGAAAGTGTTTGATTTTTCAAGTAATTCCCTATGAGATAATTATTTGAAAATTTGAAGATTGTACACTGTGGTTGAAAAATTGTTTTGTGAATTGATATATAGTGAAAATTTTTTACATGCTTACAATTTTGTTAATTTTGTTAAAATCTAATAAAATTGAATGGTAAACACAAATATATAAAATAAAGAAATTCATACCAAACCTACACTACATAATACTACAAATATATAATTAATGTTTCAACAGCAATGTCGAGGAAATATTATTACTCTGAACATAGCGCTGTCGCTTAGCCAGGACGCAGGCAAATATTAAAACTCAACAACTGTATCATGTAGACCTGAACTGTGTATAATCAAATATCAGTATCATAAACTGAACCAAACTACACTGATACAATATAAAGGTTAACACATGACTGCACCAGGACAATAAAACATGTATCAACATCTGATGTTGCCAACACAAAAGTCTCTAATGACTTCCTGAGTCTTAACTTATTGTCACCACTAAGAAGTTAACAATGTTTGTCCCTGAGCACAGTTTTAGTCAAACACATGAATTAGTTTACAAATCAAAGCAACTTATAGTAGAAACATTTGAACATTAAGTATTCATAAGACCACATCAAAATGTCATTTTTTATTCTCAAATTAACTTTCTTTTTTTACTGGAGAGGACACTAGTCGATTTCTAAAAAGTATATGTCATCTTTTTTTAAATTCTTAAGATTTTATTTCTACTTCAGAGAAAATGTGTTGTTTTAAGGATGTCCAAGAGTATAAATTTCAATTAATCTTCCCATCGAACCTATAATAGAAATCAAACAGTTTATATGGCTAAAGGTAAAACTAGATGTGCATTGGATACCACAGATTTAAGGTTTAAGACGTGAAAAAAGGTTGAAGGAATCAATACATACAACTGGTATATCAAATTAACAAATTTGATTTCATTCAAATAGTGAACAAATCATTTTTTTCAAAAGTGCAAATTTCTAATTGTTTTAAACAGCTTTTGGAATTTGTAACTATTGTTAGACAACATCAAACAACAAAGGAACAGTGTTAACACTCGGCATAATATTTGTGTCCAGAACATTTCTATCAGTAGTTTTTAGTGTAGTAGCATAATTGATGGAACCTTATACAGTTGAAATGTAATCACGACTTTGTCTCCTGTGACAATTCCAGATAAAATGTGAGACTTTATTAGTGTCATCACGGACAGTGTTCGAAATTATTTTTTATATTTTACAAGCATATTAACAGGGCTTGTGGTTTGAAAAATCAACAAGCCCTCCTAAAACTTTTACTTTAGCCCTGCAAAGTAAGTAGACCCTTAGTACTATGTATATAAAGATCAAACTGGATTGCTGATATCAATTACCGGAGACATTGTGATTTGATAGCTGTGCCAGAATGTTTACTACATGTGACTAACAGAACAATGTTTTTGAGCAGGTTTGAAATAAACAAAATTTTTTAGACTGGAGCCGTCATTACTAAGTTATATACCACTCATGAAGTTAAAATGAAAAAAAGTCCTTTAACACCAGGGTAATAATTTGACTAGTGAATAAAGTAACTTTGACAAATGAATAATCTGAAATAATCATAAGTAAAATCATAATTGACATCATTAGAAAACTACTAGAGCAGGCCTCAAATAGAAATGTTAATTTAGCATTTGTCTTCAATTAAGATGTTTTATTCTTATTAGGTCAAAAAGTTATTGACTTGTTTATTGGAACCTCCCGTCATGATTATGACAAGTTATAAAAAAAATAGTGTTACTGTGAAAATGTTCAACTTAAGCCCATACACAAAACCCATAAAACAAGATTGATGAGATATGCATATAAACTTCAGAGTGTTTCTAAATACTAAGGCTGAGTATTGCACCAAATTCGTATTGCAATATATTGCGGTATACTGAGTTCATGTTTGAATGAACTCAATCTCATTGAAATCAGCTCCTAAACTTATCCCTCGTACCTCGCTGAACTGATTTCAATGAGATTGGAATGAACTCTACATTCAACCTTTTTACTATTTCATGCAGATTCAACATTATATATTTGATAAAATGCCTTCAGATCTTCAAAAATAAGACAAGTTATAACAAAGATAAAGTTTGTAAGTAAATTTTGATGGCATATATTAAAACTGTCTACTGTTTTATGTTTTACAGCCAAATACGTATTCTTGCACAGCATAAGAATTTTTACACATAAAGCACATTTGAACAAACTTTCTGAATAATTTGACTTGAAATTAGTTGCTTTGATATATTGCGGTATGAAAAATAATATTGCAATAATTGTATTGCACAATCTGTTCTGCAATACACTGACATTATGAAAATATTGCATAGCCCTATACTAAATACACATTTCTTGGCAATGTTAAAAATGTCAAATCCATGTGAGTACTCCGGGGGTATTTACAAGTTTTTATCATAATTCTATAAAGGTCAAAATCAATTCTTTATATAATTTATACCATTCCAGTCAATTGCCATACTAACATCATGAATGAATCATGGAATAATTTGCGGTGTTTTTGAAAGAAATGCTTTGAGATCAAATGCTATCAGAAAAGTTTAGAGACTTTGAGGCCTGCTAGAATGCACAAGAAGGTTAGTTTGGTGCTAGGGAGACATGACAATCATTTGAAACATCCTGTAGTCCTACCAGTTTTACACCCCTGCTATCTGATTGGCCCTTCTTCTGAAAATACATGCATGAGTGACATAATGTAATGTGGACACGTGACATTCCAGTGCGTGACATGTTAAACTTGGGTATCAAATTACTTTTGTGAGACATTTAAAAATTGCTAAATATTGAAAAAAAAAAGAGTTCTATCAGTGGAAGATCCAGCTCCGCACAGCTCCACCCCCTCCATTCCATGAAAGTGAACCCCCTCCTTTCAAAATTCTTGGATCCGCCACTGTATATGGATATTTATAGAGTGTGTTGTTTCTTTTAAGACACAAACACTGTTAGCAAGCGAGTGATAAAGAATTTGGTAAACTGTTACTAAGAACCAATTCTCATTTAAAGGGTAGAAAATTTTTAAATGGTTTGATAAGTCAGAAAATTCTAAATGATTTGTCTCTGTAAATTTGTAAAAAGAGTAAAGCTGTTCAACATCACTACAATGTTTATCAGTCAAAACTTATTACTTACTGTTAACATCAGTTCCCCCCCCCCCCAACCCCACCCTTAAATGTTACAGCATTATGTACCAAGTACATAACAATGATACATTTCCCATGAACAATTTACGAAATAAAGGTAGGATATATTCTAAATTCTCATCCATCTGATGGTTCATCATACAACAGATGATCTTTTTGAACTTACATTTCTTTTTCTGTTATTTTGGTAACATCTTGTGTGTCTCTATAACTAAGATACACTTATTTTCCATAGACTAACATGCTGATGCTTCAAAAGTATCTCAAGACATCGGATAGAAGAATGTCAGTAACAGGCTTTGTTCAATGATTGTTAAAGTCAACGCAATTATCACTTATCATGATTTACAGATGATAGACAGTTCAATGTTAGTTAATATGGTTAACCAAAATGAAATTCTTGGGTTAAATCTCAATAGATAAAGCTTTTGAAACTAATATATTTGTAACCAACATAGGTATACAAATGTCTAATGCAACATTCTGTCATTAATGTAGAGGAAACTCAGTCAGGGAAGAATTGTGTACATTACAAAACTATTCTCTAAGTTGAAGACTACAGGTTTGATCAATGAAAACTACTCTCTGTAATTTGAAATTTAATTCCAAACCTAGACTCATAACCATGATTAAGAAAATTCTCTCTTATTTTTTCCCCCTAGTTTTTCAATATACATTAAGAACTGTTTTTAAAATAATAATTTTTCATTTTCAATTTCAATTTCCCGTAGATCAAGTAAAATTCTCTAATATATAAAAATCTGAATCCCTTATGTAACAACTGATGACACTGATTACCGGTAATTTGAAAGATTAAGAAACATACAAATCATCCCACAACAATATAAAAATGAAAATATATGAAAGCAAAATAAAATGCAATTTCATAACAAAGCAAACAAATAATTATTCATACGCACCCTTGAGTACTTGTTGTTCAGCAGTATCATACTAGTACTGGAGTTCCGAACATCGTAAACCTTCGACACAGGGCTTGCTTTTGGCCATGGTACGCTATTGAATGGGATTCTGAAATAAAACATAAATAGAATAAAATACTGAGACTTTTATTAATTCCTCATATCCTCATATTGTTTAAAAAAGAATTGTCTTGCTGATTTTAACATTTGTGTTTCATTTTCTGAAATTCCCCTAATTTCCATATGAAAAAAAATGCTACATTGCCCTTGAATAGGCTGTCTCTAATGTCTCAAAAATACCCCAATTTAAGAACTGTCCTTTTAATGTCAGAAGTCCGAACAGATCAAATCAAGGTCTATTCATTCTCAGTCAATGAAAATGACAAAGTAAACAAATATAATTAAATACATAAAAAAAACCTAGCAAGATGACAATGAGTTAAGAAATGAGATTCAAACAAATATAAAAAAGCAAAAATTTGGGAAATAAGATATCTACACGATGCTTGATTGCTAAAATAATTTGTCTTACCATGCTAACTTCATGGACACAAAATGGAAAGAGTGTCGCGAGAATTCAGCAGTTCCATAAACTGACCACTCAGTAAATGATTGTGGACAATTAGGTCCAAGCTAGAGTGGACTGTTTCTAGGCTTCATACAAAAAGATCAATATGCCGGATTCTTTGATCTTGAGGCAAAGCATGGAGGATTTGATAACGATTGGAATGATGTTCATATATCAATGTTATCTCATGCAGTTTCATTCTTACTGGGTTAAAGTCATAGTCTCATTTTTGCAAGGCAAATTGTAATAAATGCCGGACAAATGGTTCACCACTCACAGAAATCTTTCCCCTGACATTTGCAACAATTTTCAGAACTCTGCAGGCATTTTAGCCCTCAATAATGAAGTTCAAACTACCCTATCCTACCCTTAAATTATGTTTTTTTGCGAGCGTTAGTCTTTACCACGTCATTTTGCTAAGGCCGTGACGAAGAACACATAAAATTTCCCAGCTAAATATCCAATGAAAATAGCTAATAGCTTACGCTTTTCAAGTACAGAAATAACAAAAAGGTGGCAAACTCAATGAAGAATGTGTCTATTCTATCAGTACATTTAGTTTATCTTTATAATGTTGTAGTATTAGTCGAAGTACAGCACATTTTTTTTATTGCATTTCCTCAAAACAAGATGTCGGACCAATTGCAGATAGATCAGGGTCTTTAACTAATGCACGGACATCCCTTTATAATTCACAACCAGTTCTATCTGTCAAACATCTTCAATATTCAAACTATGATATTATAACCTTTTACAATATCGTTCAAACCATAACATTTAAATCTTTTTTTTTTAAATTCAGATTAGATTTATCTTTCTTGCGTCAAAAAAATATTTTGAAATTTAGATATAAAGGACAAAATACAACCACTTTGACATTCAGACAGAAAACACATTTCTCATTTTTTTCATCACTAGTTTTGATAAGATGTTGTATACGTAGAAGACAGCTAGCCAATTAAACGCTTAAGTGTCAACATAATCAAAATCAGATTCTATTCTCCCTTTTTTAATCCAAATTCACTTGCCATTAAAGACATGTGGTAGAGCATCCATTATCATGGATTAGTTTTTTTGTTTGTTTTTTTTCACATTCATCTGGGTTCATCTTCGTATCTCCAACAAATCTAAAAATATTTTCAATCAAGATTAAAAAGCACTTCTAATAAACTTGAATGACTCCATTAACAGTACTCCCAATTGAAGTACTCAATGATAGATTTCCGATGACAGCTGGATTTAGTGTACATCCGCCAGTACCTGGTGACACACTTAATCTTATGTTGTACTATTGATTACTGAGAGCAGTAGAGAGCATTCTTACTATCAGGAATACTTTAACCTTTGGTCTGCTGGAGTTAAGATGGTGTCAGACATTGGCTTGTAGGACTTCTGCATATCTCCCTAATGAAGTAGCTTCATTGATCATTTAAACCAAACAAACATTCATATTTCAGAGAATTTTTTTATATTTTTTATATTTTCTTAATAATATTAATAATAATATTATCTACTCTCCTTCTGAATTTTAGACATTTGTCTTCACAGTAACAGTTGATCAAAAGCCACGTAGCTTTATTGAATAGAACACAGCACAACATTTCACCAAAGGGGAGGGATAATCTTTGGTTGACTGAATTTGGGATGATGAAGGATTTTTGCCAGCATAGCTTCTGTGAGCCATTTGATCTTTGGTTATTGAAATGAATTGATCATTTTGAGCATGGAGAAACATTCTTATCATCAGGAAATTGGTAACATTTGGTCTACTGAAGTTGTGATAGTAAAGGATATTTGCCTGCAGTAATTCTGTTCGATCAGTTCATTTAGATTTATCAATAACAAGGGGACAAGAAAACATCTTTACAAAAACATTAACCCTTAGTCAACAATAGCTATGATGGTGTCAGACATTTGCCTGTAATATCTCTCATAGCATAGTCTATCTACATTATGTTTTTGTATTCATCACTTTATTAGAGCAACATTCTTGCTATAAGGAAAATGTTAACCATTGGTCTACCATGGTGTCACTGCATTTGATTGGAAAAACTATGTTAACAAATCCTGTTTCCGATGTATCTTTTTCTCAAAATAGTTTCGCTTGTCAAAGAATATTCTTAGTACAGCGGGCCGGGGAAATATTAATATTAGTCTTAATGTACATGGGATTGGGATGAACATGTGAAACCTAATACAATTTGTATTATCTTTGTTGAAACTGTAAGCACCTGGTCTCCAGTTAGTGCAATGCTTTTAAGTACCAGCCCTCTCAATGGAAGGAAATATAATAATTCCATTATATTTCAATAGAACTAATCAACAGTTGAAACATGACTTCTTGAACAATCAAATGTTTTAGTAAGCTAGTTGCCATAGTGTGACCAAATGAAAAGGTTAATCCTCTTAATGAATATTTACTTGGTAATATCAATGGCATCAATGTTATTATCATATTATCAGCCATCATGTTTGTTCCATTCATTAACAATCCAGCAGGCAAAAGGTTAATCTTCAATCGATGTTTTCACTGTCCATGAAATCAAGAGTTTTTCTCATCACTAGAATCAATATTATCATTGTTAACTTAAGCTTTGAACCAGCAAACATCATTTTTTCATTCACAATTTTGCTGGTTGTAATATACGTAATCAATGCTCTTATTTCTTTTGAACATCAAATAATGTTTTATTCCTTTACTATTATCAAAGAATTTTTTCTTTTACTAATGCATCAATAAATCAATATCATTGTATACTTGAATTGTTGTTCATATACATTAAATCTAAGTTCATTTAACAGACAGAGATTATTGATAAATATATTCAGAAGTATCTAAAACAATTAAATTCTTTATTCCTGCCATTTTAATATACTTCAAATGAAATTACCAACAGGTCTTTTATATAGCTTATATGTCTTAAAATGAATATTGATTGTTAAAAAAATATTAGTAAAATATATTGTGAAAATGTTCAATACAGATATCATCTTTCATGAGTGTGTCTGTTGTCTGTAAATGTTTACTGGGGTAACTACAGTCCTTTTATATTTAAGAATCTATCTACAGTTTATTTGAATTTCAGAAAACTTTTTTCAATTTTGTCAGTTCCTTATTTTTTTTGATTTGTTGACATTTTTAAACAACATTATTGTTGTTTTCCTGCATTTTAAAAAAGCATTAGAGCTTAATGAAAGTTTTAATCATAAACTAAACAATATTTTTGTAATTTGTTTTAAAAATCTTGTTTTTGAATTAGCATTTGTATTACACTTTGCAAAAAATTTATTTTGAAAATCATCATTAGAACATAATTCTTATCATAAAAAATATTTGTTTTAAATGATGTTTTATGATTAGAAAAGTAAAAAATTAATTCAGTATTCATAATTTCTTTAGAAAACTAAAAATATCAATAACTGAGCACTTGTAAACCCTGAAAACAATGAAGAGAAACCAAGAATATCCCAAAGGACCAATAACAATATTTGTTTTTCCTGTGGCTAGCAATAAACAAGACAACAATAACATCCCAACTAGACGTTATTTGTCATAATGTCATGGTGATTGGTTCTGTGTGTGATTGGTGTATAGGATGCTGAAAGGTGTAACGACTGAATATGATGATATCATATATCAAATTTAATAGTCTTTTAAGGGCTTTTAGAAAGTGATATAACATATATGAGATCATAGAAAATCTTGTCATTCTCAAATTTTATAGTTTGCAAAATCTATAAAAATGGGAAAATATTATGAGGGCATCTTTGAAATTATTTATAGATTGTGTGGATAGATCACAATGTAAAATTTATCTGTTAAACTATGTTTAGCTATCCAGAAAGTGAAAAATAGTGCGAAGATAATTTTCCAAAATATGAAATCAAATTATTGATCTGAGAAACTTATGACCAGAAGCTTGATTTCGTACCAAATTGAATGACAATAGTACAAAACTTTTCAATAGAAAAATCATCATAAAAAGATACGAAAGATCTTATTTTGATTTTGCATATACTTTTCTTTAAAATTACCAAAACAATTTAAATGCTTACTTTTGATACAAATATTGACTTATAGATGATAAACTTATGTTACCTGTAAGGTGATAATCTCTTATATAACTTCTTATCTGCATATAGTTTTCTTTCCCATGGTTCCATGTTAGCAATTTTCTCTTTTTCAGATTGTCGTCTCTTATATTCTTTATCCTCATCCTTATTTTCTTTCTCTTTATTTTCTTTATTATTATCTTCATTATGATCTTTCTTAGTTTCTACATTTTCATCTTCCTTATTTTTTTCTTTTTCTTCATCCTTCTCATTTTCATGGATTGTTTCAAATTTTACAGTTGTAACATGATTATTTTCAGATTCTCCCTTTTTCTCTTCTTTATCTTTGTCTTCCTTTGATGACATTTTAGAAGTTTTTCTGTTCCTTGGGCTTCTTTATATGTAACTTTGAAATTTTGCTTTTAAAAGATTTGCCTTTGTTAAATTGATAATACACCTCATGTATTTATGGGTGAACTGTGTTCTTCTAAATGTCCCTCTTGTTGATGTAGCTTTTAAAATGTTGTTTCAACACAAATTCTTATAAATTCTTTGTCCAAGGAAATCTTCACCATTTGAAAGAACTTTTATCCTCTTTTAACTTTCACTTGATTAAAGAGACAAAACCAGGAAGAGTCACGATGGTCCTTTGCTATGTTCATATCAATCTTCATCAAATCTTGTCTCTACAGCATGTAAACCTTGTTGAGTAAATACTGTTTTATCTCCTTTCATACTGCCTCCTGTGTTTTTAAGTAATGTCTTCTTTTACTCTCCTTAAAATTGCTCTGTGAAAGATCATTTTCCCTTTTAGGGTCCATCAAACAAAAAAATCACCTTTCCATTAGAATGTTAGTATAATCTCTTTCTTATAAATTCCTTTCCAGATGGAACAGAGCAAAAGGCATTACCGCCAGTTTTCCTGATTCAAAATGTCTCACACAGTGGTAATACATATAATATAATGTTAAAATTATATCAAATTCAATGGTCCCATCCATCTAAACATGCATTGTTAGCCTCTTGTTACTCATCAGAAATAAGATGTTTATTTTCTTTCAAAAAGAAATGGAGATGTATATGTTCTTTCACGTTTGATAGATAATTAGATGAGAATGAAATATGTCTCTTTTTTTCACTACAGATGGATATGAAGAAGTATATTTTTTCACATAAGATAGAAATGTCAATGTCTTTCTTCTGTTTTCCAGAATCAGACAGACATTTACATGTATATTTTATTTACTTTAGATAGAAAAGAGATGTATATCTTCTTTCACAACAGACAGAAATGTAGATGTTTATTTCTTTCACATAAAATAGAAATAATATACATGTCTTCTTCCACATCAGACAGATTTGTAGAAGTATATCTTCACATCAGATAGATAAATAGATATCAAACATCTTTCACCCAAAAAGATATGTAAACCTTCTTTCACATCAGATAAAATGCCAATCTACACCTTGCACCTCAGATAGAAATGTAGATATGCACTTTCCTTCACATCAGAGAGAAGCATGAATTTATATTTTCTTTCACATTGGTTAGAAATGAGATGTCTTCTTTCACGTCACAAATGTAGATGTATATCTTCTCCGACATCACATATGACTTCCTTAACATCAGAGGAAAATGAAGATACTGATGTATAATCTTTTCTTCACATCAGATCTTTATGTATATCTATAAGTTTCACATCAGGTAGAATTATATATGTATATCTTCTTCACATCACACAGATCCAGACAACACAACTCTCAAACACACACCAGGTAAATCCATCACCTGCGCTAATTGATTGCTAGATGCACCTAGCGAACATACCAGGTGTCTTCTGCCATCCCAATGGCCTGACACTGTGGATGACAATCAGCAGGTTATTACGGTTGATATTTCCCACAAATGGATGAGTCCATTTATCTCCAACAAGTAGTTTAGGAGAATCCTCATGAGAGTGTTTACATTATTCAGGGTACTCTTGTGAAATGTTGTCTCGCACGGCTAATTTCATTGAACGTATATTTTAGAAATGGCAAATGTCTTTGATCGTCATTTTTTTACACCAAAAATAAAAGAAATTTTATCTACTAAAAAAGGAGAATGTTAATTTTTTTGGTGGCATTATTCTATGATGAATAGAAATTGGAGAATAATCAATGTGTTCTAGTAGATGATGTTTTGCATGAACTGTTTTCTCATCTGGTTTTTTTTTACAATTTTATACATGCAAAATTGATGAATTTCTTTGATTTTCAAGTTTTCATAAAAGAAAACAAACATATTTGAATTTTGAAAAATGTATATTAGTTAAATGCATTATTCTTATGTTATATTATTCATAAGTTAAGGGAATATGGTCAGTATGGTCCATCAGGTATTCTTGTCTCATTAATTCAATTGATTGTCTGTATATCAAAGTAGTTTAATAACAGAAATTATGATGAATCTCTTTTATCTACATTTCTACCTCCCCCCCCCCCCCCCCCAAAAAAAAATGAATTGTAAAAGTTTAGCATGGAGTTCATACCATTTGTTTGGTGTACTATTGTGAAAAGATTCATAAGTCACATGGCTAAATCTGTTATCTTTATCTCATGAAAGCCTAACTGATTGTCTGGAAACCTAGGAAGAATGGATAGTTATTTTTTTTTTAAACTGAAATGTTTTCAGCACATTAGATTAATCATGAGCATATGTCTAGGGTACAGACAATGTGATAAAATGCTCTCATTCTTTTTTTGGAGCAAGCTTAAAACATAAAAACAGTAAAAACTGTTACAATAAAAAATAGAGCCATGGGCTCTGTAGCTCATCAGACTTTTGATAGAAATAGGTGTTTGGGTTTAGACCATGGGATCATGGGCAGTGTAGGAAAGATAGCCTGTCCCAACGTCCGAGTTATTCACAATCAAATAAAAAAGGCCCATTGCCCATTTGGGGTCAAGGGGTCACCGAACCTACAATTCAGAATCCCCATTGTCCAAGGAGTCTACACACAACTATTAAGCTATCAAGACCTTTTGGAAATGGAGAAGAAGATGAAAGTAGGATTTTAAGGTTTTGACCCCTGTGACCCCATTTGGGGTCATGGGGTCACCAAACCTACAATTTAGAATCCCCGTTGGCCAAGGAGTCTACACACACCTTTTCAGCTCTCTAGACCTTTTGGAACTAGGGAAAAAGATGAAATTAGGTTTTTTAGGTTTTGACCCCTGTGACCCCATTTGGGGTCATGGGGTCACCAAACCTACAATTTAGAATCCCCGTTGGCCAAGGAGTCTACACACACCTTTTCAGCTCTCTAGACCTTTTGGAACTGGAGAAGAAGATGAAAATAGGTTTTTCAGGTTTTGACCCCTGTGACCCCATTTGGGGTCATGGGGTCACCAAACCTACAATTTAGAATCTCCAGTGCCCAAGGAGTCTACACACAACTATTCAGCTCTCTGGACCTTTTGGAACTGGAGAAGAAGATGAAAATAGGTTTTTCATGTTTTGACCCCTCTGACCTCATTTGGGGTCATGGGGTCACGAAATCTACAATTTAGAATCCCCATTTGCCAAGGAGTATGCACATAAAATTTCAGCTCTCTAGAGCCATTGGTTCTGGAGAAGAAGTCGAAAAAGTGAAAAGTTTACGGACGGAAGGCCGGACGCCGGACGCCGGACGCCATGCCATGCCATAAGCCCATCGGGTCTTTCAGACCTGATGAGCTAAAAACATTTCATTAACTAGTTTCATGATTTTATTAATTTTTATTCCTTAGATGTTCATAAAATATGTAAAACCCATTCAATTTCAATCTTGTTAAAAATGCATAGACATGAGCTACTTTGTTAATGAACAAAAGAAACATGAGTAATTTGGTTTCTTTTCAAGTAAAGAACAATGCATTTGTATCAGGATTAGAGTTATTTTCATTCACAATCTTACAACAATTCTTAAATAATGATTATTAAAATACATAAAACAAGACATGTCTATGAAGGAAATTTTTTCACATACCACAATCTAAATCCTGTCACAAAATAAAAAAAAATGAACCATATTAATATTAATGATATTAATAATGTGTCTTTTTTTGAGCACACAAGAATAATTACAGTACTTAGTCATTGTATGGTCTACAATCAAGCATAAATCAATCCGGTATCTGATTCTCTTGGTAAAGATTTGTATAATTAGCTCAAACACTTTTGTCAATAAGCACATACAGTATTAATGACATGGTCAACAACCATCTCCTACATCAATGATTTGATGATAAACTCTTATATGAAGATTATTGGGTTTGTGTGCCTATATTGAATCAAATGTAATTTGACCTACTACTTTTTTCTAGATATATGATACAAGTATGATGGTAAATACTCAGATAAAAAAATTTATAACGCCTACCTACAAGCCTGTTCTAAATTATTCAAATTTATCACAATTGAAACAAGTGTCTACATGTTAGATATAACATAGAAGTATGAATACCATATAACAAATGGGAAAAGAATTGACTCTGAAAATATTTTTTTAAATTTCTAAAGCTATTAAATGAAAGTTAAAACTTTCACACACATTACAAAAGAGCACATTTCTGTACATGTATCTCTAAGACTGTAAAATGTGTTATTGTGTACACATAAGAAACCCAATGACAGTGTGCTCCTCAAATAACATGGTTACCTCCCCTTTGTAATAAATAGTCTAACCTGTCATTGATAGATTCAATCAGGCATGTCTGTCTAGAATATCAATGTCAGACGTGTTATGCATGATTTATCCTGGGCAAACGAAATAAACGCTCAAGTACCTGTTGTGTATATTCATGATCGGTATGATAATACAAAATGGAATGTTAAAAGCGGGAGCTGCTAAGCTTACACCTGTCTACATGGAGTCTACTGGGTAGATCACAACCACAATAATATCAATGGCAAAGGTTTCAAGGATTTTTTCCAAAAGAAGAAAAGATTTATTGAGAATAATGTTTGAGTCAAATGTGAAGCCAATGGTTCGTGTCCTCTTTGAAAGATTTCAATATCTTTTATCAAAAGAGAAACCATATTGATATTATGTTTGCATGTATAATATTCATAAAATACCTTTATTCATAGATCTCAAAGCTTTTTAATTTGTTTCCTATAACCCTTTCACCCCTCAGACACATTATACTGAATTACTTCAAGGCTGTAAGGTTACTAACTTACTTACTTACTTACTTACTAATTTATTATTGCACATGGTAACATAAAATTCTGAATTTTACCATTTTATCATTCTCTTATTGTTTTAAAAACCTCTTATTTCCATCATATGGTATTAATATAAATTGCTTTTATGAGGTGTCCCTTGATCAAACTACAAGCAATTTTACAATGACTTAAACATTTCATTTTTGTAACGATACCCATTTTATCAATTCTCTTATTGGTATAAAAACCTCTTATTTCCATCAGATGGTATAAATATAAATTGCTTTTACAAGGCCTCCCTTGATCAAACTACACGCAATTTCACAATGACTTAAACATTTCATTTTTTAACGACGCCAATTTTATCAATTCTCTTATTGGTATTAAAACCTCTTATTTCCATCATATGGCATTAATATAAATTGCTTTTACAAGGCCTCCCTTGATCAAATTACACCCTCTTTCACAATGACTTAAACATTTCATTTTTTAACAAGGCCCATTTTATCACATGTTCAGTCCCAAGGGAACTTCAACCATACATTTCAAAGTTCAAAAAGAATGTTAAATGACTACCAACAGATCTACCCAGCTCGGGGTATTCATCGTTGCTAAGACCGCTAATGTCTATATCCTGGTTACACAGATAGCTGTGTAAAGCATGGTCTCAGCGTCGCGTGTAACTCTCCATTTCACTGACTAACAATTATACACCTTATCAGTCAACTAACAGGAGATATATTACCATATCCCCACTAATAACTATCTGTATTTGTCTGCTTTCTTCAGTACTACATTCACCAATGCAACTGCAATTTTCTTTAAATTTTCTATGTCAAATATAAAAATTTTGTTGGTTCTATCTTAAAAATATAACAGGGCTTTTGGAAGCCTGGACTTGATATGAGATGATGAGAGGGGCAATTTTGCAAAGAGTCTCATTCTGGTTACAAAGTACAAAGCACATGTATGGGGAAAGATCTCTTAAACAGGAAGTATCATTAAAGAGCCACTCCATGAGTTGTTGGAGTCATATATGCCAAACTTAATCAATGGTGTCATTTGATCGCCAAGTATCGACTGTTACCAAAAAGACACATTTTAAAGCTTATTGGTTTTTCACATTGACAATATGAAGGTAGAACGTCACAATTAAGATAAAAAACCGGACAGTGGCGCGCGTCAAATAGTCAAACGTGATTTTGAATACTTATTTAAAACAGCCAGGAGGGCAGTTAGGAGTTGATAGTGTTTGTTAGGTTATATAACTAGTATCCATGTATATTGGACGTGCTATCTACACCTCTGTGCATTTATAAGGCTGTTTTTAGATTTTCATGGAAAACCAGTATTTGTCATATATATGACTTTTGGACATGAAAAGTTAAGATGTTTTGATTTCATATCACCACATGACAATTAAGTTTGTATCAAAGGTAAATGATATGTTATGAAAATCACGGAGTGGCTCTTTAATGTTCAATAACAGGTTCTACTACTTATATCAGAGTAAATGTGGTACTCAATGTTGTCACAGACAGTCAGGTGCTTGATTGAACTGGTTTTGAATTTACTGACAAATGAAAGAGGTTTATCAATTGGCTCACAGCAAATACATTTTACTTAGTACTGGTGTTAAGGAATGAGAAGTCGTCTGATTAAAATATAAAGATATCAAACATCAATGATAAAAAAACACAACTTGCCAATCAAAATTCTTTGCATATAGTATTTGTTTTAATTTAATACTTTTAGATTATGAAGATAATTCCCAAAAAGTTAGATGAAAGTATATGGCACTGAAAAATGTTCAATGTTACCATAGGCTTTGCTTGTAAGTGGTTGCTTTAATTACACAATGATACTTTTTTAATTTTTTGATAAAGAAATAAGGTTTATTGAAGGACCAATTTTGTAAGCTTATTGAGATGTTTAAGATATCAAATGAAAAATAAAAATTCCCCTTAACAGAAAAAATTCTTTGCTAAAATATGTTGTCACAGATTGTCAGTTTGTTTAAACCTAGAAAGTGGTTAATCAGTTGGTTTAGTATCATAAATAAATATGACTTTTTCATTCTTTTATATCAGGAATCTTAAAGCAAAGAATTTGAAAAAATATATCTATCTCTGACAACTTTTTATGCAATTAGATATCTATTGGAAATCAATATCTAAATTATTAACACATTAAAATGAATCCTTTATATCAAGAACATAAAATAGATTCAATATGGGCTAAGATGAAATTGGAAAGTAATCTTGAACGTTTTTATGATTAAGACTAATGAAAAAAGCATGTTAATTATTCAAAAACTCTTATATATAGTAAATGAAAAACTGTAAATCACTAAAATAGTATAATCACAAATAAAGTGGAGGTAAATGTAAATCTCATAAATTTTTGTGTGATAGTTGCATAGAAAATGATTAATTTGTTTTCATTTTATTATTTTATATGTTTTAAAAAAATAACTTTTTTCAAAGAACAAGTCTAAAATCCTTCCAAAAAATCCTTCCGAAAAAATTGTCCAAATATGTCCGATGACATATAACCACATTTCACTGTTCCCATTCCATATATGTTCAAAAATATTATTTTATGTCATCAAAAAGTGAACGTAAATGTGATAAACATTAAAGGCATAGGAAACCTTTCATACAATAGAATCACTTTCAATTGTTACTATGAAACTACAGAAAGTCCCCTTGAATAAAAGTTGCTTTACAAATGCATGTAAATAATGCACATGAAAAGATATTGGAAAATCTTTTGATAAATTGACATTAATTTTATTATAATAAATTCACTATGAAGATGCCTTCTTTAAAAAGTGACTTTTTGCCATCATTCAGTAACGGTGAATATGAGAAAACCATGCAAAGATCATATTTAACCGACAACCAACATTAGGTATGACATTTCGGACATTACACATGTCGGTGACAGTCGGTGTTGACATGGACCATGATATATACGAAAGGAAATTAGAAACTGACGCTAATTTCGCCACTGCGATACAACCTACGGCTATTTGATTGAGAGGATAATTGAATGAAATCAAGCACGGGTGGTAACTTTGTTTGACAAGGCTATTGATCACTGCCATCGAAATTACAGGTTCTCTGTAATTGTTGCAATCCTCGGCAGTTTCCGCAATTAACGAAACTAACTAAATAATGGAGAAACATTGACAACAGCAGCGTCTACATATGTGGAAAACAAAGTAGAAACCATTTTTTTATCAATAAAACTACCCAAAATAGCAATTTCTCTTAATGGACTTGCCTGTTGTTATTTGACCAAAAATGTCAAACATATGGTTGAGTAAAAGGTGTTTAACCCATAAAGTATATGGATGTGGTTTGAGTGCTGTATGTTTACCTAGAGCCGTTTTCCACCTTTAATTATGAATCGGTCAATAAAAGCGTATAGATTTACAACACAGTTCCTGTGGCATGAAAAAAATCAAAGAGTTGTTATTTTGAATTGTTTACTTTATCAATCTTTGAGCAAACTCACTGAAGCAGGTAAACAATGACTTAATTATGAATGAGAGGTGAATTATGCCTTATAGGGTTCTATAGACTTCTGTGCTATTATTAATTCTCTACATCACAATAATATAAAGCTTTTCTGTTTGACGCCTGTAAAAGAATTTCCATATCTACAAGTTTTTTTTTACTTAAGTTTTGAAAAGAAGAATGAAATGTAATAAAAAGGATTATTAAATGGTACTTTATTATAACAAATTCACTATGAAGATGACTTCTTTGAAAAGTGACTTTTTGCCACGATGAGTACCAGTGAATATGAAATAACCATACAAAGATCATATAAAACTGACAACCTACATTAGGTTCGGACATTACACATGTCGGTGACAGTCTGTGTTGACTTGGAGGAAAAAACTTTGGTTACCTGTATGTATTATTATCATATTATGACTTTGTTTTTTACATCTTTTTTTTGCATTAGAATGAAAAAAGACATAATAACAATAACAATAAAAGATGGTGTCATATTACATGATGTGCCCAAGAATTGTCTATAAAATCAATATGATAAGGATATGATGCATTGTTCTTGACATGTTGAAGAAACTATTTCTGACAGCCATCATCTCCATGTCTTTATTTATTGCTGACAAAGAAGCTAAATTTAAACCACAAATTTGGGTGTGATGCAGCAGGGCTTAATAAACTGGTGATGGAAACTGGTGTGATTAATGCCTTGCAGGGGAAGGTGGTATCTTACCTGGAGAACCTGCTGTTTATCTCCGCCGGTGTGTCGGTGCGTGAGGATGGTGTGGAGTAGTTGTTGAGACCTGGTGATTTAAACAGCGGCCCAGGACACAGGCTCGTCATCCTGACAGATCCTGGAGAGGTCTGGTAATATCCGGTACTGGAGAACAAAATGAATTTTCATTCTAAGCTCTAAATGTTTCCACTCATTGAATTTTAAAGGTTTTCTTGTTGATCATGTTGAGATAGCAAGGTAGATGCCAATCTCTAAATCATGAATGAACTTACATAATTTGCAACTAGTAAGTAATCTTGTCATGAGTGTTTGTTTATACTTTTTATGATAATTTCATCTTGATGATATATAAGCTAAAGTCTATTGTAATCTTTTTGTTAATGCTGTGAGATAACATGATATCTGTTGTAATATCAAATTCTTTAAACTTATCTTTGGAACAATTTTGTAGAATACTAGAAGTTCTTTTGGTTCTTCTATTGATGAAGTAACTCAGGAAGGCAAAAATATATTTATACAATTTATACAAAATATCGTCCTTATGTAAATCACTTCAAAATGCCTTTCAAAGACTTGAAGTTAATCAGGATATTAAAAATTAAAGAAATGTAATACTTATGAAGAAATAAGTAATAATTCAAAATACAATGGTGTCGTCCTGAGAGATCTAAGAAATGTGCAAATGCCAAATTTTGATGAAAAGTTACGATGTAAATGTTCTTCAGAGCCCTTTTTGAAAAGTAAACTACCCTTTTCAAGCTAAATTGTTTTTAAATGTATTCATTAAAGATTAAACACATCATTTTTAAATATAAGTACATTTTTATTTCATTTTGAAACAAGCTGCAACAAGGATAAAATATTACAACTGAAATTTTTAATTGAACTATTCATTTGCTAAATTTTAAAGATTTTTTTTCGAGGTTTTAGAATCTTATGTAATGTTATTTCATTACATTAATACATAGTATGCAATCTTTTTGCATAATAAAATTCTATAATAAAGGTCTTATAACTTCTTATCACATTGTAATATAATCCATATTAAATGTAATCCATATAGAATAATATAATCTGTATATGATATAATCTGTATTGAAATAACTTCTTGACACCTGATCATAAGGTATGCAATGAAGCAGAACTACTATATTAAAGCGTTGATAAACAAAATTATACTCATAGTGGAGGTGTGAGAACACACATTTCATTAAATGATACTTATCACAACACCTCATAATGGTATACCGCCGTTCGAAATACCTGCCGCAGCCCGACCGCCCGGGACAGGTTGTTTTCAACTCGGACTGCTAAATTTTTAATTACCCCTGTCCGACCGTCGGTAAAAGTTAAGCCTTATGAAGTTTATTAAAGTTTAGTGGTCAGGCAGGTTTCGGTCAGGGCTGGCAAGTTTTTGAGCTAGCCAGCCCTGTGGTCTGGCTTAAATTCTTGTAAGTTTCATACCCTGGGTATACGATACGATTCATGACATATTTCATATTTTTAGTTTTCTAAGTACAATTGTTAATGCTCTAGATTAACACCTTCTCAATGTTTTGAGAAAATGAATAATTTTAAAATCAATAATACATACTATGATACAGGAAAAGTATATGTATATCATGAAATTAAGAATTACAAAGCACACTACACTAAAAATATTTACAATGTTTAGACTTGAAAGCAAAAGACCTTCAAATGCATGCTCATAGTATCATGCTTATATTGCATATAGAAGACTTATATGCATATTTATGTGCAACTTCTTTATTCTGCAAATCAAAGAAATTGAATTAAAGGTAAAATTAAGTTAATATATATAATCATTAATAACATAAGCGATATGTATCCCCATTCCAACTTTAATCATACCAATTGAATTTGTGAGAAGTTGTTGAATAGTTATAGGAAGTTATGAAAAACTCACCAAATTTTGTTCCTCATAAATAATTTTTTAAAATAAACTTAGAAATTAAATTCTAAATTTTGTTATAAAATATTTCTTGTTTTCATAACCTCTCATGTTAACTGCAAAAACAATATTGTACGAAATTCAAACTAGACAAAATATTACTAGATATTATAAAAAGATTAACTAAAAATCTTTCTTCAAAGATTTCAACTAAACATAACTTGAAAACAAGATCAGTGTATAAAGATATTTAAAGAAAAACTTACAATTTCTGATTCTTCTTGTAAGACATATCCCTCCCAATGTGTAACTAAATGTTTAACTATTCTTCCTGTGTTAGGTTATTATAAAAGGTTTAACATTATATCACCCTTAATAATTTACATGCTCTTTCACAATAGACACACACACCCAGCATGAAATTGTCAATCTTAATCAATTACAATGTTGTTAGTCCCATCATCAAACAGTGGGTCTGTATAATCAATATAAATACCCACAAGCACAAAACACTGTCACAACCACCGGATATTATCAACATCATGACTGCAATCGATAACTCCATACCTAATATTATCACAAGGGAAAGCAAACAATAGAATGTGGAAATCAGTTAGTGAAGATGTATGAAATCAAAGCACTGAGATACAAACTCAGATTTTAATATCATTCTGATTTTCATATAGTATAGTACATATCCTTTATGTGCTAGTTCATTAAATTGGTGTTAGAAATAAAATCTCTTGGATAGATATATATAGACTTATATTTTGATATGCAACACTGAGTAATGTCTCCTCTCAGAACTAGTGTATTTTGTATTTTGAAAAGAAACATTGAGAAAATTAATAATTCGAATTATGTCAAAAAATGTTTCATTGTATTTTGTATTTGCAATCATGAAATTGAAAGCATCAGAGTCTTATGTCCTTTTAGGTGGAACATTATAGAATTCTTTATTTGCCTTTCAATTCAGAGTCTTCAAGAACTTTACCACAATGATCAAAAGCAAAGCACCGACACAAAATAAAACGATTTAAATTGTTCCTATATTTCTCGAAAACAAGTTACTGAGCAAAGCAAGTTAAAAACGTTTTTTTATCATTGGATCACAATCATAATTGGAAGATTAATAACATTGGCAAAAAAACATTGGAAAATCCACAATTAAAGGGATATTGATTTTCATTCTTGTATCAGAAATTGTATTCATTGGTTTGATTCTTCAATAACATTCTCAAAAGCATATCTAATAAAGTTTTGATGAATTTTGATATAATTAAACATGATAATCTATGTGTAAGAAAGTATTTGGTGATTAAACATAAAAGTGTTAAAATAACCAAACTGTGTTGGCATTACAGGGATTTCAAACCAGTTTCAAAACATGAAAGGGCAAATTAACTTCTCTTAAAAAACTTTTATGGCATTGCAAAACTGGTAACCAAAAAATACCTTCCTTGAAACCAAAGAGTGATTAAGTCTTGAAGGGTTTCTAGAAGTGATTTACATAGGGAAGACAAGATTGTCTGGATAACAGCTTCTTTATTGTGAATTTCACAATAAAGAAGTTGTAATCCAGAAAATCTTGTCTTTAAAGAATGATTGTTAATTTCTGAACATTCATATACTTTAAAACACAGATCACACCAATAAAACTCATCTTAATAGATTAATATTGTCAAGTCAATATTTCTTCTCATACAAGCTTTGTTATGACATTTCTCACTTTTTTCACTAAGAGACTTTATCATGAACATTGTTTATGAATTAATTCTTATCTAATTTTATCATGAAAATATTACAAAAGATTTTAATGGTAACATTTATGTGAATAAAACTGAAGAATTATTTCATATGTTTCACTTGGAAATAAGTAACTAAAGCAATAGATTTATCTAGGATTCAATTGTATTACCAGCAGGTCAACTTAAAAAGTTAATTAATATATTTCAAATCCATCCATGATGCTTACATTTCAATTCCATATCCTTTTAAAAAATGTATCCACTGTTAATTGTGATTATATACATTATATGTCTTTGGAGAGTTAGAAATATATTACTAACTGGAAGAAATCTATATTTTGGACCCCGCTCTCTCTAATAGTACAACTTCTTGAACTGTTACAAGAATTCTGGACGTTTTACAAGAGAGGGAGTTTTTGAGAAGTGACAACACAAGCAGTAACATACATACCAAATTGTTGTCACTAATTATCATTTCCTATAATATTACTACAACAACAAGAAAAGTGAAAATGGTTTTGTGACCATTTAAACAAACTGAATTAGTTTTGGGCATGCCTTTGAAAATTTAACGAAATCCTATCAACATTTTATTCTCTATGTTGTAAAAGAATTGCCTGACCATTCATACAAACTGAATTAGTAGTAACATATGCATTTTTTGGCATCCCTATGAGAAACGTTTTATTCTAACATTTTTAAAATATTGCCTGAGCACAAGAGGAAAACGCAAATGCTAATCTATGAGGGAATTGTTTAGACAGCAGCAAACACATTCAGTGTTGGAGAGATAGCTGCCTCGGTTACAGGTAAGCAGCGGTCGTTATCAATAATTCACACCTGCTTAGCTGGGAGTTAATACATTTCTGCATCTTCTAGCACTTCTATTCTGCAGGTGTTCAATAACAAAGATCATATTGATTTTTTAACAATAACATCTATTCTTGAAAATAAGCAATATGAATATTGTAGAATTCAAAGAATTATGTAAATTTTGTTAAAAGTTGCCCAGGTGTTCAAAACATTAGGTTATTTATTTCAACATTGATTACTGAAGGTTGTAATTCATGTAATACATGAATTATTGCTGAATTTATGAAAAATATGTTACCATTCTGAGGTTCTGTTAGTGTTATACCAATGTTCAATAAATAATGTCATCTGATATAAAAAGATTTAAAGAGACATTCCATGATTTTCATATTGTTTAATTTGATTTTGATGAAAGGAAAATAACTATAAATGTATATTTGAATCGAGAATATTTTGCATTTGTATCAGTAAACACTGAAAATATGACAGCATGTTAAAGTGAAAATCGAGCAACCATCTTAAACAAGATGAGAAGAATAAACAACAGCACGGATCCATGGGGAATCAAAACGCTCCCCATCCTTTTTAATTTCTTATTATACTTCCAGGATGAAATAACTCAACCCCTTTAGAAATATGTTGATCACCTGGTTACTCATCACACATGAATACCACTTATCAACAAAATCATAATAATGAAGGGAATTTCTCATTAATGCTAGTTGGTTTCCTGCATCAATTGTTTAACAAAATTCATCAGCTTAATTATATCAGATTATAATTTAATATTTTCATTAAAATAATCAAATTTGAAGTAAAATGACAATCATTTAAAGAAATGAAATTGCATAAACAATTTGATACACCTAAGTAATCATTTTTTTATATGAAGTAAACTGTTATTAAATAAAAAATAATGTCAGTTTTTAATTTTCAGTTTAATGATTGCTATTCAACTATGATGAATTGTTAACACTTTTAACAACAATGTTATACAAAATTGAGAAATGACCATGACCTAAGAAAATAATAACACTCAAAGCAGGTGTGATACACAAATATGTTCCTTATAATTCAAGGATATCGATTCTAAATGATTCCTCTTATTGCTTGAGTAAATATAGCGAGCTTCACCTGACATAAAGGGGTCCTGTATAGAGTAAGAGGCACAATACTAAACTTTGTGACTTTAGTTAACAGTTATTGATTTATCAAATTTGTCGAAAGTTTACAACATGATTTGCTTTGATATATGTTAATGATTTTTGATCGTGTACAATAAAGTCTCTTACCTCTGTGCTGTACTGAATACTTGTAAACTTTACCGTTCGACACAGGTATCACAAACCGGTGTACAGTTAATTACTTCCTCCGGGAAATCAATCCGTCTCGTCAAACATGTTCTCTTTTTAAACGGAATCGATATTTGTGCTTCATCATTTTGACACAGGAAATTGAACGATTTGCTGTTGCTCTAACGTTTTAACAGTTAACGTAAAAAGACGTACAAGTTGTAATTAATCTTGCAAAAGAAATATACTTTTCGGCACAAGGACGAGTGCATAGTCGAAAACCATCATCTAATCAACTGCTGAAGTCGACGCTGAAGAACACATCGCTATTCATATTACGATTATCAGTTTTTATTTGATAATAGTTCTCAACAATACAGGAACAATCTAGTCGTGGATGTTTTGTTATCATTCACTTACAGACAAAATTGTTAGGAAATCCCTTTAGACATAAATGATTAAATCTTGAATAAATTGTAATCTATTATCCATTTTGTTTTTGTTAAATAGGGTAATCAACTATAAACATTAATATTGTTATCAACAACACGTTTTCAACCCCACTCTCGGGAAACTTTTTGCGGATCAAATAGACAATATTTCACAAGACTCCGACTGGTATTACACCGGCGTCAGCCTTCACCATGGTAGCAGATCACGGGAGAAACCCGCAAATACTTACCTGGTTCAAAACCAGGCGCCGGCGTGCGTAGAGATTGCAACCGCTCATTTATAATTTACCTGTTTAGTGTTCGGGTGTTCTAACCATGCATGTTGTACTGGGCCCGTTGTTGACTGAAATTGCTAAACAACTTTGGTTAATATTTTAACAACTATTTCATTGATGTTCGATCTTCATGCAACACAAGTTTTGAAAAGTCGATCGTATTTTACGACGAATGAATTATTAAAACAATAACTTTAGAGTGTGATTACCTTTTTAAAGCATATTCCTTTAACAGGAATTGCGTAATTCATGATTTTGTTAACAAAAAAGTTTAACAATTTATTTTCCAATCGAAAAAAATTGCAATCACATGTATTTAGAACTATTCTTTTCCCAAATGTTCAACGTACCTCAAATAGATATTTTCATTCATTAATATTGAACTTTAAGAAATTAATAAAATTTCCTTTTTTTAATATTTGTAAATGCAAAATAATTTATTTTCTTCAAGAACGCTCAAGACGTGCAGAACTTTGACGGCTTGGGTTACAAATATCTCTGCTTTATTAAGACAAGAGACAGGGTGATGCTTGATACAACACGGGGGAATTAAAACAAATTAAAAGAATTTTTTGGCAACCTTCATATATCCCTCAAAAGAAATACATTAGGCAAGACCTGGACTCACTATGGGAAGCTTTCATTGAATTATTGAGGTCCACCCGTTTACCGATATTTTAATCCCTTGTAAGTGAACTCAAAATAATTGGCTTCGTATTGACACAATTCTATAGGTCAACCTTAGTCTGCCCATCCGGCATCGTTATACTACGTAATTCAATCATTATGTAATCTATCTTTCCTTTAAAGGTTCCCTATTACATTATTTATCAAAATGTCGGGAGCGAGCTTTAATAAATCATATAATTTGTGACCAATCCCTTACATCATGACATTGAAAAAGTTAAACAACAATTGGGTTTTATTTTTTTGAGTTTCAACCAAGACTTAAACAGTAAAGTCATGAATAAACAAAAAGCTACCTTGATACCTTCTAACTATTTATAATGGTCTAATCTTACACGGTGTTGTCCTACAAACGATAAATCAGATACCTGTTGATATAACGTACAGGTGCGAAGCCCTACCTCCACCTACCGGTGAGAATTGGGGTGCTCTGAACTTTGGATTAAACATGACTTCACACAAGACTTAAAACAAACAATTATAATAATGATCAATATGCTCCAGAGCCACTGGGCTATAGTTTATCACATTCATAAGTGGTTCAAAATGTTTTTTCATGAAAAGGTCAAACGTCAGTTACAGAATGTATTTCATTAAAACCCATTCCCAACCCTGCTGCTGTCTCTACCCTTAACTCTTCCTTGCTTTAGGGTGTGATTACAAACCCTTCATTCATCGCCCCCCCCCCCCCCCCCCCCCCCCCCCCCCCCTCCCCACCCTTAATAATTTTGCTTAAATTCCGGCAGATGAGAATAGACGTTTATCCACTGTTCACTTTCGATTTCAATCTCTGGGTCCTTGTGATGTTCTTATGTTATATGGAGACGCAAATCATTTAAAAGAGTCAGGGGAGTCCCCCTCAATCGACATTTCTGTTGCATTTCATCTTAGATTTACATACTCGGGTTCAGTCCCAAAAACTAGAGAACGGTAAGGTAGCCGAAATCGATTTTATTGAACTGCAAGTGAGTAATGTTCAGTATTTCAGTAACATCTGGCCTCAAGGTTCTCTGCCAACAGGACCTGCCATTAATTTCCAGAATCTACAAATTTTCTTTTATAATCTCTTTATCAGTATTATATTTTGGATCAGATAGTGCAGATTACTGTACTTTTTCAGTTTGAGTCCTTTGCGGGATTCGAACCCACACCCCCAGTCAGGCAACACCGCAAGCATTGGCCATACCAGCAGCTAACCAACTCGTTTATTTCGCCTTCACGCCTTTCATAATCTCATCAATTTGACCAGTTTCTACACCCATGCACACTATGATTATTTGTTGGTAGATTTCTTTAGAATATTGACCCCAGCTTTAGAAATTTATTTTTAGTCTCTAATATTTGACAACTAAGTAAAGCATAAACCTTTTTATCCAACACCCAAAGCCAGTTTTATCTCCTATCAGAGAGTTATGATGCTATTCTTACACAACTATACACGCGATGAAAACAGTGAAATCGTTGCTCAGATGTTCAAAGAAAGAATGACAGGCAATTTTGCATAGTAAAACATTGTACTAGAGTTCCTGTATGATAATCTATGCGTGTGTGCAACTCAACCGTAAATGTCACAATTGAGTTTGCATGACGAAACCTTTCAAAATTCAGACGTAATGCAAACGCACATCACCTTTAAATGCTACCATCACGTTTAAAGACAATTATGCTGTTGTAAAGGGAACTAGTTGTGTCTGAGTACAGGCAACATTCTACAAGATCAATAAGAAACGTTGAACACGCGTTGGTTGTGTAATAATTGCCGAGTGAAACCTAAACATTCAAATTGCACGAATTAACCCTTGCCTAACCGACCTATCAAAACTGATTGTGTTAACATCTCTGCATCGCCTGACATCATACCAGTCTAGACCGAGTACATGTACACATGTGTCAATCCTACCTTTAGACAGTTGTCCTTAATCTCCCAACCTGTATTCATGTTACGTAATGAGAGGTTTGTAAAGCCTCTTGCCGCTCTATTAATAAAAATGTATAATAGACAAAAACACGCTATTAGCTCCAATATTACTTAAATATCACCTTTATCTCTTGTATATGTTTGTATTGTAATGTACATGTTTTATACATGACAATGTTAAGATTTTAATTTGTCTCATTGGCCTTATGGCCGGGTGGTACAATCTTTTAAAGCTTTTATTATGTGTTGTGAGAAACTATGTACCACGTGACACATAAATAAAATATAGTTCTTCTTCTTCTTCTTCTTCTTCCTGATATCGGCCGATACGACCGGAAACTAGATTTATAACTAAATGTTTTATGCTGGACAAAGTAAGTTAAGGATATGGTTAATTATGATTAATATTTTATCAGGTGATCAATGTAAAGATATTCCAACATTTTCAGAATTTCCATATATCCCGAATTATTTTTGTCCGCCTTTTAAAAGCCTTGATGCATTGCACGCACTCGTGGTTTTGTTGTAGCGCCCTCATCGGTGGTTAGGTACAACCTTTTGGAGATGTCAGATGAGACTGTCAAGTTCATCTGCAGTTCTCTGTACAAGGGGGCACCAACTTTCAGCAAGCCTTCATAAGCTGTTTGAGTGGCATTCTAGAAGTTGTCAGTATAAGGAAGACAAGGAATTTTATGGATTATCAACTTCTTTATTGTGCTGAGCGACAAGGAATTTTATGGATTATCAACTTCTTTAATATGCTGAGCGACAAGGAATTTTATGGATTATCAACTTCTTTATTATGCTGAGCGACAAGGAATGTTATGGATGATCAACTTCTTTATTGTGCTGATAGCTCAGGCAATACAGAAGTTGATAATCCATAAAATTCCTTGTCGCTCAGCACAATAAAGAAGTTGACAATCCATAAAATTCCTTGTCTTCCTTAAGCCTACATAAGCTAGTGATTGAGAGTGGCTTAATAAAAAAAATACGTTGCAGAGGAGATTGCGTGTAGTGATGACTCTGCCAGAAGTCGCTGACTTATCTGTGACTTGTTTATCATCAACATTGATATCGACCTGTAGATCAAGGGACGGTCAATGAATTAACACTAGTTGTTGGGGAACAGTATCGATTAGTGAGAGATACACACATAGGTACTTACATTCTTACAGACGACTGAGTATCAATGGACTTTACAGGAAATCGTCACCCTACAACTAATAACAATTAACGCACTAGAAGTCATTCTGGTAAAATGAGATTTTAATGGCAGTGTTAAATGATAACAGTTTCATTTTGTTTCGGATTATTACATTTCAAGAATTTCTATGGTTATGATTATGTTGTTAAGTGACATGGGAAAGTTGATTCGACGATTTTTCGCAACCATGTATAGATAAAATAACAAACATGCACATAACACATTGAATCAAACAAACGCTACCATTAACCATGTATACAATCCATGGTTAATATGATCGTGTAACTGAGATATCGTCATAAATAATGATCGTTAATTGCAAATTGTTTTGCCTCCCTATTCATGTTTTTATGAATGGTAAACCCTTTGTTCTTGCAAACGTGGGTGTACACGAACCACGTTATGAAGTAAAAGAACACTTTTCGAAGAAGGCCACTGCATGCACGGAGGTTCGATTCGCTGATTGGACCTAATAAAAGTAGAAATATAAATTCTCGACTTTTGCACTCTCATATCGTGTATCTTATAACAGCTCGAAAAAAATTTCTAACATTTTTTAACCACTTTTGTTAAAATTTGAAATATATGTTTATCTCGACATTTAAAAACGATTTGAAGGTACCAAATTACAGAATATTTATTTTATATGTTAGAGATTCTCTGTGAGAATTATGTCCTGAAACGGCACCCTCGAAGTGAAGCCAAATCCTCAACAAACTATCTTCAGAGATGATGTATTTTCATTGAATAATAATGATGAATAAGTTTATTTGAAATTAAAATCTTACCCTCGACTTTTCTGATTCTCAAGTAAATCAATACTAATATATGATTCGGCAAGTCTGATATAAATGACTTTTAATCAAAACGTGATGATATATTTGATATCCAAACACACTTTGAACGAATTCTCTTAATATTGTTTGCCTAACAACGATGTTATTATATAAAGCGAGACGTCAGACTCTTGAATTTATATTAGAAGTTTGATTTACTGATTGACAACTTCTTCTAAATGAGTAATGGGTATTGGGGCAGGCTACTATTGGGTCAATGGTGACGTTAAAGAGACACACAGTACATTAAATCCTTGAACAAACGCCCGGCGATTTTTAATTTCAAACGCCGTTTTAACCAGACCATTATTCAAGACAGGCGATTAATCAGGGCAGGCTATTACTTATTTCAGACCCATAATATGTTGTTAATTTTTTGAAATTATTATTGGAAATATCTTCCTACGAATATCAGACATTTAATACGAATTCTGGCAAACGTTGCATCAGTTTCGTTGGTCTCGATATAATTAAAGCAACGATTATTCAAGGCAGGCGATAATTGAAAGATTTACGGTATGTTGTTCCATCTGCAGATGATTCATCGAGAAATACGGGTTGTTTTTTAAAAAGATTTTTTAATTCTTATCAGTTCAGTATATATAGTGACAACGCTCAGCTTAAAGTTGCGATTTATGATAGAAATCAGACAATGGAGCGCGCCAATTACTCAAACGTAATTTTTAAAACTTATTTTCAGCAGACAGACAAACATGGCTTGGTAGTTTTTAGTTTTATTGGCCGTTTTCGAGTGTCGTTGAAAACAGCTAATCATAAGAGAACATGACGGTGTAGCTACATGATTTGAACACATTGTATGTTGGCTATTATCCAAGCCATTTAAAATTATGAAACATACTGTGTCACTTTAATATCGCTTGCTTATACGTATATATTCCATAATATTGCAATCACTGTTTTAAGAACACTTGGGAGTCTAGGCAAGTGTGTTTCTTTAACTTTATAACAAAAAAGCCCATCAAACTACAGAGTGGAGTCTCTGCAACTTAATCCGTAATCAATTTTGTTTCACACAACATCATCAAACTTAAATATGATTACATATCAACTAGATATCCACCAATATCAATATAAACGTTTTGTATCAATGTAAATTTATCATATGATTATTATAAGGTGTATGTTATATTAAGTCTATGTTGAAAGTTTTTTTTGTCTCGTGTATATATACCAATAACCTAATACTAAAAAACCCTGGAAATTTATGCAACGTAGGCAACGTCTCTTACCATTTGGACATAAAGTATGCAATATAAATATTTGCATGATAGGGTCATCCTATCAAGATCATTCACTCGATCCCATGAACCAGTTCCGGTTTTTTAGATATCATGCTTTTTAATAAATGAAAACCAAAAAAACATGTAATCTCTCTAAATAATAAAAATATAAGCACTCAGTCACCGAAGCCTCAAGCGAATTCTAAAACAAACAACGTCACCATTAAACTAAACGCCATAGCTATGTACATATCAAATGGACGTTGATAGATAGAAATGCAATGTATGTTGAGGCAAATCGAGACTTTTTATATGAAGCACTTAAAGGGCCATTCAATAACATTGTTTGTTTTCAGTGTGACGAGTTGGCATGTTAAGCCGTAGACTCTTTTCAGCGTCACGGACGTTTAGACAATGCGGTATAAGTGTGAGCTAGGACTCGCTCCTATAGTAATAAAGGATATGCGGTGTTTTGAGCCTCTAATCAAAAGGAAACCTAATATGGTAAACAACTGACTGCAGAAATGGTTTTATAGCAGCAGTAGAACATTTGTTTGCTTTGATATCTACCTCGATGTTATTTGATATACGTAATTGAACATTTGCCTAAATGCACTGTAAAATGAGAGGCAGCTATATAGAGGGCTTAGAAGAAGTACCATAGCGAACTATTCGAAACGAAACAGTGTTTGCTTTTTCAGGTGTAATTATTGTTTGGTACAACACAATTCATTTGAAAATTATTTGTTTGCTTTTCTAAATATAAAAGATTTTGAAATTTCAGACAACTTTGGTCAGGTAAAAGTGATATCAACATTTTGATGAAACGAGGATCAATAACATTCAGGTATCTTACCTTTTTCCTTTTTCTTTTTTCTTCATTTACTTGGGCGGTACACATAATCTGTAAATTTTATTTCTTAAAATTTACCCTTATAAACAATATATTATGCAAAATGCATAATCTTCAGAGGGTCAAGCACCTTTTAATCATTTGCGCTAGAGAAATGGGTTCATAGAGCTTACTGAAATGAACATGACAAGTTTGTTTTAGAACTGTTTCATCCAATTGAAAATGTTAACAATTATTCTGTAAACACGTTTATTGCCCATTTAATGTTGAAAATCATAAAGAGATAACTATTTGGAACTCAGTTTTGAAAAAAAAACCCCATATCTATGGTAGTAAGCAATGCCATTTTGTACACTATAGTAAATATCTGATAATATTGAGACAGGTAAAACGACTGAAACTATTGTGTCACTTTAATATCTTGCTGAGAAATAGAATATAACATACACTTGATGACAGCGACACGTATTGTGTATTATTACCCATACGGTTAATCATAAGTGATGACATATTTTCAATATGAGCACATGTGCACATATCACTTTTGCCTAGCAACGATTGTTTCAGCGCGAGTTACCGTATTATGTCGTCTGTGACGTCATCAAACCATTGTTCGTGACGTCACTGAAGCGGGCCGCCGCAAAGAAAGCAGGCCGCTTTCCGTGTGTTTTAAATGAAATAGAATCGGTAATAAAGAAATTATAACCCTCGGAATTGTGTCGCATGACTTTTACGAAACTCGTGCGAGCTTGTGTATAACCCTCGCTCTCGCTCGGGTAATACAAAAATTCGCACTCATTTCGTAAAAGTCATATGACACACTTCCTCGGGTAATAATCTCTATATCCAAAATACATTGATTTCTTAAGCGTCCTTGATCTGTATTTCTAAATCGTAAAATTTAAGTCGACATGTTTGTGAATTTATAGAATCTGATACAGGGACTGAGTGGTGCACTTGTAAGCACGTTTAAGGACCCTTTAACATAAGTGTAGAGTTAGAACTACATGTTCTGCATGCATGCACTATGGTTTAACCTGCCAAAGACGATCCACATGGATTTCACCACAATTAATATAATTCTAGTAAAAGCCAAAATTTTCTTACGCTCTGAACTGTTACAGGTTAAACGCTCGACGTTAAAGCCAATGCATGAACTAATCCTGGTACTGATGAATGCTGATTAAAATATGTTTATGAACTCTTAAAGTGCATTTTACGAACACTTCGTGTATTATCTGTTCTTCTATCATGGGCCTCTCTGCGTCCAAGGTTTAACGCCGCTTTCAAGAGTATTTCACTGATTTCGCGGCTATTAGTATAATTGCACGGAGAGAGGCCACACTGTTGTTGCCATGTATTATGGTGAAACCTAAAAGCAGCTACTGGAATTAGAGAACCATGGGTAGTATTGAGCTTCTTGTGTCGGAAAATACATGGGTGAGGTGTTGAAAAGGTCAGTTCTGGCGCTTGGTGCTCACGTTATTCATGTGCACTTATTGATTTCTTGAAAAAATCAACAAAAAATTCTCTATACTGCCTTTCTGACCTGATGTTGAAGTCTTACTTCGTGGTCATCATGCAGTTCAGTTATGAATCCCATTGAAAATGCTTGTGACCCTGTCGACCTTTGCATTTCACGTTGCTGCATTTTATTATACGATTTATATATATCGTTGTTTCGTCAAAAAGGGTGTGCTAAGACATTTGTTGCTTTTTTCGCGTTTTCTGCCTTTTTGGGTTTAAATCTATCCCTTGCCTTTAAAAAGTCTTTCCGACGTGGTTTGTTTGTGTTGTCATCAAAGTTTTAAGTATGTGTTGTTTGCATGTCTGTATAAAGCCATCAATGTCGTATTGTATATTTGTTGTGCCAGTTTCCTTATCTTAGAATCAGAGTTCTATTATTCCTTTTATCCATGCCAGCTTTTCGTGATTGAATAATACTTGTTCTATCTGGGGCTCTCCCCCAATTGTTCATTATTTTTCATCATAGTGCCTCGCCTTATTTTTCCATGAAAACTTAAAGCAATCATCTTATCGTTTGTAAATCTTTTGTTGACCGCAATCGTGATAATAAGCATCAAAGGCTAAGATGCTACTTCTTGACAATAGGTTTATTTGAATTTCGCAGGAGGTGGGCAATTGTTATTTAGTAATTTATCACATGGTTCAAAGAGTTAGACATTGTTATTAGAAAGATTTATTTTCTGAAGATTATGAGTCAAATTAGATATGTTTCCATGAAGGTTATAAATCTTTACTCACAGTCTGTTTAAAACCAACTTTACGAATCGACGGTTCGGAAAGAAAGATTTTGTAAACGAGGTTTTGAATGATATATTGAAGATTAATTCCATTTTTATACATTTTAAAGTTCATTCCAATGCATGAGGAATGTTTATTCCCGAAAATTTCTGCAAACGTCATTCTCTCGATAAACTTATAAAATTGTCATAAAGCAGATGTTCTAATTCAGCAAAGTAAGTTAAAGAAACTTAAGGTTAAACTGTTATCAAAGGTAAATCAAAGCAATTTTTAGTTTCACTATTTATGTTGATCACTTTTGTATTTTGGCCTATGGCCTTGATACATGATAAACCGAATTGAATTGAACCAAACTTGAATGTCATTTTACAGTTTTTCATCACATGTTTATCAGGATCCAAATATCTGGTATCAAAATGTAGTTTCAAAATATTTTCTTTTAAAAGCTTTTAGTAATTGATTCTGTGATATTAAAATATTCTGACACATTATCAACATTTCTACCGGTGAAAAAAATTGGTAGGAACACATTTTTACTATGTTCACTTTAAAAGCGACAGCTGGCTATATGACTACGACCCTTTTTATTGCTTACTGGGTTTTTTCCAATAGACACTATATTAAAATGTGTAAAAGGTAATATCTAGACTGAAGCGTCAGTAAAATGATACTGTTATGTGTATGTGTATTTCATGTACATTCAAATGTACATTTTAACCTTATTCCCCAAGAGAGTGATTAGCTTCAGCTTCAGTGTGCATTGTTCTTTTAATTGATTGAGTAGCTTCTGCCTTTAATTGTCTTTGTTTAACTCTGAGGGGCTTGGGTACTTGGGTAAAAGCATAAGCTTGTATCGTTTAGTGGGTAATCTTAAAAATGGGCTTTTTAGTATTATGAGTTAGTTGCTGTAGAGACTTTATATACACCAGGTCGGTGACTAATTCGGAATTTAACCATGTCGGTGATTATATTTCATATTGATTGTTAAGCCCTATTTACTTTGTTAGTCTGCCAGAATACCTTTGTGTACTTATATTTTGTAATCCTTTGCATTTAGATATTATGTATTAAGCTTATCCTGCATTTTATTAAATCCCTTTTTAGTCTCCTAAATTGTTGTGTGATATCTTTTAAATACTTGTTATGTGGTAGATTGGGGTTTTGCCCATTAAACCTTTCATCTGACACATAACAATTGGGGGCTCGTCCAATTTTCGAACCTAACTGCTTTGTAACTTGTAATGGGTTAATGGGAAAGCATTTTTGCATTTGCTGTATTTTTCAATTCTTTTTTTTTTGTAATTCCAAATTGATTCAGATGATCACAACAATTTCTCTAGTTCATCATGAGTTTTGATGTAGGTAGCTTCGTTGAGGACATTACAGAGGCTAGTATTCTCAAGCTTAAAGTTCCTGAGTTACTTGAAGTTGCAGGTCATTATGGTATCAGTGTTGATAAGTCAGCTCGTAAACCTACAATTCAGAATGTTCTGCTGGATTATTTGGTTAGTAAGAAGATTGTAGAAGGAGTTGATAATGAAAGTGTACAGGAAGTTGAGTCTCGTAGATTAGCTAGGCTTGAGGAGAGGGAGTTTGAGTTGAGAAAGTTGGAGTTGGAGTATAAATTTCAATTAGATAAGTTGAAGTTAGAAGCCAGGTCTTATTGTGATGTTGATATCACAAAATATGTCAGGTTGGTTCCTCAGTTCAGGGAGAGTGAAGTTGACACATACTTTTTGCATTTTGAGAAAATAGCTCACAATTTGAAGTGGCCTGTTAAGGTTTGGAGTACTTTGCTGCAGAGTGTACTTATTGGGAGAGCTCAGGAGGTGTATGCTTCACTATCTATAGATCAGAGTGCTGATTATCATTGTGTCAAGGCTGCTATTTTGAAGGCTTATGAGCTAGTCCCAGAGGCATACCGTCAGAAGTTTAGAAACTATAGGAAGTATGACAACCAGACTTATGTTGAGTTTGCTAGAGCCAAGATCACCACATTTGACAGATGGTGTTCTGCTGAGGAGGTTCAGAAAGATTATGAGAAGTTGAGGCAGTTAATGTTGGTTGAAGAGTTTAAAAGGTGTATTCCCAAAGAGGTCAAGGTGTATTTAGATGAACAGAAGGTTAGTTCAATAGAAGCAGCTGCATCAATGGCAGATCATTATTGTCTCACTCATAAAAGTTCATTTGGGAGAGGTTTTTCTACTCGGAGTAGTCAAGAAAGCAGAGATCAAGGTCATGACAGATTTCATCTCCAAGGTTATTCACATAGGAACAACTATCAGTCACCTAGTTTACAGGAGAACAATTTTTCTCAGTACAGTGGTTTTTCTCAGGGTCCTGTTGATCAGGGTCAGGTTAGTGACAGTTCAGTGCACACAGGTTACCGAGGCAAAGCGTTTTCTGATAACAAGTCTGATTATCAGCAGAATGGTCATCCGGGGTTGTTTGGTCAATCCAGTCATTCAGGCTTAGAGTCTACAGGTCCATCTTGTGCTTATTGCAAGTCTAAAGGTCATTTGATCAGTGAATGTCCTAAGCTCAAGAATAAAGGTCAAACTCCAAATTATAGAGATCCTCAAGGTCACGCTTGTTCCACAGTTTTGGATAGAGCTTCAGATGGGATTTCTAGTGATGATGTTTCTGTTGTTGCTCCTAAGGTTACTCCTGAAGTAGTTGTTACTAAAGGATCGTATGGCCCTTTCTTGTCCAAAGGGGAAGTTTCCCTTGTTGAAGCTGAGTCAGAAACTAAGTACATTACCATACTGCGTGATACTGGAGGTTTGCAAACTCTTTTATTAGAGGGTGTTTTACCACTGTCGGAGAAGACTTACACAGGGACTAGTATCCTTATGCAGGGCATTGAATGTGGGATGGTCGAGGTTCCTCTTCACACTGTTCATCTCAAGTCACAGTTGGTTACTGGTAAAGTTATTGTGGGTGTGAGGTCACAGCTTCCAGTATCTGGTGTACAACTTCTGTTGGGTAACGATTTAGCAGGAGGTGAAGTTAGAGCTGTTAATCCAGTTGTTTGTGAGGTTCCACTAGTTCGTAATGAAGTCCAGGAAACAGTGGATGGTGTAGATGTTTTGCCTTTCTGTGCAATGGACAAAGTCAAAGCTATTTACCCACCAGAGGTAGTTGATATGTCTGACACATTTGATAGTGTATCGTCTATTAAGGCAGTACCTGCATCCGTCACACTAGAGGTTATTTCCAGTGGTGTTATGTCTAGTGACAGTTCTATTGAGGTTGAAAAGGCTGATCCAGAGTTGCAAAAATGTCGAGATAAAGCTACGCCTGAGGAAAAGATGAAGTTTGCATCTGTTTGTTGCTATTGGAAGACAGATTGTATTATTGTATTGCTGCTCTTGTTATGTTCTTTGCTGGCCCGTTTAGATGCTAGGCTATCACATTTGGAAGAATCTTTGTCAAAGACAGATAGTTACCATTTGCCTAGAACTGATTATTGTATTGACAGGATAGAGAATGCCCAATTTGTAAGTAAGTTTGATCTTCTTAAGGGATACTGGCAGATCCCATTAAGTAAGAGGGCTAAACCAAGTACAACTATTGTAACACCACATGGAGTATACCAATATAAAGTCATGCCGTTTGGCCTGAAGAATGCACCAGCAACTTTTCAGCGCCTCATCAACAAAGCCACTGCCACCATCAACCATTGTGATGCATACATTGATGACGTCATCACAGCAACAGAGACATGGAACGAGCACATCCAAATGATCATAGAGTTGATTCAGAAACTGTCCCATGCTCAGCTAACTGTGAACTTGATTAAGACTGAATTTGGAAAAGCGACTGACTTACCTTGGACATGTCGTAGGTCAAGGCAAGATACAACCTGTGCAGACAAAGGTCGAGGCCATTGTCAAGTTCCTGGCACCCAAGAACAAGAAGGAACTGATGAGTGTTCTGGGAGTAGCTGGATACCACAGGAAGTCTTCAAGAACTTTGCTCAAGTCGCTGCTCCTCTGACATACTTACTGAATGTGCAGTTTTCCTTGGACAAATGTAAGGCTTCGCTACAATACGGAGTAGTGTTATCGAACTCACCTGTGCTCTCGTCCGTGCTTTACAGCAGTTTATCTGTGTACAATCATGCTACCAGAACAGGGTTTCACAGACCACAATCATCGAAATCAGAAACTAATGCGTTGGAGCATTTCACAATGATGACATCCTTGCTGACACACTCACGCGGAGTGAATGAAAAGGGACTCTGATAAATTGTGACTTTTATTTCATGTGAAATGTGTGGGGGGAAATGTGACTGTTTGTTCATTCAACAACAATATGATTCCCATGATATAAATGGAAAAAAAATGTGTATATTGTTATGCAATGTGTATATGTCACTATATGAATTATGCCATGGCATAAATCTTACAAGTATTCATGCTGCTGATAATAATGTATTCCAATAACTGTATTATCAGTATTTTATGATTTGAATTTTGAAGTTGTCCATCACATTTCATATCATGGAAAACTTCTTTTTCAAGGGGGGAAGTGTTATGTGTATGTGTATTTCATGTACATTCAAATGTACATTTTAACCTTATTCCCCAAGAGAGTGATTAGCTTCAGCTTCAGTGTGCATTGTTCTTTTAATTGATTGAGTAGCTTCTGCCTTTAATTGTCTTTGTTTAACTCTGAGGGGCTTGGGTACTTGGGTAAAAGCATAAGCTTGTATCGTTTAGTGGGTAATCTTAAAAATGGGCTTTTTAGTATTATGAGTTAGTTGCTGTAGAGACTTTATATACATCAGGTCGGTGACTAATTCGGAATTTAACCATGTCGGTGATTATATTTCATATTGATTGTTAAGCCCTATTTACTTTGTTAGTCTGCCAGAATACCTTTGTGTACTTATATTTTGTAATCCTTTGCATTTAGATATTATGTATTAAGCTTATCCTGCATTTTATTAAATCCCTTTTTAGTCTCCTAAATTGTTGTGTGATATCTTTTAAATACTTGTTATGTGGTAGATTGGGGTTTTGCCCATTAAACCTTTCATCTGACACATAACAATACGATACTGGCACAATTCTTCACATTTCATAAAAAATCAATTCTTAAAATAGTAAGCTTTACGTAGTAATGAGATGTATCTTACGATCACTCAACGATGAGATCAGTTGATGCAAGATAACTTTAAGTATTGTATTCTTTGCAGGTACTTGTAGCTACGTACAGGGTGTTATTGAGATAAACCTTTCATTGAATGAAGAGACAGACAGACGGTTTCATTCAATAGTTTTGACCAATTGACTCACAGGAAAGATGTATGTATGTGAAGACTAATTGCCGTTTACAATACTTTTCCGTGATGAAGAAAGGATGTAATACATTTTCTGAAAATGGTATCATATTATTACATTTGTAGTAAATGAATGCATTAGATCATTCATCTCTTGAAGAGCTACTTATGAACGATTGAAACATGTTCTATTAAAGGTTTCAGTTAAACAAAAAGAATATGCTCCAAAGTGTAGTTTAAATCCTTTAGTACGTTGAATGTTAAAGGGGCACAGAGTATGTTGTTGGGGGTCAAATATGTCAAACTTCATAAATGGTGTTATTTCATCGACAAGTATATAGGTTTCTTCTGAAAATTAACATCTCAATGCTTATCAGTTAGCATAGTGACAATAAACAGGAAAAGTGGGAGGATTAATAATCGAAAAATGGACAATGGCGCGCGCCAATGACTCTAACGTAATTATGGAAACTTTTTTATAGCAGACACAACGAGAAATATAGGTTGGTATTGCCTAGTACGTCATTTAACAGTTCGGACACTGATTTCTGACTATTAAAAATTCATATGGCAGTTTTAAGTTCAGAATCTATAAAAAGGAAATGTCATAATTATGACATTCAAGAGATAAAGATAGAAGTTTAGGTAGGTGATTTCAGTCATATTGGAATAAAGTAAAAACAAAATTCTAAACAGCACATCAATGAACTATGGTTTAATTACACTTCATTATGACGTCATCCTATTGTTTTCACGCTCCGTTATATTTCAGTAATGGAGAGTTGAATTTAACATTACCTTTAGGAGATTAAAGTTAATTCTTTATCTGTTTAAGTGAATTGATTGATGAAGCAATCATTAGAGCGTACTTTAAATAGGTTAATGACCTCTTAACTCTCCATTCCTTAAAAATAATGGGCGTTCGTACCTTAACCTTAACACAATGACTTTTGATGGTAATAGAATATTTCTTTTAACATCATATTCAATAACACTTGTTAAAAGAACATATGTTTCATTGAATGGTCCAATGTATTAATGAAACTAACATGGCAGAGAGAGGCCTGTTACTTCAATTTGTCCAGAAATATGTGGCAATGAATATATATTCACACAATGAAAAATCCCTCATATCAACAGCACTGAAATAAACTAAACTAAAATCACACATGCGTTCCCATGTTCCCATCACAGAATGAAAGCAATATCTGTCTATACCAGTCTCGGTTTAATCCTAATTAAACATATATTGGTTAAAAAAAGAAATCAAAGCAGGAACGCATAAAATACCTACCCGGGACTGGCAAGATTAATGTCCATACCAGAAAATGCTTTTGCAACATTTTGACGGTTTTTTTCGAAGTTCAACTTGGCAGGTGTGAGCGTTATGTGAGAATGGTTGACCTTCCGCAAAGAGGAAGCTTAAAATTCATTGAACACATACGGAAATATAGCTTTGAGAAAAAACATGTATCTTTGAACATACGTTAACAAAGAATGCATGTAATTACCAAATTTACACAGCGTGGTATCGAAGCACACCTATATGAGATAGTTACTGAAAGGTAGGCACGACAGGACGCTTTCTAAAACTGGTACGTACAACACCTTTGATACTTTCTCAAATCCTAAAGCACTATTTTAGATATATAAGCCACCACACTTACGGAGATATAGCTCTAAGAAAAAACACGTCTCTTTGAAGGTGCGTTAAACCAAAATGTATGCAGTTACCAAATTCCGCTATGTATGGAACGCGCATCAAAATGAGAGTGAGGCCTTCTATCAACAGAAACGCAATATCCGACACTGTGAAAATGCACACGTATAATCTCTTTGAAACTTCCTAAAACTCAAAATCATATGAAGTTTAGGGAACCCAACTCGCTGAACCCCTTCATAGGTGTGAGACGTATGAGAGTTCAGACGGCGAGGAACTTGGTTAGGCTGAGTCTGAACGCGCACTTGTTAGTCATGTGGATTTAACACACCAGGAACGTTTTCACCTGTATAGGTGAAACAGGATACGTACAGTAACGTTGGACTTAGTTCAATGAGATTCTTTGGACATACAGGTAAGAAATATTACACTTTATTAATTTAAAACATAAGTAAACCTTGAGTTAGATACGAAAATGCAAATTTAAATGCAAAGACGGATAATGAATAATTGTCACTGATTATGACCTTCGTGAACAAAATAATTTTTATGGTTTGGATGAGCACGTTGGATTTTGTAATCATTGTAGGTTAAAACATTATGTTTCCTATTATACCTTAATAAGAGGACATTAGCAGTTACGCATATTCAGAGAGAGTTGGCAAATTACTATAATGTAACAAAATCGATAGCCTTTTCAAATTGTAACCCTAACATTTGTAAAATTCTGATCTTGTTGTCATAACTTGTTCACAGACCATTCCTAATCAACTGTGCTGTTCATGTTTAGTGACAATGCTAAAATGTACTAAAGAAATGATTTGTTGCGAATGTTTATATGATCTGCTGTACTTAAAAAAAAGTGAAATAAAAAATATGTTTCCTATTAGTTGTTATAACGAAGATAGCATGTACACATGGATGGGAAATAAAATCTGATAAATACCTTTGAATTAAGGTATTTGCATAGAGTAAACAAGAACTAACATTTGCAAAGATAAGACACGAAACGTTTATGAGAAATCATGTCTAAGAGATGCATTGTATTTTACGCATGCGTATGCATAGAATTTGAATACGAGTAAGTAATACCGGTTTATTTTATAATCACTGAGCCTGGTTTAAAATATAATAATGCATTTGAATTAACCAAAAAATCTAAATGCAAAGGAAAATGCTAAATACAATAGTAATTAGACAATATAGTCGCAAAGCGACGACAAACGGATTCAGCGCATTGAAAGAACATTCATTACGCACATAGGGATGTTAGCAGTCTTCCCTGAAAGTTTCATGCGTTTTGAAGACAATTTTAGTGCACTGCAGTTGATTTAGGCGTATTCTGAAGCAAAATGAGGTTTTGTGTACGTTTTCAGTACGTAGCGAGACATAGGAGCGGAAGTGAGGTTTACTCGATGTACACGGCCTGCTGCCAGTTGAGGCAAGAAAGCAACAACATCAAAATGCATGGGGTATCTGCACGGGAGGCTGTATAGGTTTGAAAGTTGAAAAAGGGCTAGTGTTTTCCTTTGGCGAGATCAAGTGGTTTGCCGACACTGGAATATAGTTCCCGAATGCTGGTACATAGGTTGAGGATCTTTATATATTTAAATAATCAAGACTATGTCAGTCAGTCGGCTCAGCTCAGTCAGGCAGGCTTTTTTGCTTGCTTCTCTGCCTGTCTGATCAGATTTTGACAGCTCTTGCCGCACTTGTGTGCATTTGGTCATCTCGCGCACGCTGTCCATACGTCCAGTCGTACGGACATCTGCTGCATAAAGCCATTTCGGCCTTCTCTAGACTGTAAATTACGTGATAATTCATAAGACATCGAAGAGTATTTCTTCAAACTTCTGCCCCATGTCGCATGTCTTGACAGGAAGGGTGTTTTCCTTCAACTTTGCAAATTAACCCTTGCTAACGCACTCAGCGAATCTTGATACAAGAGCAATGTAGAGTATTTCTGTCAACTTTTGCCCTTTCACACATACAAGAGCGCATGCACCTTCATTTGGACATGTCACACGTCTTGACCGTTCTTCAATATTGATGTTTTCCTTCAATTGTTTGCAATTTCACCCTTGCTAACGCACTTAATTGACATATAGTATGATGCAAACTTTGACTCTCTCTTGTGAACTGAAATGACTGTTCGCGATCGATGTTATGCTTGATTCTTAAAGACCTTGCTAACGTCTAACTCTCATGCAAAATTCATGAAATTCGACGGGTAGGTTTTTGAGTTATCTGCCCTTGAATATGCTAAAACGAGCAAAGTCGCCCGACTTTGAAGGGTTGCCGAGAAATAAATATTTGACTTTCATCAAAATCTGAATCACCCTGAAATTCCCAATGTCTCAGCTACATTCTTGGAGATTTTCAGCTCTTAGACGCAAGTATCTTCAGAGGTGATACATTTCAAAGATGCATGGGGTCCGGAAATTTCAAAAAATCCAAAAAAGCAATATGGCGGCGAAAGTATTCATGCTACGAATTTGCCATGATTTACTTTTCTGCTTGAAATGTTATTGCGCATCGTTTAAAAAAAGTTTCAAGTCTCTAAGTGCATTTTGAAAAAAATTCCAATGTTAATTTTGAAAAGTTTGAGTGGTACTGAGCCTTTAATGCAATGTCCGAATTGGCTGAAAAGTTTCATGTCGCGAGGTCTTGGTAAGGGCTATAAGATTGTAAAGTTTGGTTGTAATTGAGTCGCTAGTTTTGGCTGAATTTTGTACACAAGAATCGTGGAATAATAATAATAATAATAAAAAACACGCCAATAACAATAAGGATTCAGCATTTCTGCTGAATCCTTAATTAATGACAATAACTTGACATTTGGTGGAAAGAAATTGAATGAAATTAACGGAATGAATCTAGTCTTAATGAAACGCATATACATGTCCTACATGCCGATCTGTGCTGTACAGAATACCTTTATGCACCGAGGCCTTAGACCGAGTGTTTACATGTGATGAGTTAAGCTGTACGCATGTGGTGGATGTGTTTGTTTGCAGTTGATTTGGTATGTTTGGATTTGATTATGGAGAAATGTTTACGTTCCAGTTGATAATGACCTGTATGCTAACGCGTTACAGCGTCAAAAAAGTAACCGGAGAAATGCACATCTAATCATACGCTAGATACGGGGTGAAAAAAATACGCTCGCTACGTAAATTTAACTACTAAAGCACATATCCTGACTCGCGGATGTAATGCATTTTCATTGACCCAAAGATGACTGAGTTAAAGTGATGTGAGGTGATTTGGTATTTAGCGTTCAAGAAAATTTCTCTTACATTGCTGTAACGACGAAGGAAGAAAGCCAAAAAGCATTTACGTGTAATGATTGTGGTGAAGCCTGTATTAATGTGCGATCCAGCTTTACTTGAATTGAGACTAAGAAATACTTGTCTGAATTGAAATAATGTGTGTATCATTATTCCTTATAGGATTTCCTTAGGTTGCTAATTTCACTCATTAATAACCTTTGCAAGCACTGCCTACAGAGCTGGTTTTGCGACTGACATAGGTATCCAGGTAAGAGTGGCTAAAGGAAGTGTATATACACCTCCATCATGGTATTAAAAAAATCCACTGCATTCATAGACATACGATTCACAAGGTCAGCGATGTTCTCAATGAGTACAAAATTATTTGTTTTCGAGTCCATAACATATTGTTTTAGTTGCCACAGGCTTTCTTTTTACCGTAATGGACCTTTTAAAGCGATTCCACTAATATACCTCGATGGATTTTTTTAAGAATATTGGTTTACCGTCAAATTAAAGGAATATATAGAATTAGGGACTAACACACAGGCTATGATATACGTAACAAGTGGGGTTTTTTTCAAAAATAAATATTTGCTAATTTGTTAACTTAACCGTGGCTTCCGTGTATATCTTGCACGCAGTGCTCAAATCAGTCGTGTGTGCTGATTCTAAACAGGTGCAATTGACAGAGTTATATATTTATGTACACCCTTCATGTACTTTACTCAGATAAGTTTTACAGCTCTTAAAGTTTTTGTAGTAGTTTCCTAAGGATTGGATTTATCAACTTGTTTCGATTGAAAAACGTTGTTTCTCACTTCAAATGGTCCTTCGTTGGACAAGGAGCAATAGATGAAATATCTAAATTTACCAATACACAATTAGATTTATCTTGAATCTTGATCTTGTTAATGATGAAGTAAGAATAATGATAGACGAGTATGTTAGAAGGCACATACTTTGATATGATATATGTGTGTATGTAAACACGTATGACGTTTTCACGTGCATATGTATATATGTACGTACGTACGTAAGTGTGTATGTATATATACATGTATGTATGTATGTTTGGTTTATAGGCTGTGCTCATGCATGAGACACCTATGTGCGAATTTACAACGAATTAAATACTAGCAATACATAGAGGCATACAACTATCGATTTACAGTTTTGTTTATGCGGATATAAATCTTAGTGATCTCTAATCAAGCTTCTACACGTTTTCACCAAGCTGTAAAAAATGCAAAAAGATTTTGAACTCTTTAGTCTTTAAATTTAATCGTTAACCTTCCGGTTTTTTAATCTATTATCTTTACACAAAGGCATTTTTCAAAAAGATTTATGTTCACCATGGCATTTTGACGTGTCAGGAACATATATGTAGACAAGTAATTTAAACACTTCGAAATTAAACTTCACCATTTACCATGCCAGGGTAAGTGATTAACAACATTTTGTAATCTTCTCGAGGTTTCTGTGAGAGGCAATTTAGAGGCTGAAAAGACGATTATGAAGATAATTATGTTGATGAAATCGTCTTTATTTATGATATGCGACGTTTTGACACAAGTTCTTGTGTGCGTGAGAACGACATTAGAATCTATCTAAACATCGCATTTTATAAATATAGAAGTTGTTATGCTTATATTTCGAGCTATTCACATTTGTCTCAAACTATTAAAGTGCCCCTCATTGAAGCTATCAAAGTCAAGTTAGTTAAAATTGTTTAACCCGAAATGTGAGTACAGAACAGAAATGTTTTCTCTATACTATTCACAGCGATAGGCACGTAGAGACCAAAAAAGAGCGATTGTCCGATTGTGCTGGACCATCCAGTGAGGTTTGTTTTTTCCTCCAATATACAGGTCAACGGTTCCTATGTGGTTCGATTGTATCATTGCTTGTCGTGTGATATCTTAGTTTCTGAAAGAAATCTTGACGAGTTTCACAGGACTGTGCTTTCGCTTCTGTCACAACGTAATTTGTGCTTCCTCTGCATATTTTTTCAACTATAAATTACGTTGTGACGTTTTGTTTGATTTACTTTAACCTTCATTTTGAAGATCTGTAGCATTAGGCTTCGTTGATTCTCCAAGAAGAGGAAAAAGGTATAGATGTTGTCTTGACATACCTTGTGATACATGTATATGAATCACATTTGACATTTTATCATCATTTATGATGCCGTTTACATTTATTTAATTGCTTTATGATATTTCAAATATCGTTAGTTCATATATTTATCTGTTGACACCTTCTTGACATTAAAATGAATAATTACTTTATGCAAACGTCTTGAGAAGAAATTAGTCTGAAAGATGTTAATAAAAAAAACATTCAATATAATATATGAATATTATATATCATATTAAGATGCTAAAAAGTATAGACGGGTTAAGTATGAGAAGTTTGAATTTTGGAATATTTAGCACGAAAACATCTGTACGAATGCGAATGATTACGCGTACGAATGATTTTCAAGGATGAGGCAGGGTTGTTATATGTGGCCGCTGATATTAGACTAGTGCTTTTTCACTGTTCCACCATTAACAGAAATGAGATTCTAAACAGCCATGTAATGAGTTAACTCATTCATACATCAATTTAGTACTTTACATAATTTTCTTAACCTGCTTCCAACCTTTCCTCGTTTTCTTGATATGTATGCTTATATTCACGCCCCTAGATGTTTAATGTTACCAGAGAAATCAAGTTAATCAGATGTTACTAAGTTTTTATGCTATGATTATTTAGATTAGAACCTAAATGTTACTTCATATATTCATGTATCTAGTTTTATGTATGATGTATGTATATTAACAAATTCCTCCCCTTACATTTTTTTGTAGATTTTCATAATACCTGGTATCCATTATTTACAAATATCCAAAAACTAATTTCCCTTTATTTGTGAAAATCCCTATTACTTGAATGCTATCACTTCTATAAGTATTGATAATACCTGTTGTTTTCGTTATTTGTAACCATCATATATCTAATATTACCTAATATCTGTACATATCCAAACAATAGCTTTTCATTATTTGTGAATAACCAAATTCCTTTTTTCCGTTATCTGTAACTATCCAATAACTAACTTTCCATATGCAATAAATAGTTTTCCTTTTTTTAAATATCAATTTTATTTACTTAAATATATGTATAAATATTTGTAAATATACATGTTACGTGCTTTTCATACCCAATGACATGCTTTACTATATTTGTAAAGAAAAAAATAACTTTCTTTCAACCATTTGAAAAAAGCCATATGATTTACTTTCCATTATTTGTAAATAGCCATATCGCATGTTTCTCACCATTTGTAAATAGCCATATCACATGTTTCTCACCATTTGTAAATAGCCACTATACATGCATTCCATCATTTTAGATAGTAAACAAGTGTGTATTGTTGCACTTCAGATACAAAGACTTCATATTCAATCATGGTCTTCTCGTAGTGTGAATAACGAATTCTCTTTAAGTACAATTTTCAGCATGACTTGATTGGATAGCAGTCGGTTCAACCCCCAATGTGATCGGGCTCTAATGTTCACTTTAATATCCTTGTATTCAGGTTTTATTACATGTAATGAGAATTTATTGCCCGACCAATCAATGACGATTTCCGGCATCGCCCTGTACCAATCACAGTCATTGGTTCACGGGGCCCCGACAGCGTCGCTACAATCAGGAAAGTCAATTAAAGATATAAAGTTATAGATTTCATCATTTCGACGAAATTCAATATCGGCAACTGTCAGTGTCATATAGATTTTACAAAAACTCTAATCCTCGGGTTTCCTGCGAACATAAGACGAGCAATGGTTCGTGCTGTTATGATAGAGCCAAGTTTCAAATTTTGTTTCTATGTATGAGTTTATGGGAGGTTACTTACCTTCAACCATTGCTGTGAAACGCTTTTCGATTAAGGCTGAACTATATCAAAGACTAAAAAAACATCTCTAATTTATAACCTAAAAAACTTTAGAGATATTTCATCGTCGTCTGGTTTAACATTAGCACTCTATGGAGAAATCAATGTATTTACTATTGAAGACTTGCGAGGTGTTCAGAGGATTACAGTCTCGTAGCAGCTCATTTTACAATCATTGGCTTCTGTAGCTCATCAGGTTTGTATATGTTATGTAATGTAAGCTAAAACAATTTTAAGAATTCCATATAGCAGTCACACCCCGGAAATCTCAACCCCCAACCGAACTTCAAAACTGAACATTCCGGCCCCAACACTTCTGAAATTAGTACTACGATGCCTTGAGTTTTTTTAGTCCTCAAAGAATATAATCTGATAACAGTTAAAAAGAAAATTTTCTCATTCTAAATAATAATCATGAATTGTCCCTTTGTGAACAGGACTGATACTTCCCTTTGATAATTCCCTTCTATAATTCGCATTAATATCAGCAAATGCTGTATCTAAGGTTATTACTTTCAAAATTTAAATCTACATGTAAATGTTAAAATTTAAATGTACATGTACAGACGTACTACAACAAGAGAAACATAGAATTTCACAATACAAATATACCCTAAAAGTACGGATGGACCCTCAAATGGTTTCGTATAAAATCCTACTATTCATCTTATGAATATCATTTAAAGGGGCAATGGCACGTTTTTGGAAATTATATGTTTTCATATTTTCAAAATAAACAGTACAGAGTAGTTCAGAGTGTCAAACAGCTTATTACTCGACCCGGTCATCCGTAGTCGTGATAATAATAAAATCTTGTATCTGCAAAAACCACTGCCATTTTATAACACATTATAATCATTTGAGGAAGAGAACTGGAATAACAGGGCTTTAGTGAACGTGGTGCTCTCGATCTAGAACTGCTTTTGTTGATAAAAACCATTGTCTTTCAAAGAGTAACAGTTATTTTCGTTTTCATGAGATCACCATATTCATCCAAAAAAGAACGTGCTTGTGTCCCTTTAACTGGACTGGAATAATGAGATGGTGGTTGATTTTATTTCCTTATCGATCTACAGTATCAAAGAATTTTACATTCAGATATTAATGTGATCGATTGCAAACATTCAGAGCGTGTATGAGCATTTTTCTTCTGGTTATGATGCGGCAGGATAATAACAAATCTGTGTGTCAGGGCAGACAACCGAGTAATGATGAGTTTGTGTGTAAGTGGTATATTGTTAATATGCATGTTGTATGATATCACATATAACTATACCGACACCAGTTGATTACAAATATTATCTACTGTAGGATTAGTTTTGGGAGATGATTGCTTTAAAAGCATCCGTTTGATGATATTTCATTTATTACATGACTATTTTTATTCATTGAACATAAGATTTCGTATCCGAATCGATATGGAAGGACAGTTTTTTTCATACGAATCCTTGGTGATATGTTGAACCCTGTATTTTTTATATCATGAATTCGAAATTCTAGAACGGACAAATTAACAATACAAATATGGTGACTGATTCATAGGTAATCCTTGCTAAGAATATAATTATTAACTATCTAGTACTGATAATAACTACAACATAATTCAAAGAATTATTAGATTAAATCCAATCATTCAATCAGAAGGAAAATCTCACTAATGGTGATGTTCAATAAAATTCTCTGTAATGTGTTTATTGACCTCTTTCTTATCTTCTTCCACATTTTGTATTGTGTTGGAGTATTTTTGTTATGTTCTTAGTCCGCCTGTCCAATAATTCACGGACACCCTTTTAGTGAGTTAATATAGGGGTCACTAAACATCCTATTTTACTATTGTTTTTCTCAGAACATCTACGGCATAAATCTGCGATTTGATCCTCGGTCGTGGCACTTGCCTTGTTCCACCTTGGCTTAATAACACCGCGGTCTTTTATAAGGCCATTAGCTGGAATCAATGGAAAGCCTGCTTTCAAAAAGCACAAAAAGGCTATATATTTTACAAACATGGTTTGAGAGTTGAAAGGAAACTTTGCGAAGCCGTGTTCAAACCTTGGGCAGAAAAACGTCTGATGAAAGAGGCAGTTGTTTGGAACGACTCGGTAAAATGAATATCATGTTTTGTTGTTGACGTCTTGTCTAATGACTAATTAGGTATAAATTGATCATTCCACATGATTTGATGAAATGGAGTTTTGTAATGAGATTCTTCATACAAGTGTAATTGATTTAAACGCCCCTGACAGATGGAGAATGTCGATTGCGCCGTCTGGGATGGAATGGCGAAGCACGTGTAAATGTATGAACGAACCTTGATATATAGATGTGACGATGTTTTACAATGAACCAAATGTCTAGCTCAATATATGTAATTACAATATCAATTAAATACCTTTACCTTCAACGATAACCGTTTAATTTACAAACCGTGTTGCTACAAGGCGCACGGATAGATTTGGCGATTCATACTCCTGAAAATAGGCCCAGCTTCTAGACCATCCAAGACGTTTTGGTCATGTCTTCTCCCTCGTAACCGAACGAACAGTTAATATTGCCAGTGTAAACGACCACATATTATGTATAATGAATATAGCTAAAAATGAATTGATCATACGCCCTCTATCAATTGGAAAGCTGGGGTTCATACAAGAGTACGTTAAAACTATGTGAGTTGTTAGAACCACGTGCACATATGTCAAACTCTACTAATGGTTTCATTGTATTGAAGCAGACCGTCTGTAGTCTAAAAGAATAATTCTAATGCATATCGGTTCAGGAAAGTGAAAATATCAAGGAAAGCAGTGGCGACTCGATCGAAACCCGGACAATGATGTCTGTCAATTAAACAAACGTATGTTTGGAAACTTATTTGAAGCAGGTAGAGGATGAATTTCAGTTGATAGTGTTTGAAAGGTTATATAACTACATGTAGTTATCCTGCACATGAATGGTATGAATAATTTTGGCTTTGGCACATGACACACGGTTTTTAGTAAATTTTTATTGAAAACTAAAAGTTGTCATATATTTGAAATATTGGGACGTTTAGGCTATTTGAAATGTGTCGAATGAAAGTGATTATAATTGGTGTTTCGACAGGTATGAAAGCTAAATGAATTATCTCGGAGCGTCTCTTTAAAAAATAGGAAGCGCTCCTTATTTGCAGGAGCTCACCATTATAAGGATAAGACATGGCTTCAACTGGCATAACACTGCGCCACAACGCCACAACGCCACCACGCCACTGCGGCACTACGCCAGTGCCGCTAGGTCTATTAGCACAACCAGAACCAGTTGAAACATTCGTGACTTAGATCAATAAAGAATTGTTAATAGTATCAAGTGCAAACCTTTGAGTTTAATTCAGTTGAATTGACAAATATCCATGGAAGCTTTTCGCCATATCCATTTCCTGAATATAATACAACTTATGTAGTCCTCATGCGCTAAGGTTCTCTTTTTGGTCCATACGAGGTACCCATTGACTGCTGTTTGAGCTATAGTTATAATTACCGTACTTTAATGACGTCATGACAGTTGAGAAGAAGTTCGTTAATTAGTCACTTTGCTTATTTAAATCATTTCTAGATAAAATCCGTTTGGCTATTTTCTAAAGACTCATGAGATTAGAATATTTGTTTTTAATCGGTTGAATCGAACAAATCAATAGTTGATTATGTACACAACTAGTGCCGTGTAACTGATACTTTGTGTTTCAGTCTTCTTTCAATACCCCGAAAGTGTGTACTTAGACATTTGATTCATTGTCAATATCTAATGGTTATGAAAATATCTGATAAACCATATTTTCACCAGCTTTACAGCTCAAGCAAACATTAGTACTAGTTACAGACAGACAAACAGATAATACTTTTTTACGTCTCACTTCTGTACATACATAAATTATAATTAGTTTCTACTGTAATGGGAGCAACGTCACATCGAAACTTAGACATAGCCGACCTATGATGTCTAGGCATGTGATGAACATAACAAAAAAAAAGATTATATCTTTCAAATTTGAAAAAAATCAATCTTGAAATGGATGTTTTATCTAAGTTTGTTCAAGACCGTTCTCCGTTACATCAGTCTTTGGTACGAGAAAGATTATGTCGAATAACAAATGAATCCTTTTAAGAAAAGTCTTAACATTCTTCCAACATGTTAATTTAATAAATAGTGTATTGAAATCCATGAACCTTATAATGAATTTCCCTCGTTGACTATCAATAAATATCATGCATGACATACATAATATTGGTAAATTCAAGTGTTGAACATTGATTGAATTCATTGCATTTAATCCCCTTCGATTATCCATCGTCATCTAATGAAATAATTCATAAATTTGTCCTTCAGGTATATTCAATAATTAATTCTAACTCATCTGTTATACTTTGTTTTTTAAAATGAGCGAAAATAAATCAGTTGTTTGCGACGAAGGTGCCAAATTACCAAATGAGTTATTATGCATTTACATTCTTCAAAGCGCCGACACAGGTATACAATTTCATATAGTTAAAACACAACATGGCTCCCATCGATATCCGAGGCTCGATCTCTGTGTTCTAATCATAATTGACCACTTTGCGCGACGCATGAGTATAAAACACCGTTTGTGCCTATTGAGTGGTTCTTGGGCGTGATTGATTACATAATGATAATATAGCATAGCGCTCCTGTGTGCAACGGCTTTGTCATGTCAGCTGGCCTTCGGGTTGATTACCGTGAGAAAATTATTTATGTATATCTATGAAATCGTAGTAGTTTAAAGCTGAGTAAAATAACACCTATATGACAATTGATGTAAATACTCTGAAATGAAAACTTGCCATCTTGAACAGAAGATGCACTTGACTGAGTCTCATATCTTGTATTTCTGTATGCGTTCCCTATTTGTTAATCAATACATATTTATAGCACCAATCCGAAAACTCTTTTCTTGTAGATTACACCTTATTAACACACTCTTTATTTTCAATATTTTTAACAAAGTATCTTGTTTTATATTTGTAAATGTGAGCTTCTTAAATGTGAGCTTAAATTTAAGCCTTCGGCGACATGAATGACAATACGGCTGGGTAAAAATTAAAGGATGGCTGGAAACAACCAGAGTATATGATCTGAGAAATATATAGGGATAGAGATATTATAGGCTGAATGTATGGATGTTTTTTTACCTGTCTGAATGTATGTACAGGGATATATAGGATGTATAGGGATATGATGATGGAGTAAAGTGGGTATTTATGCATTTAGGTTTGTATGTATGTATGGCAGGTTATGTGTCTAAGTATGTTGTATGTAAATGTATGTATGTACATGTATGTATGTATGTATGTCTGTGTGCTGTATGTATGTATGTATGTATGTATGTGTGTGTGTGTATGTGTGTGTGTGTGTATGTATGTATGTATGTATGTATGTATGTATGTATGTATGTATGTATGTATGTATGTATAATGACGCTATGAATGCCATTGTCACTATTGTGTCATTCCACTATCCAAGATGGATCAAATATCCGACTGCAAAGATACTCTATCTCAGTCTTCTCGCCTTATTGCAACTGCTGCATGAGTCTGGTCAGTCAGTCATCTAGCGGAATCTTCTGTAATCAAAAGAAGCACTTTTCAAACGAACGTTACGTTACGCGAATGCTGTAAATGATTAAAAGGTTTCCACACTAAAATGACCTTCAATTGTTTCCGCCACAGGGACTTGTATTGTCTGAAACAGCGTAAGTCGACTATAAAACAAATATTTTCGAAATGAAATCGTTACGTATTCCTATTAACAAAAACATAATTTTAATCCAAACACTTCTTCGTTGAGATTAAGTCATTTTTCGAACAAATCGTACGAAAGGGGGCGTTGACACCGTTACGTCCCTTTCCATTTTTTTATAGTTTGGGTGCTTGATCATCGAGGCCTTGCAAGTGGTAATTTGAATTTGTGAGATCCCTTTGTTTACCTGAAACATACTACTGACCTTTACAATTTTCTCGGAAACGTTCTTGATGCAAAGACTACAATTTCGTCTAGTTTACCCCTTGCTCTTATCACTCTTTACAGTATCACTGCCCATAAACTGGTCATATATATAGTTTGTCATTGTAAGACGAAGGGTAAGCAATGTTATTCGACTTCCATTTATGTTTTTAAGTAGTATGTACAAGGAACGTCATTATAATGGATTTATATTTGTCGAATGGAGGAATACCGTTTTCTTCTAATGAACCGAACAACGATTATTACTAAGTGAATTAGGAGGACCTTTGCATAAAATAATAAGGAAGGTACTCTTCCAATCAAGAAACTTCCTAATACCGTGAATAAGAATTAGGAGTTAGTTGGTTAGCTTTCAACACAAGATAATCGTTATGAATTAAACTTTTAATTTTGAATAGCGTTTGTCCTTGTTAGTCAACGATCAGTAAAACCAGAATCGCTTGAAAATCATGCTTCGCTTAGTTTGCTTAAAAATCGTCTGTAATATGTCATTGTATTACCGAGGCGAGACGTTTGCAACCAAACCAGACCACGCATTTCCTTCCAAAAGAAGAAACTGCAGACGACATAGCAGGGCTCAAAGTCACTTTAATGAATTATTCCTCACTTTTAAGAGGTGCACACATTTTCTTTACACTCTCAATCGATAATAACTCTATATGGCAAGAACTACTTTTTGTAAGTCACGTGACAAAGTCAATTCGCATGTATTGCTACCCGCAGCACCGCCACTCCCGGAAATCGATCCGCGTCGGTCTAGAGTGGAATCATCTAAGGCTTGGATTGAACACCCGGAAGAGGTAACGACTGGACGAGAGAGCGGTAAAGCCCCTGGTAAATGAAATGATTAATTACCTCAGAGAGCCGGAACAGTGCATGAAGCTAAAGCCCATTAGTGAAATGCTTATTTGAAAGGTCCTCCCTTGTGAAGCTGAGAGGCGCCGTCTTGAGAGCGATTTTGGGACGACGTGTTTGATTTGCAGACTCTGAGATGACCGGCGTGCCAGACCCTGTTCAGACATTTGTCCTTATAGTGAGGATGTATAAGTCTGGGATGACACTTCTGATCATGATTCGAGCTGAATGTCAAAGGTCAAAGTTAGGAAACCATCTTAAAGAATATATCAAAGTTGTACAGACGAGAAGAAGTTCAGCTGACGAACCGAATTGGAAGTGTATCGTCGGTACGTTGAATAAATTATCACTGCAAGGAACAAGCTGAGAAAGCACCGAAGAGAATATCAACAGTTCGTTTATTGGGATTTGTTCTACTATTCACTCATTAAGTTTGATAGTGGCGGTGTATTCTGTATCATTTGTGTCAAAGAATACATGTATAAAGCGCAGGCAAGTGAATTGTTATCACCAAAGTATAACATTATATTCGCTGACAGTCTATACAAGTCACAAATTTACAGTAATATGGGTTGTTCACAAAATATTATATCCATGTGCAAAAAAATTAAGCTATGATGTGTTAAACACCTCAAAGCACAAAATAAAGATGACACTGAAAACCAATCATATATAACTTAACATAGAATAAAGTACGTTCACTATTAAAAATTGACATCCGTTATAGTAAAATTGAATTACATTAACAAATATATTTACTAAATCAATGTTCATATTAGTGAAAAGGTTATATCACAATTCGACATTCGTTGTACAATCTAAACTTTTTTTTAAATATAATCTCCTTTGAATCAAATAGGATTAAAAAATGAACTGGATTTTTTTAAGAATCAGGTTGTTTCTTATATTTTGAAATGTTTGAGAGGAGAATTAACAATATCGTAAACGACCTAATGCTACCCGATTGCATTGAAATTATTCACCCAAAATAAAATTAATAAAAAGTCAGAAAGCTATATACTTATGCTGGTTTGTGTTTTCACATTGAACATTCACATGGATGTTTTTTCTCATGGGAAGGATATCGGTGTCAAACAAGCGATAAGTGCTAAGTTTCCTCACTTAATTCGATGTTTTAGATAGATACATGTATGTGTTTTAGCTAGATCATGCAAGCCTATATTATGTTCTTGTATTTATAGATTCAAATATTGATCTCTCTGCAATGATTTCTTATGAATCAGTCTGCTTCATTTCGACCTTTGAGCACTGTATATAGTATTACATAGAAAATAGCGAAAATAATTGTATTCAGTATTATAAATCAATAAGATTGAAATATATGACAAAATTTGTAAAATATCAATGAAAAAACATAATTTATTTTCATCTTGCTAACTAACTTTAAAGAATGCTTAATATTTTGTTACATATATCGACTTTGATTTACAATGTACACATGAAGTTAACATATTTATCATAATCATTCAAATTATCGATTACGTAAGCGTTCAGATTTGAACGGGAAAGCAAGAACCAATATTCATCAAATGTCATGCCTGAAAGTCGAGCGAGTTTATAGAAGCTAGTTGGCGGGCTATTACAGCAATTTCACACTCCATGTCATCAACCTAAAGAACGTTTATGCCCAAGTTTAGAAAATCGAAATGTTACCTCCACAGAGTAATTAGCATTATTCAGCGGTAAGGTTGGGATCCTCAACGCAGTTAGACAGGTGGCAAAGCGAGGTAACTAGCCCACTTTGTAAGCCTCATTGAAAAGGTCCATCTTAATTTCCGGCCGGGTTCAATATACCCAAGCTAATGGTGAATTATGTTTCGTCAAGAGGAAAATGGTTGGAATGGGTTAGTCACTGAAGAACCAAAGAGGCCAAAGTGTTGCAGTTAACTCAGATTGATTCACACACGCGGGGGGTCCCGGGTTATCATAGCGCTCTAGATGACCATCCTGGCACCATACTTCAGAGGTTTCATGGCATCTTCACGCCCTTGGTGTTATGCAAATAGTAATTTGATTATTCCGGGGAATAACCCTCACTTTATAATGATAAAACGAGGGCTTTTTGTTGTGTAACTGCTTGCTTACTTCGTTTGCTGTTCATATTTAGAATTTGAGAGAAATCAGAAAACTTACCATAACTTGTCATGGTGCTGTAATAGAGCTTAGACTAAAATTTGGTGAATGAAATATTTTGATAATTTACTGTTCCTCCATTCATAAAATTATTTTCTAAGCTCTTCATTTGCAGTATTTGTGTATGCAGTCACTCTAGACTTTCTCAATGTAGACCTAGACTGTATAAAAGGCTTCTATTTGCCTACACAGTCATGATCCAGGACTATCATAGAGCTATGAAGCCGAAATATGCATTCGAATGGTCGGTTCAAGGACATTGTCTTATTTTTACCATGCTGTTGCTGTTAGAATGCTCGCCACAACTTATCTTATCAAGTGCAAAGCTAAATGGTGGATTTGGCTGTATAAGTGTTTTACGATCTCTTCATTATCGGGCACCGTTTTAATCAGCGAACCAACTTGCCTTAGAGAATGAACAATTTTATTTCTATTCATTAAAATAAAATGAAAACCCCTTTTTGATTCAACCAAGAATAACGTTATTATGAACACTTCCGTTACGTTGTAATTAACACAATTAATCAATAATAGATGAATTGATTGTCACAATAGTTGACATTCCTTACTTTCTTCTTTTCTTTTTGTGGAATATTAAAGAATTAAGTCGACAACATATACTTTTTCTGTTTGAGGATATCTTTTGATGATAATTTTGTTATTATTTTTAAATTAATCAAATGTTATGATTAAATCCTATTTGGTTTTAATTCTTACTTTTGAAGTTACGATAAAGACCTAAATCTTTATAGTTTCAATGTGTTTGTAATATGACAATATGAATCAATAAATGTTCTAATTCTTTTCGAAGATGATGATCGAATTCTTTTGTAAATTTTGATTCATTTTCTTTTAAGTATAACCTCTTTTGAGAAAAGTGTTTTTGAAATAATATGCAGTTTCTACATAACATACTTTTTATTTTAACACCTCTCATTGTAATATCAAAAATAAAAAATGAAATTGGGTTTACAAATTTTTTTAATTTCACGTACTTATATATAAACAAAAAATCTTTTAACTATGGGGTTACATTTAAATAGGAACAGAATACCCTTTTTAAACCTGTAAAATGAATGAATATGAGAATACTCGTGTGGGAACATCACTTAGGTTCAGTTTAAGCTGTTTGTCAACTTGTGATTTTTTTCTGTTCGTTTAAAGTTGTTTTAACAAGTGTGGTATCATAACTTTCGTTCGTTATGAGTGTTGTGTTCATTTCTGTTCAGTTTATGCTTTTTGCCAAATTGTAAACGTCACTTCAGTACAGTTTAAGCTATGCACCAACGTGAGAATATCACTTTCCTCAGTTAACATTATGTGCCTACATGTGGAAATCTTTTTTAATGTTTGGTTTTGTGTATTTTTATCATAATGTAAACTCGATATAGTCCTAGTGCCTGCATGCAAAATCTCTTCTTTCGATTTAAGCTGAAGTATACCCGATACAACTAGTCTTATTGCTACCACTTATAAAAGTCTCTTTTTTCGGTTTATGCGGTAGAAGACTCGGTTCATGCTGAAGTAGACTTGATTTGTTCTTGAGTAGACTCGATTCTTACCTATTGCTAACATTTATCAATAAGTTCATTCGGTTTACCCTGAAGTAAACTCAATACAAACGTTATGATAGCATATATCAAGCTTATCCTTGGGTTTATCCTGAGGTCGACTCGATACATACTTATCATCAGCTTACATTTCAACGTTTAAAACAGACAGAACAATGACATTGTCCAAAAACTGTAAGTGTCGCTGAACTTTACTCGTTTGTTTCGTGACGTTCATCGTTGAAGTATTGTCAATCAATGGCGTGTTTCACAGAAGTAGCTTTCAGCAAATTTGCTTTCGTAAGGGTCTGATACACACGCAAATACAAGTCATTCCTAGGAGCTATAAAGAGTCTAATAGTACTATACGTTAATCCCTCTTTTTAAAGGAACCTTTAATCTGGTATATTTCTCCTCCACTACAAAGGGCGAGGCCGGGTACTCAGTTTCCGCCACTAATCCCGTACAGAGTTAACCTTTTTTGCCTTGGCATTGAACTTGGGCAGTGATTTTGTACGTTAGTACATGTGTGACATATACCGTTTAATATCAAAGGTAGGACTTATTATGAAGTTAAAAACGTATCAAATAATTTTTAAACCTTTTACCTTTTAGTCTGTAAGTTCAAATTACACATTTGCAACTTCGTATAATATATTTTAAGCAATTTTATTCACTTTGAGGAGAAAGCACGTTGAGAGATGGGACAATGTAAAGGACTTACGGACTCTCTACTTATAAGAGTAAGTATTGTTATTGCAACGTTGGATCCTACCGAAGTTATTTCTATCCCTCATTCCCTTTTTACTGTGACATAAGTTTTTTTGTATTTTTTGTATGAATTATTTCTAGTATTGTTATTTACCGATAAAAATTATACTATTTCGCCTCCTTCTTCGCCTATTGTACATTTTAGATTACAAAATTTTGCGACATTTCTTCGCAACTCATTACGCCAAAGTGGTTTTGTTTTTGTGTTGAGGGTAATTGTTATGATTCGTATGGATATTTATTACACTACCATTGATTGGCAGGAAATATTGTCGCATAATGTTATCTTTTTTGAAAAAAAAAATCAAAACAAAGATTAAGCAACCAAAACGAAAATTAAGGTCGACTCGGAAAGGAAGTTCACTGAAATTAAAAACTATTATATTGTTGCATTGAATCTTTATAGGTAAATACAATAAAGAGGTTGGACATCCTGTATAATTTTGTTACTTTTCTATTTCTCAATGCAAATCTAGAACTTTATTATGTTGAGGCTTTAGAGAGTATGTATTAGTTCAGATTACTTGAAGATAAAGTATCATCTAATCCGATCTTTTTACATATGATATATGCTTTTGTATTTTGATTGACACATACACCGTAACAAGTAATGCTGTGTAAGTTATTTTGCATCCTATCTACACCAAACCATGTAAAAAAACGGAACATCCTGTAGACCTATGAGAACATTAACCATTGTGTACTGAGAATCGGTAGCATCTGTTTACTGCAGGACTATCAACTTAAAGATTTTATATGACCCATAGAAATGCGAACGGATTATGTATAAGAGTTAGGATAATAGTATCGAAAAAGGTAAAAGGTCAGCCTCCTATTCATAATAAGAGATTTAATTTACGACACATAGCTGCATGCTTCTTGTCACAGTTACATCTAAGAAATATTTGTACTGTACTTTATGAAAATTCATTTCTAAATGTTAATTTCTTGGCTTTACAGCTTTTGTGCATAATAAAATTTTGACGTGCTGAAAGAGGGTCTTGACTGTATTGAAGGTTCATTTTTACACAGTCATGAATTCTCAAAGGTAAGTTGTGAGATGAGCGATATGACACACCCTAGAAATAGTTGCCGTGCTACGGATGTCGTAAGATCAGGTTCTTGAAAATCAGCGTCTGAATCCTACTCCACTCTTGTGGTGGCGTGAGCGTTCCGTATTGATCAGGTACACATCAAAGGAAAGCCGACGTACATTTGCGTCCATTACAGGTAACGCGGACCTAAGTTACCTTGAAGTCTCAGCTTATCCTGCGTACCTTGATGCCTGTCTTGTTCTCCTTGTGGGACCAGGACTTCAGAATCTATTAATCGAATGTCTTAGTTTTAGATAGTGTTGCTTTGGAGTGTTATACATTTAACTTTTCAAAACATAATTTGTCTTTCATATCTGTATGAACAGTTTCGCTACTTTATCAGCAAGGCAAGATAAACGGCAGTGATACATAATATAATAGTGATAGTGAACCATCACTCTCAATGATAATCTATACGCTCTGCAATATGTGTAACGTAGTGGAACACAATTATGAGCTTTTTTTAATTAGATTGAGTTATCCTTAGATATTGCACATGTATATAATGTAATAAATGGTATTGTCAACAATCAATTTCTTAAATCATTTGTAACAAGGGACGTCATATAAGTTAAGGATTTTCTTTGAATTTTAAAGGGACAGTTCTGATGTCAGAATCTGAGTGAAAACGGCATCAATGACATATGTACGAATCGGATTATTTATCATTTGTCGCTAGCATCATTTGGAGTATAAAGTAATATTGATTTCTTTCAGAAGGGCATTCTACGATTTTTGGCTTAGTAGTGTTGATATAGTGTAAATGGCCCCTCCACGAAAAAATCCATGGAGTCAGTCTGAACTATGGTCAAGCATATTCCTCATACATTCCGATTTTGTCCGAACGCATTTGAATCGACCTTTTGGACAAGGGTTATGGTAAAACAAAGATTCGAAAACTCGCGGGAGTGCTCGTTGATTGAAGCGGTCTCAACGGGATATCATTTAATCAACTTGTTAAACATTCCGACACACCACTAAACCGTTCTAATCTCTCTGACGATGTTCTTGTTAGTCTGTTGAAGTCTCCAGCAGGATTGTCTCGACGGTCTTGTTCAGTGTTTCGGAATTCGAAGGGCAGCGTGATGAAAGATAAAAGCTATATTGATGTGCCTTTTCGATCTTTGGAATATCTTCAGACACAACACAGTATTAATCTAGCGTCAGCATGTACACTATGAAACATCTAAACACCACATAACATTTCAACACTTCAACCTCTCTGAAAGGAATATACCTACACATTTTGATAGCCATCTTAATCCTGGTTCGGAGAAAGTAAGCATGAATTTGTTAGCTGTTTATTTCGAATCATTATCAGCTGTCTGTTAAAGGAGCTGAGTACAATGACTATGACTCGAAAATACAGTCTCATGTGGTTGTTATATGCTTGTTTGATACATTTTTTAATTGATTTATTTAAGGAATTTTCCAAAGTAATTACTGTTAAACTTTTGTGATTGACTAAAAAATGGAAAACAAAATTTCTGAAAAACTTTTGATATCGCCAGTGTTGAAGACTTCATAATGACCAAGTTATCACCCATATTATATTAAGACACTGTAGCTCGTTTTCTTAGGGAAATTTAGAGAATATCCAAAGAGGTACGAGTGATTACGGGAAATATCCACGAGTTGAAATAATGTTCACAGTCGCGAGCCTTGGCGAGCGACTGAACATTATTTCTACGAGTGGATATTTCCCGTAATCACTCGTACCGAGTTGGTTATTCTATATATTACCCATATTCAATTAAAATAACCAATTACGACTGAAAATCCTTGTCATTAAGAGACGACAATACTACTGTAGTGATCGTCATTGATCAGCTGATCCGTATTCATACGCGTGTAAAAACCAAACATCTCAGGAAGTAAATTAGTCAACAGCGCTACGCAATGTACTTCTGTTTAAAAAGGCCATGAAACTGACGACAATTTGTTCCCCAAATGATACATAACATGATTTCATATTTGAGACACATTAAGATCATGACAAAAATACTCTTAGAAGCTATCGCATGAATATGCTTATATGAATGTGTGTCGTCGTCACTAACGGGCGAGAGGCTGAACGCACAGTGTTAGAATGAAAATTGGAAAAACCTGTCAATTTTTTAACATTTCAACAGATAAAAGTGGCAATATCTTGAAGAGAAATATATAATGAAAGCATCGAAACGAGTTTGTATGGCAATATTGTCAACTAATCTGAAGTATGAACAACATTTCTTCTCTTGGATGTTGCTTTCAATCACGTCTTGTTGCCAGTATCAAGAACGATAACTCTTATCGGATTACTTATCGTGTAGTCGATGAACCTTTGTTAAACTGATTAAATACACAATTACAACAACGAAACGTTTGCCCAAAAAATTTTACGGAGCGTTTCTCGATTTGTATGAGTACTTTAAACAGCTGCTTACTGCGAGACGGACGCCAATGTGCAAAGGTTTGTTTTGTGCGAGCGTGTTCGAACTACATCCAGTCCGTCAGACCTGCACGTAATTGCACCGACAATAGTGTATGCTTTGAACAATCGTTGGCTTCATGTGATTTTAGGTGATTTTATGTTGTGAAATGATTATGATTAATTCTAAGTTATCATTAACGTATCGTTAATCTTCAGATTATGTTTTGATGTTTCGTGAATATTTTTATGGCAGCCATGTTTGTTTACAAACGCGACGCCTATTTTCATGAATTTTGCTTGGGAAAAAATTGTCATTCTTGTAAATTACAGTCATAGCGAAACATTTTGATTAAGTTTCCAATTATGTGTTAGAATTTTAACTTGTATTAAATGTATAAGAATGTTCGGAAATGTTCATCTATCTACGCTTTTCTTTGAAAGGCGATGCATGTGTTCGGCACGTTCTATTTATCAATGAAACGTGAAAATAGTCCCGTCAACCAATCGTATTTCATTCTCAGGGTAACCGACCAATCAACGTCGAGAATCACTAAAGAGCACATGTGCGGATATCAAAAAAATATCCACCTGTGTCTCCTCGCCCATATGGGTAATATAAAGGGATATCATGACAATGAAAAGAAACGCAACATATTGCTAGACATTTGTAATCTATACATGGCTTTGTTTAGTGAAAGTTATAAGCTCGTTTAAGCAACGCGAATCAATTTACGTAACACACATTTTTTTAACTTAAAAAGTGACTTTCACAATTAACAAAAATGACTGAATGAACATTCTTAATACGCAGAACCGTATGCTACGACTGCGGACATCAGGCCATTTAACGGATGGTTTACCTTCTGAAGGGAATATATCTTTCATATACTACATGCAATATTCAATGGGGGAAATTTGAACAAATAAAACATATAAAAACCCACACTAAATACCTTTAAAGTGGCAGAAAATAATGTATCTGTTTGAAGTTTATTGCATTAAAGCGGGTTGTTAGTTTCAAACTATATCATGGTATATAAGCACCATTAAAACAATTACTGATCTACAGAGCGTCCCACTTCAGATAATTATATCACATGTACGTGTGAGTATTATTGACAATATAGAGAAGCGACGATGGGCTGGTATGAGGTTAGCTGTATGATATGAGCTTTCTGGTCTCGGTGTCCAACTGCTGTGTACAGGACATTGTTATACATCTAACATACGTTGTACCGCTGACCAATGGTCAATATGTCTGCAGAGGCAATATCGCCTTTCTATTTGCTTCCTTGCTCTCTCGTCATATAAGATGTGAAATTCACGACGGGTCATTGTTTTCTTGTCGTTTTCCATAGTTAGCTATATAAAAGGTATCCATTAAAAATTATATTTAAGTCGTACACAGTTGATAAGACAGTATACAGCAGGGAATTTAACCTGATACATGTAAGGTTGAAATATCAACAAAATATCAAATATGAAGGACCATACTGATGCTTCGTTTATATAATGGTTTATTAGCCACTTCTGATTTCATTTTGGTGAAGTAAACTACGTTTAGATCATTACTTGGTTCACAAAACATTGTTTCAAACGTTATGAAGTTGAGTTCGGTGTCAGTTATAGTAACACAAATTATTTTTACAATTTTGATTTTAACTCATAAGTCTAGGTCAAAGTCTAGGTTATGTCATTGAACAAAGTTACACAAGTGATTACGTCAACGGGTAATGAAGTGGAAACTAGATCAGTGCTTGAAATTAGAGCTGATCGAAAACTAACTAATAGCTAATTGTAGTGTACGCAGGGCATTTGAGAATTTGTGGTGTGTTCCTTTAGTCATGCACGTGTTTTAAAATCGGTGGTCTATTACATATTGAGAAAGGTAGGTAACGCACAATTTAATTTCGTTTTATGAGAGCTAACTCATACGAGGGGAAGTCAATAAGTTCATAGAAGTGGATTAAAACAGAAGCCAATGGTTGTGATATTGATTTTATATTGCAATATAATCTCCTAAGCCTCGATGCATTTTCTGGCCATTTGTCTTTGAGACTGTCTATGCCCTTGCGATAGAAGTCTTCTGACTGGCCCCATAGCCACGCCTCTGTAGCTGCCTTGAGTTCATCATAATCGCCAAATCTTGTACCTGGCAAGTGTGATATTGCGAAACAGTTAATGTCGCTTGAGATCAGATTTGGACTCATGTGGGGGGTGGGGGTGGGGGGGGGGGGGGTGTTAAGTTGCTCAAGGCTTTATTGTTGAATGCAGCCTGTGCAATACGACCGACTCTTGTACATCGGAGCGTTGTCATGAAGAAGCATTGTCGATAAAATGGCGATGTAGGTTTAAGGTTTCTTATGAAAAGTAGGTAATTGAACCATTTTTTGTGCTGTTTGGGGTCTAAATAAAAACAAAACAACACAACCTAAGAAGCATGTAAGCATATTTTATACCTACCTTCCCTGATTATAGGAGGGTAGGTGTGTTCAACAGGCTGCCCATCTCAAGTAAATGATCGGGGAGAGTTGTTTTTGTCTGTAAACTGTCGTCAGATTGCCTATCTCAATACTAACAGCAATGATGTTGTCTTCAGGGGTGTTTCAGTACTCACCTCTATAAACTTTATTGACTTATCCACGTATGTAGCCGTTGCGTTTGGGTCGAGAATAGAAACGAAAAAAAAAGTGTTTCGGAGCAATTTCTCTAGCGTAAACATATGCTGACGTATATATGCTCGTTCCTTAAACAAGTGAATTTAGGTGAATGCCAAGGTGGGATAGATATATACATTTAAGGAAAACCTCTATTGAGATATTTTTATTGAAACAAATTTCGAGGGGTATTCGTAACATAATGTATGTAACATATATGCTAATAGGCCAAATAACATGTTACTAAAGGGAATATTTTGTTTGCTTAACAAGTGTTATATTTTGATAAAAAATAGCGAATAGAGAAATAAACTGTGAAGCCCTTCAGGGATACACGTCTTGAAAGTTATAATTAGAGGCAATTTAGAAAGATCCACTTATAAATTTGTGGATAATATTTAGATACAAACGTTTTACATATTAAAACTGTAAAACCACTGAAACGAAGCACCTTTTATCATTTCACGTAGTAGAAAATGTCGGATCCTCCTCAAACTCTTCCTTTAAATGTATACATGCTTTTAGCAATGTATGCCACTATATATATACAGTGCCCTTCAAAGACAACAATAGCTTTGGAAAAAACTGCATGACAAGAACAATGAATTCGTGGATTTATCAAATCAAGATCCTTTAATAGAGGTATGACTTAATACTAAATTGACACGCAAGATTGAAAGTAATTATTCTTTTAAGTTAGATTAAACAAGAAGAGAATTTTATACCTGCGAAATCGTCGATAAAATGGTGATGAAAGTTATCAAAGTAGAAAATTTAACCTTTTTTTGCTATGTTTGGGGTCTAAATCAAACAAAACAACACAACATAAGAAGCGTGTAAGCATATTTTAAACCAACATTACTTGTAGTGCATTGTGTTTGAAATATAATGACGAACCACTGACGTCAAATAAGTATTCACGAAGACAAATGGAAATAAAGTCGACGCGGTTTGGCAGTCTTAAAGTTCCTTTTAACAGAATGAAAGACAATCTTCATTACACGGCAATTTAGAATGGCAAACCCATAAGGTAGACACAAATTCAACAAAGTATCACGAAACAATAATAATAAGAAAACAAATTGAGGATTCTTTACGATTATAGAAGCTGTTAGCAGCCGATTGACATCATCGAATAAACAACTTTTAACAAATCGGGACGACATTTAACCTCCGAGTCAGTTATTTCGTTTGGGATAAACATTATTTTTCTGTGTCAAACAAATACGTTGTTAAATAGATTAAGTACGAGTCCATAACTTCACTAGACCTCAAATGGTCCATTTGCATGAAGCAAACTAAATTTAGCTAAGCTTCACTATAATGATATAACTTACCGAAATTATTCACATTCATCAAAGTGCCTTGTAAAACGTGCCAAGATATTTGATAATGATATATTTTCTCATTTTAAAAAAAAATGCAATGAATTGAAATATCCTAATTAATGTCTCAATTTGTATCCCCAAATCTGGGTGAATTAAATAAACCTATACCTACCTACCACATTAGGACTGACATTTCCAATGCAGTCACTTTACGTGAATAAATACATGTCTGTTTAAACCACATGAAAAGATTTTATACCAACCAACATTTTCTCAGGTATGAAGTAATACGCTGCTACGTGAACATAATTTGCGAAAGATTTTTTTCAAGTGAAGTACCCTTGCAAAAATGCAGACAAATGGTAGGATTTTCAAACTGAATGAGGCAATTATAGTTCTGGTAGTTTGACGTTGATTTCAAGCAACGCAATGCTTGCAGGATCATCCTGAAAGCAAACAGTTCCTGCGTGTCAGCTTCTGTCCCTGGCATGGACACAACGGGGGCTTGCTTTTGTAGGGGTTTTGAAAACCCTCCGTCATGTGGTCAACCGATTAGTGTGCACTGGAGAATAAACAAAATTTAAAACGTTTTTTTTTCAGGCATACGATGGAACGCCTAACGGAACAAACGTCGTTTTTCTACATTTTTTGTGTTTTCGTGATGAAAAAAATTATTTCAAGCTTAAACAAGTGATGGTGATCTAATGGAATTTGCAGTAGTTTTTTAAATATTTTTTTAAAAAACTGAAACCGTCAAGTAGTTCTTTTTATTTTTTAATGGAATATTTTAGAATTTTGACAATACTCAATACAGTAAGTGGTTTACAAAACATATGCAGCAAAGTTAACAAAAGGATTTTCCGATAAAATTTTGTTTGATAAAAAAACAATAACCAATCATAATATATAATGACTATTGAATATTTAAATGCAGAGCACGGGTTTTAAGCAACATTTCCAGAAATAAGTAAACGATATTAACAAAGAATGCTTCAGTTAGTACATTATCGTATATCACGATTATATATTTGATGCTGGAATATTCTATCTATACGATTCCTTCACAGTAATTCTTCTCGAAGGCATGTATGGAGTGATATAGCTGGTTTGGCTAGATAAAGGAACTCAGTAGAAGAACCTCTTATGAGATTACAATCTGTTCCAACATGTTCCAACTAGTGTTTATACAACCCCTGATTATACCACCTCGGCCTCCGATCACCAAACTATCATATATAAAAACCTTGATAGTACCACCTTTCACTATATCATTTATACAATCACTGACTATACGACCTAGGCCTGCGTTCCTATAAAACTATCAAACAAACCCTGACAATACCACCTTTTACCTATTTATATACCATCTGTAGCCAACGTTTCATTTACAATAATCGTTACAAATTCCTTACATTTCCACCTCCAATATGCATTTTTGCAATCTTTGACTTTGACTCTCTCAATCACTGTTTCTCCAAATATCATCTGATAATTACTGACAAAACCATCCTCAGTTTACTCCCTCAAACTGCTACATCTACAGTCACTTGTACAATACCGCATTAATCCAATGTTGTTCAAACTATCACTTCACCAAGTGAAGAGTTCTCATCAGTAGTAAAACCGGCTTATCTCAAAGTTTTTCTCAAACTAGAACAAATGACAGTGATGCAAGCATTATAACCCTTATGCAATCTTTCTGCAAATCCTATTCTGTCGTTTCAAAAAGTGATCGATCTAAGTAGTTCTCTAAAAGATACACACTTTGACAGAGTACGATCGGCACCAAATACTATTTTACAGATTGTGACATTGATACATTTCAATAAAATTAACGAAATTTTACTTATCAAAATTCAACATAAAAATGGTACATAAGTCCTTGATTCAAAAAACGTAAATCTATATCTCAAGTTTTACGCTTTCTTTTAATTCTCAAAGTGTCCGTTAAACAGGGGACATCAGAATACACTGAAAGCTCTGCTTGATGCGACGGATGGGTATGCGTCTGCCATAACTAAACCATTATCCAAAATCGATTGCTTTTATTTGCTTCAATCTTAGTTTAAACTCGTGGTCATTTTTATCAATGCCCGAGGGTGCGTATACCGTCCATATTATATCATCGTGTCTTCGACTGCAGGCTCCTGCCAGGACGTCGCCTATGAGAGTAATTTCTGCCATCGAGTCGCCAATCACATCGCGTCTCTAACTTCGATCACTTATTACTCGCCGAATCACAGCGGAGACTCTGTGGACGGGATTCCATGGTACCTGGGAGACTTCTAGTATTCCTGATTCTCCACGAGATAGGACAGAGCACGAATTCACAGCCATTATTTACCTGTGTATTAGGATATGGAATTATACTAAGTGAGAATTCGGCTGGATTTTACAAACCCGGTCACTTTCCTTGACGAGCATCCTTCTTTGAAGAAAGTTATGAAGCAAGGTTCCCGCGGGGCTCCGCAGGATCAGAGTAGCAGTTCCAGGCTGATCACGTGACCTACCATAAGAGCAGACGTCGCCCAACTGAGCAGACGACAATTCCTAGTGGGACAACTGTGCTTACTGCTTGACGCCGCCAGTCTATCTTGGATGGGATTTCAAAGAAAAAAGTCTCGCACTACGCCGACATTAAGCAGACGATCAAAGTCATGAGGATGCACAATTCGTGGAAGTTAAATTGACAAAGTTTATAGATCATAACGGACAAATTGCAAAACTTGAAGGTAAGTGGTTATGGATTAAAAACTTAAATCAACAGAGCCAGGTTTATCTGCAGCTAAGTTTACATATTTACATTTTCTGCATTAGTTCGTTCAGTGCACTGGCGGCATGCCGCGGTGTTTGAAAGTCGGTCATACGTACTATTAGTGTCAGAAAGCAATTACACTAATGTATATAATTATTATTGAAAACATTCTGTGAATGGTAAGTCATTTTTTAATACAATGAGATCGGATTGGAAAAACTCTGTGTAAAGAAATAAATGTTCCGTGAATGCATTTGGAAACATATTTCAGATTAGCGTTGCCTTTTTACCAGGTGAAATGAATGACATGATGCTTAATGAGGAAAAATTTCACTTACGATAGTAAGTAAAAGATTTGCAGCTTCATTCATGAATATGAAAGAAAGACATGAACGTTTGAAACATGTAATCACGCGAAACGAACGTTGTATTGGCGATGTACTTTACAAACAGTGTCATTAAAAGATTAGACACTCATTAGTTGATAGAGACTTTACACAGATAACGATATAAATATCCGAGTCAGCGTTGAGAAGCTTATGCCTGTAGACAAATCATTGAGATTCTGTAGAAGTGGTAATAATCATGATAGACGTACTGCAAGGTAGTCCATGGTTTAGATTTCTACAAGAAATATTAACTGAAAAGATTTCTCAGTTTGAACTTAATTTAAATAACTATTTGATGATTATCTTGATAGGTAATCAAAACGATATCTGAATGTTTGCGAAATAGGAATTGTATATAAATTACTTAAAGGATTACTTATCTAGCTAGTGTCGTTTACAATATCTCGCATTATCCGTGCAATTCCAATCGTTTCGATTGAAACATGGTTGTTATAATACTTCGAACTAATACATTCAGAAAGGTTTTCAGTCTTGTGTGTTGTTTGACGACCACAAACTACGAGATTATTTGAATAAAGCAATTCATGAAAACGTATTTATCATTCAGGAAAAAAATGGCCATCGTTGATGGTTTTTACTTTAAAAGATTCAAGACCGACTTTATCTAACGCAGAACATATGCTCTCAGAACGTCATTTTAAAGACAGTAACTACTGTGTATGACAAATCATTATCCTAAACCACGCTTTTATCATAACTGGGTAGCTTAAACATTATTATGCTTACATAACTAGTTTTAATTTGCTATGTTAGGGAATATAAGAACAGAGACTCGATATGACTTTAAATGTCTTTTTAAACCTTGAGCAAAAGTTGAAATATACCTACAATTTTGACGACACTTTTTTATGACACTTTTAGCAAAACTTGAAGTATCCCTACGCTTTGTACGACATTTTGAGCAAAATATGAAATATTTTTACACATTTGACGACACTTTTAGAAAAACTTGAAGTAATGTACGATACTTTTAGCAAAATATGAAATGTCATTAAACTTTTGACGATAGTTTTAGCACAACTTGAAGTACTCCTACATTTTGTACGACACTTTGAGCAAAATATGTAATATTAAGTTTGATGATATGTTTATAGTATTCCTAGATAAGTCTCGTAGTGTTTATAAGTGGTCAGAAAGAAGTTAAAGAGAATGGTTTTCTTAGTTTACCAATCCTCATCTTAAATGAATAACATGTATCTATGATATCAAGATGGATTTCCATTAGCTTATGACATGACGAATATATGCAATAATCTTGAAATGAAAAGATGCAATATTCATTAGTTGGTCTCCGTTATTGCGTATGAGGAAAGTTATATGATTTATAATGTTAATAAATCGATAGTTTCACGATTATCGATTACCATTAGATACCAATCAGATTCATTATACACCAATTGGTCAATGTTAATGGAGAGGGTCAAAGGTTAAAACTCTTCTAAATACTTTAAGTCGAACAATGATAATGTGATATTATGATGCATTAACAACAGGAGTGAATAAGCACTTATAATTGGTTGTTTTCAATGTGTGGGAATACTAAATCTAATGTACCGAAACTCTTAAATAATGCGTGATCGTTGATGGCAATTAAGTTGTAATGGAGATGTCAATATTTATTTATTCACGGCGAATTAGACAGTGAAGCTGATTACCATATTATTTGTTCATGTTTAGAAGAAAATGTATACTATTTTACTGCATGTTATCTTTTGACCTGAAACTTTATATAGACAAAGCAAGGTCAAACTGGCGCTTTTAAGTGGCTGTCGGGTGCATTTTGCAAAAATAAGATTAGAATTCGGGACATGAATTGTGAACAATTTAGAGTTATAATTAATATTATCAATATTTTTATTTTCATGTAGCCCATATTACATCATTTTTAATGTAATTTTGAACTGCTTGAAGTGTATGATTTTAAGGTTACATCACATTAACGTAATAATAGTCATATATAAGGAGACTACTTATTCAGATATTACCTAACGTCATCGGATTTCAGTGAAATGCTAATCTGTTTTAAAACCTTTTTTCTTCTAATAACATGACATAAAAAATGACATGAAGAAGACCTTATGAAACACACACGAGCCATGGATTATGTTTCGCTCATTGCACGCGATAGTACATTGACCCCTTTTAAATAATGGAGATTTTTCTCTCAAACAGAGGGACATTGGTTGGGTCCGCCATAACAGCAAACTGGATGAGAAATCGTTTGTTTGCTCATGCATTGACATGTCTCAATTAATCATCATTCAATTGATTGCAATTAAGGCCAAGAAAAGAATTATCGATAAAACAGTTTTCTCCTTTTATGAACTCATATTAATTAATCTGAGTGTCTGTTGAGCATTAGAAATAAGAATGCATTTACTTTACCTGAATAAGGTTGAACGAAAACATTACATTCAATGTACACATAAGACTATTCTGTTTGTAAATTGATTAAAAACCTATGGATAACCAAAGGTATAACGTTATTGAATTTATTAAAATCTGGTATACATTAGACTATTCTGTCTGTAAATTGATTAAAAACCCTAAGGATAATTATCGGTATAACGTCATTGAATTTATTCAAAATTATTGGAAACTTTTAAAGTAATTTTTGAAATCGAATTGATCGAGTTTATTTACTTTGAGAAGCTTAAAAATGTATGTTTTCTGTTGTGCATAATTTTGTTATTTTCTGTTTGCCTTGAATGTTGACCTTTGCACATTTAATCAATTCATTCGTCATAAATTACTATACAACCTCTGTCTTAATTCGAAGTTTTTTCGGGTTTCAGGCAGTTTCCCCTAGCGGGACAATTTTACAACTTTAACTACCTGGCAACATTTCACACAATGAAAACACCGAATGCATGCATATTTGTTGTCACATAGGCATATTCAATAATGCAGTCGCAATATGAGGCGTATTTTTGTTGTTAAGATGACTCAAAGTGCAAGGTGCATATTCAAATAAAGTTTAGCTTGTATAAAGCTTCTGGAACTAATTTAGGCGATTTGAATGATAACTTTTGAAACGGCGTCGCTGATTGCACAACTAACTATGATTGCATCCAATCAGCGTTCTACATTTCGTGGCCGAGAAACCTTCGTATTCAGACAGAGGTTGTATAGGAATTTATGACGGGGCAACCTCTGTTGGGAGAGAATGGGTTAAAATAGAAACATTTTTGTTTGCACCTGAGGTGTTTCTATAAAAAACTAAAAAAAAGTAGAATTCTTTAAATAGAATTTTACATCTTTGTCATAACATTGCTCTTTTATTTTCATTTTGCACTTACGTATTGTTAGGGATACGTAACAAATCACTTATGTTGGCTAGCAATGAGCACAGTATTACAGATAAATAAACGTCACATGAACATCCATCAGTCACATTATAATGTTTGAATGGGAGTTATTGAAATTCCGTTGGTATCAACTATCGCAGTTCATCATCACTTGTTCATAAATTTCATAATGTGTGTTGAAAAAAACTAAATCTGATATGCGTTATCTGAATTAAAGTATAGAACCAAAGGAAAATGCAAATGTAATCAAGGTATAAATAGCATCATATTATACGTTTTATTGCTATATATTGTCACACGCTTAACGCTGACAAATCAATCAATACCGCTTTATTTACTGTTATGTCCATAAATAAATACCCCAAGAGGCCCTGACAATACAACTCCATACTGCACGATATGTGTCTGAATCAAAATGCACCCGCAGCTAAGTGGCAAACCGTACAGCCACTACTCGGCTAATCTGTCTCCAGAAGAGCCCATTGTCAGCCTGTAAAAGGGTTAATTTTCTGTAAGGGCTAAACAAATACTCCTCGTCCTGAACATTGATGAAGATCTTCAGTTCAGTGTGGAACAAAAACACATTGATTTGACTGGAAAGGAATGTCCGTACATAGAATGATGCTTAAAAACCATGAAATCGACTGAAACGTTCCAATCTAAATTGTTAACTTTACATTGAATAATCAATCACCGACAAATATCTCAAAGTTGAAGGTCATTTGTAAAATTTTAAATTAATTCTGATGTTAAACGTGACCTTATTCTTAAACCATGCCAGCCTATTTATGCTTACTTAATTAGTGAATTGTTATCTTTGAGCCGATAGGCTATTTACGGAGTTGAACTAGTGTAAAATGTATGTTTGGTGAAGCTTTTCTATCTTGACGCTGATGCAGCAAACAAAAGCACATTATCAAGTGCTGATTTAAATGACATTTAATAGAAACGAAGTGTTTAGCACACCAAACTGGGACAACCTATTTGGATAGAAAAGCTTTTGCTCCTGAATGGTTTGTATAAAACTTAGGTTGCAGAATTGGGTGAACACTTATATTTGGTCTTAGTCCAAAATTTTCCATTGGCACGTTAACTGTCAAGTCACAAATTATATGAAACATACCATTAGTTCCACAAAACGCTTCATTTATTTGGAATAGGGATTGACAAATCGTTGGTAAATTTTGAGAAATCGAAAAATACGCTATTTAAACTAGTTTCCATAATGAAGAAATTATATTTAAATATCTATGTGTATCAGCATAAACACATTATAAAATTATTCAGTTTGAGAAGTAGTTACCATCATAAGAATAATACCTGTGAATGCAAAAGAGAAATATATTAGACACAGGTAAAACAAACGCCACTTGGCAACGATTCCATTAGATCCATTGTCGGTTACAATGGAGACTTGGTCCACGATCGCAGCGAACAATTCTTGGGTGTCGACGGGTTCAGACGGCACCGAGCAGACATACTTTTACAATTATCACCAATTATCAACTTATAGGTTCTGTATCGACTGTGACGGTTAGTGGTGCCGATATATTGATGCACTGGAAGAATGGGGAGTATACTGTGTTCAAACCCATGACGCTGCTGAAAGTCAAGGTAGATGAATCAATAAGATTCTGATGTTGCACTCGGCGAAATTTGACATGTCTGTTGTCATGGTAACGGCATGATGTCCCTCAGTCTGACAATGGACAGACAAATAAGCATGACAAGACAGTACTCTGTTTCCTCTTGCAATACAACACAATACAATGCTACATGTTAACCATGTACCTTAGCATTGTCCTCGTCGCATGGTTTCCTAATGAGTATCCTTTGGGACAATATTCTGAAATGTGTTTCCTCTTGCTTGGATACTGTCGAGGCTATTCCTTAAAACAAGAAAATACTCTGAAATAAATGTTTCTGCTTGGTGGGAAAATTTAAAGGAAATTCAGCAAAATGGGAAATTACGCTAATGTTTCCTCTGTTTCGGAAAATGTAAAGGATATTCATCTTTACAAGGAAATACTTTGAAATACGTTTCCTCCTTAAGAGACGATAAATGAACGATCCAGAAAGTTTGAACAGTTCTCTCCCTTTTCCCCTTTTAAGGAACAATACATGAGCTGTTTCCTTTCATCATTATTAGGGCAAAACAGTCGTTGCATATGGACATACTTCGACCCTTGACTTGAAAATGCTAACATGAGATCTTTGTTGTAACAACTGTGTATATATCCTGTCAGATGTAATTGAACTGAAAAAAATTGTAGGTTAACACAGGTGACCTTACTTTTGAAATAGATTTCCTTTTCTAACCAACGTTTACATATCACGGTTCTCATTTTCCGCACATTGCCCTGGGGAAACATATCACTTTGACCTGGTAACGTGACGTCATGTGACGTTGCGTTCTGAATGCGACGAATGCAGGTGCCAGCCTATGTTGGTCCGTATTTTTTTTACGTTCGATAACAATCATACATACGTTGCTATGTCAGGCTCTGTCAGACGCACATATATACCTACATTCATCGCTCTCGCTCGATAGATACTTATAATCAGACACTCGTGTCGTAATCATATCGCCATAGACTCCCTATAATTTCCTCTAAATATAAATGAGTTTCAATGTCAGTAAGTCATTTCACCATTTGGTGCCCATCCTTTAATTGGCAGGTTACTGTTTGTTCATGATTTGCAAATTAGGTTATTCGTCCAATCGATGTCATTTTCAAGGTGAACAATACGCCAATGAGAAGGAATGTATTTAAAGTGTTTATATTTTATTATTTGCCTATCTAACGGGACAATGAAATCAAAGATAATATGATAAATACTTGATATATTTTTTTTATATATTATGGACTAAGTTAAGTACTATGAGATAATAAAAGGCTATTGTTACTTTTTAACAAATGTAACCATGTAATTAATGTTAACCAAAATATTGTATACATGTATGCTGAATCCTGTCCTTTCGTAAAGGCGGACAAAGAAAGAATTGTCAATCAAAAGTTATTAGTATTGTATGTATCTTTGGGTATTGTTTCAATATTCTTTTTCGAATTTATGAATGAAAGTTTTTGAATGATAGAAAAGTATGAAGCCATTAAAGGTATTCCATCATGTTCCATTAAGACTTGTGGCATACGTATTCGTATATAGAGTTAAAGGCAGTTTTAGATGTTTATGAAAATCAGAGAATACGTTTTCCAAGTTTAAATTTGTCTATACATACGTACGTCATACATACATACATACATACATACATACATACATACATACATACATACATACATTCATTCATAAATACATACATACATATACATAGACACATACATTCATACATACATACACATATACATACACACATACATACATTACATACATACACACATACATACATACATTCACCCATACATACATACATACATACATACATACATACAGCTGCATGCCAAAAGTTTGTTCACATACCTGAATATACTAGTGCAACAATCATGTAATTTGAGATGCATTTGAGGTATCGTAGCGTTGCGAAAAAGAAACGTATAAAATTGAATTTTCAATACACATTTGCAGATCCATTCTTCTTTAAGGCAAAGGTTTATCGTACCCCACAATCACCCGTAACAGTTTTGGCAGGTCATTGAAGTGACCAGGGGTCAAAATTCCGAAAACACTTATTTTTATTTTTCTGCATAAAATCCTTTTTAAGTTATCAACTTCTTAAAAAATTAGTCACGTTTGTTTCTTAGCCCAAGGTCAATGTGTTAGGTTGGTTTTAATCTCAGAGAGTCGATATGGAACATTTTATTCGACATTTAACGAAATCGAAAGTTCGAAAATCGGACCCCTTCTGTCTATGTCAATGTGCCAAAATACGAATCTTTACACGAGTGACCAGACAATGCCAACATGAGTTCAAGAATGGCTATTTCACACATGGACAATGGGTGATCCATTGTAAGTCTTGCTGAAGTTATTCTATTGACGTTAAAACGAAACCCAAACATGATATTTGCACTACGATTCAGTGGTAGGTAAACAAACTTTTGGTATGCAGCTGTACATTCATACAAACATACAAACATGAGTACATACATGCATACATACATACAATCATACAGACACATATACATACACACATACATTCATACATACATAAATACATGCATACATACATACACACATACACACAATGGCTTACATACATGTACATACATACACACATACACATACACACACATACACATACACATACACATACACATACATACATACATACATACATATACCTTAAAAAATGTATCTACATTTTCCCGTGCAATTGCAGGTGCCAGTGGAGGATGGGCAGTCTAGGTGACGAGATGGGGGACAAAACAGACGAGAAGACGAACATCCCCCTCCAAGGTTAGTGTTATCAAGTCATAATCACCTTTTAAGGGACGATTCTATAGTGGATTTTTCTGAACATGAGTTCAAGGGGGTATTGATGATTATAGAAATGAACACAAAAATGTTAAAACCCCTTCGGAGCACATACATGTGACAGTATAAAAAATAAAGTGTACGTGTGAAAAGTAAATGTTTGTCCACAATGAACGGGATGATTTGTGGATGAAACTTTGGATGTTTTGATACTTTTTTCTAAGAAACGTGAAAATATGTGACTTGTTAAAAACTTTGTTTTCTGTATTGTATTATTTTTTCAATTGTGCTCTTATTAACAAATATGCTACTTATTATCAACGGTTTTTAATTTTTCTAGTTAACAACAACCTTCGCCGTTGCAAGTTTTAATACAGGAGTTGATCTAATCATTTCAGCTAACAATACAATTGTTCTATCAGTCGTCATACTATAAACTTGTTTGTCAATAACCTTACTCTCAGGCAATCCATCGCTTGTGAGTGGCCACAAAAACATCTTTGGAAAATTGACAGATATGATATCTCTTTTACATGTGGTTTAACCTTTTCTTGACAAAATAAGTCCCTCGGAATGTGTTACTTTAGATACATAAGTTTTGTATTATCATATTGCAATTACGGAACAAGAATTAGCAAACTTAACGTGATAAATGAAATTGTGGCATGAGATCCTGATAACTACCTAGGTTTAGATTCGTCAGGGTCAACACCTATGCATTATTAAGAGACTTAAGAATAAAAGCATTAGATAGTCTAAAATAATCATAATTTTCCACTTTGGACTTGTAAAAGTAATAGGGATGACTTCTTTGAAATCCATAAGTTTCTTTTTTCTTCTTCGTAATAGTGATTAGTTTGATTTTCTACTTCAAAGAACATATTAATGTTTCATATTAACTTCGACGGAAGTGGTTCATTACTTTACGAGATCCGTCGTCTGACAAATGAAACTTGTAAAAACCATAACACAAAAATTGATGGCAAAGTGAGGACATTTGAGTGGAATGGTATTTGTTACTTGTTCAACACTGAGTAGTAATGTATGTAACAACATACATTTAGTCAACGATGTTTGATCTTTTAGTATTTTTAAATGCACAGATTCAATTGAAATCTTTAACAATTTGGGCCCTTTCATTACAGTAGACAGACAAACAGACAGATTATTTATTAACGTCTCACCTCAAATGATATAAAAGTATATATACAACATTAAAAAACGAGCCACTCCGTTTTGGAGTTATGAGAGACGAACAACATAAAATGTACATTGAGAGGTTACTAAAATACAAGTATATATTATTTAAAATAGCCCAAGGACTAATGAGTATATAAAATATCCTTACGTAAACTTAAAATTGCCTTGCAGGTTTTGGCACTAGCATGAACAACATCTGGGCTGGCCAGGATAAAACATAATTTAACATAATCAGGTTGCTGGTAAAAATCAGGCCAAACATCATAACACTTATTTAAAAGATCTTTGCGTACATCATTATAAACTGGACATTTAAGTAACACATGCATTTCATCTTCCACACAATTTGTACAATTAAAACACACTCTCTCATTTACGGGAAGGTTGGAGTAACGGCCAGTTTCAAGTTTTATCGGTGCAGTTCCACATCTGAACATGGCTAAAAAATCTTCTGTTTGGTCTCGACATTGGAAGTTGGTTGTAGAGTTCGGTGCTGCAGTCTGTCTTGAACTTATTATATAGTCGTAATATATTCCCTCTCATGCCATTTTTGCTAATATCCCGATTAATTTCGCTTGCCCATCTAGTATGAGGGGTCAGGTGTGTGCAGCCAACGGTAAATGTTGTTTTAACCGTTTTGCGTTTTGCACTGGTTAGTCAGGCCATTACAAAAATTAATACTTCCAATCAGTTTTGGATCATAGTTGATAAATCACAAACCATCATATTAAAAAGCTTTACATTATAAAATAGTGAAAACGTTTTATGCAGATGTAAAACAATTGTCTGTTATTAGTTTGATTACAGCACTTTGTCTTGAGTCGTCAATATACTATTAAGCAATATATCCGCATCAAAGTGCATGAAAAGCCTCCGTGGGTTAATCTTTAATGACTTCAGTCAGTGCTTGCCGAAATTCCCTAGGTCTGAAGTTCAGATTTCCATTGTAGAGAGTATGACCCAACATTACCGGTTTCTTTTCCAACTTGTTTGAATGAATTGCTAATCTAATTAAGGGTTTCAAATGGAGAGTTACGAGTATACCGAAGAACGACGGGCCTGTGATCATGTATATTTTCAAAAGTATTGTGAGTTTCTAGAACAGATTCCCTTTGCTCAAACATTAATGAAAAAAAATGCAACTTTTGAGCAGTGTGACTATCTCTTAGTGAATTAAACGATATCGCTAGGGTTTGTCTTTAAATCAATTCTACAACTTAATGGAAAATAAAACTGCATTGAAATTAAGCTTACTTTCAAAATGTTGAGTTCACTAACCGTTGCTTTATTCAATAAGAACCAATTTACATCGTTTCATGAACCCGAGCAAGATAAAAAAAATATGGATCTCGCAAATATGTTAATGAATTTAAAATCAATTATGAAGATTAATATTCTTCATAAATTCATGAAATTTAATTTCACATTTTGAAGGGTAACCGTTATTAAAATTGACACTTAAACTAATAAGGCTAATTTCCGCGTTTCTGTCAATTCCAATCGAAACATTCTGACAGATTACAATTTGAAATATATAAAAAATCCTGTTCAATAAACTCCATCATAAAATGCTGGGGTTTACCTTTATTGATTGTCGCGTTAAGGTAACCAGGAGCTAATCAGGTAAAGAGATCGCATATCACATCGGAATTAGCCGCGTTAGAGGTAACAAAGTCCTCGATAAATACTCCGATTGACGTGACGCCGCTGTAACCATCAGAGATGGCAAACAGTACACTCTCCAAATGGCGTGTTTCACTTTCGCATGTTGACAGAGCCACCAGACCGCGCCAAAGTTCACGCCTTGAGAAAGCACATGCGAAAATAGCCACGTACTAGCACTCGGAGAATTGTGTGTGAATAAATCTTGTACATAGCTTTTCAGTTCGATCACTTTATTGCCGTCGATTGGGCATTGATCAACTGTCGGGCAGATTGGCAAACCATGTAGCGCGGTTATCGGGCCTGTCTACAACTACTTAATAGGTCTCAGTGCCAATAAAATAGATTATCGCCAAACACAATTAATAAGCAAGAAAAGCATCATTAAGTCATTACGTGCCATGCTTATAGCCGGTTTGATCCTTTCTCGTCGTCAGCCCTTTCCCGAGGAGCCCAAGCACCGTCGCTGGGATCTAAATGAGCTTCGTCCGCCGCTCTTCCGAACATATCTGAGCGGGAGGCCAACTGATGACGATGTAGCATCTTTGAGACTGTTGTGGGCATACATCTTGCACTTGTCTGCAAAACTATATCTTAAAAATAATGCATTGGTGTCAGGGAAAGCCTGCAACTGATAGTGTAATCTGTGGGTCTTTCTCACCATGTTATGAGCATCAATGATATTTTTCCTCTTTTTCTGCAAAACGAATGTACTGGACTTTTTCGTATGAAAGTAAAACTTCCTGACATATTCAAAACGTTATTCGACAATTTGAAATACTTTGAATTGTCCATCTAATTGAATTTCACATTTTTGTTCAATGAAAGCACACGTTGAATTAATCTGGAACACTATACCAAAAACAAAGAAGCTGTATTCATTATCTTTTTAAAACATCAATTTTGTCGTTCCACAAAACACAAACTCTCGAACATAATTTGAAGAAGGAAGACAATAATGACCACTATATCATATACGTGATATCGAACTTACTACTCATTCTTCCTTTTAAGATCTAGGTACCACTTGATATAGGTCATATTTAGTGACCTTTCACTACAGCTAATCAGAGGTTAGAATATTGTCGTCAACAATATTCGATATCTAAGTTGACCTCTGGTAGATTATACGCAAAATAGATAGTCCAAGACAAGCTCAAATAGCATTACCCAATTAAGTTGAAGTAAAAAATGTAAAAAATTAAAAAATAAACAACGAAGGTATGAATGATTGTAAGATATCAAGTTAATGCGGTCATCACTAAAGGCTCATGTGAAGGGCATCCAGATTCAAATACGTTTTTGAAACTAAAACAGTTCTGTTGTATCAAATACTACGATCTGATTTAAGTTTTTTTAAATTTTCTAAAACGAGCCATAGGAGTATAAGTATCATTCATATCATAAGCTAACTGGGGCGAATACTGGATTATCGTTTTGATGGGTGTTGTATTGCATCCGTGATCGTCTGCATTAAACAATAACACAATTCAACTACACAGACAAAAAGAACATCTAGGAAGGGGGGAAGGTTTTCAAATGGGTGAAGATTTTCTTTTGCATTCAATCCACGATACATTGTCCACTGGGTCGTTGGTTTTCACAGCTGTCGAGGAACATATGTAAACCATTAGCTCTAATAGTGATTGTGTGACATTTCAAAGTCCAGTGAGCGATGTAAAACCACCTATTTTATCAGTGAACACAGCATCAGAGTCATGATTGACTATGGAAATGCACAAGGTATGTTTCCTGAATATTATCTTTCCAAATCATTTCTTAATTAGAATTATTATTATTCCTTTCACTGTTATCTTTTGAATAAGTTATTGCCTTAATGGGTGGTGGGCGTTGATGGTAAGGGTTTCCTTACAACAAATAAAGCACATGTTGAATACCCTTCAGTTAAAACATATATTTAAAAGGAAGTAGGTTTTCAGTATCAGAGTCATGATTGATTATGGAAATGTACAAGGTATGATTTCCTGAATATATCTTTCCAAATTACTCCTTATTCAGAAAATTAGAATTCTTATTATTCCTTTTTTGAATGCTTATTGAATAAGCAATTGCCTTTTGGGGCGATATTTGTGGACGGTAAGACTTTCCTTACAACAAATAAAGCACACGTTGAATACCCTTATGTTAAAAATTCAATTCAAAAGATAAAGGTAACCTACATATACTGACTTAACTTTCTATTAACTTTAACTGATGACCATCGTTGTACGATTGGTGACGACTTATTTAAAACAAATTATGTTTTATTAGTTAATGTAATTTGTCAAGTATCGACATCACAAGAAGTGACGACTTATACAGTTTTTTCACTAAAAAGCCTCATAGGATGTGTTAAGATACTATTTGATACGATTCGCTTTCATTTATGACTAATTTAAAAAATAGTGATTATCTCATAGGACAAATTTACCACGGCATAAGTTCATAAATCACAAAGAAGATTTAGCTATCACAAATCACTCTTATACAAAAGGTATACGTTCATGAACCGAATTCATATCGATAAACGGCTTATGTTTCAGTTACTATGTTCATGTTTTAGAGTCGACACTTAAACCACCGACCTATGTATCGGCGTTTACCAAAACAGGGAGAATTATCTAGAATAGGCTATCCTTATTATGAAAATCTACTTATTCATCACACATTTTGCCATTGAATCGACGAACTGAATAACACGTTAATCCCAAATAAGTTTAATATACGTATGTATATGTACTCTCCATAACATTAAATCGGTTTCATTACAAATAACCGAATTACAATAGGCAAAAGGGAAGTGTGTCAGCATGAGAAGACTTCATTATATCTTAAATTAAAAAACGCATTTCAATAAACACATCAATTCACACGTTTAAAATTCAAAGGGCCTTTAGATATGGCAAAGGTTAAGGTATCTGAGAGAAATCAGGTCTCCTAACAGAAAACAATGAAAAGCAAACATATGTTTCCATATTACATTGAATATCCAGAAGCTAACCTATAAGTATAAATGTAGTTTTTGTACAACACTTATGAAATTTAAGATCTTCCATTTGCCTATTGTGTAAGCTGGCTTTCATACCACCTACCACTTTCTCAGTGTGTTACCAACCTACCTTGTTTTGTTCTTAATTAAGGCAGACTGAGTTGTAGAAAGAGGAGTTTAATTATTTCAGATATTATCAAGATTGTAGCAGCCTACAAAAGTATTTAATGTTGAGTCGAGAATACTTTCACTGATATTAATGTTGATTTGAGAATACTTTCACTGACATTAATGTCGACTTGAGAATACTTTCACTAACATTAAACAGCCACTCCGTAAGTTGTTGGAGTCATATATGCCAAACTTAATCAATTGTGTCATTAGATCGCGAAGTATTACCAAAACAACTGTTACCAAAATGATACATTTTAAAGCTTGTTGGTTTTTTTACAGTGACAGTGTTAACTTGAGAAAACTTTCACTTACATAAATGGCAATTATTTCAAATAATAAGCCTAGATTTTAATGTTCACCAACATGATGTATATGTCCCATGAGTGTATGGGTTTCCGTTTTCAGTAATATCCATTTAAGATGAATAAATAAATTTGTTCTAATGTCATTCAAACAAATTTAATCAACTAATACATGATAAGGTCAATTATACATGCTCCTCGCACCTGTTTCTTCCAATGTGTGACAAGCCGCAGATAGAGCTGGCAAAACAAAAGATAATTTCATAATGAATCATTCTTCTAAAGCTCTCATATCAAATTGATTGCTCTAATAGCAAAATCGTATTTTCCAAATTTGCGATGAATGTAATATTTGACACAAGTAAACTTGCCAAACACAAAATAATATATCTTTCTTCTGGGTCAATGAATTTTTAAACGAGTTACTGCGATAGAGACATATACTGTCACTTACTGAACGAGTTACTGCGATAGAGACATATAATGTCACTTACTGAACGAGTTACTGGGATAGAGACATATACTGTCAATTACTGAACGAGTTACTGCGATAGAGACATATACTGTCACTTACTGAACGAGTTACTGCGATAGAGACATATACTGTCAATTACTGAACGAGTTACTGCGATAGAGACATATAATGTCACTTACTGAACGAGTTACTGGGATAGAGACATATACTGTCAATTACTAAACGAGTTACTGCGATAGAGACATATACTGTCACTTACTGAACGAGTTACTGCGATAGAGACATGTACTGTCACTTACTGAACGAGTTACTGCGATAGAGACATGTACTGCCACGTACTAAACGAGTTAATGCGATAGAGACATATACTGTCACTTACTGAACGAGTTACTGCGATAGAGACATATACTGTCACTTACTAAACGAGTTACTGCGATAGAGACATATAATGTCACTTACTGAACGAGTTACTGGGATAGAGACATATACTGTAACTTACTGAACGAGTTACTGCGATAGAGACATATACTGTCAATTACTGAACGAGTTACTGCGATAGAGACATATACTGTCAATTACTGAACGAGTTACTGCGATAGAGACATATACTGTCACTTACTGAACGAGTTACTGCGATAGAGACATATAATGTCACTTACTGAACGAGTTACTGGGATAGAGACATATACTGTAACTTACTGAACGAGTTACTGCGATAGAGACATGTACTGTCACTTACTGAACGAGTTACTGCGATAGAGACATATACTGTCAATTACTGAACGAGTTACTGCGATAGAGACATATACTGTCACTTACTGAACGAGTTACTGGGATAGAGACATATACTGTCAATTACTGAACGAGTTACTGGGATAGAGACATATACTGTCACTTACTGAACAAGTTACTGCGATAGAGACATGTACTGTCAATTACTAAACGAGTTAATGCGATAGAGACATATACTGTCACTTACTAAACGAGTTAATGCGATAGAGACATATACTGTCACTTACTGAACGAGTTACTGCGATAGAGACATATACTGTCAATTACTGAACGAGTTACTGGGATAGAGACATATACTGTCACTTACTGAACGAGTTAATGCGATAGCGACATATACTGTCACTTACTGAACGAGTTACTGCGATAGAGACATATACTGTCACTTACTAAACGAGTTAATGCGATAGCGACATATACTGTCACTTACTGAACGAGTTACTGCGATAGAAACATATAATGTCCATTACTAAACGAGTTAATGCGATAGCGACATATACTGTCACTTACTGAACGAGTTACTGCGATAGAGACATATACTGTCACTTACTGAACGAGTTACTGCGATAGAGACATATAATGTCCATTACTAAACGAGTTACTGCGATAGAGACATATACTGTCACTTACTGAACGAGTTACTGCGATAGAGACATATAATGTCCATTACTAAACGAGTTAATGCGATAGAGACATATACTGTCACTTACTGAACGAGTTAATGCGATAGCGACATATACTGTCACTTACTGAACGAGTTACTGCGATAGAGACATATACTGTCACTTACTAAACGAGTTAATGCGATAGAAACATATACTGTCCATTACTAAACGAGTTAATGCGATAGCGACATATACTGTCACTTACTGAACGAGTTACTGCGATAGAGACATATACTGTCACTTACTGAACGAGTTACTGCGATAGAGACATATACTGTCACTTACTGAACGAGTTACTGCGATAGAAACATATACTGTCACTTACTGAACGAGTTACTGCGATAGAGACATATACTGTCAATTACTGAACGAGTTACTGCGATAGAGACATATACTGTCAATTACTGAACGAGTTACTGCGATAGAGACATATACTGTCACTTACTGAACGAGTTACTGCGATAGAGACATGTAATGTCAATTACTAAACGAGTTACTGGGATAGAGACATATACAGTCACTTACTGAACGAGTTACTGCGATAGAGACATATACTGTCACTTACTAAACGAGTTACTGCGATAGAGACATATACTGTCACTTACTAAACGAGTTACTGCGATAGAGACATATACTGTCACTTACTAAACGAGTTAATGCGATAGAGACATATAATGTCACTTACTGAACGAGTTACTGCGATAGAGACATATACTGTCACTTACTGAACGAGTTACTGCGATAGAGACATATACTGTCAATTATTAAACGAGTTATTGCGATATAGACATATACTGTCACGTACTAAATGAGTTACTGGGATAGAGTCATATACTGTCACGTTCTAAACGAGTTTCTGGGATAGAGACATATATCAAGTGACTAAGGAAATTTCTCACGATGTATATTAGTTATTCTATTTAACTACTTATGTGTAAGAAAATGGAATTCCAGAAAAAATCTAAAAAATGAACTTTTGAATAACTAAAACCGGAAAACTAGAATCTATTTAAAACCGCGAATAACACAAATATGTCTACTAAATATTCAATAAGTTGTTTTTCACAACACTAAACCGAATTTATGTCTTGTGTTGAGTTTGTTCAATGCGATGAGCAGATGGTTTGACGTCAGTGACGTCACTTCCGCATTTCCCTAGAGGCTTCTGTCTTCCGGGAGTCCATCTAATCAAAGAGCCGGCCCCTTTGCCGGACTACATTATTTATTGATGATGAGGAAATCTGACAAACTTTGCTAAGACGGTATCACATGTTAGACTTAGGTGAACTGCTGTCAACAATCGTTTTCGTAGGTTTGTAGATTTAATTTTCGCAATAATTTTCAGTACAATAATTTTGATTAACTTTTCAACGTTTTTCTCCTATCTCCATAGAGTTTGTTTTTAATTGGCTTTTTTATATAACATATCAGATTTGTTAAGCTCATTTTATCATTTTTTAAACAAATTAATATCGTCACAGAACCTTAAAAGGATTATAGTGTACATCCTAAAATATGTTTGCAAAGAAAGTAGTTCCGTTCTGAGAAGTTTTTCAGTTCTTTCCAGAAGTGAATATGAAAATGATAATAGTCCATTTGTATTGTACTATTTCCTTGCATACATGTAGGTATGCTCAATGCGCACAACTTATATCATTGCCCCGAAGAGATGGTCATATTAATGAAACTAAAAGAACTTTGCTCGACCGTATAGATCCATACCTTCCCGTGTTTAGGTAACAGTTTGTACACCTGGTTAGACTGAGTGCAGTGAGAGAAGTGTCTTGTAAAGGAACACAGCCTAGCTTTTTTTGGTGCCCCTACCGGGATTCGAATTGGCGTAAATTGCCTCCAATCACTACGCCACTGTGTTCCACTTGTATCGGATACCTTTGCATGTCTGTTTGCTGACTTTGAATGATGAACCTAACAATTTAAGGAGTGATACCATATTACGCCCTCTGTTCACATGGAACCGTTACGACACACGGTACAAAAGTTGATGCAGCAAGATGAACACAGTCATTGAGAGTCTTGGTTCAACCTAGCATAAATCTCTATGAATGATCTGTTATAAATAAGTAGCATCATTTTGTTTACCATAGTTACTCTTCAAGTGTTATATTCTTTAGAAGTTCTTACTTCTTTACAAAGAGAAGCGACCGGACAACTGCACGGCCGAATAGATTGAGAATCTTTGTTTTCCATATGGTTCTCTTGTTTTAAAGTTCTTATTTCTGTACACAGAGAAGCGACTAGACATAAGCATACCAAATGGAGTGAGTAACATGGTATACCATAGCCTCTCTATTGGTGTTCTCTTGTTTTAAAGTTCTTATTTCTGTACACAGAGAAGCGACTAGACATAAGCATACCAAATGGAGTGAGTAACATGGTATACCATAGCCTCTCTATTGGTGTTCTCTTGTTTTAAAGTTCTTATATCTGTACACAGAGAAGCGACTAGACAGAAGCATACCAAATGGAGTGAGTAACTTGGTATACCATAGCCTCTCTATTGGTGTTCACTTGTTTTAAAGTTCTTATATCTGTACACAAAGAAGTGACTAGACAGAAGCATACCAAATGGAGTGAGTAACTTGGTATACCATAGCCTCTATATTGGTGTTCTCTTGTTTTAAAGTTCTTATATCTGTACACAGAGAAGCGACTAGACAAAAGCACACCAAATAGAGTGAGTAACTTGGTATACCATAGTCTCTCAATTGGTGTCCTATTGTTTATAAAGTTGTTATTTTCTTTACACAGAGAAGCAGCTGGAAACTGCACAACCTTAATATTGAGAACTTGGTTTATCTCAGCCTGTCCATTAGGGTACTCTTGTTAATAAGTTTTTATTTCTTTTCACAGAGAAGCTACTTGATAACAGCAAACCAAATGGAGTGAGTCTCTTAGTATACCATAGTCTATGTATTCATCATACAGATACATTGTTTAAAGTTGTTATTTTCTGTACACAGAGAAGAGACTGGACAACTGCACAGCCACAGAGAATACATACATGATGCAGCCGGTGTCGGGGGGTGTGAAGGCGGAGGGGGAGGGGGAGGAAGAGGAAGAGGAGAGGGAGACGTGGGCCAAAAAGATTGACTTTTTGTTATCAGTTGTTGGATTTGCTGTTGATCTGGCCAATGTGTGGCGGTTTCCTTATCTGTGTTACAAAAATGGCGGAGGTTTGTATTTTTCACTTCCATTTTTGGTGATACTATTCATTTCAGTTCATGTTTATCCTTACACGGAAATAGCGGAGGATCGTTTGCCATTTATTTCCATTTTAGCTTTAACTGGATCGTTTGTTTTTTTATTTCCATTTAGCTTTAACTGCAATTAATATTTTTCTGTTTCTCCTTAATGATTGAAATAGGAGTCACCAAGATAGCGAAAAATGTAATCAAGCTATATTTGGGATCATAAATCTGCGAAAGTTAAAATTCTTGTATTTTCCTGATCAGCTTATTTGTCAAGGTCCACTGACCGAGTGGGTAACCACACTGTAGCGGTCAGTGTTGATCCTGAGGGCATGTGTTCGAATCCAAAAAGGTCTTCGTGCCGAACAAGTGCAAGCATTTATATACCAGATCCCAAATAACACAATGTTACATAATGAAAAATTAAAGAATGTCTTCATTATTGGTAAATAACTTCAACGTTTGTTCTTTTTTGCAGGCGCCTTTTTGATACCGTACGCCCTTATGTTATTACTTGGAGGGATACCGCTTTTCTACATGGAATTGGCGCTCGGTCAGTTTAACCGTACCGGGGCCATCACTTGCTGGGGTCAAATCTGTCCACTCTTTAAAGGTTTGGACGTCATCTTTCGTCATCATTCTTTTGAACTATATATGATATACTGATATACTTTTAACAATTCCTTGATTTTTTTTAATAACTGGATTTACGTTACTAGTTTAAGGTTTATGTACAGCAGTTTAAAAAATATAGGTTTGTGTAAAATTAAACCGAAAGCAGTATCTTAAATGATGTGAAAAAAATGACCGGATTTCTTTTATCTATTACAATGACTGTATATGTCAGAGCGAAGCGGGGCATGTACGTTATAAAAGAAATTGACTGGTTTTTATTTATAAATGTAAGTGTATGTACAGGTTCAACGAAAACAGTTGTTAAAGTTATGTAAAGATATGGCTTTGTTCTTTTGTAGCTTACGACATGTGTAAAGGTTAACAAACCAATTCTGACATTCTCCTGAAGAAATGTTCTGATACGTATAAATGTTTTCTATTCTGTACATATTAAGCGACGTTCTGAATCTCAGCATCTTTGAACAAAGATCAAGATACGAATTATATATTATCGTATACGTTAAAGGTAAGCAGCTGTAGAACACATATGATATGAAATGATATCACACAGCCTCTTTGAACGAATTGGCGATCAATTCGGCGACTTCATCGAAAAGGTCAAAATTGGTCTGAAAGAATCCTAAGTAAGACAAAAAATGGGTTCATCTATATTAAATTTTCAATCTCCTTTCGTAACTTAATTTTCAAAAGAAAACTTATCTGTGATCATCAATTGCAATTAGAAAAACTTTTTAGAGATCATATTTTAAGAATGAGATACTTTGGACATGACAGACTTCTTTGAAGCGATACTGGTACTTTATTCGTCAAAGCTTGGTGTTTTGTGATTTAAAACGTGTCACCAAAACCTTTCTCAGAAGAGAGACGAAAGGTATGTATGGTCCGTCACTTTAAGGCCAAGGTAATATGTACTATCTATGAGTTATACACGTGATATCCAAACAGTACAATCAAAGTATAGCTGACCAACGCATGCTGTCAGAACTCATTTTGAAAAAAGGTAATTGCATTTGATCAAGTTTTGCTCACTTGAACTGGCGAAGAATACTGCGTGAACTGCAATTAAAGCTTTATTGGCCTGCTTAATTCCAAGCAAGCCTCACAGCAGCTGATTGAAGTGAAAGTGGGGTCGTTCTAACAAATGGGAAAGTGAACATAATTAATTTCTTGTGAAAATACTTGCTACTTCAAAACATCAAAACTAAAGTCCAATTTGAATCAATATAATCGTGAATAACCGCATCAAGAAAACGAAAGCCACTACAGTAAAAACCTACAAAACGTCATCCAATGACCGTATTTTTACGTAACTGCCTTTTTACTCAAAGAGCGTTAATCGAAAGGAGCCAAATTCCATTGCAGTTACCTCCCTTTTAATGTTGTGAGCACTGAAATGACTCATTGCAACATCAAGGAAACTTCTTCAAGTCGGCCAACGGCGGACAATACTCGTTAACGATCGTCCGCGCATATTAATGGGAGTTTGACGTCACTTCCGGTAGGCTATTTACACTGATGGACGGTTGACATGCCGCGACTTGTGATTGAGGCGAGGACATACAAGGCAACGATTGCTTAACTGAATGGGAAAATTGAGTGTTTTAGATTCCAATTGGGATCTTGTTAATTTGATAGCTTCATTTCCTTAGCATTAACCCCAATAGCGATAATTTCTGCAAGATATGCTCTTTTATAATGAGCCATGTCCAAGACAGTCTACCTTCAAGAATGATCTTGATCAAAGTGGATAACTTACATCGAATAATTCATTCTTGAATTAAGCAAATGAAGCAAACAGAAAGAGTTATTTTGACATGCTAAAATGTTTTAACCATTTTGTTATTATTGATTCTTCATACTGTATACGTCTGACTATACTTTAGAATTGATTCGAGCACAAACGCTAACTGTGTATTCAATGCATGAAACCCATCAGGTCAAATAATATTCATCTTAAAGAAATTTTTGATTAAAAGTTTTATAAACAAGAGGTTTCCTTCACATATTTAAAGAAACAAATAAAAAACAACTTGGTAATTGAATATTTTGGACAACGTCAAAAACATATGATGATGGTTTCCTACATGTACTTTACCAATGTTTCAGTTATTGGCGAACAGTTTATTATAGATATTTACATGATTCTAATATTTTAAATAGGTAGTGGCCTCCCTTTTGTTTTGCCCCACGACTTTGTATTTGATAAAAAAAATACTTCGAAGGTCGTTATATGGCATAATTTGCCAAACCGAATACACAGTATAGAATAATAAGACCAAGGAAAAAACATTGAAAAAAGCGCAACATTTTTTAAATGTATATTTCATATACTAGGTTTTAGTCTAAGCTTTGTATTACTTGTTGTTTTACCTTGAATTTATTGCATTTCATGGCTTCTAGCTCTGCATCATGACTATGTATTTAAAGGGCTCTTATAATGCACCTAATAACCTTATTCAACAAATAAGACAATCCGAATACACGAAAAATGAAAATGCAGGACCAAGAAAAAGATATTAGGAAAAGCTTTACATTTGGAAAACCATAAATTTCAAAATCGTATTTAGCTTAAGTTGACTATTACTTACTGTTACTTTTTATAACCATACTATTCCTGCTCCATGACTGTGCATATGAAAATAATAGTCTTTTATAAAAACATGGACCTCATTCAGGTAGTCTAAATCTAATTGATAGACTGAAAACCCAAGACTAAGACATTTAAATCACACTTAATTTCGACACATTTCAAATAAAAAATCTTTCATTTGATAATTTCTTACCTATCTCTTATTGTTTAAGCTTGAACTGTCTTGATCATACCGTTCCCATTAGCCTTGCAAACAGACAGCGTTTCAAATAGAAGCATTTAGTGCTTAAATATAAAGAAATAGCAGTGTTAAATAATTAACTATTCTTTAAAAATATGTTTTAGATTGAACTTTACTCTACCTCTGTCTATTTTTGTTTCAGGTATAGGCTGGGCAGTTGTGCTAATCGCCTTCTATACAGACTTTTTCTACAATGTGGTAATTGCCTGGTGTTTGCATTTCTTTATTGCATCGTTCACCTCCGAGCTGCCCTGGTTGCACTGCAACAATACGTGGAACACAGACTTGTGTTATGATGGGTTTAGAAACCCTCCCGTAAATGTGTCCACAAGTAACTGCAGTTTCTTTGGAAACTTGACAGATGCAATGGAATGTATTTCTGATGGAATTACCTCCAACTCTACAAATGAAACAGAGATCATACTAGGCAGGCGCTCTCCTGCTCATGAGTATTTCGAGTAAGTATTAACCATTCTATTACCTAGCAATCATATCAGGGTTCATATTTTTCATATGATGCCCTACGGAAATATAAATTTTTCACTGTGACGTCTCATCGCAGTTCGCATCTACCGTTGCGCACCAAATGCGCCGACATCGAATAATCCGTATATATTTTTATGTTGCTTGAAATTGATCGTTTTCTTTGATTTTGCTAGTTCGGTAATAGAAAGAAACATTTATTCGTAAAGATGCTCGTGAGTAACACTAATATGTAGGCGTTCATGTCGTAAGCATAGTATGTCATGGACACTCATCGTGTGTCATGGACACTCCTAGTACGCCATAGACGCTCATAGTATGTCGTCGACACTCATAGTAAACTCCCTTTCTCTTTAAAGTTTTAGATATATGCAATACAAAGTATGCAGTGTTGTTAATTGTAAGATATGGGAATTTTGTTTTTAAAAGTGCGTAGTCTTTTGTGAATTATTTTTGGCATTGATACTTTATAAAATAAACACACAGTTTACTTGTAATGTTTTCTATAAATTATATCGCATTGAAAGTGACTCTAGGTTTTGAATTGATAGATTTTATTCTCAAATGTAAGTCTTTACATTAGGATGGATTTTACATGGATACTTCTAGGAAGTACTGCTACTGTTATGCATATCATATGTTAATAAATGATATGGAATGGAAGACGTTACTCCAGACAAATCGTATTAAATAAAGGGGAAACTTTAGGGTGCTGTTACTAAAACGAAAAAAACGGATTTTTTTCGTGGTGATGAGTTTTATTGATGAATGAGTAGTTTTTCTCGTCGATAATCAACTATATACAGAGCTACCTTTTCAATCAACCAACAGATCTTTAGGAGTTGTTTTGGTTTCTTACAATCTAATGATTAACATTTTAGATCCTGAATTGATATGTTCAACAACCATTCAAATGTGGTTTAAACATATTTTATTACATGAAAGGGATCGGCAAACAAGCCATATGGCTTATGTTAATGCCTCTCCCATACAATACAAAAACAATTGAAATAACACGAGAATGGCATGCAATCTTTATACAAAAGTTCTATATAACAATCATTAGTATGTAATATATAAAAAGATATCACAATTCTGGTAATCATGTGGCCGTTCATTCATCATTATAAAAAGACTTGTAAGTTGTTTAAAGAGTTTAACTGTTATTAAATCGTTTTGAAGAATGAATAAAGTAATGTACAGATTCTAGTATTTTCTGGTTTATTTCTCTCCCTTTATTTGCGTTCCCAAAAAGTACACTTCTTAAATCAAAACCTTTCTTATAAAAATAACAGTTTGGTCTCAGCAATAAGTAACAGGGACAGGTAAAAAAGTAGTGTTTACTTACGAAATCGGATGAGCAAGTACTAAAGTATATACCCTTTGATAGTTATAATCAGCCGTGGTTTCAGGTTTTTATTTTTCAAGTTGAGCATAACACTAGTTGTCATGGGTTTCCCTTCGTTGTTTGGAACTTCTGTTATATACAAAACCTAGAACGAAATATTACATAATTTATGGGAGGATATTACCAATAAGTATGCAAATCAAATAAGATTTTGGTATTAACCCTTTGGATAACTTATGTAGACCATGTATAGTCCTCAAGCATCAACAGGATTCGGGTTCCGACATCTGATTATAGTGTTTCGGTACGCATTGGTTTTAAATCTCTTTAATTGTAAGAACTGTCCCGGAACAACATTAATTAGTTTAGTTAAAACATATCTTATTCATGAAGAAAAGGATGAGGAACAAGTTCTCCAACTTAGAATACCTTCTCCTTGGAATGTACATGGATGATTTAAAATTTTTTACAGAGATGACAGAGCATGAACAAGAAGACAGATAAGAAATTATAGAACAACAAAGAATACAATTGATATGTTACAAGAATCTTTTTGTCTCACTAATGAATGATTGTACTGACTTCAATACATTTATATTTTGACAAGGTGATAAGTCAGCACTTCCTTCCAACAAAAGTTTAAGGTTAATTCAACATTAATTCAATATCATCAATAAATCTTAAAGACATATTTGACATATATTCACCTTTTGATTAATATTCCGTAAAAGTTCCGCTCAGGGATATCTGATACAAGAACAATAAGATGAAGTATGACTCAGTGTTCATCGTGGAAGAATGCTATGAACTGATGTACAATATATGTCATTAGATATAATACAAACTTACAGAAATAACTTTAATTGAACAAGAGACAACGTTTCTATATAATTGTATAATTGGATTATCGAGCAAGTCAATGACAGGCTATAGTACTTCGAATAATATAATCCCAGGATGTTACTAACAATCGGTATATCTTTCATAATGCAATTAGGCCTTGTGCTGTCTCCCAGATTACACGTACGTGCCACCATAGAAAGATCAATATTGGCTTGCTTTAGTAACATACTCTCACGTACATGCATGTAAGACAATAATTTGTCATTATAAAGCATTGTTGATTCAAGTAATTGCCTTGTTGTGACAGGCGATTTGTATGGTATGTCATCTCAAATGTCATGACACATTGACCTTTGTGTCCACTGTCTGAAAAACTAGACTACAGGAAGTATGTGTGTCAATAAATGTAACTGTATATTTGTTTTGAAAGCTGCCATGAGAAATCGATAAATGAATATTGGTATAGCAGTTGCTTTCATGACTTGATTGTCATGTGATTACAGGTTTATATTTGTATAAACTAATTCATATTATTTGATTTTGATATGGATACAATGAGTTTATATAAGTTAGCACTATTCTCTTTATCACGACATACTTTTCATTATGACAGTTCACCACATTCATACATTCATTTAATAAAATATTTTTACTTTATAGACTTTGATAAAGTAACTCTTTGTTCTATGAAATTTGTATTTATGTATTTTCTCAAAAGTTGGTTTGAAGATTTACAATCTATCTCTATAATTTAATGCTTTGTTTAAGCTTCTTGATGCACCCAATGATCTGTTGTGTTGGTTATTTTGCCTGAAATTAACAAATAAAATTCCAAATAAATACATATAGGTTATCTACTAGCAATATATTTTGAAACATGTTGGTCTGAATAATTCTGCTTATAGGATCAGTACATGTTAAATTGTAACTTCATAATACTTAGTTCTGCTTAGATAGCGATGTGTTTTATAGTTGCTAATTGTGAAGCAATACATAGAAAAAACTTGAAGAAATAGCTCATCTTGCAGCTGCTACACCAAAGTACGTTGTGAATCACGTAAACACATTAAGACTTGTTCAATCGTACTTTAAGATTACAGAAAGCATTATCTTATAATTTATAGCTTAAAGACTAGTCCGTTCTAGACAAAAGTATTAAGTCTTAGTTGAACCGAGAAACTAACAAAGCAGCAGTTACATTTCTATAATCACTGCTTCGTGTATCTCCATTTTTCCATCACCGCTACCAGTTATATAAAATGATAAAATACCACATAGTCCAATGTCTGCTGTCGCCTCCTGAATGTATTATATCTTCTACAATGTAATTGTAGGATTAAGTACCACTTCCCTTTGTTTTTACATTATGCTCTAACTCTGTAACCTATGGAAATAACAAATTTAAAAGTACCACTGCTTAATTACTGTACAAAAATTACAAATTCGATTTTTGAATTTCAGAAGTCTCTCAGCTCGTTATCAAGATTACATATCTCCAGTGCATTAGAATTTATTGATAGTCGGTATTGATAAACTCCTTAAGTGATTTTTAAAAAATATACATTCTGACATTCAGTCAAACTGACTTTATAGAAAAGTATTCATTCCTTCATTTTATAAACTCATATAATCATATTGCAAAAAGTGTTTCTAAAGGATTAGTCATATGATCGTCTTATTAGTAATGATATGTTTTGTGTGTAGGTTGTAAGATCAAATATTTTCAACGTGTTGTTGGTCTTTTTGCATTATCGATTTCTTATCATATCTTATTCATAAGTTATTTATAAATTTGTAAGAGGAAAGAAGTTATTTCAATTTCTAAAATGTATCTAAAAGCACGCGTATTTTTTCCTGTAATAAACAAATCGAGAGTCTCTTAAATTTCCTGTATTGGCGATCAAGTGAAGAAAAAGGTTTTTAATTTTCCAGATTTTCACAGCAAATATGTTAATTTTATTACCTTATGGTTTATTTCTATGAATAAAAGTGACACCTGATTATGATGTTCGTGAAATTGTAAATATCATAAGGAGTTTCTATCTCATTATTTGTAGATATCACAAGGAGTTTCAGTATAATTAATTGTAGATGTCACAAGGAATTTCAGTGTTATAAATTGTAGATATCATAAGGAGTTTCGGAATAATAAATTTAGGATATCACAAGGAGTTTCAGTGTTATAAATTGTGGATATCATAAGGAGTTTCAGTTTAATAAATTGTAGATACCACAAGGAATTTCAGTTTAATAAATTGTAGATACCACAAGGAATTTCAGTGTTATAAATTGTAGATGTCATAATAAATTTCAGTCTTATAAACCCTAACTATCATGAGGAGTTTCAGTCTCACAAATTGTTGATATCATAAGGAAATTCAGGCTAATAAATTGTAGATATGATAAGAAGTTTCAGGCTAATGAATTGTAGATATCATAAGAAGTTTCAGTGTTATAAATTGTAGATATCATAAAAAGTTTCAGTGTTATAAATTGTAGATATCACAAGGAGTTTCAGTGTTATAAATTGTAGATATCATAAGAAGTTTCAGTGTTATAAATTGTAGATATCATAAGGAGTTTCAGTGTTATAAATTGTAGATATCATAAAAAGTTTCAGTGTTATAAATTGTAGATATCATAAGAAGTTTCAGTGTTATAAATTGTAGATATCATAAGAAGTTTCAGTGTTATAAATTGTAGATATCATAAGTGAGTGAGTGAGTTGGGGTTTAACGCCGCTTTCAAGATTTTTTCACTTATATCGCGGCTGCTAGTATTATTGCAGGGAGAAAGCCCGCAACACCATTGTGGCATGCATTGCGGTGAAACCTGCGAGCATCGGCTGGAACTAGCTAACCATTGGTGGTACTGCGCTGAAACTTAGTGTAGCATTGCACCCAAACTTGACTGCGTGTAGGACAGTTCTCTACTGCAGACAAAGTTGCCGAGCCCCTGGCGGGATTCGAAACACGTACCTCTTCATCCGAAGCCGAACGCGCTAACCACTGCGCTATCCCGCCCCCAGATATCATAAGAAGTTTCAGTCTAAAAAATTGTAGATATTATAAGGAGTTTCAGTGTTATAAATTGTAGATATCATAAAAAGTTTCAGTGTTATAAATTGTAGATATCATAAGAAGTTTCAGTGTTATAAATTGTAGATATCATAAGAAGTTTCAGTGTTATAAATTGTAGATATCATAAGAAGTTTCAGTGTTATAAATTGTAGATATCATAAGGAGTTTCAGTGTTATAAATTGTAGATGTCATAATAAATTTCAGTCTTATAAACCCTAACTATCATGAGGAGTTTCAGTCTCACAAATTGTTGATATCATAAGGAAATTCAGGCTAATAAATTGTAGATATGATAAGAAGTTTCAGGCTAATGAATTGTAGATATCATAAGGAGTTTCAGTGTTATAAATTGTAGATATCATAATAAATTTCAGTCTTATAAACCCTAACTATCATGAGGAGTTTCAGTCTCACAAATTGTTGATATCATAAGGAAATTCAGGCTAATATATTGTAGATATGATAAGAAGTTTCAGGCTAATGAATTGTAGATATCATAAGAAGTTTCAGACTAATGAACTGTAGATATCATAAGAAGTTTCAGACTAATGAACTGTAGATATCATAAGGAGTTTCAGTCTAATAAGTCAACAATAATCCTTAATCCATGTCATGAACGAAACTCGAAATAAAAAGAACTTAAAAAACACATGAATTGAATTTATCATTTTGATAAACTTTACATATCATAAAAGTCATGATCAATACGAAAACAAATGAATCGAAGCACTTTATTGTTATTATTCTTGAAATGAGAGACACTTTAAATGTTATTACTTTCAATAATTTCTTTTCATACTGCATGTTTTGAATGAGGCATATTGGAAAAAATAGTTATTTTCGTCCTATGGTATATTGCATTGTAATATGAAATGGTTATAGTTTGTGATAGGAGCATCATATTTCATCTATTTCATAATCTATTTTCATATATTTGTATCCTCTTTCTCATGGTAAGAAAGACTTCATCTCTGCACAAAAAGGCTGATTGTTGTTGTGTGAAATTATCGTAAACCAACCTTACCTAAAACAGTCTAAATATTGCATAGTGATATTGACATATTCCACCCTCTCAAAACAAATTGCTGCATAATTACATATCCCTGAATTCTTTATCAGTTCAGCTCAATCTTTATTCCTGTACTGAGGAGGCCACAAATAGTAAATTTCATATATACATATTTCTTAACAACATTGCTTGGTGAATGAATACTGCGACATTCCGGATAATATTTTCATTCAAACAATTCATTAAAGAAGAACATTTATCAATAGAAGGATGGACAAAATAAATTTGTTTAATATACTTTCTACGCAATTTATTATATGTTGGACACACAAGAAGAAAATGATATTCGTCCTCGATAGAATTATTGTCACATCACTTACAGATTCTATTCTCTCTTTTAATATTTATATTCTTTATAAAAAATGTTCAAAAAGGAAACGTCTACTGACATTACTCGTTATGACCACAAAAGAATAAAACATTTGAAAAATAAAAAAAACAAGCAATACCCGGACGAACACATGTAGCAAATGGAATGAGGTAATCGGGATGACTCTCCTATGCGTCAAAGAAATATCAAGCAAATAGAACAATGAAGCACATAACCAAAGTCAATCAAATAACTAATACTTAATGTCTGCGTTTGACTGACGCCCGAGATCATCTTCGCTTGCTACAAAGTTCTTGTGCAAATACATCGACGTTTGTCATCCAGGAAACATTGAAATAAATGGGGACGACTAATCACTTCCAGATAATTCTCAGAACAGCAACATTGAGGATATTGCCATGTGGCTCAAGAGCCCCTTCAAACGACTTATGTTTTTCATTAAAACGCTCATTCAATGTGCTCACTCATTACAAATGGAATACGACGATCATGAAATGGATTCATATGCAATACATTGCGGTGCTTTGACGACCAATGCACTGCTTTGCACGTGCACTAATTACGCTAGCCATGTTAACCATGTGCAGTTCATGCTTTACCCGTCCTACGGAACTCGGTAGACAAAAGTCCTGCATTAACATTCTAAAGTGCAATATATTAAACATGTTGGCCCACCACGAAAAAGAATTGTAATATTTGAGACACATTTGAGAAACATCGTTCTTGATATGTGTATTCTGATAAGCATTGTATTATTGCAAACATTAAAACCTGACGTTTGGGATTCGGACAGATTTTAAAATTAACATATTCATGAATGAGAATGCACTGTTATGCAGTCATCCCCGTGATTTAATGAAAGTTGACATGACCTATTCAGTAACAGTTTTGCTTTCTTAAAGAGCCACTCCGTGATTTTCACAACATATTATTTACCTTTAATGCGAACCTAAATGTCATATGTGGTGATATAAAATAAAAACATAGTAACTTTTCGTGTCCAAAAGACATATATATATATATATATATATATATATATATATATATATATATGATAAATACTGGTTTTCCATGAAAAGCTAAAAATATCTTTATAAATTCAAAGAAGTGTAGATATCATGTCCAATATACATGGATATAAGTTATGAAACCTAACAAACACTATCAACTCTTAACTGCCCTCCTGGCTGTTTAGGATAAGTCTCCAAAATTACGTTTGACTATTTGACGCTATTATATTCCACTGTCCGGTTTTCGATCATAATTGCGACGTTCTACCTTCATATTGTCACTGTTATAAAAACAATAAGCTCTAAAATGTGTCTTTTTGGTAATAGTCGATACTTCGCGATCCAATGACACCATTGATTAAGTTTGGCATATATGACCCCAACAACTCACGGAGTGGCTCTTTAACACCTTTGATGCTTCGTCAAAATAACAATATCTTGAATATTTTGTTACCTTTCTACCTCTCTATTGAAAATTTGGCATTTCTTTTGTGTTAATCGATATATGAATAAACATTCTACCAAATTCGACTCCACTATTAGAAAAATGGATACTAAGATCTCCGATCCATTGTTGTTTACGGGTAAACTACTTGACTTCATTTCATATCTTTATCACCCCAAGTATGATTTTATTGACCCTTTAAGTTTTTATAACGATCCACGATAATGAACGGAAAAGTCACTCCTAGACTGACTGGGAACATAGGAGTATCGAACAGGGTAATTGATTTTGAATGTATTTACCTGAACCCAGTGACAGTATAATCAGTACTGTAGGTAGATCGATGATGGTCGTTAATCTCTCTTACATCTCAGGTGTGCCAACACAGGTGTTTTCCCTTAACGGTCAAGAATAATCGTGTTTCATCTCATTTTATTATTGGAAATTTTTGAATTTCATTGAAGTAAACTGTCAAGCATATGCATGCTATGATTATCGGTCTGTACATAGATGAACACAAGTCCCACTGTGCACAAACCGATTTGGGAACGTCTTAAACTGAAAATTTTAATAGTATCATTTTAATTGAAAATCGATTTTTTCTTCTCTATTGTACTTCTAGTAAGATCTTTTTTATGGTTTTATCTATCATATTGAATTCTGAAATTTAATTAAGTCAATCTAAATGGTTTTCGACCGGTAGTATCTATGATAAAAATGTATATATGTAAAAAAAAATTGTATCATTTTATAACCCATTATGAATGTGTAAATATATACATGTAACACATAGCATATCAACAATTCATATATCAACAGAACATATTCCTCTCAATTAACCCTCGTTAACTTTTATATCAAATGTGTAATTTGAGAACGAAATATTGTGCACTCCTAAACCTTTGCGAAACTGAAACGTACATTGTATGAATGTCAAGGGCTCATCAATTAAACTGCATAAAGACAGTTTTGTAAAGTAAGTTTTTAATTCTGATCTATATATATTATTTACTTGTTTTTTCAGTATACTATCATTGAAAATATTGTGTCCACATTTCTCGAAATTAAAAATCAGATTTATCAAAATGCATTTCTGAAATGGTAATGTCATTTTCTTCTTTGCATATCAACACGTGTCACTGCATTTCATATCGACAAATGATAATATCAATATGACTTTGCTTTGCTAATGACACACTTTATATTAGCATGTCTAGTCGAGCTATTTCTGTTGATTAAAGATTTTAGTTCTTTTCGTTCACTTGACAACAGCCTAATAATTTGGAAAAGGGATTGCTTACGTAAAAATGCAGATATCGCAAGATATGTCACATTTTCAGTACTCACCATGAAAAGTAGAAAGAAAAGAAACATCTTCAAGTAAACATTACACACATTATTGAAGAGTGTTTGTTGAGGTATGGTTAAGCTAAAGTTAATATGATCAAGGCCCAATATTTAGTAGATCAAAATCGCAAAAGCCATTTTTCAAGTTTTGCAAATGTGACATCTTTTAAATATTACAAGCTACCGCAGAGAAAAACTATTTTGCATTCAAAATGGTATGCAGTTGCAATTACCATGAACAGGTCCAACTGTCGCACCCTGGAGAATGTATGCACCTAATTATTTATGACATGATATTCAACATATGACACTGTGCGTCTCTTCCCATCATTAGCCAGGTGCTCCTGTTGAATCAAACTTGAATTCCTCACTCATAAATTCAGATTATGTTACATCATGATAGAAACAATTTTGTCGTTAAATCTTATTCGCTTCATGTTGATAGAATAGCCAAAATTTGGTACATTACATTGATATACAAGCTTGAATTTTTCCTTAATAAATTCTTACTGTGTTACATTATGATAGAAATCATTTTTTCGTTATTTTTATTTCGTTTCATGTTGATAGAATAGCCAATATTGGGTCATTACATTGATATACAAACTTGAATTTCTCACTCATAAATTCTGATCACGTTACATCACGATAAAAAATGTTGTTGCAGGGCTACAGATAACTTTTGAGGTATGAGTGTACATACACCTTGAATATAAAGTGGAGGTGTACTGAAACTAGCGAAGCTGTACATGATTTTAGAAGTACATTTTACAAGGTATCAACAATCGATAATTTTTTGTCAAATGAACCTGAAAATGAAATTATTATATTCATCAATCATGAATCAGAGCATCCTTGATAAATTTGGAAATACGATACGCATGGAAATGAATGTCCCAGCGTAAACAGGCATGTATGTGCGTACATGATACGCATGAAATTTATTTTAGGGCCGTACTTTATAGGCGTACATTACGCGTGTACGACCCTTATCTGTAGCCCTGTTGTTGATATGTTTTATTCGCTTCATGTTGATAGAATAGCCATCATTCGGTACATTACATTTATATACAGACTTGAATTTCAATTTCTCCCCCATAAATTCTGATCATGTTACATTATGATAAAACCAAATAACTTGATATGTTTTACTCGTTTCATATCGATAGAATAGCCAATATTGGGTACATTACATTTCTATACAAACTTGAATTTCTCACTCATAAATTTGGATCATGCTACATTATGATAAAACCAAATCTGTTGGTATGTTTTACTCAAATGTTGATAGAATAGTCAATAGTGGACACATAATATGGTGTAACAATGTGATGATGCAACTTGAAATATGACATGACCTCTTAGTTATGACCCTTCGTCACTAAAGCAATGCTCTAGCAATAATGATAAAGATTAGATACTTAACTCTATGAATAAATCTCTAAACTTGGAAACATAATGAATAATTTTTGCAATAACAGATGACATTTGACTTTTTGATATCCTACTAATGGCGTTGAATATCAAAGTAGTTTTGTTTATATTTTTAAATATCCACGAAATAAAGGCATACTAGTTTTTTTAGAGTCTTCTTCTGCACTTTATAGGTTGATTTTGATCATTCCAAGCCTTTGATGTTTCCTAGGTGTTACCGGTTAACCTTACACGAAACGTGTCTCTATGTTATTTGCACAATGTTTAGCGTCAAATCACTTTGCATGACATTACGACCTAGCTATCATTATAACAACAGTCGATTTATCAAAATGTTATTTTACATTATTTGAGCAATAACAAAGGTTCTCCTTGTCTCAGTGAATAGATTGTCGTCAAATGTTAAGTTGAAGTGAATGTTCTTATTCAGTTCTTTGCTGGTGACAATGTGACTTCCCCTAAAGTCCAGGAAGCCTTTAAAACACCGAAATAGCAATTATTTAGTCCCATCCTTCTCGTTTGCCTTTTAGTCAGTCAATATGTGCCTTTCTGTAAACAAAACGGAAGAGTAACCTAGCATATGACTTGCATAGAGCTTTTATTCGGGCTTGGCAACGTTCTATTTCTAATTTGATATATAATTGGACATATCATATAAATTATCAAGAACACTTCAAAACACAAAACACTGTCCCATTTGATACCAGGACAACATACTACAACATATAAGAACTATTTCTTAAAGATGACAACTTTTTTATGTTGAGATTTTGACGTTTCGACACAGCTCAAGCAATGTTGATGGATGGAGACAGAGTCGTACATATATACGATAAACAAAAAGCAATGAAAACAAAAATGTTATGCTTGTACAAACACAAGTACCTTTCATGTAATACTCGCAACACATAACAAAATATAGGTAGTGAATAAACAGAAGAGACTAATGTCCATTGCAGAAGGTAGGTAGGTAGGTGGATTTAAGGGCGACGTTGGGCCAAAAATGACCTATATGCGCCCGACCATTGCAGAATATTATTATGAGAGTTATCTCCCCTATTTTAGACGCGGGTTCCTAGAGCTCCACGAGAGTGATGGGCTCTTCGCGGTGGGTGAGCTCAAGTGGCAGCTCGTGCTTTGTCTGCTGGGGGTCTACGTCATCTGCTACTTCAGTATGTGGAAGGGAATTCACACTTCCGGAAAGGTAGGTAACTCAACATGCCACACATCAAGAAGAGTATTGGCCAGTCGTTTCCATTTGATCTACCTACAAACCTCAAAATAGGCACGTTATACAGCTTGTACTTATTCAACAGGTGCGATTAGAAGAATATAAGGTTACTATTTAAGTACTTGTCTTGATAAGTCCCATGCAACTAAAGAACTCAGTTTACGATAGTGTGTTAAAGTGACACAAAGTAAGTTTCATGAATTGTGTATGTTGCTTAAATAGAGCCAAATATCATTTGACTTAATTTATGACATTTTCTTGTTCCGGTTGTAAATAAAAAACGGCTATATACATGTATATTAGTAAAAAAACCTACCTAGTAATAACAACCTATATTTCACGTTGTATCTATTATAAATAAGTTTCCAAAGTAACGTTTGAGTCATTGACGCGCGCCATTGTCCGGTTTTCGATCATCAAAACTCGATTTTTTTTCCCCTGTTTTTTGTCACTACACCAACTTTTAAGCATTGAGATGTTAATTTTCAGAACCAACCAGTACTTGTCTATGAAATAACACCGTTGATTAATTTTGACATATTTCACTCCACAACATACTCTGTGCCCCTTTACCTTATATGAAGTGAGATAGATAAGCTGAATGCTTTTCCGTTCGTGTATAATTGGAAAATATAGCTTAGCAACTAATTTTGCATTCCATTGATAATATTATATATTTGGGGTTGGTAAATGCAATTATCTATTAAAAATAACAAAGCGCGTAATTGTAATGTTGTCATTTTTCATTCATAACCATCTTTTAACCTCCACTTTATTTGTTTCTGTTGAATTCTTACTCTCTGAATACAGCAATTCAATTACATGTAGTATAACAGTACCTTTGCTTGATGATTTCAAAACACAGCTCCCACTTAACAGTTTGAATTGCCAATGACTGGCCTATACATTAAATCCAAATACGAAACTGATTTGAATTTTCTTAATGCTATGTATTAATAATGTATGATATCGATAATTATTTATTCTTTAAAATGTGTGAGACATTCGTAAGATTGTAAATTCTGGGGGAAAAATGTTCTGGATATATGCAAAGCCAATGTTTCGAGTCAATAATTGTTTCCCATGTTTCATTTTCTCTGTTTATTCCCCAGGTGGTGTGGTTCACTGCCCTCTTCCCGTACTGTGTGCTCTTCATTCTAATGATCAGGGGCGCAACTCTCCCCGGAGCAGGCACGGGCATCAAGTACTATCTCTCTCCTGATATCAAAAAGTTAGCTAACCCAGAGGTAAAATTGTGTTGATGAAATGTTTACAGATCTTTTTTTAAAAACATTTTATATTGCAACAATGTAGTTCCTAGATGATCAGTTCGGAGGGTCATTTTGGCCAATTCTAAAGATATAAATGATAGAGGTATCCTACTTCCTGTGACGGTTTGCAAACATCCGCAGGAACCCCATCCACAAATAAATGCTGTGCCAGCATTACGTAATAATGTTTTTTGTACAAAAATGTCATTATTAATTACAATAAGAGGGGATACCGTAGTGTGCAAGGGTCTTGAATTTAGGTTTAGGAAGAGGTTTGAAATTGAATTTGAATACAAAGAATTTCTTAGTACACCATATTTTGTCATTCCACATTGATTTGTATATCGGTAGCTGCTACATGGAAAGAATGCGGTTCACTGTAAGTTTTTTTTTCAAATAATCAAAATATGGTTTAAATTTGATGTACCTATTACAGGTGTGGGTAGACGCCGCCACTCAGGTGTTCTTCTCTCTGGGACCCGGGTTCGGTGTCCTCCTTGCCTTCGCCAGCTACAACCCCATCACCAACAACGTCTACAGGTAATATAGGAATGTTAAAGCTGCTTAGTCTGAGACTCTTATCCACATTCCTACACTGTTTAAAATGGGGTAGTGAATAATATCGGAACCGTATACTAACTGTTATAAATTAATCAAAATCCGGTGCCGCATCCTAAATCCCTATTCCACATGTGGATCCTTATTTTTGCCATCAGCCAATTTTTGGACTGACCCGGCCCTGTACTGAGGTCTGACAATGGATACAGCATGACAAGCATGGCCATTTGTTTTATTGTCCTTGAAGTTATAGTTGGAGGTTACGGCTATTTGTTGAAAAATAAGCTGAAAATACAACACTTACCATAGGCGGGAACGTAACATCTTGAATGTAAGTCCAGGTTTATATATCAATAAATACGGTTCCATTCTGCATCAACCGAACTACTTGAATACCATACCATTTTCCTTTGTCAAAACAACCCTTCTCACTTTCTGGTGTGCAGCTAATATAATATCAACTATGGTTTTTGTTGTTTGTGAATGGTGTTGTAAGGATTTCTTAGGGTCAGTTAGATGTATTTGTCATATACATTACTTGTTACAGGCCTTCGAGGGTTTGAGCGGCTTATACCCTCATTTTGATTGGTCTAATTTGGTAATTTGTACTTTTGTTGAGCATAATATAAAATTCAAAAGTACCGAATGCTTATTCAATTGCAATTCAAACTTAACAATTAAATTAAACGAAAAATCGTAAAGAATCTAAATTCATTGTTGAGTTTTAAATTTCAAATTCTTCGCCTTTCCCTAAAGCTTCTGTTAGGGTCAACATTTGGGAAGGTGAAAATATGGTTGAATTAAATGGAATATCTAACTTATTTGGGAATTTCGTTTAGGTTATTGCCATGGTTTCTTCAAACATTGAATACATCTAAACTGGAACTGTTACAAGAAATGTCCAGAGCGAGTGCCGCTCAATTACCCCAACCGATCATATGCTCAACTGCCTGAATACGTTTTGTTGAGCTATTTCAAGGTATCACTGAAAATGCATTTGTACAAATGGCAAAACCATGTTCTGTAAGGTTCATTGCACAACCTTATATTAAGTGTACGTGAAATTAGTCTTGCAATCCCGCCGTTCACCAAGCACCAACAAAAGCCCCACACGGACATGGCGGCAGACGTGGTGTCATTGATTATGCCAATGTTCTCTGAGGTCTGCTCCTCTGCAAATGGGGAAGAAATATAATGCAGGAAAGATTTCCCGCCAGATTTCATTAACTTTTGACAGTAGGCAATGGAATAGTTTCCTCTTGCACTCGAGACTGGCTTGATCGAGAGTACGGCTGTGGAGAAATGGCGGGAATTGATGTGAGGTCACGCGCTCATCTTTGGATACCATCGAGCCAATGTGTTACGCAGCTAGCAATATTTTTGAAAGCAACGGAAGCCGTCTTTAGACGCGAAATTCGACTCGTGTCAGCTCGAGTTAGCGTCCTTCAAAGGAATCGAGTCGGAAAGCAGAGCCCCATAAGTACAATCCTCACAATCAAGCCACCCTTGTAGGGCCCGTAATTGCTATAACGGAAACCGGCGCTTCTGCAAAGGTCACCGTCGTTTTGTTCATCGGGTAATGTTGTAAAATGTTCTAAGTCAAAGTCGTAAAAATGTGAGAGGTGCATGTCTCCGGTAGTTGAAAGAAATGGCCTGGAACGAACAGTTTGATGTCTAAGCGACTCTGGGTCGTTGGGTTATCGGTCTTATTTGTACCTTATTCGTCCTTGACGAGTTACATTGTGACGTCATTTACGTTTAGTGTCCCAATTCTCGATTTTCTTTATTTTTGTAATTACGATTCTTCTTTACGTTTTTCGATTTAATTAAAGTATAAATAAAGTAAAGAAATTATTTTGGGCATTCGATGTACTCTATTTTATAGTATAAATTTCATCTTCATCAAGTTAAACAATCTTTCACACCTGATCATGGCAGTAATAACAGTAATAACAGACTATGAGGAATAGTTGAATGGTGCTGAAATTTCTTATATTTCTATATATTTTACCCGTACCTCTTGGAACATGCAAAAACTTGACATATTTGAAATGCACAAGTATGGGCACATACATGTGGAATTAACTTCCGTTGCCTACCATGCATAGTTTGGGTAAAAGAAATAGGTTAACGTCAAAACTCGGGCCTCGGGATCACATGGCAACCAAAGAAAACTTATGCCAAGGTCAAATTTAAGCCTATTCCATCCTAATTGTAATTATAATAAGAATAATAGTCAACATGAGGTATAATTTTCAAAATATATCATGTTATCTTTGATGCATGATTTGCAATAAACAATTTTGTGTTTGGCTAAGATTTTGTCACGATCCTATGCCGTTGTCTCCAACATCATGAAGTGACAACGTTTGCCATCTACAGGTAGACATGCGTCATAAGCATATAACCTGTTCTGTTTTAACTATTTGAAAACCTTTTTCATTTTGCGTATGACAAACCTCTCTGTATTGCATCATTTACAATATCTCATTGTATATTCTTCAACCTCAGGGACGCCCTCATCACCAGCGCCATCAACTGTCTGACCAGCTTCTTCTCCGGTTTCGTCATCTTCATGATCCTGGGCTACATGGCGGAACGCTCTCAGCAGCCCATTGATAAGGTCGCCACCGACGGTAGGTATCTTCGCCTGAAGTTTAGCGCTAAAGATAATAAAATAAGGATAAGTATCTCTGAGGTTGGATATTTTTTCTTCGTTGCTCAACCCATTGGCGCCGAGGAAAACTAGTCTTTTGTATGTTTGTTGCGCAACTGCTTTGCTCTACACTCCATCCTTTACTTTGCTTTACATAACTTTCAGGGTAAAGGGACCAAACGTCACAAAAAGTTTGTTCTTTATCTTGTGGATAATACCGTATGAATGAAAGGAAACTAAAGACGGCATCATCCATAATTACTCAAATACACACCTTTGGCAAGCGAGTGAGATACAATTCATAATTTTCACTAAAGCATTTGAGAACCATTTTCAGTTAAATATTGTATTTGTGAATTAACACAAAATATCGTTTACAATTATGGTCATAGAAGCGAGTTAAATCGACTTAGAATTTTTCATATTTTTATTTTTGTTATTTTTCAAAAAAAATCAGGACCTGGCCTTGTTTTCATCGCATACCCGGAAGCCATTGCCACACTTCCATGGGCCTCGTTTTGGGCCGTTATATTTTTCCTCATGTTGCTGACTCTTGGGTTGGACAGCTCAGTAAGTATATACTTTAACAATCCAACAAATATCAAATCTTTAAACACCAGGCCCTTATTTCACAAAGCCCCCTAGAGCTAAGGGCACCCTTATAACCCACAGTTATATAATTGTTTTAGCATAAGGGAGCTCTTTGAAGCTGGGCCCTGTCCTTTATGCCTTTGAAGGTGACTAAGGGGTCAGAGCTCGATTGCAATGACCAAAATGATGACACGGGTACCTTAGTGTTTAGTCAGATGAAGAAGATATCAGAGGTGTGCCTGTATCTTTTAACAAGAGAAACTGATTTTTGTTTTTGTTTAAAACATTTGATCAAAAGGAGAAGGTGTGATAAGAGCAGTTTATTGTCCTTAAGGGCAAAAGTTTGATATCACCTCACCATTGGCTGTTGGCATATTTGTTTAAATTACGGTTATAGATTCCCCTACAGTATGGTTTTGAAATTCCGGTTTTTTTCTGTAAACTGTGAAAATGGAACCACAACAGTAGAAATCAAATGACAAATCGGCAGTTGATAACCAAATAAATCAATGAATTCAAACCATGGTGAATAGTTATTTGTTGTTCACATTAAGTTCATGTGAAAACATGTATACTTCTCTTCTTACATTTGAGTACGACGCTTACCTGTATGGAAAATCGAAGTATTTAATGGAATAACTATTGATAAGTTTATAAGATAATGTCAAGAGCCTATTGATGAACTATCAATTTCAATATTTCAATAACTGGATGAGCGCTTTACGACTTTATTGGGGGTTCCTAAGTGCACTTTCGATCCGTGTTAAAAGTCATGTAAATAACCCTACCGTTATTCTCTCTCTAACAATACATCAAACCAAAACCACTCCGCTGTTCCGGAATTTCTTCAATATTTGGAGAAACCATAAAATATAGTATCACTGTTGCCATGGCAAACAAAAGATTTGTCGGGAGGACAAGTGCCAAATATTCACCAAGTTCTCTGTCTTAACAACCGGAAGTGGAATATCTATTCAGATGGCTGACTTAAAGAATAAGCTTTTTAGGTCGATGGATTGCCATTTTCCCGCGTACGAGCCCTGATTACCGTGTGTCTATACCGAAGCCGACATTTTCTCATTCACGTGCTATTAGCGCCGGTCGATTGCGCCTCGATTTCACTTCCGGTTGGGCTTTGACAAGAAGACGAGTACTAGAGACTGTAAATATGGCGACGATGACATGGCCGATTGAGACGACGATAGAGTTAATATTTGTTATCAATATATGGCAATTGCTCGATTTATAGGACGGCTGTTCTCGTGCATTAAAACGCAGACCAAATCAGTGTAACGAAATATCGAAGAAAAAGACACTTGTATTATCGATGGCATGTTGATAGAAATAGAATTGTGCACAATCAAGGGTTGATGTTCGACGGAGGTAATGAAACGTCTTTATTATGATTAACATGCTTCAATGGCTTAAGCGTTGGTCACTGGTCGAAACTTGTTTTTGAAGAAAGAACAACTATCTGAAAAAGAAAATCAATGGGAAAAGAATTGTTTAAGATCTTGGCCAAGACTGGACAGATCCGATTCTTGTATTAAGATTTTCTTAATCCGGGTTTAACAAGGTTAAATGTATCGACCCGGGAAAAATTGATTCGGAAGACCGTCGACTTTCCATTCATTGATAATAAATAAGTGCAGAAGTTTTAATCAATACGATTATTAAAATAAATACTTTCTCTCCCAACAGAAGCTACTCAAATCATTTCTTCCTAAGTAACCTATGTGACAAGTGGGAAATATTTGCGATTTCTTTTCAAATTGTCGAGAAGGTGCTCACAAATTGTTCAGATCGAAACATTACTGTTTGCACAACCTTGATTGCATCTAATCAGTAATTGTTGTACCCAAACTAGCTAAGTATTTCTGGTGCCTACGTTCAACAAAGGTTGCTTACCAGCACATATTCTGAGCATAACCTCTGTAGGAAGAGAATGATAGAAATGTGGTATATGTTAATTGTCACTGAGTGTTCTTCGTGTGCCAGTTCGGAGGTTCCGAGGCGATCCTGACTGCAGTGGGAGACGAGTTCCCCGTTCTGAAGCGTCACCGAGAGCTCTTCGTGGCAGGTCTCTTCGTCCTCTACTTCGTCGTTGGACTCGCTAGCTGTGCAAAGGTTGGTATTCTTGATGAAACACAAAAGAGAAATAATGTCCCGTTGTCAAGTATGAAAATATCATGATCAAAATTGTCAAACCATTTCGGAAACCCATCATGATATTTTCTTGGAGGAATACTGGTATTTAAACAAAGATAAATAGTTTTGCCCAATCATGAATGCATGGTATGATATCATAGTTAGGTAAGTTTTCTTATAACATAGTTTGGTATGGATTAAAACTTCAAAAACTATGCAAGAAAAACAAGGGACAATTTTGTTTGGGTAACAACAATTGACAAATAGTGACAACAAGAAACCGAATACTAGTAACTTCGTTTGGAAAAGAGTTGAGTTCAGGTACTGCCTTAGAGATCAAAGGATCCTCAGATAGTTTACAGAATATTACACAGTAAATGCATTGCAGTTAAGAGGTTCCATGTTTAACAAAATAATTACTTGCTCATCAAGGAAATAACATAACCATCATAAGAGATGCCAGATAATTTATAACAAATATTTGGATAGCAAACCAAGCACCCTACAACGATTAATGGGAGGATAATAGTTGTATGTTGAATTTTCCTGGCGAACGCGACAAACTCACTAAGTACCAAACGCAAAAGCATTGGAGAACAGTTAAGGGTAATAACCCGATCCTGAAAACGCTGCAAACCGCCAACAATTGTTTACCCACACTATAAAAAAAACATGGCTTCTAATCAGAATCAAAATCGTCGATAAAACTGACCATACAGTCAAAATAAGTTTCATTTTAGGAATGTTTCTCCACTTGATTGTGATTATTAATAACCATTAGTTTTAGTTTATTTGTGCATTCAAGTAAAATATGCTATGATATAAACAGGGTGGAGCATATGTGGTGACTCTGTTTGACAAGTTCGCTGCTGGTTACTCCATTCTCTTTGCCGTCTTCTTCGAGACTCTGGCTGTGTCATGGGCTTATGGTAAGTCTAAAAAAACAGGAACCTGTATTGTCAAAACGAACGTTGTGTTCGATTATCAAGCTTCTATTACTGTGAAAAAAGGTTAATGGATATGACGAGTTCTCTTGTCTCTTTTAAAGTTATTTTCGAACACTGATCTGTCTTAGATATTTGTTTTCGACAAATCACATTACCCTTTTTTCATGTAAAGTGTTTGGGTTTTTTTTTTAAAAACTGGTTTTCTGAAAACTTGATACAACTGATTTTACATCGCCTAAATTACAAGGAGAGAAAAAAGTTGTTGAAAATTTGTTAATTTGTAACAATTTCTCATTTGATATTTTCGAATTCCTTTTTTAATGATTGGCTTTTCTGTTCAAATGTGGTATTTCATAATAATTATGTAATTTTTAATATCTCATCATTTCCCGTAGCTGAACAAAACTTAGCACATTCATTTAAGAATTCATTTTATTGATTAAAAAATATTGTCTTGAAAATACTAACATTTATTTTCCTTACGTCAGATAACTTTTCCCAAAGAAAAGGTGCCTTTAAGACAAAGTATTTGATGGTTTCAGGAGTGGACAAGTTCTCAGAAGACATCGTCGTGATGGTGGGATACAGGCCAGGGCCCTACTGGAGAATGGTCTGGAAGTATATTGCTCCAGTATTCCTCCTGGTAGGCACATTGTCAATGTGAATTTTTAAAATAATTAATTCAATTAATTCGATAACCTTGCACTGTTTTTTTATTTTTTATGATATCTTTTTCGTTTTGTTTCATCTTCTACGCTTCCTTCCTTTAGACTTCGTGTTTTAAGATATTCAGATTTTCAAATGTTTTGATAAATACCTCTTGATCTGATAATTCGTTTCAGAATTTTCCTTCGTCAAATATTCATGTTGAGCAAGATTATTATGTATATCAAACTCAAACAAATATGTTTGTTTTATATATTAAATTTTGTGAATATAAAGCGTTAATACCAGTTTAACTTGCACAATTCATACCGTTTAGAGTCATGTGAACCAAAACATTATGAGACCTTTCCATGAGTTTTGGTCATTTCAAATAGCATGCCCAAATCTCTCTGTCTTTAGTTCATCATGATATTCGGCCTTGTGGGGTACAAGCCTCTGCAGTATGACGACTACGTGTATCCCTGGCCCGCTGCTCTGATTGGCTGGTCTATAGCCCTATCGTCCATCCTCTGTATCCCCGGCTTTGCCATCTACCGGATAATAAGGGCCGAGGGCTCGCTTACAGAGGTGGGTAGTCATGGTCTTATTGAGTCCCTCAGTCTGAATAGCTTGAATTATATATCTCGACCCCCCAGGACATGAAATAAAATATTTTACAACCTTAATTGAGTTCATTAATCATATGTTACAAGTCTGTAATGTATGGTTTTTATTACATTCGCAAGACTCTACATATGCCTATAAGTATTCATGCATATCTCTATTCAATATGTATATAGCTATCTTGGATACTCCCCTGCCCGGAAATGGAAACTGGGATCTTTCTACGAACTTGATAATGCGCAATTGAGCCAAGAAACTATTTCCGGGCAAGTGGTAGATTCAAGATGGCTTACTTGTTGGTACCTTCTTTATATGTCATGTAGATTGGTATGAATACTCATATGTAAGTATATATTTATTTAGAGTCTTGCGTCTGTGGATTAAAATTCTTACAATCTGTATCGCCCACATTTATGTCTCAAAACCTGTTCAACATTTATTGTGTTTTGTTGTTTGCATACATCATTTTCCGTCTCAAAGCATCTGATAATTTCGGCAAAGAAGTCGCGAAGTGATGCAATTAAAATGAACCCTTTCCCAAGCGCATATATCATATCCTCCGGTGGCATATCGACCGCACGAGGTTGTGGACCCAACCAACAGTCTAGAAATTCATGTTCACCTCTGTAATGTGATAAATTATTCATTAATTTCTATTATGAATATTAAGATCACATCCCTCTATTTCAGCGAATACAATATCTGCTCACTCCTCAAAACAACCGGGACAAGAAACGAGCGGCTGCACTGAACATGATCAGCATCAACGGAGGGAACGTCGGTGAACCAGTCTGAGTGGTGTGACGTCACAACTAGCCTCGCTTTGACTTTGGAAACCTTGAACTGAGTCTGAGTCATGTGACGTCATAGATAGTCTCGCTTTTGACTTGTGCTAGCAGTCCTTGAAGGAGCGGAGTGATACTATAGCCGCGATGTCATCGTAATGAACTATATAGTTGAAAATGGGTAAATAGTCAAATCTGTTATCATATTACACTGAATGTGCGGTTTCAGATGGTTTGATTCCGTTACTTCTAGATATGCAATACAGAGTTGGATGTTTCTTTAAGTATGTGTGCCCGCCCCACTGCGTTTTATTGTAAAGTGCCTTAGTTTCAGCAATAGATTTTGCAGTTTTAGATATCGATTTGTAGTACATTTTTAATATTTCCCGAATCAGGAAGACTTGAAACCCTTTTTGGAAATATTTTTTTTTGTATTTAACGAGCTTTTTACGTCTGATCTATCAATCTTCTTGGAATGAAAATAATCAAATATAGAATTTACGTGTTATATGACTGAAATACATTAAACTTAAATGAGTATCATTTCAATCCTTACAAAGCAATGCTAACATAACATTGGATACGATCCATACTACATCGTTAGGACATCCGCCACGACTGCATCATTCTACCACCAAGCAAGAAGCGTGTAGCAATAGTGTAGTTAGCACATGCTAGAATAGATTTGTTATATAGCTTCATATATACATCGTTGATGAGAACGCCCTTCGTTATCTGTTTGACGGGGGTGTAGTTATATTGTATTTGTTGATACTTGTTGGGTTAATGTAGAACTTGTGATCAAAGAACAGTGATAAGGAACGAAATGACGTTCCAACTATTATTGCTTTTGTTAACCTGTGATTGATACGATAATGCAATGTCAAAGGGTATTCTGGTGTTAACGTAGACGGTGTCGAAGGCATACGTGCCAAATAAAGACGGGCAAAGGCGATATCCTTGACTTACACCTATCAAATGCTGTACATAACAGAATATTAGAATGTGTAATATTCTCATTGATATCGGTTCAGAAATGCTACTTTAAAACAGAAGTTTTTATAAATGCTAAACCAATAAATGCAATCATTATGTTTTGTTAACGAAAAGATAGCATTATTGTGATCTTATTAACAATATGTGATTCGAACGATGTTAGTATGTATTGAGTAAGATCGAAAATTCTTTCTGACAGTTTACCTAAAATCTAACGAAGTATCTATAACTTAATGTTGATACCTTAACACGAAAATTTCTTGTGTCCATTGTTGATTTAAAGCACATATTCAGGTCTCTTTTACCTATCAACAACGGATGTTAAAAATCAAACTTAATATTTGCTAAAAAAAATTAATCTGGCACGTTATCACAATTAATCATATAAAGGAAGGCGTCCATATCACTAAAAGAGACAGTAGCATATATTTTTTCACGTGAACAAAGTTATCTCACTAAAACTAAAATAAATGTTTCCAATTGTAAGACATTCCTTTTTAATCGAAAGAATCAGTTCTCAAACGAACGTAGCGTGTTGGGTTAAGCCATTTCCCTACATTAGATAATTAATAGTGTTCACACTAAAATGGCATCTGTAGTTTTTGCTTGATTCTTGATACTTTCTTCTACGACTATGGTTAACTGGGTTTAGTCAAGAGTTGTTTGACCCTCAGAAGATACTGAATTTGGCATATTTTTATTGTGGAAATTTGGAGGAAATAAAGTTTCCTCAAAACGTGCAATTGCCCCTTTAACACACGAATTTTTTTACCCTTCTTTACCTCAGTCCTTATAAAAATATATTTCAGAGAAACGAGGAGGTAGAACACATCATTGCCCTTGTATATATATATAAGAACATCATATTTGATGTTGACTTCATATTTTCAAGCAATAATTGTATTTAGACATACAGATACACTGTTTATATATCTTTCTGGAAATGCAGTAGTTAGTTAATAGTTATTCATTAGTTAGTATGTTATACTAGGTATTGTTCTGTGAATGTACAGTTATAATTATGTGATAATCGTTGTAAATTTTGTTAACGAGAAAATTGTTAATAGTCGTAGATTTTTTACATTAACACAGTTTTTAAGAACAGTAAGTAGTTATTAGTAACCCGTATATAAGGAACTATATACATGTTCATTGTATATACTCCATAGGACGCTTGTATTGTTGATTTAGAGGTGAAATAAACAATAGCCCAAAATACGTCTCTTTCTTGTTTGTTTCTTGTCATTTATATGACTTTGCTCATAAGTTTGCCGTTTCACAAAGGCGTCCTTAATTTGGGAGATCGTAGCACATACGATCTTGTTTACGACCCTCTTAGGACATGCCTTACGACCGTTTCACAATGTCGTGAATCATGTAAGAGGTACGTGGTTGAAATAGCAACATATGATCTCTGCAATCCAAAGTTTAACTGTTAGGGACGCACCTTGCACCCAGGTGATCATACCCCATATATACGATCATGGGCAATATCCCTTAAAACCATGACTTCTCCTCCAAAACCAATGGGCACACGATGTTAGAATATCCACTTGTATAGTTGGTGATCGAAGTTTATAGGTGTGGTCACATATTCACAAGGCTTGGTGTCCGTCCTCAAACCTTCTTTCGTCTATTCTCCGTACATCATTAATGTTGATTATAAACTCGTGTTTACTTTTTAAGAGTTACAATAACCTTCTTTTCAAGTTTAATGCTAAGAAAGCCTAAAACTGATCCTACGTGACCATGTATAATGGTCAGCTCCACCTCTGGTTTACGGTTTTGCTACCGAAATGGTTTACAAGACATAAGAAGCAGTGGAATTTCTCTCGAGGCTAAGCACAGGTCAGTGAGGAGAGGGGCAGGGACAAGGGTCAGTGAGGTTGGGTCCACCACAAAAAATATATAAAATTCCCAATTGTAAGATATTTGACAAAACATTGCTTTTTGTTAGAAAACTTGTTTATTCCTCAATAGGTATAGACTGATGAGATGACACAGAGCACATGGCATTGGACAGGAAGTGCTGAGAGTTATCCCATTAGTGCTATTGGTTGATACTGTTAGAAGTAACTTATTATACATATATATATTTGTCTTGCATTATATTGACAAATTACACAAATGAATTGTAATTTTGGTGGTGGCTGTTTATTTCTAAACCTCTAGTGGTGAATAATTACGACACGGAAACTATGGTTTTTCAAATGATATATTGTGTTAAAAATATGTGAACTTAACACAGTTGTTGGAATACTAATCTTCTAAACATTTACGATATTAAGTATTTATGTGTGTCTTTAATAAGAGAAAAAATACCGATGATATAACTTAAAATCGCCTCTCTGAACCTCTCTGACGTTTCCAGAAATCGATGCAGGAAAAACCGTTTACTGATGGTCAACACAGTGCTATGAATTAATAAAGCATTTTCTCTTTATATAAACCCGCTCTTAATAAAACAATTTACGTAAAACGTCTTTATTACGATAATTACATCATGTTTAATTTCAATTTTGAATAACACAACAACTAAAATACAAACAAAAGGTTTTATTGATTAAAATCATGTTTCACAATTCATTCTTTCTTAAATATTCCCTATTAGCCTGTTGATAAGTGACAAAGTTATAATTTGCATGAGTAAAACGCCAATAAAATGAGCATATCATTCTTCAAATTCATCATGCACATTCTATTTTTAACAAAAGTTAATCTTGTGAAGAATTTATATGTGAAGAAAGTTCCTTTCATATCCTTCAAAGTAACTTCTGTATTTAAGAGGCCGATCGATGTACACATTTAGCCTGACTTTGTTAATCAAAATGAAAGCCACTATGAAAAGTAACAAACTACCAATTCAATGAAAATAATTGATTTATTTGAAATTAACAAAATAAATTATTAAAAGTTAATGCATTATCTGAAAGTTTTTGCTAAAGAGATTTGTATTTCTATTAAGCAGTTTTTACAAGCAAGCTTTAATGTAAATATTTCTAAAGATATCTTGGGTCTTGGCTTAAGGATTAAGTAGTGTGTGGCCCTTGTGATCATATGATACAAATACAGCCTTTGAATGTATAGTGGACTAGATCTATTTTTACATTAAACAATCTCAACAAAAATCCCTCACTATTATTTATAACTTATAACACTACACAGTTGTTACTGTGCTCACTGACATATACAGATATATAAGTAGTAAGTTATTTTATCCAAGTTCCATATTACAGATTTATAAAGAAATCCTTCATGTTTAAGCTAAAACGGGTCGTATACAGCGAAGATGGTTTGGTGAAGAAGACAATAGACAAACAATACATTTGTAAGCAAACGTTTTGTGGATGTTTTCAATGAACTTCCGTCTACGGTGGAGAGACAAATTTGTGAAATCTGAACTAATCCTAAACATGACATACTGATTGTCTTTTAGGTTAAAGTGACACTGAGTATGTTTGATGATTTTTTCTGTGGCTTAAATAAGAGCCGAAATACTATAAGGGCTTATATAAGTTAAAATCGCCTCTATAAAGCTGCACATCAATCGCTAAACTGCCCAAACTATGATATCTTCTTGTTTTCAAAGATCTATGAAAAACGGCCATTTGATTGTCAGGAAGTCGAAATTTTGCTCGCAATTTACAAATATATCAGTTAAATTACCTACTAAACACTACCAATAAATATTTGTCTTTGAGTATTCTGTAAATCAATTTAAAAAATTACGTTTGAGTCATTGACGCGCGTCATTGTCCGGTTTTCGATCACAAATCACGACTTTAATCTGTTTATTGTAACTATACTGAACTTTTAAGCACTTAGAAGCTGATTTTCAGAACAAACCAACTCTTCTCGATAAAATAAAACTATTTATGAAGTTTGACATATTTGACTCCAACAACATACTCTGTGGCCCTTTAACGATAAAAGCTGCAAATGAGTTTATCATGAAAAGTTGCATACGTTACTTTCAAAAGGAGAGTAAAGTTAAAAAATCTAGCGCACATATGGTAATTCGGTGAAATGATGAAATATTAGAAATATGCCCTGAAGAAGAAACGGTAGTGATCTGATCAGACAGCAGGATAAAATTGTTTAATTTCCAAGTAAAAAAATGTTTTCTTCCCTCCATTGAGCACGTATAATTAAATATATCATATTCACAAAACGAAAACTCTTAAGAGAATGATAAATTCAGAAATTCAGTATCCACCTACCATCACCCATAACAACAGTGATATGACACGCGAACTCGTTTGTTTCAGGTCTTTATCTTTCTCAGAATTGGGATTTATCTAAATCTTGGAAAGATTTTAGTTACGAGAAAGACAACCAACAACAATCAGCGGTTGGTAAGAGAAGTTAAAATTGCAAGATTAATAATAACGTTAAATTAATAACACGTATAGAATAAGTCAGCGGTACATAATGATAAGCTTGATTGTTTAGAATGCAAGTAAGGGTTTTGAATCATCCTCTCCCATCAGAAGCCGCAGTGACGATACTTGTGTACCATTCTGTCCAAACTTATCTGGTTTCCCAGCCGCTTTCTCCCACATGGTCTCGCCATCTTGTTCCGGTAGTAATAGATGTCCTTCTCAACCACTGCAACCAATCAGATTGATGAACGTAAGAATTAACCTGACACACGTCAGAGTAAAAAAGGAGTAAATATATATTAAACTTTCAACTGATAACGATATAATAATATATATTTTCCCACGGTTTCAAAAGGTAATTTACAAAGACCTATTCATAACGGATCCTTGTTTCGTTGCTAATTATGTTACAATATCAATGTTGACAGTAAATACGTTTTCAAATATCAATATAAAATAATGTTGGAGCGAGATTTGCATTCGAACAGATTTTGTATTGATAATATATTCTTATACATTGAATTCCGTTTTACTCTAGTGGTAATTCATCACAAAAATGCAAACTTTCATACAAACTATACAAAACTCTATACAAATATGACCAACTAAATTCTAACCGGCATATTTTAGTAAAAATCAAGGATTCATATAGGTCTATATAAATCCTTGGTCAAATCAATCGTTGTTGTTCTTGTTGACAGATGCAAAAACTTACTCCATTTAGTGCCCACGGCGTGAAAACACTCCGCTTTAGTTAGACGCAAGTCATTTTCGCCGCTCGGATACTTCAGGAACATTAAAAGTGCGGAGCCCTGGAACACAAGTATTATAATATTCAAGCATTGATTAAATTCATATAAGAAAAACTTCTACCTAATGTTTACTGTGTTTATTTCAAGACAAAAATTGCATTGCATAAATACTTTGTCACTTAAATATGGGATAGTTTCCATTTTGAATGTAAAATATAAGAAAACAACATCGTTTTTTAAAGCTTCATGTATTCCAATTATCAATAAGTAACAAATCGGTAGAAGGAAATGAGGTAACAAGGTAACAGTACATTAACTGTATCCAAAAGTATGATAGCATTTTCTGCCCTTTATATATCTTTTCCGATATTGCCATTTTCCTGTTTTGCTAAAACACTGTGAAACTAAACGTCCCGATGACGTACTTGAATGCGTACATTAGTTATCACCAAAATGAGCACAACATTACCTGGTAAAGATCATTTTAAAAACATCTGCAAATACAAAAAAATTCATTATTCACCTTCTTTGGTTGGAAGCGTATGCCAATATCCATCAACGCTGTGGCACCCCCCTGTTCAACGTCAGTTAGCTGCAAATGTCGGAGATTTTTTTCTACATAAAACTATGAATATGCTTTCATCAATAATAGGATATGTCCTCAGAATGTATTACGAGGTTTGGAAATGTTTTAAACAAACTTAATTCATCGAAATGAAACAAGATAAACAAACAAGAAATACTTATTGTCGCTGGCTAAGTGAACCCCCTCCCCCTATTTAAAGTTCCATGTCCGCCACCATACAAATCAATAAATGTGTACGATATTGACAATATTGTGTAACTCAACATACATCAACAACTGCTGTATACACTAATATTTTGTTTGTTTGGCCATTGGCCTTTGAATAAAGAACTGAAATAAAACTTACATATAACATTACAATGGCGACCTATACACTTATATTTTGTTTGTTTGGCCATTGGCCTATGAATAAAGAACTGAAATAAAACTTACATAGAACATTACAGTGGCGACCTATACACTTATATTTTGTCTGTTTGGCCATTGGCCTATGAATAAAGAACTGAAATAAAACTTACATAGAACATTACAGTGGCGACCTATACACTTATATTTTGTCTGTTTGGCCATTGGCCTATGAATAAAGAACTTAAATAAAACTTACATAGAACATTACAGTGGCCACTTTCTGTCCTGCCCCGGTCATCCGGTCATCGATCTGAAGATAAGCATACCATATAAGGGAATCCTTACAATATCAGCATAATCTGACTTTAATATGTGCCATCACATTCTCTCCAAACAGAGGTAGCTCCGTCATAAATTCCTATACAACCTCTGTCTTAATTCGAAGGTTTCTTGTGCACGAAAAGTAGAACGCTGATTGGATGCAATCAAAGTTAGTTGTGCAATCAGCGACGCCGTTTCATAGTAACCATTGAAATAGCCTTCGTTACTTCCGGAAGCTTTACAAAAGCTAAACTTTGTTTGAATATGCACCTTGCACTTTGAGTCGTCTTTACAGAACACATACACCTCATTTTGCGACTGCATTATTGCACAGGCCTATATGATAACAAATATGTTATTCATGCATTCCGCAGCATTCGGTGTTTTCATTGGCTGAAATATTGCCAAGTAGTTTAAGTTGCAATATATCGCCGGTATGGGAAACTGCCTGAAGCCCGAGAAACCTTCGGATTAACACAAAGGTTGTATAGGAATTTATGACGAAGCTACCTCTGTTGGGAGAGAACGGTGCCATCACTACATACATAAAAATAATTCATATTCTAAGGTCCAAAAATCTCATTCAGTCGCTTAATTGTTCAAGTTCTTTGTATACATTCATTAACTCAAATTTAACATTATGTCTTCAATGCAGATTTGGATTGCTAAATTTAACTCGTTGAAATGTACAATATATTTTTATTTATTCTTTGAAAGCAATCTCTGATGTAGAGTAAAGTAAAGCATTTATGTCAAATCTGCCTCGGATTCGTACAACAGTTGCTAGATCAATGGCTTATTAAGATAATGATTATATCCCAGTGCTATATCGAATATCAATAAATAATTAGAACGTCTGTCTACAAATTACTTATTTATTCATCATAATTACTACATGACTCTCTGATCCATGAAATTATCTTTAGAGAGGAGATTATCGTAATTGAAATTATTCTATAGTCAATTACCTAAAGTAAATGTGTATATATATATTCTAAGAAAATGTTCTTCGACAATTAAGTCTTAAAGAGATAAGACATTTACATTGGGGATATTGAAAACACGTTGACTAAAAAGAGAAAAGACAAATATGGTTTATTTCATTAAGACATGTAAGCAAATACTTCGAAGTTACGGTTTAATATTGATTCACATTGACTTTTGAGAGAAGCTATATATATTGGTAAGAAATGTTAGCATATACTTCGGGGTACTGTGTAATATTGATGCACATTGACTATTGAGAGAAACAATAAATATGGGTAATATTATCAAGACATGTTAGCTAATCTTTGTTTTACTATCTAATAATGATGCATATGGATTACTCTTAGAAAATGTGGTTTTCACTATCAAGACATGAGAGTATACACTTTATATTCCAATGTGTATGGTTAATGTAACATTGACGTTGACTCATTAAAAAGAAGCAAAACACACGTGGCGTGAAATCTGTACTTACCATTGTGAACTGGTGATGTGGGTAAGCTCTTCCGGCAAAACCAAATCTCAGAACCTTAGGAAAACAGGAATAAGAGTAGGTTTCAGAAGAAAGTAGATAAACGTGTAGAAGCGAGAAAAGCTGACATAAATTATGATTGCGTTTGCTTTAGTGAAGAGATACAATGTGACAAAAGACTTTTAATTAGATTACATAGTGTGTAACGTTACAGATGAACATTTCTGATAGGGTAAAACAGAAAACTTAAAATATTACACTTTATTATATGATAAGCAATGATATACTGGGATTTATCAGTGAAATAAACCTTGTATGTGGTCACAGTAGCGATATAATATATCGTCACTGGTGACAGTACCGATATAATATATCATCACTGCTGGTGAACTTTCCAGGGCCTCTTTGTGCCGGGACTACTTTTAGGGTTAAGAAATGTTTATGGGCATCATAACCACTAAAAATCAACAAATTAGAATGAAAATATATAATAAATAGAATATTTTATTAAGTTTGTCAAATACAATGTTTATCTCATCTGGTGGTTGGGTTGAAGTTGACTTAATATCCTCTATATATCATGCTTTAATGGAAACTGCTAATATAAAAAAAGAGACATGGATGACATAAACATAATAATAAAACATGTCAAATACGGGCACAAACTGATTTATTGGGTTAAAGAATCAATATTTGAAATAATGTAACATAGGATACTAGCGTAAATGCAAAATGTACTTTCCACCATATTTTAAGTCCTTAACATTGTATTGTGACATTCAAAATTTTTAAAATTTAATCGATTAAAAATATTATATGAAGTGATATGAAGTCCTACCATTTATAATCGAAAGGTAACCTTCAAATACAAGGTGAAATATATAACATGAAACAAAAACACAATTATCACAGATTAAAAGCAAATAATTCATGAAATGATTTACACAAACTTTACTCCAAATTGAAGTTAAAATGTTTTGATGTCATATTGTTTCTGTTGTCACTATGATTCCACTGCGATGCTGGTCTATTGTAACATTACTTCGATGTACTCTCGATTCTGATTGGTTAATTAATTTCCCCCCCTTTATTCAATGACAATGAATACCAGCAAATTTTCTTAGGCAAATCACCTTGTATTGATACATCACGTTTACTAGATTCAGCCCGATTCCTTTATTCAACTAAGGATTAATATGGGATATATCCACGTCCTTGATTCAACATACATAACCAATCAAAACAGGTATAGCAATTACCCTGAGGGGCGACCCTTTCGGCAGTCTTCTAGTGTAGGAAGCGTTAAGGCCGCTTATCTCCCCTGCTAGAAAGTTCAGAGTCCGGCCACTGCCTGTCGTTTCGTTCAGCATCTCAGCGCTGGGAAAGAAAATAACGTTGGTGTTTAACTGGTTCTTTCACTCTAACAACACATTTAAAAGATGTGCTTGAAGTAAATGTAAGGGAATTCAATAGAGACGGTTTCGATTTTAACATCATCAACGAAATCATAATAACGTAGCTGAATATATTATAGTTTTTTTCTGAGAAGAGAAGAAACTGAGAGAAAGCATATTGGTATTGAGTTTTTTCTTTAACCCTATTTGAATACATCAAGCACGTGGGTAATTAAGTTTATTTTGAAAAATCCTTTCATGAAATAAGGGCAGAATCCTTTCGCGGTTGTAGGACCCAATCCGTTTTAGTTGGAATACCATTTTTTTTATCGAGCAGCAGCGATAGAACTTGAAGTATAAAATTCAAAGGCACTTTAGCACGTTTTCGTGGAGAAATAAAGTGATCTCGCGAAAAGAGAAATAAATGTTACAAATTGCTAGACAATCTTTTGTTTCTATTAATGGGGTAGACAAAGAACGTATCATGTTGGTTTATCTTAGCTTATCGTATGCCACTGGAATGATTCAAAAGGTGTTCACATTAAATTGGACGCATGAGGTTGACACCTTTTCTACAACTAGGGATCGGGTTGAGAAACGAGATGTTTACTTTCTGAGTATAATAAATTTTGCATAACTAATATCTTATGATGAAACTTTTAAGAAATTAAAACATTAAAAACGTGATGCAGTTATTTATCGACTGCTTGATGTTGGTATGATATGACAAAATTAGGAGTTATATTCAGTTCTAGATTATTTAAGTATGAAGATGGTCCTTTTAATCTGTTCATCAAATATAATTAATATGAAATTTATTCAAATGTATGTGTGACTAACAACTTCCACTTTTGATTAGCATCCAGTATTTGCTTTGTATTTGCTTTAAAAACAGTTTTAAAAAACGCTTCAATTTAAAGAAATAAAGATCGAGATATCATTGGTGTCAAGATCTATTTTTCAAAGTATATATTTTTTTAAAACTAATTGAAGATGCAAAACGTGACAGAAAATTGTATATAAATACCTGTGGAAGTTATTGTAGAGAAAATGCCGTCTAGATGAAAGCTGCAAAGGATTAAAAACACTTTTAGATAATAAACAACGAGAAAACTATACAAACACTGTCATTAAATGTACATTCTCTTTATTCGTTGTTCTAAAAATTACCAAAGTGAATGTAAAACGAAAAATTTGGAAACGATGGCATATGCATACAAATAAACTTCACGTTTAAAACAGTATTATCACCTCAGGGGTTGTTAAGTTCTTGATATCTTCGATGAAGTCATCACCAATTAAATCATGGAATACAGACACGTATGGCGCTATACTGAGGATCTCCTCTCTGTAACGCCGAATCGGGACTACCGAACATCGCAGTCTACATCTGTGGTACCACTTCAAAGGTCCCTGAAAAAGTCATTTTGTGACGAAGATTTGTTATTTGAATCAATGTCAACCTCTCTGAAATAATCAGAAACTGAAACTGTTATGTCTGCAATGGACCCTGCTTAAAAATGAAGGAGGACATGAGTGGTTGTGTTAATTGTAACCAAGATATGTTATCTGATGTTGAAACGGTCACGATACTTGCACGATACTTGTGTGATTGATAAGTAGGGAATTTACACAATAAGTATAAAGGAAGTCAAACTAAATGCAGTTTTTGTCAAAATAAACCTCCTTCAACGCGATGCGTTTCTGCCATGGGAGTTCCTGGGCCTTTATTTCAGTTGTTGAAGTGATCCACAAAAGCAATGACGTCAAAGGTTGACCGGAAATGCCTCCCAGAGAGACATTTCTTCGGAGCAGTTTAAGATAGAAACTAATTCAGGCAGGTAGGGTGGATGCTAAAGAGGTTAAAACCGACAGTCACGGCTTGATGACATGGCAACAGCTGATGTGTATCCGAGCGCATTGCCCTTGTGGCAAACCACATCTTAGGTCATCGTCTCTTCATCTTAATTTCCTGAATTAAGTGCATAAAAAATGAGGTAAAGTATGTGCCGATATTTGATCGACCCTTTCGGTGATATTCCACCTAGAGAAACATGAGATGTAGTGTTTAACACAAAGTAAAAAGGTTCCTAACTTCCTCGAACTCGAAGTCATAACTCGCTAAAGTCTCCGTCACAAGTGGATATAAGCCTTACTCTCGTCCCTCATCGACGATGTTCTGCATCGTCCACAGTTTCTTATAGGACGATCAAGTTCAGGTACAGTATGGTAAAGATCTGACATAAAAAGATGACGAAATTTTTAGCAAGGCTTAAGTTAGCCAGTAATTGAGTTTATACGGTTTACGGTTATAACATGATGCGGATTTTCTACTTGCCTGGAATGATGAGTTAGCCTGGCAAATCTTCGTCATGTTCTTCCAGAAGGGAGGGGCGCTATCATCGAAGTTCTTCATTGGAGGAACAGCCTCGTTTTCAACCTGCATGAAGCGCCTGTATATGATGTCATTCGTCTCGTCTTTAACAGAAAACAATTTATAATTTAGCCTGCGGATATTTTTACAATCTTGGTGCCTTTATCAATATGCTTTATTTTTTACACTTCAAGGTTTCATGTATCAGTAAAATATAGACATGCTGAATTAGAACCTAGACTGGATTAAAGGATTCTGTCTTATATACAGTCATTGAGTATGACTACCTTTGATCAGTAAAATGCTCACTGGGTTTTATTAGACAATATCTTTAAAATATATGCTTCATTCCGAATAATAAACGTTTGTTATATTAAGTTTGATGAGAAAATACTAGTTTCTCTTCCCTGTTATTTGTGTAAACAAGTCGCCAATTTTCGACAATTTACCATTTTTTATTACACTATGTCAATCAAACAGTGATGAAAAACGTCTTTTCTTACTTAATGCATATGCTTCATTCGCAAACACTAGCGCCTTTTCAGGTTCATCGGCCTGTAGAAGAAAATGAGCACGATTAAAAAACAGTCGCTGAAACCTCGTACTGTCCTGCGTTTCTGATCCATTGGATGTGTATCAGGTGGCCTGGTCTGTGACCTCAACCTTTCTTAGATGCAAACAATCATTCGTCCGCTAAAATATCATATATGTATATCGTGTCGATGGCTTAATAGAGTGCTCGCTGATTGGCTAGAGTAAAAAGATCCCTGACACGACCTCAATGGATAAGTGCGCAGCAAGGCATGAGTAAATGGGTTCGATCTGATTCCATAAGATAGGATTTAAAACTCATCGTCATATTTGCTTGCACAAGGCGGCGTAAATAAATGGTGTTTATGATTCGATTCGTACACATTTGACGATAGGGTGAATTGAAGAATTGATGACCTAGTTTGAAATAACAGTAAGCGTATGCATCCACATAAGCGCGATTTCAAGGAAAGAACATCAGATAATCAAATTCTAGCAATTGGTAACGACAATATGGTTATTTAAAGGTAAAAATTTTAAAGATAGAAAAGAAGGGAAAATAATTTACACCATTTTTTTGCAAGCTGAAATTAATTTTTCTTAAATTATACTTGCTTTCCCTCTTCAGATCCTATAAATATATCTTCAAATGTAAGGCCTATGAATGTGGGAGTGAATTGTCTTAGTCTTCTCTTTTAAATAAAGAAAATATAGACTCTTCCTATTCTATTTATTTCTTTACTTCGTCTCTTTGCATCAGTACTAACCTACAAGATGGATTCCTGTCATAAAAAGGTTGTCTTATTCCAATACATAGATGTAAAACGCTTTACTTACGACACTATAGAGGATGGCGAGCTCTGAGAGAAGAAGTGGGATATTGACAGTCGTCTTATTGTCTATCTTCTTGCTCTCGTTCAGAACGAGCTCGAACCATTCTCTCGCCAACCTGAGCTTCGTGGACTCTTTTGCACTAAGCGCCACTTTGTAAGCATCTTGTAAAGTAAGGGGCTCCCCCTTGACCCCAAGAACGTTTCCTTGGAGTATATCGCTGGCTGAAAGGTTGTAGAATAGCTGGATTTGGACGAGTTCACCACAAACGTTGCTGAGGTCTTCAAACCCAACCACGTCATTTTTCGAGATGTTCAGGAACTCCAATAATCCTGTATAGAAGGTGTGTTGTTATTGGAACATACAAACAAATTTTAAAAAGAAATTCAATGTTTTTACTGTAAATTGGCGAGCCAAGAATCAGTTTATAAAATAAATTTCATCATTTTACAACGTCTGCCTTTTTTGTATACTGACATGATCTTATGTTTGATGCACAGGCGCCAGACTCTGAATTCACAATATCATGTAAGTATATGTACATGTAGCTATATATAGCTACATGTACATATACTTGCATGATATTGTAAATTCCGAGTCTGGCGCCTGTGGTTTGATGTACATCAAGTTGGATATTAGATAATAATTTCTTGACGACAATTAAAGACTATAATTTTAAATGTTTCAAGAAAAGAAAGAATTTAGATAAGCGATTTGCTTAATTGAATTACTTGTTTTTAAAAAGGTAAGACAATATTCATACTAAATCCATAAAGAGTCTCGTTCGAAAGGAGAGGTTGCCAGTTTGAGACGAAGTTCCTGATAGCAACTAGGGCGGATGTTGGGTGATGAACTCTCAGGGCCCGGATGTCGTCCGTCACGGCGCTAGCGTTGGCGTCAGCTTTGTCGTAAAATCTGGAAAGAATACATATTCTTTAACTTAGGCATTTCATATTATTATTAAAATTCTTTGAATTTAAAAACTTTACGATGAGAAAACCTTAGATGAAGAAATTGACACCCTTTCATGATATTTTGATAGTAGAATAATTATTTTCATCAACAAATTTCAAAAATAATGTTTCCTTATACAAGCTCGTAAGGGTAGTTGTAAAGAGAAAATGGTTAACTGAAGCGTACATAAAATATTCTAACAGAGGTCGATAAATGTTTTGAGCGTGGTATATGATAGATATGGCAATTAATTATATTACAGCAAGTCTAGAATTTTTACATATTGGTTACCCTTTTTTAAACTAAGGTGACAGAGAGTAAGTTTCATGATTTTTATGAGGTTTAAATAGAAATACCAAATGTCCTGAGTTAAGTTCAAATCGCCCCTCTAAACTTGCATTTCTAACTCTAAAATGTCAAATTTATATTTCTTGTTTTCCATGATGAATGAAAAACAGTCATTTAAGTTTTAGAAATTCGCAATTCTGCTTCCAGTTAACATGTATATTAGTTAAATTGTCTATCAAAAAATTTCAATCAATAGTTGTATTTGTGTCTGCTGTAACTTAGTTTCCAAAATTGCGTTTGAGTCATTGGCTAGGGCCATTGTCCGATTTTAGATCACAATTCACGACTTGAATCAGTTGATTATCACTATACTGAACTAATTAGGACTAAGATATTGATTTTCAGAATGAATCACTTCTCAATAGAATAACGCCATTTATGAAGTTTGACACATGGCCCTAACAACATACTCTGTGGCCCTTTTAATGTGCCTCTGACCCTTTTTTAAACTAAACATGTAAGAATTCATTTTTGCAACGTACATTTATCAGTTGTGAACACACAAATATTCACCTTCTCCAAAAATATATTCTTTAAATTATTCTGAGAATACTTACTCTTTCAGTATTTTTATCCGTTCTTCTACAAGTGGCACCTCCTTTTCATAACCAGACGAACTGAAGAAGAAATGAAAACCGTATTTCTTTTATATCATAACAATTCAATGTATATATTTTTAGATAGGAAAGTGTACAATATTTACGAGAACGGTTTAATAGAATGTTTTTACAATATCCTTTCTTTACTTTTACAGTGGCAGGCTGGTGGGAATGGGTGGACTTGCGAATTGAGGGATAGTTTATCGATATATCAAATATATGGAGGTTCTCTGGTGCTTGGAAACACATGTAAACTCGTTATTACAGGCACGTATCTTCCAATGGTGCACTTAACCAGGAACTATTTTACTCTTAGATTGTCACAAACCTCATTAATAGACATATCAATTTCAATCAACAAAATTGTATGTGAATTTATAAATCGGTTTGAGTATTTGACATTTTTTAAAAAGCTATTCTTTTGTTGGTGAAATTAACAGTTTACTTTCCATTTCTTACTCTAAAGATGGAACTATGAATCATGAAATATATGCCATTTCCTAAACAATATAAGAACAAACTTTTTTCCAAATTAAGATTGCTGTGGAAATCCAAATTTGGATTCATCGTCCATGCAATGAAAATGACGGAACAGTTTGTCTGGTTTATCTATATGCTCAAGCTTGTTTTATACCTACATAAATGACAATATATACAACAATCACGTTATTTTATAAACAAAACCAACTATTACGATACAAATAGGGCGAGTAATATACAACAGATTATTAGTATGTGTAAAGAATAATGTAAGCTAATTTAGCAACGATTTTTTTCCCCTATCGAACTGATCAGTGATTACTTTCAAGATTCGAATATCTTTTAAAGTTTATTCAAAATTTATCACTAAAAAGGTATTTCTCTTGAAACAAGTAATTGTTGTTTACTTACTTCCGTATTATTTCCAATCGTTCCGTTTCATGAAGCACATATTTCCCAAGTCCTGCCACTATTCCATCTTCTGCTCGTATGAACGCCTCGAACTGAGGGGAGGATGATCGTATATAAGCATTTGCTACATTACAAGTATAAAAACACAGTAAAAGTAAGTATAAGGGCTGTCTTTTAAGCCACATTTCGTTATTTTACTAAGATTTCTGATTCCACGTGTGTCTTGCGCCGTGGCACCTAGCTATCAGGATACACAAAGTAAGCATGGTGACATGTGTTCACTTTGTCGATTAAACAAATCAATATAGCCTATTTGAATAAAACAGAAAAGAAAATTAATATTGGAGAAAAAGATGTTTTTTAACTTACAATTCCACTTTTTAAAGAGGAAATACTTTCATTTTAAGTAAGTTAATGATTTCGGAAGACTATACTTCAGTTATTACGAATATTTGAAATGTTTTTAAAGAAGAATTGGATTGAAATCAACAATACCAAAGGTTATAAATATCTTTTTGGTCGACATAAATGAATAACTTTTCCCCCATTCATCTTGTGTATTGTTCTTTTAGTTAGTAATATGTTTGAGGAAACAACGAATTCCTCCGAAGCCTTAACTATTCAACATTTCAGTTTGACTGGATGCTCAGGTAGGCCTAGTAACAGTTGGCAAATATTGATCAACTGTAAAATGATTCGAAAAGTCTGTCACTATGGTTGCAATGCATTTTGAATAAAATTCTTACATTAAGCTCACACTGATGGTTTCAAAACGAAAATTAAAAGCATATTTAAATTGTATTCAAATAATGCTATATAGAATAAGAATACTATTAACATATGTAAAGGGAGATAACTCAACTTCAATAATTACGCATTTGAGATCTCGTTAAGTCTCGCATGGTCGTCGCGTGATTCAATATGGCGGATGGGGAAGCGAACCGAGAGAAGTAAATGCGAAAAATAATGTTTTTATTTACGTGATTATCACTGTGTGCATTTAGCATGGGTGGCAAAGACTCCAAGTTATCTTTCATAACATATGAGGATGCCGTACGAAGGGGTAAGTGGCTTGAGAAAGTTAAGGGTCATCTTAAATCGAGTGTCAAACTTGTCGTGGCCATCCGCTGTTCCTAGCTGACGACAAAATTATTTCTGTCAAAATTTCTCAATCAATAGCCGTACGAATGTAATTGATATGTTTATATTTCATGGCATTGATAAATCAACATAACTACATTAACCGTACTATTGTCTTGTGTCATTTCATCATATAACATAAACATCTGATATGTTGTTCTTATTGATGATCATAATTCATATTTGATGTTTACTTTTTCGTTCATAAATTGCGAAATAGGTCATAAAGTACACATGCATTTTAGAACACTCCTTGTTTGTGTTCTATAATGTTCATCCTTTTAAGTTTCATATTTAGTAAAATCCTTGCATTTGTCATGCCCATTATATTTTTGTTCAATTTCAATTTGAGTTTAAGTGTAAACTTATTAATTTGGTGTGACGTTAACTTTTTCTATTAATAAGTAGGCCTATTCAGACAGCTAAGCATTTATTCATCTTAGTTTTGTATGGTAGTCTATGTATTAAAGTTTTTTATTTACATACGCAATATTACGTTATTCATAACTTCCCATGAACTCAGACCAGATGTAAGCAATTGACTAAACAAATAGTTATAATTGCTAGTAGTTTTAGGTAATGATGAAAGGATAATAAACCATCACAATCATAGAGAACTTGACCATTTATTCATTTGCTTACATGTTTTGATCACTATGTGGTCTTCATCAGAAGGTAATTGTAACAATATGTTTTGATTTATATCTAACTTTGACATTAAGTGTAAATGGAGGATAAAGATTTCTATTAAAAGAATATTTTCTTACTTTTTAATGAATAACTTTTTCAATTAAGAAAGCCTTTAAAAATTCAACACCGGTAAATTAAAATATGTAATGTATTTATTAAAGATTGTGACAGTTCTTGGCAAATTGAAAAGGTTTTTGAAACATTGTCCGTTTTATGTCACTGTAATTAATAATAGTTTTTTAAATTTATTATTTTGTTATATTATTATTATCATTATTTTATATTTACCTTTTATTTTTTTCGATCTAAATGTTATTCACGATTATTGAATAGATATGGAGTTAAACATTGTATTCCAGCCAGATTGTTTAATATGTGTAGTAATAATCAATGCAAAATATAATTAGAGGGGCATTTCAAATTGAATTGTTTGCCCTTTGCTTATTTCATTTTAATTTGTGCATTCTCAACATAATGCTCCCTTGAATGTTCATTATTTTTAGATATCAATGATTAAACTACTTCATCTTAAATTCTTTGAAAATTAATTGTATTTAGCATTGTTTGAATGAATATTATCATCATTGTTGTTTTGACACATATAAAAGCCAAATAAGATCTTGTGAAAATGATGTGTTGACTCTTTAAGATCAGTTTATTGTTATTTTCTATACTACTGAGCATTCTAACTACCTTATTTGCATTAAATGTTCACACTGTTGGTAATAGGTAATAACAAAATTATAGGTATACATCTGATTTTCCTTTTGTATCAGATGTGTTATGTTTCACAACTTGATAAACAAAGATGTCAGCTTGTAGTACAATGTGTTGGTTGTTGGCAATTACCACCTTCATAGGCATGTCATAAATCTCGTAACTCACTCTTCAAACCTCCTTTGGCAACTGATTGGCTGATAGGGCTGAGCAACCTCAATGAGATAGTGTACAGTTGTTTGACCTAGGTCAGATTGGTCATGTATGTGGTCAATGTAGTATTAGCTGTTATGGAATCCCTTTGTAATGTGTAAAATGTCTGCCATGTGGTATTCTAATTATACATAAACACGAGCCTGTAACCCATGTGACACCCAAGATAGTGGTGTAATGATTCATCGAAAGTATCGATGTTTGCATCCTTTACTATGCGATACGAGTGCATCACTAAATGACACATAAAGACAATATATCAGGAAACTTTTATCGTGAGGGTCCATGATACATCAAAATATCTCCATGAGATATTGCATTACCAAGAACATAATAAGTTTAAAAACAAATTACTGTATAAGCTGACAAAGTTTTTATTCTATTTTACTGATTACTTTAATGAAACAAACAGAAAGGATAATATGTCTGATATTTTATCCCTTTTTTTATGATTAGAATTCATGTAATATTTTTGATCGATTGGCAACTAAGAAATAACATTACTTTTTATGTCCTGCGTATACTTCTTTTTTAAACTGAAGAGAATCGCAAAATATATTGTATCGTAACCATGGCATCATGATGATAATTGTCTCACAGGTAACTTGGCAATATTTCCATAATAAATTGTCCCGCCTTATAAAACTGGAATCAGGATATATCCTCTAAGGTCTAATCCAAGGGTTCAAATAAGTTTGAAAAGTGATAAGTATATATCTTAGAAATACTTTTGTGCAAAATCAAATAATAGATAACAGTCAAGTTTGTTGACACCGAGAACTGATGTAGTAGACAAAAGATTGAGATTCATTTAGAGAACCAGCGTATATTACTTTATTTAGATATTTGTTTAGTTATTCGGTGTGTCAAATTTTTTATTTTGCCTTTGAAAAGTTATATTTCTAATTGCTTATAATTCCTCAGCAGTGTCTTATTCAATTTCATTCTAATAAAAGGAATGAATTACTTTATTGTTGATATTGTGGTTTTATAAAAAGGTGAGGAGAAAGATAATTTCTTTATGCTTTTTAGTTAACACTTCAGCATGAAAACAAATAGATTGTAGTTGATTTCTTAATCTGCCCTTGAGAAAAATGTTTTTGAGAACACCTCGGTTGTTAACAACTCTGTAGTTTAAAAATTGGTTTGCATATGTAATTAGCAAAATATGGCAATTAAAAGCAGGGATTGGGAAAGGCAGGGCCCTGGGCCATTTTGCACATAGGATGAAAAAATGGCCCATTCAAAATTGAAAGTTTACCATTGCTACAAAGGGGAATGGCCCATTCAAAATTCTGAAAATGACTAAAAGTTCTATAGATGGCCCATTATCAAAGGTATCTTTCCCAATCCCTGTTAAAAGGTTTCAATACTAATTACTATATTTAAAGACTTTCGCTATTATTTGAATGAAATTATCATATTCCTTACTATTTAGATTTACATTTCGTTCAAACTATATGCCAAGCAGCTTTGAATATTTATACAATTTTGCGGGGGCGGGATAGCACAATAGTAAGCGCGTTCGGCTTAGGATCATATGGTCCGTGGTTCGAATCCCGCCAGGGGCTCGGCAACTTTGTCTGCAGTAGTTCTACACACAGTCAGGTTTAGGTGCAATGCTGCGCTGAATTTCAGTGAAGTACCACCCATGGTTCGCTAGTTCCAGCCGAAGCTTGCAGGTTTCACCGCAATACTTAGCCACAATAGTGTTGCAGGCTTTCTCACTGCAATAATACTAGCGGCCGCAATATAAGTGAAACACTCTTGAAAGCAGCGTTAAACCCCATATCACCTCACCTCACCTTATGTACAATTGTGTACTAACCATTGTGATTATGCTGTAGAATATCTTTAACATCTCTGACACTAAATAGAAGACACTTAACCATTATGATATTTGATGTGATTTAGATCTTATATCTTGAATGCATATGATTATGAAATAAGCATTTTTGTCACACCCATAAGGCCAGTTGGGTTAGAGCATTAGTTATGTGGACTTTTCCTCATCTACTGTTTACTTCAAGCTAGAATGTTTCCTTGCACCTTGGCGGTCCTGAACAGGCCCTTTCATACCTAGTTGTCCTATGATTGTAAAGATGAAATATTCAACGTAATTCTTTTCATTGTGATTCTCTTTTATATAGCCCAAATTTCATATCTCTGACACTTATAGACTTTATCTCATTGACTCATATTTCAACAATCATTTGATATATTATTGGACACTCAATCTTGATTTGAAGGTTGATCCTGTCACATGACAAGCTGTTTAGTATAATAACAGGAAAAGGAAATGATGCGCTTATTTGATCAACATTTTACAAGTAAAAATTCAGGAACTTGCAGCTATGACTAGTTTTTCACAGAGGAGATTTTGCAATATTTTGACATCATTCTATTTGATTTTACTCAAATTTATTATTAAGCCATGCTGGTTGTGTGTTTTAAAAATGGTCAATTTTGGTGATATTAAAGTTGTTTTCAAGGTCAAAGAAAGGATTTATGTGATGATTTGAGAACCACTACAGAATGGATTTAATTTCAAATTAATGTATGATATCATGGTAGCCTGAAATCTGAATATTTACGAAGTCCATGGCACTTCATTTCAAGGGCTTATATCCATTCCTCTGCATGTTTTGTGTGTGAAAAAGGGATGAAGAGATATTATTGTTAGGTGTCCATTGGCCTATTTCTTATAACACATTTATATGTACCAATATTTTTCTTTGTTACCCTCAAGGACAGTCCTATCAGGTTTCAAAGGGGCTTATGGCATGGAATTGGTTCTGCCATACATCCATCATCCATCTGTTTGTTATTGTTTTGCTTTCATTTACTCCTCTGGAACCACTGACTCTAGAATTCTGAAAACTTGAGTACAGACTCCTTGACTAATTAGGATTATAATTTTTGATTTGGTGATGATGTGAATGTTCAAAGTGCCCACTTCTTTACACATATCTTTATTATCTTCTCCTGATGAAGAAGTCCTTGATTGCTGAACAGATGTTTTAGCTGATGAGGATTATAATTTGTAGATTTTGTGACTTTGAATCCCTTTAGAGGTGTGGAGGACATACTTCATATTTTTCTTTTTCTCAAGTGGCATAAAGTCTAGAAAGCTGAAATGTTGGCTATGGGTAAGATAATTCATGGATTAGGTGACCCTGCTGCCCAAAAATGTTCAAGGTGTGATCACATAAAATATTATATTACATAAAGCCTCTTGAGCTGCATAGCCAACAGCTCTTTTTTTGTTTTTATCTAGAACACTGTACTGTTTTAACAAAAAGAACATATAGAACAATTCAACAGAAACAGTAATATTATATTACATAAAGCCTCTTGAGCTGCATAGCCAACAGCTCTTTTTTTGTTTTTATCTAGAACACTGTACTGTTTTAACAAAAAGAACATATAGAACAATTCAACAGAAACAGTAATGTTTACGACATTCATGCGTGAATTACGGAATATCCTGATTACTACCTCTGGAAATATAATATTCAGGCACTTAGTTATACATATTAAGACATGGACACTCGTGTATCCTATCCTGTTTTTTTCTTATCCATTGTGCAATTTATTTCAGTGTCTGACAATGAGATGAAGAGGCTGAAGGAGGCCTTCAAGCGGGCCTCCACCCTCGGAGGGTACATGACGGAAACCCTCTTCATCAGGGAGGTGCTCTGGGATGGGGTGCCTCCAAAATTAGCCCAGGTGTGTGCTTTGTTCTTTGGATTTTAAGGAATTTATTTAAGGCCTTTGTGATCTGAATTTCTTATGTTTAAGACATTTGATTTTATCAAATTAAGAAAGTCTGATTTAAAGCTGCATTTGGGTAGAATGGCACATTGGTTATGGCATTCAATTACACTTTTAAAAATCCAGAGATTCAATCTTGCCATTATGTTGGGGACTTTGTTTGCTATTGAGAACTGTGAACTCGACACAGTATGGCTCAAAAAGTGATGGTTCACTGAAAATCAGTGAGGAACACCTGTGGATTTTTCCAGTTCAAGGTGACAGTAGCTGGATATGCAGCTTTTAATTGCATGGTTTCTTGCATGGTTTTCTCCCTTGTGACTTCCATTCATGTACTCATGATCTTTTCTCCTCATAAAAATCGGCTATGAATAACATTGAGGACATGCAGTGGCTTGACTTTCTGACTTAAGACAAAAAATACTGTAAGTGTATGACTTATTGATTTCAAAAAGATTTTTGACCTCTATGTGTACATGTGTCCACAGCTCATCTACAAGGGTATCGGCGGGATGAGCAAGGGACTGTCCTTTAAGGATCTGCTCTGTGGGCTTGTGGTCCTCACCAAGGGAACCAGGGAGGAGAAAATCAAGCGTGAGTATAATAGTTTAGCACATTAGTACAAATTCTTGAACTTTTTCAGGTCGAATCCCTTGCGGGATTCAAGTCCACATCCTATTTGCATCTATCAGAGGGGTATTGAATGTAGCAACAGATTCACTACTGCTTGTTGGACCTTGAATTTGTCAAGGCAAGATAGGCAAGTTGGTTAGTTGCTGGTACAGTCAGTGCTGGTGGTTTTGCCTGTCTCTGAGGGTTTGGGTTTTGTATCCCGCAAAGAACTCGACCTGAAAAAGTACAAGCATTTGTGCTATTGCAGATAGTGTGATCCCAGATGTAACAATGTTACATTCATCTCTAAAATTTGTTCTCTAAATGGCATGTAACTCTAATTATCAGTTTTCAACCTAAGTTATCATAATAGAATATCTGAACAGAGGATTCATAGGTTAATGTATCCTTTTCTTTATTTCTAATCGACACCTGAAAAAGTTGCTGGGCAGTTCTGGAGAAGTTACTAATGAATGTTTTGGTGTAGATCCTAACAACGTTTAAAAACATCTTTAACTGGATATGGTACAAGCATCTTAACCAAAAGACAAAAATAGAAAAGTTGACTGCCCATTCAAATTGGTTGCCCCTTATCTCTACAAATTTGAAGAAGTGGTAAATATGATTACTCTGTTGTTTAATGAAAGAAACAATTACATTATGTCTAATGTTAATTATGTATATTCCAGTGATATTCGGGATGTACGCCGATGAGAGCTACAGCTATGTGCAAAAGGACGAAATGGATAGACGGGTACTGGAGACAGAGGGGCAGGTCTCTCACGCTCTCTCGTCTCTCTTCAGGGAGGTGTGTGTTTACATCACTTTTACATTACAACTCTAAAGTGGTAATATGCTCAACTAAAAAAGTTGAAATGGACCCAATATTTGAAATATAAGCATGATCTATAGAACATCTCAATATGGTCTATCGAAGTGGTCCTTTACTTATTTGGCTGAGTATATTCAGAGCATAGTTAGTAGATTTGTATAATGTCAGGTTTATTGCTTGGTGTGTCATGGAATGAGTTTCACAAGGACAGTCGAATTGCTTATAGGTCCATAGTGGAGCATAGAGATAAAAATCCACTTGGGGCCGAAAAGGCTGAAATAGATCATCAGCTGTAAGGTGTTAAAGCTGTGTAGAACTCTTGCATTTAAAGAAGTGCTTTTTGTTAGAATATTTCCAAACCAGCATAAATTCTCTGTAATTTTAACTGACTCCATCGCGTTTCATGTATTTTGTCAAGATTTTCTATGAGAGATGAATATAACAATATATGAACATAAGTTATTTCCAATTCCTATTGCCTCAAGACCATTTACATTTGGATCTTAGAATATTCCAGGAGAGCATATCTGTGACAAATAGTCAAACATGTATAATTCTTACTATTTATGTGCTGACATCTGTCAACTCTTCACAGAGTGATCAGGTCGGGTTTGATGCGTTCTTCACGTGGGTGCGAGGACACCCAGATGCTACAATCATCACCACATGGCTGCTGATGGAGCCTAGTACCATATCTCTTTCCAACGACATGGACACGCCCACCTTCTATCAGACCCTCGCAGGGGTTACCCACTGTAAGTAACTTCTATGAATAAGACAATTTACAACTAGTATGTTTATGTTCAACTTCAAAATTATAACATCTTTCTCTCAGCAACATTGAGGTGAATAAGTAAATAAGAGGCAGTAGCTTTTAAATGAATTTAGAGGTTGACCATGCTAAGTTCGCTGGCCTTAGGATAAGGAAGCAAATGAGGAATTTGTATCACATGCTTAGGCAAGATCCGATCAGGAAGTTGTCAGTATTATGGAGCCCACTATACTGTTCAAATGCTGCACAAATTTATATGGTTTTGCCATTTCTTTAGGGATATGTAGTCAGTCATGAACACCATTTTGGACATTGGATAAAAAGAATTTAAAGTTAACTATTTCTAGTATTGCCCCTTTGTCAAAGGCTTTTTTACCAATCCCTGCAGTCAGATCCTTTTTTGGACAAACCAGCATTTAGCTAAGACAATTTTTACTTAGACTAACTATGTAAGTTTGAGAAATTGTCTTTTTTTATGAAGATAATGAGAAATTTTCATTTTGTTTTTTTAATTTCATATTAGATAATGAGAAAATGATTCTTAAACAATCATAAAGGGTGATCTCATCTCTGCAGTCCTTCAGAGCGTTAATTCTTGACACTTGATATCCCAAACCTAAAACTAACACCCTGAAACAATGTCAACTCCGTGTTGCAGTGGAGGAGACGGACATCAGTGAGCTGGAGAAGAGGTACTGGGTGCTGAAGGCTCAGTCCAAGAGTGGACGCTTCGACCTCGACACCTTCAAACAGTTCGTCTGTCCTCCTCTACCAGAAATACTCTGTGAAGGTTAGTGTTTTACTTTAACAGTTTGTCTGTCCACCCCTACCAGAAATACTCTGGAAGGTAAGTGTATTAGCTGAACAGGTTCAAATTTCCTCCCCTTACAGAAATATTCTGTGATGTTCAGCTTGTTTTCTTTTTGTTATAAGCTATATTTAAAAGCAAAGGTTTTGTCAAGATTTTTTAGTTTAAGGGTTTTACGTTTTTGCTTTGTATAAAATCTAAAGGATATTTTCCATATTTTATGACATTTATTTTAAAAAGACTAATTCTAGAGCTTTTGTAATCATTTATTGACATTGTGACCAGGTTTGTTCCTGGCTTTTGACGAGAACCGAGACAACCACATAGACTTCAAGGAGATGGCGTGTGGGATATCTGCCTGCTGTAGAGGCCCATCAACTGAGAGACAGAAATGTGAGTTGAATTAGAAGTAATTCTTAGATTCCTGCACTTAACTGGGCACTAGTAATTATCAACTCGTTTTGTATTACCAACCCTTATGCTAGCAAAACCCTAAGAGATCAAGACAGGGATCTGAAGGTTAGAGAAGATAGTCCTTTCAACCTACAGATCTGAAATAATGCTCACAGATGTATATGTGTCTCCTACCCTATGGTAAAAATGGATAATCAACAGATAGCCTTGTTAAAAAAAAGACAGTCTTCTGGTTATCCAAGATTGGTAGAAGTGAACAAGTTGAGAGTTCCAAGTAAACTTCAGTTTAGACTAACCCTTCACCTATGGATCCCAGAATATGCTCAGAAGCCCAACTACAGCCTGTAACCATTCCTTGATTACTCCCTAAGTTGATGAGTTTAAAATCTTGTAAAATTTTTAATCAGAATAGTTTTTTTATTTACTTATTCTGCAGCTTAGATGTGAAATTGATAAATAATCAAAGCAAGTTTCATTTAAAGGAGTATTCAGGTCACCATGAGACACTAGAGAACATGCTACTTCATCAGTTTCTATGGAAACTGATCCCGAAAGAAATGATGATTGCATATCAAATTCTTCACAATGATCATTTCAATAATACCATGATCATTTCAAATAATTGTCTGTTTTATTGCTTGAATATTTGGGAACTGATCCCAAAGAAATGATGATTGCATATCAAACTCTTCACAATGATCATTTCAATAATACCATGATCATTTCAATAATACCATGATCTCTTCAAATAATTGTCTGTTTTATTGCTTGAATATTTGGGAACTGATCCCAAAGAAATGATGATTGCATATCAAACAGTTTGACAACGACCATTTCACTAATTACATGATCACTGCAAATAAATTGTTAGCTTTAATGCTCGAGACAAACGTTTTCAATCAAGTGATGAGACTATGATATAGAAGCAATAATTTCCCATGAGTTCCCCTGTCTGAAATTCATCAAAAACAAACTGTTTAATGTTTTGGACATCTTTTTCTCCAGTCTGTTTCAAAGTGTTTGATACCAACCATGACGGGAAGCTATCAGCAGAAGATGTCAAGTCCATGTTATTTGCGTTGGACATCGTCCGGCGAGAATACAAGTCTCCAGCCGCACTGGTCAGTATCTCCCCTTCTCCCAATCACCATCACTGTGTTGTAATCAGAGGGTCACAGGTTGAACATTTTCAATTTGTTGTCTTTAAAAGACAATCCTCTTGGTGTATTTTTTGTGGAAACAAAATTCAAGGGGACATTCCTGTTTATACAAATAAGTTATCAGTACATACACAGTACATTGTAACATAACCCAGTATAAACATGGCAATTATAGGCATCGAGGAAGTGATCGCTTGCTTAGCACAGAAACTTGTTTATCCTGTCATTGTCAATAGGTATTAGGTCAAGATTATTGTCTCCAGATGACAAATTCTTTAATTTGTCATAAAGAAAGCTAATGTGTTTGTTAGGTGGAGAGAGAAAATATTTCAAAGAAGCTTGAAATGATGCGTCAGTGTTTGTTAGTTGATAAAAGATAGGTGTTTTAAAGTTTTAGAGAAAATATTTTGAAAATTAGACCCTTTATCAAGAAAGGTCAGACATTTTACCTGTTCAGAATTTCTTACCACCCGTTTCATCTCAGCCTAATGGATATTTGATGATACTTTATAAACATAAAAAATCAGGATAATTGAGTGACATTGCCTTGAAACTTCAAAATCATGAGTTCACATAGTAAATGTTAAATGTTAGTCAAAGGTTTTTCCATAGGAGGCTTTGTTGCTTTTAAACATAAATGTTACCTATGTCATTTGTTGGCAAGTAAGAATACTTTAACCTGAGGGTTTGACCTACATGCAAGTAGGATTAATACCCTTTTTCATTCAATATTCAATTGTTATGAAATAACTTGTGACCCTCTGACTACCTACACGGGTATCTTTCTGCTTGCTCTATTGTCTTTAGCTACTGACATCGTTAAAATTGATATTTACAGATCATTTCTGACTTACCTTCCACTGGCACTGTTTACTTGTTACAAATTATCACCTGTTCACATTAAATCTTGGTTGCATTCTCTTTAAATGCAATGTATTATCTCTTCAAAAGTGTTTATAACTTCACTTTGAAAATAATTACATTTGCAGAAATGATCTTGACGTTTTCTAGAAATTGCTCTTTTACTCTTTTTTCATGTAGTAAATAAAAAATAATTGTCAGATTTTTATGTTAACTTTTATAATCAATTTATAACAAAAGTAGAAATGTTCATGTGTTAAGCTCTGGTAGATGATTTGACCTTTGAAAATTCAATAAGAAAGTTAAATTTATATAGGCAGTAAAACCTAAGTGAGATTATTTCTTTTATTCTTCAAAATATATAATAATGATGAGAATACCTAACAATTTGTTGTTACACTTTCAAATTTATTGAATAATATCTTTGCTTCAAGCCTTTCACTGTTCTTTAGTTTTCTTTTCCCTTATATGGGGGTTTCTTAAAGTTTCACTTTGTCGTCTTTCTTCAAGGAAAGGAAGTTTACAAATGTCACTGAGCGCAAACAACCACCATTTTGCAATCTTTTTAGTTAACCATCACAAATATATGTGGCTGAACTTAACCAAAGGGCTTTTCAAGGGTTAAATTTGTGAAACTTTGAGGAACCTAGAGTTATCCCCCCTCTTAACAGAAATCCTATTGTTCTGTAACCATGGTTACTGTTTCCTCTTCCAGGAAGCAGAGGATATGCCTGTCCTTGACCCTGAGGTCGTTTCCAAGGAGATTATGTCTAGTTTAGACACTGATAAGGTAGAATGTCACGATATGCATGTTATCTCTATCAAATTAAAAATGTATCCAAATCATTGTCATAGATAAACTAAATTATGGGAAGAAAAAAAAAAAATTTTTATCATGACTTTTTCATTTCTGCAGTTAAGTAAGAGAAAAATAAGGATTTCAGACAAGTCTTACATGCATTGATGTTTCATATATACAATCTTTTCTGTATGACCTTTCATATTATCTTTAACCTAATAAGCTTAGCTGACCTGTTAGATTTATACTCAAATATATCAAATATATATAGTTAGTTGACCCCCTCCTTTAGATTTGTGTTGTCAGCATGCTCTTGTTGTTGGTTTGTGGTTGTTTATGTTGTTTTTCAAGTCAAGTTTCATCTTCATGTTTTGTATCATGCTTCAGGGCTTTCTATTTTCAGATATTTTCAGATGCAGAATGTTTCCCCCTACTTTGATTAAAGCTTCTCTCAAACTTTTTATCAATTCATCCTCTTTTATTTTATCTAAATCTAACACCATTTCTTGTTGATCCATAAATTTGTCTGATTTAATTGATAGCTTGTCAGTCCTTGTCAATGGTTGAGTTTGAAACCTGGCCATGAAATTGTCCAGAGGCATGAAATAGTGAGATCATTCATGTTTAAGAAACATAAATTCAAAGGTGTTTTTTTATTCGACAATAGATATGGTCATCATTATTTGTTGTTTAGGTGATTCTAGTATCCGGTATACTCTTTAATCTGAACCGATAATGGCCCCATAAGTTACATTGAATAATTCCTTTGGGGCCTTTGTTTTGCATTTATTGCATTCACGTCAAAAGTACTTTCTAGTTGTTATATATGTTAGCATTGATTCATCTTCTTCTCAAGGAATTTCATACCTTTTTTTCTAAATTTTTGAAAATATTTGATCCGAGAAACCAAGAAAAATGGAAAAACTTTAGATATCATCTACCAGTGTAAGTTCCATTCAGTGAGATTACAGTACTAGCTTGTCGAAAAGTTGTTTTTGTCTCTGTTGCAGTCTGAAGTGTTTTACTTTTTACAGGATGGCTACATTACAATGGAGGAGTATCTGGTGTGGACTGTCAACAACACTCTCACGGACGACTTCCTCGACTTACTCAGTCAGGTCAAACAATAATCAGTGTTGTGCTAATTCATTTTTTAATCATGAATTATTAGAATATTTCTGAAAATCAGAATTTCTGGTAATTTGCAGTTTGATTTCAACAGTTAAGCTTTGAACACAATATTTATGGTTAGTTTATGTCCAAACATAGAAATTTCATGTTTTGATTCCTGTAAAGTTGCAATGTGAAATGATTTTGCACAGAATAAGTTCAGTGACTGATGCGTAAATCATTCTGTTTTGTAAATCTCATAATTCATTATCTTCATCTTTGCTTAATATTTGTAGATTTGTCATGTTGTACTGGGACTCAAGCCACAGCGCAGGGCTGAGGAAGGTAAAATTATACAGTAAGTATCAGCAATTTTCCTCATTCTTCCTTGTAAATCCTTTTGGAAATAAAAGATTTTTCACAGGGGTTATGCTACTATTATAAGCACAGCCGATAAGCATGCATGGTTATTGTGTATTGAGCATCAATTGAATATAACTGATTATACTACATTTCCTCAGGACAAGAGTATATTTTTATTGAGCAGATATGAATGACCATGAGATGTTCTCTCAGAAGTAAATTTTGATTGACATTAAAATTTAATTTCATTCTTTGAGATAAATATTTTAATTAGGGTAGGCTGAGGAACAAGACTTTCTCAACTCTCAGAAATTCAGTTGTTAGAAACCACCTACCAGGCCTGAGCGTAGTAAATGCCAACGCTTGACATGAATAGATTACTACTTCAGTTTGTTCATAGGTCTGTAATGATACAAACTGAATTCCTTTTGGGGTATTATTAATTTTATTATTTTTTTTATTATTGTTATTTTTATTTTTATTATCCATGAATGTAATCCATGAATATTTGACAGATCGTGGTTGGAGCGCGAGGGGCGGAAGTCGTTACAGGTAGGCCAGGTGTGTTACCTCATCAGCATGCAGTGGTGGAACACCTGGCTCGAGTACGTCAACGGAGATGTGAGTAGATTGAACCAGATTGTTTCTTATTGTTTAGGAATCACTCAGAAACAGCAAAAACAGAGTTAATTAAACATATCTATATATAGATGAAATCTGATCGTTTCTTATTACCCATTAATCACTCAAATGGAACAAAATCATTGCTGCATTTACAAGAAATGTTTTGTTTGAAAAACCTCAATAGGATTTTGTCAAATCTTGACCATAGTTTAGATATTGCCAAGGTGGTAATTTCATATTGTTTGCAAATGACAGTGTTTATTTTCTTGATGCTCAAAATAAGATGTAGGAAATTTGATAATTATTTTCATTTCTTACTGTAGAAATGATGTATGAACTATCATCAAATGATCTACAGTGTATCATGTCACTGTTTGTGCTTTTCAGCTTCACCAATGTATTCCTACTTTTTTCTGATTCATATTCAGAAGGGTTTGATAGATGAATGACATATCTTCTACTTAAAATATTAATTATAAACCTCTCAAGTAATTCACCTGTAGTGTCAAATACCATTAAACCAAAAAAATATTGGCTCTAGCAAATAACAATTTATAAATAATGATATATTCCTTCATTAACACAATGACATCATATCAATTATTAAAATTTTAATATCCTTATCTTAGTTTCAACTCAAAATGTAATTGACACCACATGTCTGTATTTCCAGCTGAACGAGAACCACAGTGCGAGCGGGACGCCTGTCACCAAACACAAGTTCTCCAAGAGCAAGGGGGGAGTCAACAGTACTCTAGCATGGGAGGAGGACTCCGTTATCATGGTCAACTGTAAGACAAGTTCTGCCGAGCCAGCAAGTCTCAACACCCACCAGACCTACAACAGTTTGCCTCGGGCCAATCATGGCTCTCGAAGTCCGCGTAAAAACAGCCTGAATCCACTTGACAATGCTGTGTCCATGAACCGAAGCCCAAGTCCATCACCAAAAATGAAACGGAAACACCATGCAGCCTCCCAAGGGGCGCCACAACGACCAGTCGCCATCGATAACAACCCACTGATTGTCACCAATTCTCATAAGGTGGGAGGCTGTTATCACTCACAGTATTTTAAGTAACATTACATGAACATATATGAGTTAAATGTGTACGATCTTGTGTTTCATTATTTTGAAACTAGCAACATGTCAGTAATGATATCATGGCTTGATTTGACTATCCATGATTATTTGACCTGATACCTGTCCACATTGTTCAACCTATGTCCCATAACTTCAAAATTAGTAACCTGTCATTGATGATATCACACTGTTAGAAGGAAGCAAAATCATTAAGAATCACTGTTATTGGAACAATATTCCCACCTCTGTCTACACAGGATCAACTTTATTTGAAAGTCTGAATTTGACTTCATACTGGTTTTCTCTGTTGGCAGGTGTCAACACTAACAAATGAAGGGGGACGGTTGAAGCGAGACACAATGCTTGTGAGAGGAAAGGACTTTGAACTGGTTCCAGAACCGATCTGGAGAGCTCTTTCCAGCTGGTATGGAGGGGCACCTGCTCTGCCTAGAACTGTGAGTACATACATACTTTCCGTAGGGAAGTAATCATTGCTTGGCAATAGATTTTTATGTCTTTAAACTGATCGTAAGTCCTTATGGTAACCTTAGTGCAATGTTAAAGAATGGGAGTTAAGGTTAACCTTAGTAAAGATTGCTTTGTGAAAGGAGGCCCTGTATCGCAGAAGTAATTCTTAAATTTCATACTTGAATTACTCAGATTAGACCATAGTTTCATAAAGCTCTGAATAAGGTAAATGCTATGATTTTAATATAAATACACTTTTTTTGTTCATAGTAAGTTATCAGTATCTCATGCTGATCATAACAGATATAACAGATTAATAGAAAGTGAAACAATAGGTTCTTCTTTAAAAAAACATTAGCAAGATGTGATCAATGTTGATCAATTACTTCTTATGACCACATGTAATACAGTAGAACTCGGATATAACGAACTCCAAGGGACCAGCGAATCTAGTTCGCTATATCCGGTGTTCGCTACTCACGTTTGGCAGCCATCTTGGATTATCAAAATGAAAACGTACATGTCTAAACACAAAAATAACAAAGATAAATTATACTGCACTTCATATCTTTATTCTGGAGGATCAAGGAGCACGATAAAGTTTTTACAATTACATATCCATAGCACTAGTACGTTTGACAAAGTCTGCAATCTTCGTTTGCATACCTCGTTTGGCCTTCTTCATTTTGTATCAAAAGTGATAGCTTTACGTTTACCCGCCATCTTGTGACAAGAAACGCAAGTGAACTGACATTCTGTGACCATGTCGGGTATTTAAACACAACATCTGTTTACTTAACAGTTAATTTTCTAACAACGTTGAAGATACCGCTGATTGACTAAGCTGACACGGAGTGAGTTTGCTCTAACAATAATGAGGAGCTTTGATTCACCACGGACAATGTTGATCTTACCGCTAATTGAGTAAAGCTGACACTGATTGAGTTCGCTATAAGTGATGTTAATTGACCCTCGGGGCATGAAAATTAGTTCCCTATATCAGATAATTCGCTATATCCGGGTTCGCTATACACGTATAATTTTAATGATATTATATAAAGCTTATGACGGGACTTAAAAAATGGTTCACTATATCCGAGTGTTCGCTATATCCGAGTTCCTTATATCCGTGTTCTACTGTATATGAATGTCATATGTCACGTTTATTTCTATTGCAATAACAAACTAATATTCTTTCTTTCTGAAAATTCCTGTTGATTGACTGAAAGCTATGATAACAAGTGACATAGAATAATGTACTTACGAATTCCCTTCCTTCGTCAGGTGATAATGTCCTCTAGCGGAGAGCCAGAGCTAGAACTATACCCCATGACGGTTCGACTACTCAGACACCAGATGCCCAGCCAGAGACCCCCTCCCCCCACCACCTTCACGGGCATGATGGCTGGCTTCGGGGGCATGGCATGGAGTGAGTTCCAACATTCACATCAGTAATAAGGGATGACAAGATCAGGGGGTCATAGTTTTCAAAAATGTATTAAAAACTTACCATCGACTGTAATATCATATGAAGATGTAATGACAAAGTGTCCTGTCCAAGTAGGTAACATGATAAGTACCATGATGTATATAGAATCATGTATTGTAGGATTTTTTGCTAGCCAATAAAGTTTACACAAATGATCAACTGTTAAGTTACACTTGGTAATGATTTGTATTGGTTTGAAGGTTTTGCTGCGAACCCTCAGACTCCACGCCGCTACCTGGCCTACACGGCAGCCTTCTCCAGGAAGCACACGATGCAACAAATATATGAGTTCTTATGCAACAAGCTGCGCTTCTGTCGGGAAGACATCAGGCTCTGGAAAATCAGTCCTAAAGATGATGTAAGTTCTCTCTTCCCATTGAGAACAATGTTTATTTGATTGTCATTCATATTGCATTCTTACATGGGCTGGATGAGTTGGCACATTTGCAAATATGGGAAAATGCTGCCAATACAGGAGAAACGGGGCCAGTAAGGGCAAACTTGATACAAGTCGGAGCATAAACTGTTTTACAATGTAAGAAAGGTTTAGCTTCTAAAACAGTGCTATCTGTTCACTCATCTTCTTTATGAAGATGGCTGTCAAAGAAATTAAATCTTTGCTATTGTACAAATATAATGATCGAACATTGATTAATGAAATTGTCATTAATCCATTGTTTCGATACAGTCCCAGTGATACTAACAGTCTTTGCTATGCTAATTTGGCTAAAAATAAATTTGCTGAAGTTACTTATGTGCAATTTGTTTCAGCAAAACATCACGCTACTGGAAGATGAGAACATGACAGTGGAAGATGCCGGTATAGAGGAGAACCAACAGATGCTCATAGAAGGTGCGACTTACACAATCAGTTGTAGGGCAGTAGCTTTTGGAATTGTAGTAGCCCTGCCTTCACTTGCGGGGGCATTGTTGTCAAGATTCTTGACAACAATAGGAATTGACGTCATCGATAATCTCGAACAAAATTGTTATTTAACATACAAATAAATTGGTTTGAGAGTATGTTTTAAACGTTAGGCGTATGAAATTCTATGAATATTACAAACGTTGGTGTAATTTGCTTCAAATATAATTTTGTATTTGATGAGTATATGGTGGACAATTTGTTATGTTTCGAAAGTTCAAAGACAACTTAATAAAATAACAAAAAGTTTTGTTTGCCGTACTCATTTCTTGAGTCGTTGTTCGGAGTTGCATTGTGAATCCTATGAGTTAGGAGCTTCACTTTTAGAGCGTGACATCAATCATTGGTTGCACGCGCTGTGTTAGAGCTTTTTCACCTTGAAGCCTTCTGATGGCAGCGAGTATATTAGTGACGTCACGGAGCGGATACTCGCTGTCTGGAGCTAGGTAGTAGCCTTCACATAGCCTCTGTGCCACAGATATGACAAGATTTCATCAATATCAGAAAGTAGTGACATTACTGTAAAGATCATTAAGTAGCTCTAACGCTCATGGAAATAATCCGGTACAACAGCAAAATGTTGCTGCTGTTGAATAAAGGGGTGTAAACACAAAAATTCTTGCCATATATGTGCCAAAGATGTACAATTTTATGACATAATGGGTTTTTGAAAGTCTGAAACTACTATTTAGAGCTCAGTGAAGAAATTGTCTTTAATCTTTTAGAATGGATGATGCTGTAAGCTACAGAAAACGTGGTAGTGACTTTCAATCATTTAATGTGTCTTTTGTTCCGTGGAAATGGCACAGTGTTGATATCATATGTGACCTCTAAAAATGTTTTGTGTTTCCAGTGAGAAATAAGGATCTGACGTGGCCAGAGGAGATGTCTCAACTTGCCAAAAACAAAACGCTTAGGAAAGAAGATGGTATGTTTGCAATGATGTTTTTATTTTAACAAAATTCCAAGTTAAAGAATAGTTTGTTTTTGTCAGCATCAAAACAAAGAAAAACAATTCTGTTTAGAGTTGTAAATTTAGTTATATTTATTTTCACATTAGTCCTCCGAAACATGTAACGAAAAAAATTAAGCTTATCCTGCTTCTGTGTTTGCTGATGACTGATTTATCCCCCTTTTCAGAAATCTAATTAACCCTTTTTCAAAACCTCTTTTGGTGATAATGTGTCCAATCTATGTGCATGATTCTTGCTCATTATTATGAGATCACTTCTCATAAAATAATGTAACAATGATTGTTAAATGCTGGTATTAGTGCTATACGTCAATATTGATCCTTAGATGAGATAAGTAATAAAATACCTTATGATCCCGTAGCTCTATTATTTCTGCACCTAACTCAGACAAGATTTATTTTGATACACAAAGACAAGATTAATTTTGATATACAAAGAATGTTACCTTTAATTTACCTGTCTTCATGTCCATATTTCTTATTTACAGTGCCAACAGAGCGCGGTGCGACCGGTCTGAACAACCTGGGAAACACATGCTTCATGAACGCTGCCGTGCAGTGTGTCTCCAACACATACACTCTCACTCAGTATTTCAACGGAGGGCTTCACCTCTTCGAACTTAACAGGTACTTTTTACTTTTACATTGCTCGTATTAAACATCATCTATGTTTGTAATCAATTGATATTAAACACTCTCAACGAGCAAAGGGGAATATGTCAGTGCCTTGTAAGTTAATCCTCATCTCCTCACAAAGTTTAAATCACTCTTTTTGAAACTTGGAAAAAGCCTGGATAAACATCTGAGATGCGCATCAAAGTCAAGGTTGGTTATGATGAATTTTTTCAGTTGTGGCTCTTCACTAGAAGCATATGAACCAAGATTTTGGTGATTTATTTTTGTATTTGTACCAGATATAGAGGATACTAAACGACCTTCCATTTAATACTATTTTTATTAAAAGAGTTAATGATTAAGTATAAAACGAGCGAAAGCGAGTTTAATACCTAATCATTAACGAGTTTAATAGAAATAGTATTAAATTGAAGGAAGTTTAGTATTCTGTTTATTACTTGACCTCAGTAATCAAGCATGAAGTGTACTGAACGAAGCATTTCCGCGACTTGGCCGCCATTGACGGCGGTGCCAACATTATGACGTCACAACCACACAATATTATGACGTCATACGTGCAGCGGTATTACACTAGTTTGATATCGCTGTATAAATATTACACTGCAATATCTTACACGGGCGAGTAATAATTGTATATATTTGTCTGGTTCACAACAAAAGATGATTCATCTCATAAAGAATTACTTTTCTATTTAAGATTAACAAATACTTAAAAACTTTGAAAAGGTTCATATCAACTCTTGTTCGTTTCTTAAGTTAGGTAAGATAAAGAAATGAAAAGTTTACATTGTGACCATGTGAATAGTCAATCAATGATTATGGAACATCTTTAATATATTTCAATGATTGTTCTTTATGCTTTTGTCATAAAAAATTGCAAAATGCCTTTTCAGGAAAAATCCACTAGGGATGAAAGGTCACATAGCCCAGCGGTATGGAGATCTTGTGAAAGAATTATGGAGTGGCACCACTCGTACAGTTGCTCCTCTCAAGCTTAGAGTAAGTACAACTGTAGGTCATAGGATCACTATTGAAAAGCCCAACTAGCTCCTGCTTCCTATCACCATAGTGTGTGCATGTGGGCCCTGCTTCATATCACCAGTTCAACACATTATTATCATAATTGAGTTTGTCTTCCTATATAAAAAAAGTAAGAAATAAAGCTTACACTTCTTTGAAAATACTTTATTCCCATTTCCCAGGCATGATATAAAATGTTGGAAACCACAATCATGGGTGTTTTCATTATTTATGTCTGACGATTATTTTTTCTAAACAAAAAATAGTTTTAGAAAATGATTCAAGTGCTAAATTCTGCAAAAATAGCTAAACATTTTATATATTGTGAAAATAAAACTGAAAATTTCAGTCTTGGTATAATGAGTCATTTTGCAAAGTTTGTTTGATAAACAGTCCATTTATATAATGACACATCTGCATCATAATTACTCTCAGTAAAAGATTGCCTAATGTGTCAAGAACATACATGAATAAGTCGTCATCAGTCTTTATTGAACATTTGTAATGAAAACCTGTGAATGTAAACCTGTAGTCATATTATGATTGAAGAGAGAATGCAAGAAGGTCACATGTCATGTGTCATTAACAAAGACTGGAAAATATGTATTAGATTGTCCATAATATGCCCGTAATCATTGCCTAAAATGCTCTCAGTATTGAGTTTACCCTATTGCCTTAACATCAGGAAAAATTTCTTTTAATTTTTAAAAAGAATTTGGGTTAAAATTAGGACAACACAGGTTGTAATACATGGATGCTACAATCAGTAAGTTATGTGTTATTATTGCTTAAAACTTCAGTATTGAGTTTGCCTGTAGCCTCAAAATTTGGAGAGATTAAAGTTGGGAAAAACAATTAGCCTTGCTGGTGTGCATGTTCTTTCTTACCAAGTTACCTCTCCCTGATAAACAAGCTGATAAATTGGCAGTCCATGAATTACCGGTATTAAGAGTGTAACTTGTGTTTCAGTGGACGATAGGGAAGTACGCTCCCCGCTTCAATGGTTTCCAACAGCATGACTCACAGGAGCTTCTCAGTTTTCTACTGGACGGCCTTCATGAAGATCTCAACAGGTGACAGCAATAGATATAAATAACTCTTTAACGGTTGTTGAATTACTTACACCAAGCCACTCAATTCGCCTTAATTCAGGGATAATAACAAGATAATTAAATGGTTTATCTGGTTTGTGAGAACTTGTCAATAGGTCAATAGGTTGGAACAATACCTTTGGAGAAGTAATTGTTTATGAAATAAGATATTGTGAGTTTTTTTGCTTGTATTACTACCTTATAGTTTGTCAATATATTTCTTTACCTCTTCGCAGTCCTTATGTAGGGTTACAAAGTTTTGATACAGTTTTTTTTTAAATAATTCTCAAACATAACAGGAAAAGATACTAAAAACTGTATCAAAAGTAGTTGATATCCATGATACTTTTTCTTATGTTAATGTACAACTAATATATAGAGGATACTAAACGACCTCCCATTTAATAGTATTTTTATTAAACGAGTTAATGATTCAGTATAAAACGAGCGAAAGCGAGTTTGATACCAAATCATAAACGAGTTTAATAAAGAATAGTATTAAATTGAAGGAAGTTTAGCTTTCTGTTATTACTTGATCTCAGTAATCAAGCATGATTGCTGAAAGTGTACTGAACAAAGCATTTTCGTCTTGGCTGCCATTGTGACGGCGGTGCCAACATTTTGACGTCAATTTTGGCGACTAATAAATTGTGAGTCTTGCTGCCTGCTGAAAAATATGCGCACAGTTATCATAATCTTTTTTACATGTATTTCACTTCTTTCTCTTCAGAGTCCATGACAAACCCTATGTAGAGTTGAAAGACAGCGATGGTCGGCCCGACGAGGAAGTAGCTAGAGAGGTAAGCAGTCTTCAATTTATAAATGTTTCTGACCTTTTACATCATCGAATTAGGAGAAATAGAACAAACTCTTTTTATCTGTCCGCCTGATGTTTAGAAATATTATACTATTGGAATGTTGATATCTAAATGTCCCATTATTATTGAGTTTGATGTAAATAGGTGCTAACTAAAATTATTAAATTATATTGCTATATCATATTTTTGGTTTCATCATTTTATTATGTGAATAAATAAGGCCAAAGGAACTTGTATCACTGCCCCAGTTATCTTATAAGTCCTTCTAGGAATGGGATAACCACTTGCTATAGAACCTGTATCATTGTCCTGCTTGTCATATTTGTCCTTCCAGGCATGGGATAATCACTTGCTATAGAACCTGTATCATTGCCCTGCTTGTCATATTTGTCCTTCCAGGCATGGGATAATCACTTGTTACGGAACCAGTCGATCATTGTGGACCTTTTTCACGGCCAGCTACGCTCCCAGGTCCGCTGTCAGGAGTGTGGACACGTCAGTGTTCGCTTTGACCCCTTCACCTACCTCTCCCTCCCGCTTCCAATGGACAGCTGTATACACCTGGAGATAATTGGTGGGTTCACTTCATTCATTTCTTGTTTTCTTGAGATTTGTTTCATTTCATCACCTGCTTCATGAAAGGAGTAATTACAACACATGTGATAACTCTCTTTCTGTTTATCATGTTAAGATTATTCACAGTCTGATTAAAAACGACCGTCTTCCAAGGAATAAAAATGTTCAAATACTAACTCTAGCAGGATTCGAACGTACTCTATCAACAGTCTGAAGGGACCCTCCTTGCTCGCACATTCTGATGCAATCTCAACTAGCCAATCACAATTACACCATTAAAAGGTTTCAGTATCAGTATTTAGGGGCAAGTAACCCATTTACCATTCGTTAACCTTTATCGCCGCAATCGTTATTTTAAACGGGATGATGTGATTGGTCTGCTAATGACTAGGTTTTGTCTGCGCTAAACTGGAGTAAGAACGTGCGAGCATGGAGGGTGCTTTCAGACCTTTGTGGAGAGGAAAGCACATGGTTGAGAACGTTTGAATTCCGCTATAGTCAATATTTAAAAAGTTTTATTCCTCGGGAAAACGGTCGATTTTAATCAGACTGGATCATTTAAATGGCTCAAGAGTTCTAGAGCTGTGGCCACTCAACTGCTATGACTCTAAAATGTGATATTGGATAAGAAATGACTATTTGAAATTATATGGTAGTAATTAATGTACTTTTATTTTAAGCTAATTGATATAAATTGCATTAAAATGTTTTTAAAATGTGGGAAGAAAGGATAGAAGAAATGTAAATATTCATTCTTATTTTATTTCAGTTAATCGTCTGGAAGGTACAGTTCCGGTGAAATATGGACTGCGTCTCAACATGGATGAAAAATACAAAACCCTCAAGAAAGAATTGAGTTCTTTGGCCAACATTCCACCAGAGGAGATTCTGTTTGTCGAGGTCCTCGGACCAATAGTCAAGGTACGTCATTGTTCATTCCTTACAGCGAAACTGCATCCACAATAGAAATGAGACTAATCGTTATTAACACTGGCTTATTAGCCTGGCTTTTGCAGACAAGCTGTCTTGCCCAGCAACTGATTAGCCTGGGTGATAACTATGTGGACACAGTCTCTTTTTAAACTAGGATGGCATAGTGGTACTTAACTCCAATACCACAACAAGTAGTTATCCCAATGCTTTTGCAGTCCTTTCTTGAAAAATTTCATCTTCATAATTTTCATTTTTGTAAAAAGAAAAAATATGCCTTCTTTCTCTAAGCACTTTTTTTGTACGTCACTGAGGAAACAATGACATCAACATTGTCAGTTCTTGTTTATGTGAAAAAGGGAAAGAGACATTTTCTGTTACTATGTTAATGACTATAAGTGATTACCGACGAGCTTGTTTATCATCAACTGGATCCAATAGTTTGTGAGTCAAGCAATGTACAAGCAGCTTCAACCTGCCAGATGGTCCAGAGATTGGCATTTCCTGACTAGTACCGACCTGATAAGCACTTGACAATGACAAATTACCCTTGCCTCAAGCTTCATTTGTTCTGAAATGTCTTTGTAACACTGTTTTCCTATATGCTTCTAAACGGTATAGGGACTTTACCTAATGTCCTCATTGTGAAAATAAAGAAGAACATCCAAAAATATCCTTATCCTTATTCTACCAACCTCTAGAATGCAAGTTACACAATTCAACTGAGTGAGACATTCAAAACATGTTTTTATCAAGGCTAAAATCTTGATCTGAATTTCGATAATTTAACAATCATTATCGAATATAGAGAAATGTTAAATAACCAGGAAACTTAAAAGTTATCAATACTCACGTGTGATCTTCACATTCTTGCTGCTGAATCTATCGCTGTAAACCTAAGTAAGTGGTCAATTTACAGCAATCACATCTTGTTGAGAAGGGGAACACACATGGATTAGACACTGGCAAGGGCTATCGTGCAATAATAGACTGGTTATGTCAACTGTCATGTGACCTGCTCTCACCCAGTCAAATAGCTGGAAAATATTCTTGCATTATAAGCTGGTATATGGTACTCTAAAACAAGATGGTACTCTAAACAAGAGGGTATTCTAAACAAGAGGGTACTCTAAACAAGAGGGTATTCTAAACAAAACCAGGGTACTCTAAACAAGAGGGTATTCTAAACAAGATTGTACTCTAAACAAGAGGGTATTCTAAACAAGATGGTACTCTAAACAAGAGGGTATTCTAAACAAGAGGGTACTCTAAACAAGAGGGTACTCTAAACAAGAGGGTATTCTAAACAAAACCAGGGTACTCTAATCAAGAAGTGATCGGTATTCTAAACAAGAGGGTACTCTAAACAAGATGGTACTCTAAACAAGAGGGTATTCTAAACAAGAAGGTACCGGTACTCTAATCAAGATGGTATTTTGAACAAACTGGTACTCTAATCAAGATGATACAAGATGATACTCTAAACAAGAGGGTATTCTAAACAAGAGGGTACTCTAAACAAGAGGGTATTCTAAACAAAACCAGGGTACTCTAAACAAGAAGGTACTCTAATCAAGAAGGTACTGGTACTCTAATCAAGATGGTACTTTAAACAAAATGGTACTCTAATCAAGATGATACAAGATGATACTCTAAACAAGAGGGTACTCTAATCAAGATGATACTAGATGATACTCTAAACAAGAAGGTACTCTAAACAAGATGGTATTCTAAATAAGAGGGTACTGTAAGCAAGAAGGTTCTCTAATCAAGAAGGTACTGGTACTCTAAACAAGATGGTACACTATTCAAGATGATACTAGATGATCAAGATGATACTAGATGATACTCTAAACAAGATGGTATTCTAAACAAGAGGGTACTGTAAACAAGAAGGTTCTCTAATCAAGAAGGTACACTAATCAAGATGATACTAGATGATACTCTAAACAAGAAGGTACTCTAATCAAGATGGTAGTCCGAACAAGAAGGTAGTCCTTGTAGCGTATGTGCCAGTGTTAGTCAGTGACTGAATGTTTTCATCTTGTTGGCATATTTTGAAGTGTTTAGTTGACTCTACTCCTGAGTTGTGAGACTTCTCCCTGAAGCAGTTCAAGTGTTTACAATGCTCTGGTTCTGCGACAATCATGACATCTGTGATAGAATTACTAGATGATTACTGCCTGTGGATATTGATGCAGTTGTTTATATTGATTTTATTGGGTCTGCTAATAGCTCTGATTGCAAATACCATGAGCTTTTTATATTGAGTCTGCAAATAGCATTGGATTGCGAATATGATCCCAGAAATTACTAACGTAGTTGTCAGTTTACCGTTTCTCTTTCCTTTTTACACAGGATGTTTTTACTTAGTTGGTCAGTATGAAATGCTATTTACTCTTATGTGTTTCACTTATAACAATTGCCATCCCGATTGAAACAAAATTGAAATATCTTAAAATGTCTTAAGAAATGATTTATTTTGTTTGGCATTAATTTCAAAATAAACCTAAATTTTATTCACGAAGAATCAGCTTCTTTTAAACAATTGAAACATATATCATCCAAGAATACAATAAGATTTCATCCATGTCTGGCTTTATGAAAGGAATTCTTGCAAAGCTATGACACATAATGACAAATAATTTGTCTGCTATTAGATTTACAGATAAATTTATGATTTTACAATTATCGCATGAATTTTATTTATCATAAAAAATTTATCATTGTCATGAGAATACCATCCTCAAACAATCACATGCACACCTTGTCTTTAAGAATAATAAAGGCAATATTTTTATGGATAACAACTTTTTTATTCTGGAAAGACTACCATTTGATATTATTGTCATTTTCGATCGTAAACTCATTAAGATATTGCCTTGGTTATTCTTCACCACTGCAACTTATTATCAAAGAAAGCCTTTCCCGAAGTCCACCTTATCGGTGCCTAGACTGACACCTCATGAGTTTCCTGGCCTCCGACCTGAACTTCTTGTTCATGAAGGAATACACGATAGGATTGGCAGCACTGTGGATAAAGTAGGTGTAGAAGAGAAACATGTTGTCAGGAATGAGGCCGGCTGAAATCAGTAGTGGTGGACTGTATGCCAAAAAGTATATACCAGTCACAAGACACAAAACCTTGGCCGTCTTAATGTGTGCTCGTCTCTGTCGTCCATAAGAGTATTCCTGTCTGTCAGCCATGTTCTCCGTGCTCTCGGTCAGTTTGTTGCTGTTGTTCAGGGAAGTGGAGTGACTGACCCTAGAGTTCTGGGTTGACCCAAGTCCCGAGTCTCCTTTCCCACCTTTTGTTGTTGTAGTCAGAGATGGGTGCTTCTGGGCAGCAGCTTTCACAGACTGGACGTGGACAATGAAGATCTTGCCATTTTCCTTTCTTGTTGGAATGATGCGAGCAAATCGACGGAGTTTATCCCATCCATTCTCTTTTTGAAAAAGCTCCTTCTCAACCAACTTACAATCATCCAATATTGGACACACTTTGTTCTTCTTCATGCTGTTCCACTTCTTGTTCTGCTTGTAAACCTTGATGAAGATGAGGCTGTAGATGATAGCAAGGACCAGGAAGATGACACACATCAGTGAGACAACGACCTTCCAGTACTCCTCAAGCGAGAGCTGACTGATTAGCAGTGTGTTTGGCATACAGAGTCCGAGGTAGTCAATCTCTCCAGGCATCTCACCAGCCTGATACACTCCCACCCCCAGACACGGGGGGAGACCAAGACTCAGACCGATCATGATGATGGTGGAGATGGTCAGTTTGGCTAGAGAAGTGGACAGAGGACCTCCTGAAGCCATGCATATGAGGTAGAAGCGGTCAAACCCTATTGCCAGCAGGATCAGGGCTGATATGGGTATTGTGGACATTCTGATGAACTCCCAGGTCTTGCAGAGGGCGTCTGCTTTGAAGGGATAAGACCAGTTCTTGATGACAACTCCTGGTAACACAACGGTACATATAACCAAATCCACAATAGCTAGGGTCAAAATGAAATAGGTGGACGTGTGTTTGATGAAACTCCGAGAGAAGACACAGATTACGATAATGTTGCCCAGAGTTCCCACTAGGAACAAAAGGGAGAGAACTGCTGTGAGGAAGTAGATGTCTGGTGAATCTTCCTCTCTCATCATAATATAGATGTCCTCGATACTCCCTTCATCAGTGATGTCGTATGAACAGTTGAAAATCTCATTCTGACTGTCCAGCTCTGAGGGATCCATTTTGTTAATAGTAACAAGGACTGACCACAGAAATTGACAATGTTTTTTTTTAGCAACCTTTATTTTTGCAGCTTCACTTCAATCTTTGTTCAGTGTTTCAATCCATAATGAGCTATCTCGATTCTTACCGTTTTTTGTCAGTAAAATGCCAGTGTTGTTGGTTGTGATACCTGCAAGGGAACATAAAGTATATAAAGTTTCATATATTTTATGTTATTCAATGAAAGTTAATCAATAATGTTTATACCTTATGGGCAATAACGTTACAAATCAGTGATACTTTGTTTTCAAGAATTTCAGAGTTAAGCCTCTTCTATCCCCAACTGATTACAAAATGACATGAATTTGTTTGGGTTTTATTGATATGAAAACTATCCAACACATTGGTTCAAAACCTTGGAAAGATACCAACCTAAATCATACACAAAATATCTGGTCAAGCTTTGAAACATTGTCTCTGGTCTTGTCACATTTCCCAAATTTTGGTAAGGAAAATATAAATCTCAAACTGGAATTCTCTTTGTGTTTTTAAATGATAGATTATAAGAAAAAAAACCTTGAATTATCTAACCTAAACAAAACACAAAGGTGAAATTGACAAAACAGTAACAGTTATTTTAAATTCCCCAAATTTTGGTTAAACATTATCTCTTGAGAGACACTACTATATAATTACAAAATGATGTTGTTACACGTTTTTCGGCGATTCTGATTGGACGAGAGCTCTCAAAAACATGCAACCATATCTCGATGAATGCAGAAAAATTTGCTGTTATACCTCGTGCATTTATACTTTATGACGTCACAATCTGACAGAACAAATTGACGCAACGGCTAGTCCGGTTATGAGAACATCGCTTTACTTTGGTTCTTTTGCAAAATAAGAAATGTACGCATGTCATCATCTTGATAACTGCGTTGCTAACCATATAATACTTTCCTCCCCCAAGACAAACTATTACCATCACCGAAAACTGTTGATTTTAATAATTACGAGTCCTGATGTTTGATAGCTCGAATCGTTTCGCAAGGTAGCCATTTGCAATGTCACGTGATATGCTAATGAGGGTTATTCCTAAAATGCGGACTTGAGTTGAGACGAACTTTGATTCCATGAGTGTCAATGCTGGTGAAAACGAAATAAAATCATCTTCCGTTTTAGTACATGCATTTCTCAATTTTAATTCCACCATGTATTGTTGTGTAACACGCTGCAAAATAACGTAATGTTCAACACCATTATTCAAGATTTGTTGAAATTATTAAAAAAATCTGTGAAAGTAGAGTTGATTTTGTAATTATATGGATTGTTTTACATTTGTTGTGCCTCTATCGATGTATAACAGCAACAAATTTTTTATAACACATTTAGTTGCTGTTATACATCAATAGAGGCACAAAAAATGTAAAACAATCCTTAAATAGCAGATCAAAAAACTTACTTTGATTCTGAAGCTTACTCTGCCTGCAGGGTTATCTTACTCATCAACATCTTGAATGATAGCCTTTCAGAGAATATCGCCTTCCTTGCCTGGTCGTTGACTGGTCAGTTTCCCCGTTGAATGGTCTGATATGGGATACAATTGTAATTTGCTCCAATATAATTCCCTTCTGGTGGATAAAACAATTCAGGCTTGACTTGAATTGGCAGGTAACAAACACTCGAGATTAATTTCCCCATTCAGTAATAAATGACAAGCTGATTAAATTCCCTCTGTCCTGGGCAACGTAAAGTGATTCAGGATGGAGTGGCGACCTCTTGAAGGCCAGCAGGAAGATAAACAATATAACCTGAAGAGAACAAGCTTTGATAGTCAACCTTTTATTGCAATTGATGCAAATTTACTTGGTGAAAGTGATGCTATCTGCACTCAAACCTTACATTTAGAAGCAAGGTAAGCATCATCAACTTAATGATCAAATACTCATTAAATTTGGGGAGGACCGATAAATACTTAAGCTGTGAGTATCCATGGCGCAAGGGACCCGCTTAAATCTGCTCATACTCACAAGACCTTGTCTAGCAGCAAGATAAACGTTCTTAACAGCAGCAATACATTTCATCTGAGAGTTGTCTTCAAAAGTTTGAAATAAGCAAGGGTAATCAAGGGTGTAATAATCAAAATTAGGGTAAGCGAAGACAGTAATCAGAGATATGGTAATCAAATTCATGGTAATGAAAGATAGGATAATCAAAGATAGCTCAATCAAAGATATGCTATTCAAAGATAGGATAATCAAATACAGGGTAGTCAAAGATATGGTAATCAAAGATAGGGTAATCAAAGATAAGATAATCAAAGATAGGGTAATCAAAATATGGAAATCACAGATAAGGTAATCAAAGCTGTAGTAATCAAAATTAGGATAAGCCAAAACAGTAATTAGAAATAGGGGTAATCAAAGTCATGGTAATCAAAGATAGGATAATCAAAGCTTTGGTAGTCAAAGATAGTGTAATCATAGATATGGAAATCAAAGCCATGGTAATCAGATTACAAATGATGAAAGCTTTGGTAAGAGAAAATCAATGTTATGACAATTTCTAAGAATATTCTAAGTGCTATAAGATTTAAGCTAGTTGTTGACAACAAACCAATAGAACTCGAGGAACGCTTTTAGCATATGTTCATGTAGCTCACAGTGGCCAGATGGCTGGTACTGAAGATAAGAGAGTGGTTATCGACTGGATGATTAAGTAGGGCCCACGCTTAACACACTTCAGTAAATCATTAACACCAATAACATCCACAGATTATGCCAAAATTGGAAAGAGATTATGTTTGCATGTGTTACATAATTTGCAGATTGGAAAATGATCTAGGAATTGACTTTCACTTTGTCATGACATTATCACTAAGTGGGTTATCTTTGTATGTTTAATTAATGATCATTGCATAATGCGACAGAGTTACCATCTTTTGATTGTTAAATTATTCTTTGAGTTTTTTTGTTCGAATACCTGGTTTTGTCATGAGATTAGAAATGATTAATATATAAAACAACTTGTTTAAATGAACATCTGTTGTTGGAATTTGTTAAAATTGCTGAATTTAGTAATTTCAGCCTTCAGATGACATCATTCAGTTTTAAAAAATTTGTCAGGTTTAGGTAATTGATTTTAAAAAATATACCTTTGACTATTCCAAAATATCTAAAGTCGTTTACCTCATTTTGAAAAAGGTAACTAAAAATCTGCTCGGCTTTCTTTCAGAGCTCTGACTTCGTGCAGAGAACAAGTGTCAGTAAATGACTTACATTAAAACAAATTTTTAATCTCTGATTTCACAGGTGATGCAATTTATTAATTTCATATCTATATGTTCCCTCAGCATATGAGGAAACATATAGAGAAATCACAGTCCCTAAAAACCTAGGATGAAGTTAAGATAAAGTATGTAGCATTATTTAATAACCTCATTTCTAATTGCAGACTCTCCCTCAAGATAACCAGAAGATCCGCACACTGCTGGGAGGGACCCTGTATGCATACGAGTTGCCCCCACCCCCGGAGATAGAGACCCTATCTGCAGAGGAGGAAGCACAGTCTCGGACCACGCCCTCCCTCAGTAACAGCAGCAGCAGTGGCAGTAGCAGCAGCAACACCACAGTCACGGTCACAGCATCACTGGCCCCAGTACCCACCAAGGAGAGCATCGGACTCCGGGAGATACAGCGGGGACTCACATCAAGTATGTTAAACTGTTAATGTGACCGTAGTGACTTCTGCTCGGTCTCTGTTTTTCTTTGTTTTACTTCACTGAAGCCAACAGCTGTAGTCTTATTAATCTTGTTACCTTTTGTATAAGCCGAAATTTCTCCACAAATTTAATTTTTAAAAGACAAACCCTGATAAAATTTGTAGGGAACAGGGAACTTCCTCTAAACTGATATCATTCTGATCTATCCCAATCTCTAAACATGTAATATGTCATATTTATCCTGTTATGTATTTATCACCTATCAAATACCCCTTATCTGACATTCCACTCAAGGAATGTGCATTCAAGATGAGTGCACTGTTTGAAACATTACTCCTGGTCGTGAAATAATTATTGTGTTAATGAAGATCGATTGAAAAAGTTTTCATACCATGTAGCCATTACTGTTCTCCCTGCTTTTGCCCAGTGAATACATGTAGCTGTATGATGAATGTCATGCCCTATGGAATAAATAAATGTATCATACATGTAAATTTAGGCATCAAATACAGAAATCCTACCTGATTGAGTTGTGTCATCAAAAATAACCCACTTCTGTGGTTCCATTAAAGTCACCTCCAATCACAGTTCAGACACTGACAGCCACTCATTGCTTGTGTTATTTTAATTCAGATTCAACATGAGTAACCTTTACTGTTTTTATTCCAGAACGAACCAGCCCCAATCCAAATTCAATCAATGGAGGTCTCCCCAATGGACAGCCCCCTCAGCTAGATGTGTCCCCCGCCCACCGACCTGAGACTGAGTCCCCCGGGGCCCACTCACGCAGCCCCAGCAGTGCCAGTAACATCGGCGACAACCTGACCAAGTCTGGCGTGGATACTCTCTTCAATGGATTTGTCATTGGAGTCCATCGGAAAATGGTAAAAAATTAGTTGTTGTTGTCTGATTATGTAAGAGATACATTGCTTTGAGATAGTGAACAATGTTACATTGTTATGTTCCAGATCACACTGTTTGCAATAGATCAAATTCTTGTATCTCCTTTTTAGCTTAGAGTCCCTTGCAGGTTTTAACCCACACCCTCAGAGCTAGGAATCGCTGCCAATGCCTACAGTACCAACAGCTTAACCACATGAGCATCAGTCCTTGTTTGATTTCATTATGAACATTTGATTACTTGAACATTACCAAGGGGTGAAATGAAGAAATCTTAAAATGATAGTAACATGATTTACCAGTATTTTGATATGACATCATCAAGGTTTATGTGTTTATGAATAGGTGTAGTGTTAGAATCTGTAAGACAACTTACAGAAACATGTGATTATATCTATCAAAGTGTGACAAATCTTTGCGTTTTGATTGTACACATGAGTGTTAATGCCTCTTGCAATACTGTAATGTTCTTTTAAAAAAATGAACATCATTTTACAGATACTGATGGATGTGTATTTTCTCTCCTCCCAAAAAACTCGGCCCAGCTTGTTTGGGACGCCAATAATTATTCCATGTATAGAGAAAACTACCAACCAGGACTTGTACAAGTTTGTATGGACGCAAGTTGCCCGATTGGTTAGTCCACTACCTCCGTCTGAAGCCAAAGCAGCCAATCATGCACAAGACTGGTGAGTTCAAGTGTGACGCCATCTGGCAAAATCTTTTTAGTTGTGGCTAATGCTAAGTTTATATATACAGTACTTTTTGACATGATTCACTGTACTCCTTCATGAATTGAAAACAAGACTCTTGCTCTTTATACAATTAGTCCTTTTAAGTTAAGTTAAACATGTAAGCAGCTGTCTTTTTATTCCATATGTTGGCACGCCAAACTTTTAAGCGTTAAAAAAATTCGAAACATATCAAAAGTGGCAGAATTTGTCCTTCGATAATGTTTAGAAGTGATTGGAAACCCATTTAAATTTTCTATGTCTAAAATGGTAATCTAAGTTATGCTAGACAACCTGTCAAGAAGAATTAGATGGAGGTAACAGCATGGGATCCACTCAAGAATGCAGGCACTTTGCCAACCAAAGTTGGAGAAAACTATGAGAAGGGGGGAAAGAAACATGGATATATATATCTGAATAAAAGGAAGTGTCCAAAGCATGTAACACCATTCTGATGTTTTGGAAGATAGATACATGTGTTGTGGACACTTTTTCCCTGCTCTTGATATGGCAATCTAAGATGTTGTTGCAAAGTACTTGTTAGCGTGACTGTAAGAACCTATGTTGTGTTGCAGTGATGACAGCATGTGTTACGAGTACCCCTTCACGTTGAAGGTGGTTCAGAAGGATGGCTTCACCTGTGCCAAATGTCCATGGTACAGGTCAGTCTTTACTCATCATTTTCACCATATGTGATCAAACATTTTCGCAATAATATTGCAATGGAATTGCTGAAGGAGTTTAAGGAACTTTTTCAATTCATCTTTTATAATTCCATTGTGCTATGAAATTGTGATTAAATCGCTTAAATGCATGTTTAAAGAGCTTTTCCAAATCCTTTCATTGTGACACAGGTTTAAAAGTCCAAGGTAACTGAATTACCATTTACTTTCCTTTTGACTTTTTTAGAAAATCACCAAAAAGTCCATGTCTTGTCTCCTTTGTAATACAATCATTATTCATTCACATTGACTAGATAAATCTTGAGACTCAATGCAAAAATTGCTGTAAGTCAATGTCCTATTGACAGGTTGAAGATCCTAAACCATATCATAAAATTCCATTCTTTTAAAATTGCTAAAGATATTTTATTAAATTAACCCCCATAAGTCTTATCTGTATATGCAAAGCAAAGTTTTTTTTATTTCACATTATGTCACTTTGCACAGGTTCTGTCGAGGCTGTAAAGTGGAGTGCAATGCTAATTTATTCAACTTTGGGGGCTCATTCCTGGCTATAGACTGGGAGCCAACAGCGCTACATCTCCGCTACCAGACCACTCAGGAACGCGTGAGTGCCTTCAAACTGTCCAGTATATCTAACTCTTATGGCCTGCCCTTCATAAAACATATATTTATGTCATTGCACTGGTCCCTGTTAAACAATTACAAAATTTCACTTATACGACATTAAGGTTGGATTCAATGCCATTTTAGCTACGGCAGTGAACCTTTCATTTATTTTCTAAAGCTTCACATCACCATAACATCTGATCTACCCAAGAACATGATATGATTCTTTTATGAACAATATCCTAATTGACAATGGATTAATTAACATCATTTTCATGAATTCAGTCATTCAGTCTCCATTGGTCCAGGACTCCCATTGTAACCTACTCAATCCAATTTCCAGCCCCACTCCAACTCCCCCTCACAAAAAAATAGCAAACAAATCTCAGGGTAATAAGTATGTATGATTGTTACTGCAGTTCATATGAAGTCACATTTTAGTGTTGTTATGAAGTCACAAGGTCAGCTCAACCATCATATGGTGGCCAAGTCGGTGATATGACACCTTCAGCACACTTTTGGCAATTGTGCATTTTTACTGTGGTCAACTGAACTTCCTTCCATTTAATGCTATTTTTATTAAACACGTTTATAATGTGTATCAAACTCACTTTCACTCGCTTTATACTCAATTATTAACTCATGTTACAAACAAAAAAAGAATGAAATGGAAGATTGTTTAGTATGCTCTATATGCTTGGTGCTGCAGTTCTTCGAGGAGCACGGGAGTGTAGAGGAGAGCAGGAGGAAGCAGACGGAGCCGATCGACCTGGACACGTGTCTACAGGCCTTCACCAAGGAGGAGGAGCTGGGGGAGGACGAGCTGTACTACTGCTCCAAGTGCAAGAAACACTGCCTCGCCTCCAAGAAACTGGACATCTGGAGGCTCCCTCCCATACTTGTGAGTCAGCTCTTGGCATCCAGTGTAGTTCAAGTTGTCAGTCTTGCAGAAATCTGCAAAACTTTTTGTCTCTGTGTCTCTTGTAAAGCACCCATCTGCTTGGAATTGACAGTACAACAATGATAATCTTCATTATCTAAATGCTAATAGAACATTTAAAAATAAGAAGTTGCTTTTCATCATTATAATCGTTTTAACAAATTTTTACAGATCATCAACCTCAAGAGGTTCCAATTTCTGAATGGTCGATGGGTCAAATCACATAAAATTGTCAAATTCCCATCTCGAGAGTTTGATCCTTGTCATTACCTCGCTCCGAGAACACCAAAGACCGCAAAGATCACAGAGATAACTGAAGACACTAAAAATTCAAATAACACAGGCATTACGGAGCACACAGACTCTACACATTCCAACACACCGAACGGATCCGCAACACATCCTGCAGGTAAGTCCCTGGTCACTGGATAGGGCAGTGGTGTGTAGGGCTTCCACACGGAGTAGAGTACTCAAGCCAAGTCAGGTCCAGCTAGGCTTAAGATCATTTTCTTGGACTCAAGGACTTGAAAAAGAAGATCGCTGTTGGTTATTCAAGTAATTTTAGAATGTTTGTCACAGATATGTTATGTAAGATGGTCAACGTGATCTCGTCAAGACATGAATCCCTAAGTTTACCGTATACAACTATGTATAAGTCGACATGTCAATAACATCTCGGCTGAAGAACAATTTCATTCTTCTTTACAAAACGCCCCTCAAGTACTAAAGTCAAAAGAGTACGAAGAGTTATTCCGATTCTACTTTTTAAAATTTTTCTTTAGAAATGTTACCAGAGAAACCTGCATAGTTCACTTGAAATAAAGTGACAAGAATTAAAACTTTTGCCATGAGTTATCTTCAAGCTTTCACATGTCTCTGTTGACAGATTGTGGAGATGGCTGCAAGGAGGTTGAAGTCAAAGGGAGACCACTCCCATCGGAAAGTGAACGAGATGAAGTGGACTATACAAATGTTAGATATGATCTCTGTTCCATGTCGGTATGTACCATGGTTTGTTTGTCCTTTTGAAGGATAATTTATAATGAATTCAAACAAGATTAGTCACTCAGTATTAAAGTTCTGGTAACCCTGTAATAAAAAGTAAAAAAAAGAAAACAGTTCTGGTAACCTTCAGATTAGACCCAATGTCTTGTGACTTTCAGCAATTTCTAGCAAATGGCAGAGTATGATGAAATAGCAATTTACTTGCTCACAAAAATGTATGACAATTTTGAGACAATCGAGGATCTCTCAATATACACATAGCCCTTTCTTTAGCTGCTACTTTGATATTAAGTGTGAACAATCAATGTAGGGCTTAAACAATTCTGTTAATAATAGTATTATGTGAGATTTTTGCAATGACTTAGCTTTTGTGGTATCCCCTAGTGACTGATAAATCTACAAATATGACCAAAGGACTCACTACCACAAGGTCTCATGAGTCTTGAGTAGATTACAATGGGTCCCTCATTAACAAAGAAAATAGTGCCATGAAAAAAAACAGCTTTAATTTCATTGTCTCTGATATCTGTTTCAGTGTCACACCGGTATTCTGGGAGGTGGCCACTACGTAGCTTATGCTAAAAACCCAAACAACCGGTGGTATGTTTACAACGACAGTAGTTGTAAGGTAGGTAATCAGCTTTTCATAAATTCGTTGTCACAATTTCATTTAGTTTGATATTAAGAAGTTGTAGTTAACAATGTAAAAAATGTACAACTATTAGAGCAATGTGTTGACGTATTTCATTCCAATCAGGAAATATGATATTTAGTTGGATATGAGTTGGCAGAGAGAAGTTTTCAATGGAAGGTCTCTAGCAGAGTCTCTCATAGTCAGCTAACGTAGCTTTTCAAGTACAAAATAATTTGCTTCCAAGATCGACAGTAGCAAGCAAATAGTAAAAGGTTTGGTGTGAAACATTATCAGGAATGTGTTGTTTTTTTTAATTTTGATTTCTATACAAACAGTAGTGGACAGACTTTGAAATTAAGTTATATTATTTACAAGTAAAATTTAATTGCATTCATGATCAACCCAGCATTGTCTTTTATTCGCATCAAACAGTAGTTTTGTGTAAAGGAATCAAACCGTATTTTTGGTGTGAAAGAATCAAACAGTAGTTTTGTGTGAAGGAATCCAACAGTAGTTTTTGTGTGAAAGAATGAAACAATAGTTTTTGTGTGAAAGAATCCAACAGTATAGTTGGTGTGAAAGAATCCAACAGTAGTTTTTGTGTGAAAGAATCAAACAGTAGTCTTTGTGTGAAAGAATAAAACAGTAACGTTTGTGTGAAAGAATCAAATAGTAGTTTTTCTGAAAGAATATCAGAAATACATATAAAAACAATTCTTGACAAACAGTAGTCTTTGTGTGAAAGAATCAAACAGTAATGTTGGTGTGAAAGAATCAAACAGTAAAGTTTGTGTGAAAGAATCAAACAGTAGTTTTTGTGTGAAAGAATCAAACAGAAAAGTCTGTGTGAATGAATCAAACAGTAGTTTTTCGGAGAGAATATCAGGAATAGATATAAAAAAAATTCTTGACGAACAGTAGTAAGCAAATGGGAAGAATTTCCATGTGAAATAATGTCAGGAGTATTATGATATTGAATGATATGGATATTAAATCTTATTACCCCGGATATATTGTTTTGATTTGGTACAAGATTCTTTTGATTTGTTGCCACACAGTAGATCACTCTTGACTAATTTGTGAATTTTTTCTCCAGGAAATTCCAGAGAGCCAGTTAGATACAAACTCAGCCTATATTCTATTCTACGAATGCAAAGAACTAAACCCAAGCAAATTCATGCCCGACGTGACAGGCCGAGAACCAGACATGTCTGAAATAGATGACGAATGTGACTCGGAACTAAAAAAGATGTGCGTCATTCAGTGAATGAGGAAAGATGTGAGTGAGGACTTTTGATTGGGCCAACAGAGAAATTGTCAAGATAGCGTGTTTCAGCAAATCTGCTGATTAAGTTGTGCGCTGGTCCGAAAATAACTTGTTTGATTTCAGCAAAGAACTGAATGTGTTGATTCCTACGCGTACAAACCTGGACAGGATATCTTCAAAGACCAACATTGCCAAGGAAACAGATTATCATTCAGTAGAATTCATGAGCAAGGGCAAAGAATTTGTGTGATGGAAAAATTGCTAGCAGGTTCAATTATTTTGAGAAGCATTTGTAACCTTGATAACCGGAAACATTGAGTCAAACATCAAAGAAAGCTCCAGGTTTCATTTGACTCTACATTCTTCATATTTATATATAAATAGTTGTTGATCTAACCAATGATTTGTTGTTTGAAGAAGTTGATGTGAAGAAAATAACGTGTGTGGAGTTTATCCTCTTAACTAAAAGGTTGGACAGTGCACAGACTGAAGTATAAACCTATATACCTATATAGTATTGTCAATGTTCTCCCCACGCCTCTTATGTATCTTAGATAATTGTGTGGTTAAATGAGAAGATACTTTCAAACAGGGAACATTTCAGTTGGTTGAAGATGAAAATAACCAAGAAAGAAGGATATTGACTTAGATAATGCAAGATAGTGTCAACTTAGTAATTAGCAATTTGTAGTTTAATTCACCAATATTTAAGAAAAGCTCTGGCCTAATCAAACTCATTTTCTATGAAGATGTTCAGCTTGTCTTTATAAGTAAAATATGGTTACCATTCACCATATTCTTTTTGGTAGCCCAGAAATAGCACTCTTGTATTATACTTGTGATATGTATGACCCTTTAACCTTCTCTCCCCACAGAGGTAGCTCCGTCATTAATACCTAAACAACCTCTGTTCTAATACAAGCTATTCTAAAGCTTCCAGCAGGTTCCCCTACTGACAAAATATTGCAACATGGATGACATATTTGATATAACATTGACCAATTCTATGATTCAGATGTGTATTCAAAGAGCAATGTCCATATTTATATAAAACATAGCTTTCTGAAAGCATACAGAAATATCATAGGGGTTTTTTTAAAAACGTAATCGCTGATTTCACAACTAACTTTGATTGCATCTAATCAGACTTCTTCATTTCTAGACCGAGAAACACTTGTATTAGAACAGAGGTTGTATAGGAGTTTACAACAGAGCTAACTCTGTTAAGAGAGCATGGACTCATTACATGTAAATATCTTGTATAATAATCCCCACCTGTTAACACTTAAATTATGTTATAAAGCCATTGAGTGTATGACATAGTAACTTAGTTAACCTTTTTAGTGAAACATTTACAAATAAAGAAGTATAATTATGATCAATAATATTATTTTGTTAACAAAAAAATCATGAAAGTTGCCTATCACAGATATAATTATCATGTTTAAAAATATGTTATGGCAGAATTTCAGATTTCAGATGAAACAGCTGGACAAATTGAAAAACACAATAAGATAAAATAATGTGAGGCAAAAAGTGTACCTTAATATAAAGATGTTGAACAAAAATATTTTGAATGATTTTGCCATGTTATGATTAAATGGCTTCCTGTGTGTCCACTAATACAGTGAATATTCAAGAGTTAAGGCGTGTACACTTGAGCCAGTAAAATATGTTGCAGTGTTATGTAATTGAGGATAGAGTATTATCGTGAGCATAATATTTTCAAGATATAAAAATATATTTCAATGATTTATAGAATCGTTGTGTTATTACAGAATAATGTTATTGTTACTGTTTATTTCAAATTGTATATTTTTCCTTCAAATGTGATATAAAAGAAGTTTAAGATGTGAGATGAATTTAAAAACAATGTATTTTTACAAAATCAGAAGATTAGTAGGTAAAAATTTGCCTTTTTTACGATGAAAACAAAATAATACATTTATTGATTTGAATTTGTCTTATGAAATCAAAAGAAAATTTGGATAAAAATGTTAGATTCTAGGAGGCAGTAATTTGAGATTTGCATTTTGATAAACATGAACACATATCTGTCAAAAATTTTTTTAAACCAGTCTAGATTTGTCTTCTAGTCATAGAACTGCCTTGAATTAGTTCACCTGTCTTAAGGTTAATTATTTTTATATAGACGAAAGACCAGTTTTCTAATTAAGATAGTCATCATTTGGTATCATTTATATTTTTTCATGAAATAATTGTAGTTGTGATTGACTTACAAATGCACTAATGATGAATGAATCTTTTCATGACGTTAACATTGTTAACAATGTCCTATGAACAATTTCAGTTTCTGACATATTATAATGTAAATTCAAGAGGATATTTCAAGGATTGATAGATAAAAAACTGAATGGTTGGCTGTCGATAAGCTAATGACAAGAAATAGTTCATACCCCTGCTAAATAATTGTACCAACTCACCAAGAAATTTTTATATCTGAAAGCCTCCATTGGAATCATGCCAAATTATACTTTGTATCAACTGATTATTAAATTATTTTTTTTGCAAAGATTGATATTTTGGCTGTTGTTATAACACCAGTTTAAGTGCTTGGAAGTGATTTTTTTTCCCCTAGATTGTGTCGTATGTGTTACCTGGTGTTGTCTATACTGATTGTGATTAAGTGATAGGTCAGTTCGGAATTACTTGAATCATAGAGAATACTCTTGATCTGTCATCACTCTATTACATTCCAGTGAACTTTGACTGAACTTTAAGTTGTGAATATTTAAAAATCATTTTAGCAGTCCTAAAGAGGCAGTGAGACATTTAAAAAAATTTAATTTATTCAAATTTTCCCAATTAAAGATAGATTAATGCCAAAAACATTATCTTCAGAGGGTCAAAACCCCCTTTCTCATCCTGATTATCTGTACTCGTAGAAGAAAATATCAAGTATCAAGCAATAACTGTTGTTGGCCATTTTTGATGTGAACATCTACTCATCATTTAAGGTAATAAAATTGATTCATGCAGCTTAACCGACCATGTTATGTTCTTTTAAGAACTGCTAACTTTCATTTAAAAATATTGCCTTGCAATTGGTAACATTTATTTTTATTAGTGAGATACCTTTGGTCACCCAAAAAACATGCGACTGTCCCTTTTATGTAATCATTGCCATTCCAAATATCAGTTTGGATTTCTGTTCCCACCTTCCTAATAAGCACAAGAGCACCGTATTACAGAGAAGTGTTGTCTATGGATAATGTAACATGATCGGTGCATGAATGAAAGGTTTGGCCCTAATTCATTCTTTCCAAACTTTGCTGAGACATGAATAATTTGATTTTTGGACACTCAAAGATTTCACTAGAATATAAAGTCATAATGATGATGCATGCTTTCCCCTTCAGCCACCATCATATAAGTGAAATAAATTGAAGTAATTTTAAAACTCAAATCACTAGGTCTTGCCTAAGTTGTTAGTGCTCTGATGGTTTGCTTAACTTGTTTATTTTATACAAATAAATGTTAATAAACAAATAGATATAGATATTTTACAAGTCTTTTTGGATACACAACTTCTTTATTTGACCGAAGCTACTTGTTTTTTTGTTATTGTCTAATAAAGAAACTTTATTACCCATATAGTGGGACATAAGCACTGACATAATTTTCATATGTGTTCATGTGCACATATCACTTTTGCTTAGCAACAAATGTTTTATCGTGAGTTGTTTGTGACTATGAAGCAGACCATCCCAAGAAAAGCAGGTTGTATCTGGCATTTATTTTGAATAATATGGGTGATCAGTAAACATTACATTAACAAATGTGCCATATAATTTTTTAGAAATTGGGGCAAATTGTCTACAACTCTTCCTCTTGCTTGGGTAATCGATAATTACCATTTGTTTTGTTAAAGTCAAATGATACACTTCCTCAAGTTATAATCTCAATGTTTATCCTCAAAGACTTGTAATATTTGTATCGCTGCTTTCTAGAACACATGCTGCTATTTGCGGAAATACTGCTCAAGCAGCGTTATACAATAACTCACTTCTAGAACAGTAGCTAGCCTCTAAACAGTTCCTTTTCTTTGATAGTTGTGAGGTGACCATCCCTATTACCCTATGATTTGGCTACAATCAGATTGACTCCTTTGTGTATATCTATCATTTCTAGAGTGTCTGTACATCTTTATATTCCATTGTAGTGAACCAAATACAACCATTTTCAGATTATCATTGTAAATAGTCTTTGTGTATCCTATTGTTGATTTCCCACATAAGTATGTGATTTTTATAAGTATATTATTTTATTTGTATAGTGATGTAATTTGATGGTGGTGAAGCCCAACTGCTGTTTGATTGTGTTGAATATGTTACTATACATGCACTCTGTATATGGTTGTATATTATGTCCACTCGTCATTTGGGTATCGTCATCAATCATTAATTAATTTCACCTTCTATGTCATTATGTACATATTTAAGAGCCATAAAGTGTACTTAAAGTCAGATTTGTACAATAATTTTATTTCGAAAATTCAAAGATTGTTTTATGGCCATGTTATTGTTTTATCGGGTATTTTGTTTTTACAATTTTGTCCATTTTTACAGAAGGATATAATCATGATTTGGAATGAAGTAACTTTTGATGTTTGGGACAATGATATCAGATTATGACAAATATTTTTTAAAAATTTCGATCGTTAGTTACGGTTAAAGTTATGGTATAAAATATTATGTTATTAGAAGCGTTACCATAGATTAAAGAGCCACTCCGTGAGTTGTTGGAGTCATATATGCCAAACTTAATCAATGGTGTCATTTGATCGCGAAGTATCGACTGTTACCAAAAAGTCACATTTTAAAGCTTATTGGTTTTTTACAGTGATAATATGAAGGTAGAACGTCGCAATTATGATCGAAAACCGGACAATGGCGCGCGTCAAATAGTCAAACGTAATATGGAATCTTATCTAAAACAGCCAGGAGGGCAGTTACGAGTTGATATTGTTTGTTGGGTTATATAACTAGTACCCATGTATATTGGACCTGATATCTACACCTTTGTACATTTATAAAGCAGTTTTTAGATTTTCATGGTAAACCAATATTTGTCATATATATGTCTTTTGGACATGAAAGTTAAGATGTTTTGATTTTATATCACCACATATGACATTTAGGTTTGTATCAAAGGTAAATAATATGTTATAAGAATCACGGAGTGGCTCTTTAAAGAAGAACTGGTTCTGCTCTCTTTACAAAAAGTCTTTCTATACAAGTTTTCCTCATTGGGTTTCTTTAGATGATGTCAATGAAAGAATTCTGATTCCAGAAAAGATGCTGCGTATTATTGTCATGACCTTGAAACTTGATGAAAATCATTTTGTGCCGGTCTTTATATGACTATTTCTTTTATGATGAGCCTGTCTTGTCAATATCTATTTCATTTCACAAAACAAAGTTTGGTGAATATCATTTTTTGCCGGTCTGTATATTACTATTTCTTGTAAGATGAACCTGTTTCGTCAATATCTGTTTCATTCAGAGCTGCTAAGAATGAATGATTATATTGCTTTAATTAGTACCTAAACCATAATGATCTAGCAACAAATATTATCCAAACTGCCTAATCATGGTAAAAGAAATAGAGTAAAAGAAGTCATAAAATCAAATCATTTATAGCTACAAGCAGACTTTGAAGTGACATTAAGTATTTTTATTTCATTATATACATCAAAAGTTATCATTGGTAAATTTATCAAATGTAATCAATGGCTTCTGAAAATAACTAATTAAATGTAAATGGAACCAAAATAGTATCATTATAAAGGTGTAAAGCAATCTAAAGCAGATAGAAAGAAAACATTGTGTTAAGAGTTGTTAGATAGGCAACGTAATTAGTTTACATCATCTCTTTTTCTTCCCACAAATGGCCTATACTTTTGCCAGCTCATTGACTTGCTAAGACAGGCCTTGCCGCATTTCCCCAGCTTTTCTGTGCTTCTGTGCAAGCATCCTGCCACGGAGTGTTATAGTCCAATGAGAAATCTTATGAGAATTGCAAGCGCTGCATTCAAAACACGAATTTTAGTGGTTGGCAGCAAGGTTGAAATTAGCTAGTGATGGAGACTGGTGCAATGTCAGGCCATAGGAAGATGAGTTTACTTATGAATTGGGTGTGTACTCCCGGCTTCTGCACGTGTATGTGGCGGATGCTACATTGAAATCAAGAAATTGTAACATGTTTGGCATTTGGGTCTGATAATAGAAAGTCAAGAGAAATAAATTTAACTTGAGCACCTGAGGTAATTTGGCACAATTCAAAGTAAATCAAATGCTTTTCAAAATACTTAATGTCATTTAAACTGCTAAGACAAAGATTGTTGATATTATTTTCTCAAACCAGAGTTCTTCAGGAAATCCACTACTTGATTCCAACTTACAGACTGGTGTCCAGTCATCAATCGGAAAATCACACCTTTGATTTCTGTGATTTTCTTATTGAATGGAACATGATGAGTTAAATGGTAGAATTTCATCACTCAAAATTTAAGTCAAACTTTTCCAAATCCATGTTTTCAGTGATGTAAACCGTTAGGCTTTCCCAAATTATTAAGGATTGGCTTGGAAAAGAATTGTTATGGATGTGCGATGTATACTTTTTTTCCCTTGGGTAGTAAAATTGAATTCCCTGTACAAAAATACTTTGCAGTAACATTGGAAATAAGATATATGGTCACTATTCAGTTGGACTCAATTTGTTAACATTTTTGTCTATTAAATGGTAGCTTCGCGCTAGCAAAGGAACCTGTCCGAGGTTGGAAGCTGTTTGATATGGGAAGCTTTGATTACATTGATCCCTGTCTGGAGGAAAGTACTGATATTCTTATTCAAACTTGAAACTCCCTGTCAACTCTGTCACAGGCCTTAAGAATCTTGTGCATTTCTTCAACTTTTCTTTTCCAGTTTTTCATCCTACTGCAACTTAACTTTATGGTCCTATCATAATTTTTTGCACTCAAACAACAAATTTGGGTGCAATGCATCAAGGGTTAAAATCAGCCAGTGATTGAAACAAGAGCAACCTTAGCCTTATAGGAGAGGTCCATGTTCCTGTAGGTCTATGAATATCTGAGGAAAGCCTGTATCTTTATGATACACCATAATTTATATTTACTGTAGTGATGATTTTTAACATTTACTTCATTATGCCTCTATGTACAGTTGTATTTTATGCAAGTAACAATGATTTGAACGGATGTACAAAGTTGGTTTTGATGTCATGAAGATGTTATTTTGAAATTCTTTGTATGAGTGTCGATGATGATGTACTATAGTTGTTAATTCCTAAATGGCTGCGTAGATAATTGTTATATAATGATGTGAACAATTTGTTTTGAAACTCACACAATTGTTATTGTTACCATAGATGAATTGTTTATTTGCGATGAGCAGTGTAGTCAGTATTGTTATAAACAGACTATCACTCTTTGTTTCCTCTTCAAATATTTATTTGATAAAGAATAGATTGAGCTTGTGAACATGATATAATGCTTATAACGTTCCACAAGAAATATAGTTGAGAGTTTAGATAAAATTAGTTTTCTTTAATCAGAGCATGTATTGTTGAATATTTTGTAAGAAAAATGTTAAAAATGTTGAATTCAAACAAAATGACATTGACATCTAGAATTGATCTCATTTCATCAAATGTCTTTGGAGCTGTTCAACTGTTCAAATTGTGACAGTGAAATCATGGAAGAAAAAAACCAAAACAAATGTTTTTTTGGTTGCTTTAATCTGTCAATTATATAGAGTGGGATGGTGTATTGTTGAATCAAAAAGAGTTCATCAAAATTAATAATTATTCAAGCATGGTATTACAGTACACAGCACTGTTTATTCATTCTAGCTATACAGACTCTTTGGTCAGAAATATGTCTTAATTATTCTTCTGATACAAGACTTTGTTGAAAATATGCCTTAGTCAGCAAATCAAGTAATATTCTCCAAATTATTTTTGATCAATGATATTCATTCTTGTGTTTGTATCTTCAACATTGAGAGGAATAGTACTTTTCAGCTGATAATCTTTATTCCAAAATTTGCAGGGAATTGGTTCTATTTTTCTGGACTTGAAAAACATTTTGTTAGAAAATCAGGTTTTATTCCCCTATTCTTTTCTTATCCCTGTTTTGGAAGAGGTACAACACAAGTGTTAAAGTGACCCAAATTATCTGTTGCCTAAAATGAATGTATTAACCCCAATGGTACCAAGCCACTTTTCCATGGAGTCCTTCAGGTTCCAATAAGTAAATTACTTCATCTTTCCTGTTATAGTCCTGCTAGATACAGTTTTCTGTCTACGACTTGTTAGTTGTTACCCTAAATGTGTCCTTGTGTGTACAATTCCCATGTTGATTCGCTGTGATTGTATCTGTGAACAGTATCGATAATCCCTGTGCATACATACACAAATACATATAGACAACAGGCCCAAAATACACAATAATAGAGCAGGGCCTGCCTTCATCCGTTTTCTTTGGACTATTCTATTGGTCTATCCTGTTTGTTTGCAAGGAGCTGTATCCTGTTGGCAGGTTTGCAGATGGCTGATGTATGTATCCAGCCACTACTGACATTAGTCTGTTTGGTCATCTCCTTTGCCAAATGGGAATATTCATAGCCTCACTGTGATTTTTACTTGAATAAATATGAACAGGATGTAATTGTTTGTTATTGTGTACCTATGTTCAAAGTGGAGCGATTCAAAATCTTCATACTGGAAAGTTATCTTTCCAAGCCTGTACTTGTTTGGTATAGTAATGATAAAAATGTAGTCAAATATCTCAAACATTATTAATTCAATTTTGTAAACTTTGTTGAATTAAATACAGTTAAAGTACCGTTGAAGTTCTTAATTTGGTTCCAACATATTCTGGGAATCAACCAATCACAGAGATAAGAGGCTTTGATGTAGGCCTTCAGTGGTATTTCACTTCTCACTTTAGTATTTTTCTTACACAATTATAGAACTCTTCTGATGCCCTTGTAAGCAAATAGGAGAGAGAGGTGGGGTAATTTGGAGCCAGGTCAGCTAAAAGGATTCAGAAACCCACAGGGTAATCAGCCCTTGTGTGAAGAAAGGGGAGTTATGAGTCAAATCAGAAGTCAAGCCCTCCCTTTGTCTTCTCTTAGAGAGAAGCCCTCTATCTGTTGAGTAATTGAGAATAGACAACACTAGTTCTGGAGCTCAAACATCCAAGAAATTGTGGTTAAAACACCGACCACCAGCTTTAAACATAGGAATAGAAAATAGTAGCCTGTAACAGTCAAGATCTCTCTCAGCAAGTCTTGAAATTTTACAAAAAAGAAACTGCAAGTATAAAAGGGGGACAGTTGGATCTGTAGCTTATCAGGCCTTATAGTACATGACATAAGGAAGAACATCAGTACATGTTCTATGGCCAAAGCATCTGGCCGTTTTCGTCCATTTTGACCTTATTGCAGATCAAATGGTAAAACAATTGGATTATGACAATCAGCCAAGTGGTCTGTACATAAGATTTCAGCTTTATATGCCTTTTGCTTCCAGAGAAAGGAAAAAATTAGGTTTTTAAGGTAATGTTGCTTTCGGCCTTAAAGTGACAGGTTGTTTTATTTTCATGTAGATTCAGTAGGAGCCAAAATATTGTATGCCCGAGTTAAAGTTCGAATTGCCTCCCCTAACCAGAATATCTTTTCTTGTCTGAATGTTACATTGGGTAAAATTTTGGTTGACATTTTACAACTTGATAAATAGGAGAGCATACTCGTGAAAAAAACAATGAAAAGTGAAGTCCATCGGCTCTACGAGTGTGAAAAAGGCTTGATACCGCTTTAAAAGGCATTGTTGATAAGTCTTATCATAAATCATTTGTAAATGTTTGCTTATCACTGTCGTGTACTCTGTAAGGGGACGTTCCAAGATGGCGTCCAAAACAGTACGACAGATATAGGTGTCCGACTCCGTTTCTCCTAATTGTCGCGGTTTAAAAGGTTCAATTGAACTGAATAGTTAGGATATGGATAAGCAATTTATTGGTGCAGCGTTTGTTTGGACAAACTTCAAGAAATAAGAATATTTGTCATTTCAGTTTATCGAACTTATGTTTTCGAAGCGGGGATGCCCACTCTAAAAGTGTATTTTCCTACCCTTCAGGATCTTTAAATGTTATAAATATCGTCACACACATTTACTATCGATCGTAATAAAGATTTCTGTACAACTGAAAGTGATTTGCTTGATTAGTTATTGCCAAATTTAAAAATCAACAAGGCAGCGGAAATATTTCTGCAGACGAGACAAGCTCCCGATATTAAAATTTTCAGACAAAGTGAAACTATTTTCTCGTCACAGTACACAGTAGCTGACATAGCCCCTCCCCGTCTATTTTTATGGTTACCAAACTGTTAAATGTGTCTACAACTATATTACAACGATTGGGCGCTATATCAATGGTATTGGTTTGTATCCTAATATTGATGAATCTGTCAACTTTATTATGCACGTTCATCTTGCGAAAAACAAGAAATCACAAGTAACATAATGAAATATACTCTAAAAATGTTTCTTGCTCTTTTATTCAGCAACACATTTTAACAATCAGTAATTTACATTAATATCAGATGTTATACCCTTCCTGAGTAGAACAGTGTGACAATTCCACACTATGGGAAACAAATTAGATATTACAAAAGGGATAATCTTTATCATAAACGTAAATAAAGTAGTTTCTAGACGAATGAGGAATTCCACATAATTGGCACATAAGACGCCAATCTGGCTGCTTGAGCAATCGGAATAACCGGTATTTTTATTCATTACAATTAGCAATGTCAGCGATGTTGTTATTGTCTATCTTATATTGCAATTCAATTCCCATCTATAGGACAATAAAATAAACAAAAGTGAAATGTTACCTGTGTATACATTTAATTTGTATACGTAGAATATTCATAGGGATTCAAATACGATTGAATGCAAAACCAGTTTTTGTTAGTAGTTGAAATTGAGTTCCCTCCATACCCTATTAAGTCCCCTCCCCATCCATCAAGGTCCTCCGCCGATTTAAAACCGGGTTCCCTCCGCTGCCTTGGTTTTTTAACTTGGCAATGACTAATTAAATACTCAAGAAAATCACTCAATTGCACAGAAATCTTTATTACGACCGGTAGCAACTGTGTGTGATACCTATAACATTTAAGATCCTTAATAGAAGGATACTTGCAGAGTGGTCATCCCCGCTTCGTAAACATAAGTGCCAGAAACTTCAACTTGAAATTGCAAATACTCTTATTTCTTGAAGTTTGTGCAACCAAAGGCTTCACATATATAACGCTTATTCATATCCTAACTATTCACATTTCAATTAAACCATTTAAACCTCGACAATTCAGAGAATATATAAATGGAATCGGACACCTATCCTTGTACTGTTTTAGTTTTGGAACGTCCTCCTTACCGAGTAAACGGACAGTGCGTATTCCAGCCATAAACAGTAAAAGTACATCGCTTTTTGCTATGTCATTCTACACAAAAATAGCGGACCGATTGCCGATTGGACAGGATCTTTAACGATGGAGTAACCATTGTGAGGTGAGGTGGGGTGAGTTGGGGTTTCACGCCGCTTTCAAGATTATTTCACTTATATCGTGGCTGCTAGTATTATTGCAGGGAGAAAGCCCGCAACACTATAGTGGCTATGCATTGCGGTGAAACCTGCGAGCATCGGCTGGAACATGGGTGGTACTGCGCCGAATTTCAGTGTAGCATTGCACCCAAACCTGACTGCGTGTAGAACAGTTCTCTACTGCAGACAAAGTTGCCGAGCCCCTGGCGGGATTCGAACCACGGACCTCCTGATCCGAAGCCGAACGCGCTAACCACTGCGTTAACCCGCCTCCGTTTAGTCATGTTTCCAAATAACAAAATGCACTTCTACAGATCATGGCAGACATGTGAATCAAGTTAAGTGAAGCAAAAGTGTCGAGTACAGGGGATATTCTCAGAAAAAAATGACTTTGACCGAGTATCGTTTCGATGGAAACGGCCAAAAAACTCGTAAGATTTAACCCTCAGGACTCTTACGATTATCTGATATTCAAATAATTTCTGAAACTAAAAGTCATTTCTTAAATTTGCAAATCAAAAGTTCAGATTTGATAAGGCAAGATGAAACAAATTGTGAAATAAGAAATCAATTGACACTTTCAATTTTATTTCGATAATCCTTCACCAAGTCAAAGAGGCTTAGTCGAGTTAACCAATGGTTTCAATCTCGTCCGTCTCACCAAGGTAATACCGCAGGTACTCGGTGTCTCTGCTATGACGCCTTTGTCGCACGCCCGGCTGGGTCGGTTCAGCTTGATCGGCGCACGAGTCTCCGGGGCAGCTTGTCGCACACATTGTGAAATTGCATTCAAACTTAATGAAAGGGTCATCGTGCATGTTGAAGATCTTGAAGTAAGGGCTGGTACTGTTTAGTCCAGCACTTTCAAATCCCTCGTCTTTGTCGAACACTATTCCATCTCCGCATCCTGCTCGGATGATGGCGAACCTCTGTCCAGATTTGACTCCGATAGCATCGCATCCCACCGGTCTGATGCCGCCCGCCTCGTTTTTCTGACCGGCGGACACAGCCCTGAGTCTGACCATCCTCCCCAAGGGCAGCTGGTACACCTGCCTGTCCAGTACGTCCAAGATACGAAGGGTGACCGAAGACTGGGCGTCCTGTGCTTGGTAGGTCTGGATCACCTGAGGAGCGATCAGGGTGTCGTCGACTTGTTGGTCGGCGCTTTCGTCACTACCAGAGGCGTCGAATGTGCAGGTAACCTGTAATTACACGTGCATCGAACAAATGTATTTCAACGAGTTTCATCAGCGCATTTGTCCTACAACAACCAGATATCCATGCCAATTGCATCTTAGCACCCAATGAAATTACTTTCTGTTAAGGTTAGACACCGCATCGAGGGAATTACGGAATATAACCCGAAATGAAATCGATTTTTTTTTATTACCTCTTGGTTCAGTTCAACATAAGTTATTGCACACACAATGACATCTACCCCATATTTGATAATGACAATGGTATGATCAACGTTACACACTTACTTTCACCACATGATTCATATACTAAATTTTTATTGGAAAATGTAGACGAAAACACAGAACGGGTCAACAAAACGCAACGCCCATGAGTTGCACGTTCACTCAGAGCATGTGCGTCTCGCACGACCAGGTATTCACTGTTCTAAGCGATAGCCTTTCATTGCTGTTGTCTAACGCGACATGGATCTTACACAATCTGACGATGGTTTAATAGAGGCCTCGCAAGAATTTACTGAAGAACAAAGATCAACTCATAATGGAGCGAACAGGTCACAGATCTGCAACAGGTATTTACCAATCATTCCTGATGCACCTCCAACGGACTACGTTAAAATCTAAATAATGGAAACACATTTTTCGGAAGTGTAAATATTCTTTACAGGTTTCATAACCATCTGAACAATTTTTATAAAAACGATAAACAAGCGTGTGACTACCCTGACTAATGTCCATGTAGACAAATGTAGAGTTTCAATTTTTAATGTGATTCAAGTGTACTTTTAAGTGAAGAGCAGATGAAAGCCGTCAATGAAGTTCTTGACGGCACCAATCCAAACTCCACGGCTGGAGCAACAACCAACGTCAGCCCCGAGAAAACTGAAGGCATCGACTCGGATACATTGTGTTGTGAATCTAAAAATGTAATTAAATGTTACAGAAAATGGACATGACTATCAATGTCCGCCTGAATAAAACTTTGGACTTGTTTTTGTTGTTTTTGTGGAAGTAATTACATGAACTGATGTACAAAGTCATCGATGTTTCTTCAGAATAATGAAATGAGGTTATTTGTGACAAGGGTAGTTATTTGAGGTCGGTTATTTAAAATATGAACAATAGAAACATTCTCACAGAGGGAATTTTCAAATATTGACTCGAGGCGAAGCCGAGAGACAATATTTGAAAATTCCCGATGTATAATTTTCGAGGGAAGATATCAAGTCCAAGGCGAAGCCGAGGACGTAAGGTATCTGACAGAGATTAACTTCTAAAATGAATATCCACCTCAAATAACTACTTCATGTCACAGATAACTCCCTTGGCACTCAAAAATACCCGGGGTTAAGGTTGGTTATTAAGAAAAAAATGAAATAGAAATAACCACCCCTAGTGGTGTAATTAACATTATTAGCAATATGAAGACTTTAGTTTCAAGATATTTGCTTCAAGCTCTGAGCAAGACATTTCAATGGCTAAATTAGCTACTTGCATTTCATAGTTAGGAATATCGAACTACGCGACAGGCAACTGGCATGGACATAAGGTATAGCAAGACGAACTACGTGACAGGCAACTGCCATGGCAATAAGGTATAGCAAGATGCTGAAGGAGCAGGATGCTGCTAAACTGAAACGTTATCCTTACATAGCAACGATTGAGAAAGTCTCTGAAATGGGAATGTAACTTTAGACATTTAAGCATGAGAAGTAAATTACGAAATAAATTTTATCCTAATTCAACCACAGATTTAACCCAAGGACGTAGGTATATATAAATACTTGCTTAACCTTACAAATCGAAACCAAGTTCTGTAAAGAATAAGGCCCATTACATAGACTTCAAATTAATTTTATCCTGATGGAACAAACAGTCCCCGAATTTCAAATCAACTTCACATAATGAGCGTGAAGAACAAATTGTTATAATTAACCCAGTCCTGGAAATCTAACTTAAAATGTCAAAGATATCCATTTACGTCCCTTTAAGGGTGTTCATGCCTACGATAGAATGGGATAGCTATATAGCATTACTATTCTACAGCTAATTTATACTTCCTGCACATCCAAATCTTTATAAAAAGGGTGATGAACAAATATATCCCAAGAAAAGACTCATTTGTCCGTTCTTTTGGAAATCGACTCCTATCGACAATTATATAGCCTTAACGCTTAAAGAGAAATATAAAACAGACCCGATTTACCCATGCGTAAGCATTTCAGACACCAAGAGCAGGGATTGGCTACCGGAAGACTGGGGGAGATCGTGTTTGACATTATAAATGCAATAATGTAAGAATACAAAACCGAACTTCGAATCAATAATCTATGCACAATACTTATTTGAATGCCTATATCCCCAATTATCGTCCATGTAGGGATACCATGTTAGCGTGGGGCCAACAATTTGTACCCAAGGGGCTAAAATTTCCAAAACCGCCAATCTGGCAGGAGTCACGGTAAACGTAAATGGCGTCAACACCTCTCGTTTCAATGAGAAATGGCGTCTGCGCATGTCCGGTAAGAAAAGTGTTCTCGAATGAAATAGATCTAAAACATTTTTTTCACGAGAGGTAAATTTGGTGAGGGATTCTAAAGTTAAGCCGGGACACCCTTTAGTTCATAAATGAAAGTCATAAAAAGCACGAGTTAGTATCCTACCTGGTACTCCCGTGTGTGTTTGTGAACTACCGCCCCCTTCTCTCCCCAGGACACCTTCACCAAGATAACATACACCTTGGACTTCTCTCGTTGGTTGAACACGCACGTCTTAGTTTCATCGCCCGTGTAGGCCACATCAAGCTTGTAGTTCACGTCATCGTTGTCCAGATTATCAAAGAGGAAGGTCTTCCCGCCCTTACAGACTGCTCTGAAGTCTGCGTCAACGTCTGCGATTCCTTTGATCCAGGCTGGCTGACCAACAGCACTGCCACAGTGAGGAATAACCTTCAGGATCTTCTCGTCTGTCCGTGGCAAGCAATGGGTCACGGAGGAGGAGCCGATGTAAGCAAAGTCTCCGGCTTTGAAGAAATCAATGGATACCGAGTCATTACTGAAAACGCAGGTGTCATCTAGTTTTCCATCCATAAACAACTCTGCTTCAGCCGGCGTCGTGGAGATAACGATTCGCGACTGGTACTTGTCCTTGCATTTCAGAAGTGCAATTATGTCGAAATCTTGGGGGACGAATTCAAGTTTGTTACTGTTCTCCCCGCATCTCTGCCAAAGGTAATCCTGAAAGACTACCGATTTACCAAGATTGAAGTCTGGAAAGGGTTTAGTGAGGATAGGGGTAGCGCTTATTGGTTTAGGGCAGATGAAATCCAAGTCTGCGATTTTTCTGTTATCTTTCGTGTAAAAACCAACGGTTACTTTGTACTGAGCAGCCTCCTCCTTCAATACGCATCGCTCACTGGTGTTTCCACCGTACCAGACTTGTATGATTTTCGGCAGTGGATAAGTTGCTACGAATCTGTCAGTACCTCCAGCACAAACGGGCTTGAGAACCAGCATACCATGTAAAGGATGCACTTTGCCGGACACTGTCAATGACGAAGGGGTTTTTGCATCTCCAGAACAATGGATGTAACCGGCGTCAATGTTTATTACCGGGAGAGCCCCCTCTGTGGACAACCAGAGGAGTAGCTGGAACAAATTGAAACAATATTTCAAGTGAAGAAACAAATATACCAACGATGTTGCAGAATAAAATTAAACATTAACAGAATACCTTCCAATACTTCTAAAACAATATATATTTATACCATTGGCCCTTTCTTAAGCCAGCACTAGAGATTTGACAAGAGGCCTTGCCGCATTTCCTGTACTGTGCTTGTCAAGGTTGCTGCAACGGATCGAGATAGTCTAATTGAAATGCGAACTTTTTCAAAAATACGAACTTTGACTTGGTAGCGAGGTTAAAATAGCAATTAATAGAAACTGGTGCAATCTAAAGCCATGCGGGGAGATATCGGGACTCGTCCGTTACGCCTCGTGGCATATTAGTGGAAACTTAAAGTGACGGTATATGTTTCATGAATTTTGTATGAGGCTCAAACAGAGCAAATTCATATCAGCCGACTTAAGTTCAAATCGCTTATCTAAAGTAGTATCGCTATCTTGTCAATCCCAAAATTATGACAATTCCTTGGTTTTCATCAGAACATTTATATGGCCGTTTTAAATTTGTCAAAATTCTGCATCCCATCGACTTGTTTATTGGTTAAATGACCAATACAAACCTAAATTACCGGCTTTGTCTGCTGGATAAAAGTTTCGAAAATTACGTTTGATTCATTGGCGTGCGCCATTGTCCGGTTTTCGATCATTAATCACGACTTTTTTTGATATACTAGATGATAACCATTGGGATATTAAATTTCAGAAACAACCGCTACTTGATGAAATAACATTAATGCAGTTGACCCCAACAACATACTCTGCCCTTTTACACAGGTCACTTCAAAATATTGGAGGTCGCTACCCACTCCCATTTTACGTTTACCAGGCGTCAACATTTTTCACAATTCCTTCAAAAAGCTGATTTGGCTTTCCAGTTCAACATGTTTTCTTTTACTTATTCAATGTCTTTTTATAAAACATTTGCAAGCCTTAAATAACGTGTTGGAGGTTGAACGTTAGTTCAAACTATTGGAGGGCATCTTCACTTTCTAATGTCTGGAGACAGTTCGGGGGCAACATGGAACTAATGTTTACAAACTAAAGAAGAGACTTGTATTTATGTAAGAAACCATCCACGACATCACCGCGTTTGCGATAACTTTGGAGAACGTGCTTTCATAAACGACCCACAAAGTTATTTCTTAATAGCCACAAAGTGAGCACAGCTCAATTAATCATACCCCGGACAACGCTTCCGATTATAGTCACAGAAGATTCTGGGTAAATTATGTATCAAGTCGCATTTATATTAGAAACAAATTATTCATACATAGTCTTCGGGAAAACATATCGAGGGACCATGATACATCCATGATGCTCAGTCATGTCTCCATGAAAGCCATAATATTAAAAAACAAGACTTATAACCCAAGATAGACATTTTATATATCAAATAGGTAAAGCTTGAAACCTATGAATTAGGCTGTATATTTAAATATATAGTCAGGTAAATAGTCGACTGAACTTACGTAAATTATGCGAATATATAGGGACTGAAATTAAAACACATCGTGTAAAACGTGTCAAACTGAGGCGTTCGAACGCTTAGTGTCCGAAAAAATGACTATTTTGAGGTTTGTTACAGGGACCGAAAAAAGCATGGGCAAATCTACAGAGTTTTTTTTTTATGTGACACGTTGTTGCATGCGGATTAAAGGGGGCACAGAAATGTTGGGAGTCAAATATGTCAAATTTCAAAAGTGTTATTTTATCGAGAAGTAGGGTTTTTTCAGAAACTCTGAATCCATAGGCTTATCAGTTCAGTATAGCGACATTCGTGTAAAAGTCAGTGGCTCGCGCCAATTTCTCAAACGTTATTTTGGAAACATTTACAGCAGGCACAAAAACAAACATACTATTATACATGTAATACACAATGTATACTTGTTACCATTTGGAGAGCAGTTTTCCGAGTATCATTAAATAAAATGTTGGCTTTTGAGATAAAGATGCGAGTTTACATTCTCTCCCAACAGATGTATAGTTCCGTCTTAAATTCCTATACCCCCTCTGTCCTAATACGAGGGTCTCTTGAGCTAGAAATGTAGAAATCTGATTGCACAACTAACTCTAATTGCATCCAATCAGCAATGCCGTTTCAAAAGGTATCATTTAAATCGTCTTAATTATTTCCGTACGCTTTCCAAAAGCTAAACTTAAATCGAATATATGCACCTTGCACTTTAAGTCTTCTTTACAGAACACATAAGCCTAAAATTTGCGACTGCATCATTGCTTAGGCCTGTTTGATAAAAAAAATATGTTATTCATGCATTCGGCGTTTGCATTGGCTGAAATATTGCCAGGTAGTTTAAGTTACAATATTGCGCCGGTAGGGTAAACTGTCGGAAGCCCGAGAAACATTCGTGTTAAGACAAAGGTTGTATAGGAATTTATGACGGAGCTAACTGTTGGGAGAGAAGGACAAGTTTAGGGAGGCGATTGTAACTATTCTAATGGTCATAAAAAGGTATTTTGGTCCTTAAAGCCAAATGAAAAATCAGAAACATAGCGTAACTCTATTGTTACGAGTGAAACAATTCTGTTTAAGGAACCGCGATGAATGACTGACTGTAACAAACAAAAGGACATCATCATGTCGTGTTTGCATGCAAGATGAGGGGTTTAACGCCGCTTTCATGAACATTTCACTTCTATTGCGGCTGCTAGAATTATTGCATGGTGAAAGCCCGCAACACCATTGTAGCTATGCATTGCGGTGAAACCTGCGAACTAGCGAGCCATGGTTGGTACTGCACTGAAATTCAGTGTAGCATTGAACCCAAACCTGCGTGTAGAATAGTTCTCCAATGCAGACAAAATTGCCAATTCGAACAACGGACCTTTTGATCGGAAGTCAAACGCGCTAACCACTGTGCTATCCCGACCCGTTGTCACATGTGACAGTACAGGTCGCATAATATTCCAACAGTCTAAGGATTGTGAGCGTATAAAATGTATTGAAGAAGCGGCAATATAAAGGGTTTTTATGAAGAGCCAAGGTATTACGGAATAGCGAAAAATCACACGAATTCTTGTTCTAACAAGAACTGACAAAGGAGGACTTTCTATCATTCCCCAGAATTCATTTAAATGACAGAGAAAATAGACCCCCGATTTTTTAAAAAACAAGATGGGCAATATATAGAAGTGGGGGAAAAAACAGATATTTATAAACAAAGAAACATTCAAATAGTTAGAATATTTAATTAAAGCAATAAATACCGATTAAAATGTGATGGAAAAAAATAAATACAGACAGCCTATTTTTAAAATAAAATCAACAAACAGTGGCGGATGCAAGGGGGGGAGGGGGGTTTCAGGGGATTCAAGTCAATAAAAAATGAATAGTAAACCATTTATAACGTAACACATAGCCCATAGCATGTTAGCGGAGCTCGAAATAAATAGCAATACATATCGATTAAAACGCGATGGGGTAACGTGCAGACAGCTTTCATATAAAACCAACACATACAAAGCTTACCTTAGCAAGAGCAAACAAGGACACTTGAAAACGCATGTTGATGAAACTAGAAGTTACAATAACCCTTCTCAACAACCCCTTGATAAAAGAACGCCCGACCACTTTACATGTGGAGAAAGCATGCGCGAAGCTGATATAGGCAGTTTATGTTGCGTTCGGGCGATGTGACCGGAGCGAGAAAAGCATGTGCTTCAACAACAAAAAAGTTCTATATTTAGTTACTCGTGATCGTTCTGTGATGTCATGTGATTGCCCTTTATTTACCATGCTAAATTTTTTATACAACTCGTATAAGCAATTGTTTAATAAGTAGAATACACAGGGAAATTGCTTAAATTAAATTAAATTATTTGTAGCCCAGACGACAATACGCCGGGGAATCAACGAAGTTAAGCCGCGGTCTATCGACGTTGAAATGACGCTGCAATATCGGATTTTACATTCGCGGTAACGTCGAAATCCGAAGTTATTTCGACTGCGGTTGAACGTCGAAGTTATGGCGTCGCACAAACGTTGAGCCGGAGAAGACGTTAGATTGTAGTCGGGAGTTAGAGAAGGGTACCGACGTTGTTACTTTCTCCAATAAGCGCCTGGCCTGTAGTATCATAAGCGGGGTCAATGATAGTTGAGAAAGTAAACGCCGGGCCTGTAAGAAGCGTTGGGTCTCTAATAAGCGCCATTTCTAAACTATGAATTAATGCTCCCATAGTGAACATTATACACTTTCGATTTTCTATTAAAGAAATGAGCCGTGTCTCCATCAAGCGCCGGGTCAAGGGGTCAAGAGGTGCTGAAAATTAACCAACGGTCACCTTTTTTGGGAACTACGATATACCATTTGTTGGTTTTAAGATGCAGAATGTCGACGCTAATTTGCTTAAAGAGCCACTCCATGATTTTCATAACATATTATTTACCTTTGATACGAACCTAAATGTCATATGTGGACTTTTTATGTCCAAAAGACATATATAAGACAAATATACTGGTTTTCCATGAAAATCTAAAAAAAAGCCTTATAAATGCACAGAGGTGTAGATATCACGTCCACTTTACATGGATACTAGTTATATATATGGCATATATGACTTCAACAACTCACGGAGTGGCTCTTTAAGGCTTACAATGGACATCGATATTATGATAAACATTATAGCTAGACTAGAGCAACATGCTATTTTAGCACAATTTCGCGTACTTTAGGGAGGGGTCTCTTCGAACCCCAACAACAGTTAGGTAACACCGCCAGTATTGACCGTTCAATGCAACAGTTGAACAACTCGCTTGTTTAGGCTCGACATAAATCGAAGTCCAACTAGCGCTGGTAAATTTGTAACATGCAATACCCGTCTGTTGGGTGCTAATTTGCACAGCTGAATGCAATTAGAGATACATGCCACATAGTCAACAAATGTAACATGGCTATATTTGCGATGACCCTATCTGAAATAGTACAAATTCTTATGCTTTTTCTGATCGTCACTTGCGGGATTCGAACCCTACGAAAAACTTTTTTAAAAATCACAAATGATGCACAGTTTTCGGAAACAGGCCTCTCTGATTATATAACCCCGACCTTGTCACACCCGACATTTACACGTGCATCGAGCCTCAGGGGGTCATCTCAAATTGTCTATTTGATTAAAGAGCAACTCCGTGATTTTCATAACATATTATTTACCTTTGATACGAACCTAAATGTTATATGTGGTGATATAAGATCAAAACATCTTAACTTTTCATGACCAAAAGACATATACATGACAAATACTGGTTTTCCATTAAATTCTAAAAACAGCCTTATAAATGCACAGAGGTGTAGATTTCACGTCCATTATACATGGATACTAGTTATATAACCTAACAAAAACTGTCAACTCCTAACTGCCCTCCTGGCTGTTTAAGATAAGTCTCCAAAATTACGTTTGACTATTTGACGCGCGCCACTGTCGGTTTTCGATCATAATTGCGACGTTTTACCTTCATATTGTCACTGTAAAAAAACAAACAATAAGTTTTAAAATGTTTCTTTTTAGATACAGTCGATACTTCGCGATCAAATGACACCATTGATTAAGTTTGGCATAAATGACTCCAACATCTCACGGAGTGGCTCTTTAATAATCTATCTTTCTACCATTTTTATTGAGTCAAGATTCAACTCATAGAAGGACACATCTTCGCTTAATTTTGAAAATTCGAAAAGACTATGATTATTAGACCAAACATGGAAAATTTTACTCCTACTAGGGTTTTGTAATGTACATGTCCCTCTCCTTGATTGATTCTTGACAGCGGTGAAGGGGTGTTTACGTAAAATTTTACAAATTTTTAGCAGATAATTGAAGACCGTTTGAGATTCATGTTCTGGGAATTTTAAAAATCAGGGTACCCTTCTAACCAAATGTTCCTCCTAAAAGAGGCTGATATACCGGCTACTGTAAGCCAATTTTTTGTAGGGGAAATGACATGACAAAGGGCGCTGTATTTGACTAATTTTACAAAATTATAAAAACAAGCTATATCTTATGATAGAATATCCACACATTTACAGGTGATTTAAGAAGAGACTAATCGACAATGTCTTTTGATGCCCTAGCTTGGCTTTTCACGCTCATATCGCCCATGAATGACTTCACTTCTCTTTTTTTTTACCGAGTGTGCGCTCTCATTTATCTAGTTGTAACATCTAAATGAAGCAAAATGTCACCTTGAATTTCGTTTCCACAAAAATACCCCGAAAGAACTGTGTTTATAAAACCTCTTTTGAAATGTCACACAATCATGCCATACAGTTTCTAGACATATGTAGGCTAATGATGTCTTGAATATGTATCTCATCATAACGTTCGTTGACCTGTTTAATGAAAATAACTCCAAAATCAGATTTCGGAATCTACTTTAGCATGGGCATTGCAAGTTAAGGTATAAAATATTATGTTATTAGAAGCGTTACCATAGATTAACGAGCCACTCCGTGAGTTGTTGGAGTCATATATGCCAAACTTTATCAATGGTGTCATTTGATCGCGAAGTATCGACTGTTCCCTAAAAGACACATTATAGAGCTTATTGGGGTTTTTTACAGTAACAATATGAAGGTAGAACGTCGCAAATATGATCGAAAACCGGACAGTGGCGCGCGTCAAATAGTAAAACGAAATTTTGGAGACTTATCTAAAACAGCCAGGAGGGCAGTTAGGAATTTATAGTATTTGTTAGGTTATTTAACTAGTATCCATGTATATTGGACGTGATATCTACACCTCTGTGCGTTTATAAGGATGTTTTTATATTTTCATTGAAAACCAGTATAATTAATTTGTCATATAGGCCTATATTTGTCTTCTGGACATGAAAAGTTAAGATGTTTTGATTTAATATCACCACATATGACATTTAGGTTCGTATCAAAGATAAATAATATGTTATGAAAATCACGGAGTGGCTCTTTAATATTTCTTGTGAAAATCATGATGAATTTCAATTCTTTTTTAGAAACAAATTATGATGTAGACCTCAATATTAGTCAGATTTTTTCTATGTCATCATTATTATACTTTATCACTCAAATTTAAAGTTTTCATCACATGATACGAACGAGCTAGCACTCAGGTTCACAATTTCCTTATAAAAGGATGCTTGGTACTTGATTCTATTTATAGACCACCTGGTGCCTTGCTTCCTGAAAATATAAGGGAAGTAACTCTACTTTGAGAAAGACCATCCACCGAGCTTGTTATTATGAAACTGGCATGGGATAAAAATGCGACTTGAAAATTCTCTACAAAAGTTTGACATTGAAGGTTTGAAAAAAACGTTCAAACGAACATTTTGAAGACAGTAGCAACAGAACTTTAAGTTGAATTTGGGTTCTTTGGACTTCGGAAAGAACATTTGTAAACTTTGACCTTTACGACGATTGTGGACAATGGAATAGACAAAGTTCGGAAAAAGTTTCTCGGAAGTTTAGATCGACGCTTAATCGTTCTGATTGACTAGGTTCGTATAATTTTTCATTGATTGAACAGTGTTTTATTATAATCATGATATGATCTTCATTATATAGTTCCATATTTACATTTTAATACTTCTTGAATTCATTTAAATCAAATGAAACAGTTTAGATGGCTTTGGATAGAGATCTTTGAGGTTCGAATCCTAACTAAGGATCATTTAGGTGTTTTTTTAAAAATAATTGTAATTTCAGGATAATGAAATCAATTGATTGCTTATTCCAGTCAATTAAATCATTGTTTCAACTTATACTTCTGCAGTCTTCTGCCAGAATATCATTATCAACAGACAGACCTAGAAGTATTTTTAACATTTTTAACCGCAATTTTTAATATTGCCAATTTGCAAATTTGATTCTTTCTCTTAGTTAGCATTTTATTCAATGCAATTGACCTTTCGTGGTATGTTTTTAGCTCATCAAGCCTGTAATGCTAGAAGGACTTGTGGCATAGCTGTTGCCCATCGTTCGTTGCTTGCAAACATTTCAGATTTTCTCTTCTAGAACTGTTGCATTCATCAAATCTGAAATTTTGTAGGGAGGTATCTTGGCCCTCGGGGATCAAAGTTTGTAGACTTGGGAATAACCATCCTCAAATATGTGTGTGTAAGGTTTTTAACTTCTCTGAAGAAATCAGTTAACATAGGAAGCTCAAATTTGTGGAATTACGTCTTTGTTACAAGGACACTTTTAAAAAGAGCCACTCAGTGAGTTGTTGGAGTCATACATACCAAACTTAATCAATAGTGTCATTTGATCGCGAAGTATCTACTGTTACCAAAAAGAAACATTTTAAAGCTAATTTGTATTGTACAGTGACAATATGAAGGTAGAATGTCGCAATGATGATCGAAAACTGGACAGGGGTGCGCATCAAATAGTCAAACGTAATTTTGGAGACTTATCTAAAACAGCCAGGAGGGCAGTTAGGAGTTGATATTGTTTGTTATGTTATATGACTAGTATCCATATATATTGGATGTGTTATCTACACCTCTGTGCATTTATGAGGCTGTTTGTAGATTTTCATGGAAAACCAGTATGTGTCATATATATGACTGGACATGAAAGTTAAGATGTTTTGATTTTTTATCACCACATATGACATTAAGGTTCTAATCAAAGGTAAATAATATGTTATGAAAATCATGGAGTGGCTCTTCAAGTTGGTAGATTTGCATGTGGTAGGTGTTGTCAGATGAGACATGTGCATCATGCCCTTAGTGCCGATACAATAATCCCGATTTCTGTTTTATGAGGCGAGACGATATCATTGAAGTATTGCCAAGGAATCTGAGAGACTATTATTAACACAATACCATGCTTGCAATACATCATACGTGTCCCGAAACTCTACAGAATTAGAAGAAGAATAGAGTAGATAATAGATAACATTAATTCTTACATACAAGCCTGTCATTAATATGAAATCACAAAATCAAACAGACTGTGAAATTGCAGATAGAATATCAGAAATATAATAGTTTTCTTTTAATCTAATCATTGTTAAACTCTAAAATATAATAAGAACAAAATTTTGTCAGTTTATTAAGTTTGAAACATTATGTAAGAAATATCGGAATGTATTGTCTTATGTGGCGATTAATCAATATATCTTGGATTCCCATGATATATATATAAATCCTGATACATTGTCTAGTTACGTTTTTTATCAATGCACTTGTATAGCATAGTAGACAATGCAAACAATGATACTATCGATGAATTGTTACACAACCCATGGTACGCTATTTCCAACCAATGCTTGCAGGTTTCACCGCATTGCATAACCAGAATGGTGTTGAAGGCTTTCTCCCTGCTATAATACTAGCAGCCTGGATATATAAGTGAAACATTCTTGAAAGCAGCCTTAGACTGTGTTTCATCTCACCTTGGTATCTGGATTTGGAGAGATGTTACTATTGTAGGCATAAAGATGGCCGCACTTTTGTTTTCTCCATTTGACATCAATAAAGTATATCATGCTTAAACTTTCAAGGAGCATATTTGAATAAAAATAATAATAATATGTCCATTTATATAGCACTAAACTACAAGATGACGTGCTCGTAGCGCATACAAGAGTCATGGATCATTATTACCCTGGTCTAACCCAAGCTGCCTATTAAGCGCTTAAAGGTCACCTCCAACACAATCTACACCAGGTACCCAATTAGTCCTGCTGGGTGAACAGAAGCACATTTTGAATAAAGTCCCTTGCTTAAGGAGACACCACAAGTTTCTCAGCTCGTGTCTCAGTGTGGGGCAGGGATAACCCTTGAACTCTCAGTCAATACAGCAACGATCGAGTAACCAACCCTTCCGGGGAGCCACGCCAGATGTTGCTGAACTTCACTGATAGCGGTCAACTGAGCTACCCACAGGACCACGTGTCCCAAAAATAAACAAAAATATGAAATAATATACAAAAATACGAAAATTTATTAGAATTTTTTTTTAGACTTTATTAGAATACGAAGACTGATGACACAGGTCAAGTACCTGTTGTGTGATGCGAGTTGAACCTGACATGTACTCTGTGGAGCTGTCAGGCAGGTGTAAATACCTAGAGATAAGTCTTTGTGCCACAGCTGGCATCCTGACAACTCATAGACTGTCCTTAAGTCTTGGATGATAACCTTCTTGTAGGTACCTTGAACAAGACACTGGCGTGAATGGTTCACCCCCATAATTCAGACACCCCAAAAGTCAGACGTCCCATTAGTCAGACGAATCTGTCAGGCGTGACTGTGGTACCATCCAGGTGTTACCCATTGATATAATGGACCCATAGACTAACGAGATAGATGCATTGAGATAAACAAGATTATTACTTTTTCGAAGTGATGGCGAGCGCTATGTATGTCTATAAGAGTAAATAAAATTTACATATGATAATGTATGTTTTTTATCAGTTGAGATTATGCTGAGGATAAGTGTTATTTTTTTGTTACACGTTAGGTTTTGATCCCACATGTTTTAACAATAAATCAGGTTGTTCAATTTTCAAAGTGATAATGTACTTATTATAGATAGTTAGTATTATTTTGTTTTCACAAGTTCGGCTTTCATCACACTTTCAAAAGTTAAATTTCACTTCATGACATTTATTGAGTTACTCACTAACTTGCACATAATGTTTGACCAGCATAAAGAAATAGTATATAAATATCTGGTACAGTTGTCAGTATTTACACCATTCACACCATTTTGATACCTGGCGATCAACAGATAGATGTTATGTATGTATGTATGTATGTATAAGAAAAAACATAATAGAATGTTTTGTGAGCAGTCACTTATTTAAGAAATAGAGTAGCCTCAACCATCATGTGTATTGCAATAAAGTATAGTTTTGCCCTGAACTATTATAGTTAAAGTACGAGGCCGAAGGCCGAGTGGTTTGACGTTAATAATAGTTCAGGGCAAAACTATACTTTATTGCAAAACACATGATGGTTAAGGCTACTCTATTTCTTTTCTAGCATGTTGATTTCAACTCGTGTAAATTATATTTCAGCCAAAGTAAACTTAAATGAGATTAATCGAATTTGGCAGTGACTTGAGCATGCTCGACTAGGGCCGTAACTAGTGACGTCATAACGTTATTGTTGTTGACGTCATGGACCATTGTTTCGTGACGTCATTCAAAAAATATACTTTATTGCGGAATAAAGGATAGGCGGCGCCTTTGATCTTTACCGAAACAATGCTAGAATTAAAAATAATGCTGATGTTTCCATTGCCAGTAATGAGCCCTATTTGCCAAACATTGGCAGGTAGTCAGACTTAGCTTGGCGGTAAGCCATGTTTTAAACAACTTAATTTGCAGACACACCCACCCACGATGGCCTACTTGGGGTGAACATGTTAGAAAGAAAACTGTGAAACTTTATTTTAAATAAATATAATCCAAGATGTTTGCTAAGACATCATCTTTTTCTTCCTTATCATATTCATCATGGTCATATTTTTATAGTGTTTGCATATATACCAATCATAATTTTTGTCATAATTGTCATCATCTTCTTTAGTGGTCATTAATTGTATGATCCATCACTGTCCTCTATCAACCTTATTAATGGCATCATATTTGAATTCATCAACGTCATCACTGTTTCAAGAATGGTTATTATGATGAAACTTTTTTCAGAGTCATCATTATTTTCAACTATTTTACACTAACATCTTTTCACTAAAATCTTATCAACAGTATTATTTATCTTCATTATCATCATCGTCACCAAAGTCATCATTATTTTCAACTATTTTACACTAACATCTTTTCACTAACATCTTATCAACAGTATTATTTATCTTCATTATCATCATCTTCACTAAAGTCAGCATATTTTCATTACCATCATCATTAAGATCATTAAAATGTAATCAACATTATAACAATAATCATAAATGTCATCTTCATTGATATCAGGGTCATCATCGTAGTCATAAACTTCATCAGATTATTTCCATCCAAGTCATCATTGTCATTAGCACCACAAAGGTATCAATCTCATTCTAATCATCATTATCCTCAACATGAATACAATGATAATCAATGTCATCATAGTCATCACCATCTTCACATCTACATATTGGCAGTAATCGCATTATCCCTTTCTCCATCTTTAGAAATTTTCTTTAGAAACTCTTCATTATCATCATCATCATCATCATCATCATTGTCATCATCATAATCATCATCATCATCATCATCATCATCATCATCATCATTGTCATCATCATAATCATCATCATCATTATCATCATCATTATCATCATCATTATCATCATTGCCAATGTCATCATCATTGTCATCATCATTATTATCGATGTCATCATCGATGTCATTCTGTTTCATCAGCGTATATGAATCTGCAGATCTGCTTCCATTGCCCTGATCTTTTCGAGTCCTAAATACCCCGTTACGCAAGTTATTTGTCAATCCAATGAAATAGTGGCACAATTAGCTTCAACCTCTTGTATAACAACATTTTATTGCAAATAATTAAACACTAATTACCATAGCCATGAAGAACCAGCTGTTGGCAATACGAGGCATACTAATGGCGCAAAGAAGATCAGGGTATTCGGTCACTAGTGGGATGCGACCTGTTAATTAAAAAATGCTGATTGGGCAGGAATTGATTATCATAAAAAGTTTCTAAAAATAAATGCATGTCCCTGAATAGCTAACCTCAGCAAGCATCTCAACTGTTATAAACATGTAAAACCTCCAGTTTTCTGTCTGTATCAGACACTAATGAAAGCCACATGAAGAGAATTAATATTGTAAGTAGAAACAAGGAGATGATCAAATCATCAGGATTATGATGTAGCTGATGTCAGCCCCTGAAGAGGAGAGCGTGCACTGTTTTGCAATTGTGGCAGAGTGATGATGATATAGCATTCCTGCTGGCTTTGGCCAGATATATTATATATATCTCTTTGACTGAATTGGTAGAGTGTGTGACTCTCACCCGGAGGTCATAGGTTTGAATCCCACTCAGGAGGCGTTCTAACAATCACTTCTGTAAAATGAATTCCCATGTGGGTATAAAAGTAACACTTGTATCTCATCTTATATTTTTAGTTGATAATTGCAATGAGTGAGTCAATAACTGGGATGACAGGGTGCATTTATGTATGCTAAGAACAATGATGCTCTAGGGTTTTATGTAAGAATTTGATTAATAATATAACGGTATAATGTCCATTGGCTTGAAAAAAAATATTTTGTCTGAATTAAAAAATATCATCTGATCAAGTACAATGTATGGTATAATGTCATGGATATGTTTTCACAGACTAGTTATTTTCTATAAATGGTACAACAGTAACCAGCCTTCAAGCCTGAAGCTTTTTTCTTATGTTTGCAAGCTTAGCTATGTTAAAAATGCCGGGCACCAAGCTTTCAGAAAATGACAGAAATCCTTTCATCTGCTACATAGAACCAATCAGAGATTTCATGCATGTGTCATGTTGCATTGCTGAGATATATAATTTATTGGTCGGATAAAATAGAAGCTCTGTCTGTATAGCCTAATTTGTACAATATAAGAAGTAGCAATATGGTGTTCTTGTAGCCTTAAGAAATCACAGCATCAAATGTAGTTGTGATGAGAATAGGATGAAGGGTCACAATTCTAAGGTTGTGAATGTTTTGAAATTTGCCAGCTTATTCTTCATATTGTGTTCATTAATTTTACCTCGGTTGCAATTACAGTGTTATGTTTATCCTATTTAAAAACAAGTTATTGAATGTTAGGGTTTAAGGAACAAGGCCCATATACATAAAGATCTCTTAGCCTGAAGTGATTTTAATTTGATGATTCGCGTTGGTCACCTTTAGCGCTATTAGAAGTTAGTAGGACCTTGAGTCCAAAACTCTGTCTTGCTATAGGTTTACATATATTCCAGACAAGATGTCTCTGACAGATATCATGGAGGATGTCGACTACAAGAGGAGGAACTTCAATCAAGACGAGGGTCTCCACCGACACCCCCTGTACCTCACAGAGACCCACTACGTCTACAACCTTGCCCGTGACGCTAGTGGGCGACTCTTTTGTAAGAAGGATAGGAATGGAGATTTCTTATGCTCTCCAAGGTAGGAAACGGGTGATTTGTTATGTTCTCTAGGTAGCAAAACTGAAATTTCTTCAATTTACCCCATTTGGGAAAAATTTCTTGGTTCTTTATCTATATGACTTATGTTCACATTTGTCGATTTTATCTAGATCATCAACTTGTAAAGCCTAAAAAAATAGGATAAACTGACAAATAGGTTTGAATTAAGCTTCGGATAAATATTGCCGTACAAGAGCCTCTGGGTTCGATACAGAACCATGCATTCAATAAACTCAAAATTACTGAAAATAAATAAAAATTAAAACAATGAAGACTACATAAGCAAGTGTAATATTTCATAAACCAAAAGTTCATTTTACTTTACAAATTCAAATTCTAAAGTTGATTACATAAAATATGGTAATATTTTATAGACAGAAATTTCATTTTGATTAAGCTGTAATGAACAAAAAAGCATGTTTCAACTTCTGTAGTTGTTAACTGTTTCAGCCCTACTGACAAAATAAAATTTCAGATACCTGAAGCAACTAGCAATGCACCGTCTTGTGTTGAACCCAGCAAGGATGCACAAGTTCAAGTTTCATGAAATTCCTCACGATCTATACCCAGCCTTGCTCACAGAGGCCATCTTCCAGAAGGAACTTCAAGCAATCACGTTCTTTGTTTCCACATGGCCCCACAAGGTCCTTGACATTCGCAGCATACTGCCGCGTGAGGATGTTTTGAAGTCAGGGTACTTGACACGACCGGTCGAAGGTCAAGGTAGCATGTCGCTAGTGGACAGTATCATCATGGGACTCCTGAACCTCAAACCATATGCTAAACTGCGGATGGTCAACTTCATTGGGTTTAAGAATGGTCAGTAACTTTTATGAACTCATCAGGTCAATAAGGCTTCAGCACTGTTGCACCCCCGAAGCTTGTGCAATTTGTAATTTTGGGACTGACCTTTCCATAAACATTTGCATGGCAGGCATTATACCCCATAATCGTTGAAATACCAAGATTAACATGTCCACACCATCTCTGCCTCCTTCAAATATTGGTTTGGCAGGCATTTTTCAAAAACCACCTAATGGCCTATAAATCTTTATAAAAATATCTCTGTGATGTGAAGATTAAAGTTTGAACTTGGACAGAGCGCTCAAATTTTTAACAAATTAACATTTGTTTAATATGGAATGTTAAGCTTGTAAATTTGTTCAAGTATCCTTATCTCTTCCAGATCGAAAGCTGTGCCGGGAACTCGCCCGATTGCCCATGCTGTGGTTGAACCCGAGTGACAGACAATCAGGCTACATTCACAGCATTCTCCGCAGAACTATCAGTAAGAGCATATTGTCTCTTATCAATAAGTTGCTGTATTATTCCCATTTTGCAATTCAAGACTCCTTGATTATGATTTATTTGAGACTTAAACGCACTAGTACACACCAGTAATTTCGACAAAGATAACCTCTTTTCAACTGTCCATAATTTTTCAGTTTTGTGCACCACTGACCATAGTTTTTTATATGTCAAAGCTGACAGCAGCTGTCTTACCATTGTCATTGTTGATTGAAGGTCATTGTTAAAGAACAATAAGTATTTCATTTCATCAATAGAAAGTTGAATGCCTATGTACTCATATACCTTAAACTAGCTAATTTGAACTTGAAAAGTGTGCAATAGTGCCTTTAACTCTTGTTGTTGATTGATTGGTTACGGTCAGGGCTTAGATCCAGGAGTTTTAACCAATCTTTGTGAAATGAAAAAATGTATGCATAAATTTCATGTAATACCTTTTAGAATTAACCCGTGTCTTTTATTTGACACCCATGGTTCACTTGTTCCATCTTATGCTTGCAGGTTTCACTGCAGTATATAGCCACAATGGTGTGGCAGGCCTTTATCCCTGCAAAAATACTCATAGCAGCAGTGTTATAAGTGAAATACTCATGAAAGTAGCGCTCTGCCCAAAATCACCTCACCTCTTTTATTTGACTTTTTTATTGCCAAGTATATGTAATGAGGTCTTGGATAAGGATTCTCTTTTTTTATTTTAGACCTTATAGCATTTACAGACATCTTGATAGTCTTTATGACTGTATGTAATTATAATAGTCTATTCATCATTTAGTTTCAAGATGACAGACTTCTAGGAATGGGAAATTTTACAATTTCAAAATTTCAAAGAGGATCATGATTAATAATCATAATTTATGATTTAATTGAAATATGGATGTGAAGCTGTAAGTGCAATTTCTATTTTCAGATCTAACCAAGGATAAAGTACAGAGGTATCTGAACAGAATAGGAGTTATCTACTCTTTGTTGGACCCCTCTTTCAAACATGGAAACAAAATCGGTACGAGGGTCCTTTGCTTTGTTTTGCATTATGATATTTCAACTCTGCCATTCATGAAAGTATAAAGAAATACATGAAAAAAAAAAAGAATTACTGGAAGACAAGAAATAAGAAAATCACTGTGTCATCAGGCACAGCTGAAAAATGTGTATAAATTATTAATTATTAGTTATTAATGATGAATAATCTCTGCAACAAATAACATAGGTATATTCAGAGATGAGAAAACATCTCTTAGTATCAATTCGGGTGACTCCAAAATTTCATTTTTGAAGATGTAATAGTTTTGGAGGAAATGTGTCCAAATTAGACAGTCATTCACACAAAATGCAATCAAACTTCAAGGGCCATGACCCTGTAAAAAATAATATTTCAGAATCATCTTTCAAGCTCGATCAAGAGTTTCAAGCTCGATCAAGAGTATCATTAGCAGTAAACACAACGAAAACTTTGCTCATCTAGGTGTAATATTTTCAAAAAAAGATGTCCCCATTGCATACCATGGAACTAGGTCCAAAAAGTGATGTTTCCATGGAAAATATAAATTCTTAAATTTAAGAGAAGGTCATTATTTTGATTGATATACACCTAACATTTTTGAGAAAATTGGCATTGCATAGCCACAATAGTGTTGCTGGCTTTCTCCCTGCAATTATGCCAGTAGCTGTGATATCAATGACATACTCTTAAAAGGTGTTGAACCCCTAATCACTTCACCTCACCTTAAGAAAATTGACCGGACGGAAGGATGGATGTAATGATATGTATCCAAATATACCCCTCCCCCCTTACTTTCTAGCAGGGGTAGAATGAAATTCAAAGTCTTCCAGATAATAAGGGGTTACTCTACTAACATTGCTGCTCCCGAGTTCTGTCTGAAGTTTGTTCACCATGATGTTTTGTATTTCATTATCTGTGACCAGGTCCATTGACGATCCTGGTGGACTGTAAGGTTACGCTTGATGATGTCCCAATTGGTCTGGCGCTACAATACGAGACTCCGTTTAGGTTTGCATGCAAGCGGCTCTGGATGGAACCAATTGTAGAGGTTGACCTTCCACCGAATGTCATCAACAAGGCCATTGACCCACGGGTAAGTATTGAACAATAGTGGAAACAAGATTGTGTCAGGGTAGTTGATGAGTGTTAAGCATGAAACCTACAAATCTGTGGATTTGCTAAGCCTTTTATGGTAATTTATTAGCCATTAAATATTGCTACGAATAAATAAATTACTTTAAAGTAAAATTGGGTCAGTATTGAACCATGGATTGGGAAAAACATGACTATGTCAGGATACTTGCACGTTGAGCTGTCAAATTGTGGATTTGCTATGCCTGGGTAATACCTTTTTTTTGCCATTAGATATCAACTGCAAATAAAACAATTGGCTTCATGTTAAATTGTAGCCAAACGACATTTGACTAATATAGTGTCATATTGTCTTTTTTTTTTTTTTGCAAGCATTGCTCACATTAAAAAATCTATTATCACATATTGAAAGAACTAATCTCCCTTTTTTTACAGTACATTTCCCACTTCGAGTTATCTGACGAGAAACTCTGCTCAGAGCTGACCAAGTTTGACCTCTTTCTTGAAGGACTGCTCCTGTTGCCAGGTTTACAAGCTCTGAGCTTGCCCAATTCCATCCATGTCCCTCTCCATGGCAACGCCGCCTACGAGCTCAACCAAACCCTTCAACAGTTGAAGCATCTGAAGAAGTTGAACTTTGCCTCCTGCACTCTCCGGGACAATCTGGATGTCCTCTTGGACAACCTCGATCTCCAGCTGCTCTACCTAAACCTCCGGGACTGTCGGCTCACATCACGTGATGTCTTGTATCTTTATGACTGGCAGCCAATCAGAGGCCTCCAGGAGCTGAATCTCAGCCGGAACAACCTCAAGGCTGTTGCCCTTCAGGTTGTAGGCTTCCTGGACAAGATGGCGCAAATAACATGCTTCTCAATCTCCTACTGCTGTTTGTCTCCCATCGCTTTGAAGCAAGTCACGCGGAAATGTCCCGAGTGTTCAGACCTGAAGGTGATTGGTCTTCAAGCCTTTACTCCTCCTCCTGTGGCCGATCTGAAGGAAATGATTGAGGACTGCGCTAACACTCCGACCCTTCAGAGGATCATAGTGCTACCAGAGGCTTATGCCTTCCCAGGCTTTAATGAAGCAACTCGACTTGCCAACAGGGAAGCTGTATTGTTCCAGTGTGGTCAGTTGTTGGACGAGATTGGTCGTCCTGATTTAGAGCTAGAATGACATCTTTCTTTATTTGTTTCATCTCAGGACGTGACACTGCCATTGAATATGTTTGTATTTGAACCATGTTGATTTTGATTATATTCATGCATGTTTGTTTTATAAGGCCATATATTCGATTCATCTTATTTGAAAAACAACATTGTCATTAAATTGTGTGCTTGCTGGGTTTTTTTGTGAGAAATTTGAAATTAATGTGAAAATCTACTACCCTTGTTCGATCTTCTGGCAGTTAGAGGCACCTTGTGAGTTGTGACCATCCATCTATGTCACTACCAAATGTCTCTTTTTGTGCTATTCAGAATGTTTTTGGTGATATATTTTTTATATGTATCGATTGCTATAATCCGTCCATCTAGAGTTTTAATCCAATAAGCTACCTTTCAACATACTCTATTCCCATTTAAACCCCTGATGATTCCTATGTATTTATTAAATTTGTCTATTTTTCTCTTGTCTTGAATGTTTCTAAAATTTACATTGTGTAAAACAAAGCCAATCCTTATTGTGTAACCTATTTTGGCCTGGCTTGTAACATATTGAGGTTTTTCTTGAATTGTGCTCTCTGATTTACAAAATATTATTTTTGGGCTGCAGGCTTATTTCAAACACAGAGTTTGCAGTGCAGTGCAGTTCCACCCATTGTTTACTTGTTCCAGCCGATTCTTGCAAGTTTCACCACAACACGTATCTACAATAGTGTTGCAGGCTTTCTCGCTGCACTTATACTAGAAGCCACTATATAAGTGAGATAATCTTGAATGTGGCATTAAACCCTAAATCACCTCACCTCATCTCAGACACAGAATATCTATAGTAAAGTAATTATCAAACAGTTGAAGGACAAAACAAAGATGGTCTTTCTGGCACGAGTTAGTGAAATTTTGTCTGCTACAAGTTTTCAAGAGATTTGTGTTGTGGATTTGTTACTGATGTCACCCCTTTTCAAGTATCTGTGGTTAATAGAAAGTTTATATATTAGCCCCAAATCCCCCTCTACTCATTCCCCTCCCTTCCCCCTCCCCACTCCCCCCCCCCCTCTTCCATATCTGCTCCTGCTCACATTCCTTCTATTGGCATGTTATTTAGAAAGCTGTCTGTATTTCCTATATCCAAAGTTTTTTTTGTGTTTTTGTTATTTTTGTCACCTACAAGTTATTTGAAACAGACAAACACTACATAGAGTATTACTGTATTCACTTTTATTTGCTGAAATGTTTTCAATATTTTGATGATACTTAAATATATTTTAATTTATTTGTTTGTGAATTATATATTACTTATATAAAATTACTTTTTAACATATATTTCTATCTCTTAATTGTTGACAATTCTTATAGACTGTTACTAATTTAAGCAAATGTCCATTTATGTGTATTTATTAGTTCTTTTTTTATAGATTAAATCTTTATGAATATTTAGGTTTTTACACTGAATTTTGTGCTATAAAAACGTTCTCTATATCTACTATATATACATATATATATATATTTATACATATATTTAATTTTTTGCATGTCCTTTTGACTTCATGTCTGTTTTAAATCAATAGACATTTGGTCATGCTCTTTGATGTAAAATTGTTGGTCTTCCATTTATCTCAAAAAAGAAGATCCCCTTCAACTATACTTGCTACGTTTTGATGAATAAACTTTTGGAAACAACTGTAAAAATTTTTAATTTTTTTTTTATTTGTGATTTATCAAGGCCTAGATCAAATTTTTAAAAGTAGAACCATCTCTGCTGCACATTAGGTACAGCAATATTTGTTATTGTTAAGGTTGAATATTATAAATAAAACAATGAAACATTGCCAATTGAGTTTCAACAGATAGCTACAAAATTTACAGATTGAAATGTACATAAATAAAGGCAAATTTACACAAAATGACAATAAGTTAGACACTTTATTTTTAAGGAAGAAGTATTAAATAGGTTTGAAGAAAGTGACTTCTTTTGTCTCTTTTACATAATTGTACAATGTAAAACTAGCAGAGTCACCTCTCTAAAAAGCACACTTCAAAATAGAATCAAAGTGACATAGAGTATGTTTCATGAATTTTGAATGTGGTTTATATAGAGCTGAAATAATATATGACCTAAGTTGATATCAAATGGTCTGATATCAAATCTCTTAAATGTGAAAATTATGACATTTTCTTGTTTTTTTATTGTAAATTAAAAATGGACATATAAATGTTAAGAAGTCAAAATTCAGCGAAATATATATGTAAAATGACCTACTAGGCAATATAAACCAATATTTCTCGTTGCGTCTGCTATGAATTAGTTTCCGACATTACCTTTAAGTCATTGGGGTGCACCACTGTCCAGTTTTCAAAATCAAAGCCTGGAGGATGCAGCACTACTGATTATGTCTTTAATAGTCATTCAGGCCTGATGAGCTAAGAATATATAGAACTAATATCTAGATATGAATAAGCCATGAATTCTACATAAATCTTCTTTACAATAAAGAATGCAGTTTTTGTCTAAAAAAAATGTGTCTATAGTATTGTTCAGAAACAGAGGTACGAATGAGTAAATACTTCACTCATGGCCTACCATTAAGTTATCATGTGAAGAAAATATCTTTTTGTTAAAATGAAAAAGTAGAAGAACACATCCTTAATAAAATGGGGTTTTTTTACATTGCCATAATCTAGTGTTCTCTAATAAACAGACTGTTGCTTGAAATTATCAATATAATAACAAAAAGAATAATTTCATATCACAGCAGGAATTCACAATTTAACGCACAGCAATCTGTAAGTTTAAACTCTCTACTTACAGGATATGTCGTCAGTTTGGGCCAAAGTAAATAAGTCTTTTCAAGTAATGACAGTTTCCTTAGGGTAAATTAAAATCACTTGAGGAAAAATGTCATGCAATATATTTCAAAACTTATCATGGTCATATGATTTGCAAAAGGTCATTCAAGACACAAAAACAAATAAGATAATGATCCGGCTCAAAATCATTATTAAAATTCAGTCATAGCTATTTACATTTTGATTGTGAATTGGGTATCACAGATAAGTTTAATGTGACAGAGTCAAAAGTGTCACATCATCAGATATATCTTTTGTGGTGATAGACTCGAACTGACCTGTGACTATCTTCCTGAGTTGTGTGCATATAAATGACTTCACATGTACCTATATACAGAATTGAATCATTGAGGATGCTACTAGATTCCACATAATTATGTTTGTTTATTGTAACGTACATGACACCGACTCACACAGGTCTCTCCCCAGAGCCTCTCTGATGACTTGGGTGCTGGAATGTTATCTTACTTGGGCTAATTGATTTGATGACAGATTTACAAGGGTACTTCCTGCTGCACCACAGCAACATTTGAGCCATTTTCCTCTAGACTGAATACATAAAAGGGATATTCCTCTATAATTATCTGGGTTTCGTCGGTCTCCCTTATTATGGACAGGTATTATAATGGCTTTGCTCCAGGCATCCGGGAAAATACTTTTATCAAACAAAATATTAAACAGTTTCACAAGGAAGGGCATTATTAAGCTTTCAGAAGATCTTAACAGTTCAACTATAACTCCATCGTGTCCAGCTGCTTTACCCCTTTTTAAATGTTTATGGCATGAACTTATTTCAGATTCAGTAATAGGGTTTTCTAAAATGCAATGGTCTATATAATCTAAAACATCAGTATCATCGACTATAGAATCTTCAATTTTAAAAACGTCCTCGTTCAATCTAAATTCACAGAATAAGTTCTTAAAGTGGTTATATAAAGTCTTTTTATCAATCGGACAACTTGGACTTTTGCCAGATATGCTTCTTAGTTCTTTCCAAAAGGCAGATGAGTTGTTTATTGAAGAACATAACTTTGAGCATTTATTACGTTGGAACAAATACTTAGCCTTTTTACATTCGTTCTTATATCTATTACGCAATGTGCAATAGCTTTGTTTACTGCTGGATGATTTGTTACTTCTATATCGACGAAGTTCACGTCTTGCTTCTCGTTTTGCACGTCGACAATCATTGTTATAAAAATTCTGTTTTACTGTCATATAAGTATAAAACCTAAAAAAATTCAAAACAATTTCCATACATTGGAAAACTGAGACCAAAAACTTGAACTTTATATAAATTTTGAATTCAGTTGCTCATGTAAATTAGTATCTAGATATGAATAAGGAATTACTTCAACATAAATCTTCTACCAATATGTTAAATAGAAATCGACTTTCCATTGTGTTAACAATAAATTATGCACTATTTCTCTTAAAAAAAGGCTTCTTGGTTTGTTTATTTTTGTGTTTAAAGGCAAACATTTCCACACAGTTTTTATCTTTAATTGAAATAAAAGTATTCTGCAGTCAAAAATTATTCATAAAACGGTGCCCAGTAGTAAGTATAAACCCAAAAAAGTTCAAACTTTTTCAATTATTAAAATAGGAGACAGTCAACTTTAACATTATATAAATCTTAAGTATAGTTGCTCTTTAGCTAAACTTCAAATATATTCACAAATGAATGAATTCATCAGCAAAAGTTGAAAGCCCATCCCCGGCGGGATTCGAACCCGCGGCCTCTGGATTAGAAGTCCAGCGCGCTATCCGCTGCGCTACGGGGACCTTCCTGACAGAAAAGAGTATTTTTATAATTCTTATTCTAAAGGAACAACCCACGTGGCTTTTGCCGTGGAAAAAGTTTTGTTCAAATGCTTAAATCTAATAATTTAACGTGTTATATGTAAAAAGTTTGAATTACATTTAGTGTTTTTGGCTATTTCACTTCAAGGGATTTTTCAAAATATATGTTCATTGCGACATCAGTTGCCTCCCTTTGAACTTTTGTAAAATGTCTACTCGGCCCTTCGTAAACTGAAAAGATAGATTTAAAACATACCTGTAGAGAAGTGAATAAAAAATATATTACGACAAAAAAACAAATGGTAAGGTTTTTTAGACTATTGAATATGAATAATGACGGTCATACAAAAAGGCAAAGGAAGGTTGAAGCAGCCATAAAATCCTTGGTTTTGTTGGTTCTTTGACACTAGAGTATAAGAGTCAAAATTCGATTTATCACTAGTTCAAAACAACCACAAAAAGGTCTTGATATCTTTCAATCAACAGGAGCTTGAATTATCACCACAAAAAAACAATAGCGACCACGTAACACGTGTAAAGAAAGTATTAAAGAGCCACGTACTCCGTGAGTTGTTGGAGTCATATATATGCCAAACTTAATCAATGGTGTCATTTGATCGCGAAGGATCGACTGTTACCAAAAGACACATTTTAAAGATTATTGGTTTTTTTACAGTGACAATATGAAGGTAGAACATCGCAATGATGATCGAAAACTGGACAGGGGTGTATGTCAAATAGTCAAACGTAATTTTGGAGACTTATCTAAAACAGGGACCTTATATACAATTGTATATAAGGTCCCTGTCTAAAACAGCCAGGAGGGCAGTTAGGAGTTGATAGTGTTTGTTAGGTTATTTAACTACTATCCATGTATATTGGACGTGATATCTGCACCTCTGTGCATTTATAAGGCTGTTTTTAGGTTTTCATGGAAAACCAGTATTTGTCATATATATAAAGTTTTTTTACATGAAAAGTTAAGATGTTTTGATTTTATATCACCACATATGACATTTTGGTTCGTAACAAAGGTAAATGATATGTTATGAAAATCACGGAGTGGCTCTTTGATTATTAAACTATTTTGAAAATATGAATATAAACCAAAATGTAACTTATAAGTCATAGAATTACCATAGGCCTACTGTAACCTTCAGCTTGAAGAAATTAAGTTCATCAACAGAGAATCGGCGTAAAATATGCAGTTCCTCAAGAAATATGAAGATCGACATACTACGTATAATATCCCGTTATTTACAAGATTCATACAGTAGATATTTTCTTGCTAAAATGATTAAAATTACCTTGTTTATAATTAGATTCTAATTTTTTTAGCTATATGTCTCTTCATAATATCGATGACAGCGTAATTTTGTCGTACCCATTTTTTGCCGATGTCTTTATAGTTTTAATGTTTTCAGTAATCCCTCTAAGTCAAACTCCCACCCCAACTGATCAAACATTGCTTTTACTCTAAAACCTTTTCCACCCTAAAATTAATTATATATGATAAACTAGGTATTACAGAAGAGTGTATTGGTTTTCATACATTCTGATATTGTTTAACCTTAAATAAAAACTTTAATATGAATAGGAACCTAAATCAATCGCATTCCAGTTTTGTAGAAGTATTTTTCTAGGGTGTGTAAAAAGTGATCCACGGCGGCACTGATGACTCATGTTATTTCCGGACAAGAAACATCTTCCGGAAAGCCATAAATAGGCCTACTCAAGAACAGGTAACAGATAGAAGCACGAGGGAGCTAAATCAGACATGTAACGTGGATGCTGAAGTAGTTGAAACCCACAGTAATGGATTGTTTATTGATATCGCTACAGCTGATGAACACACTGTCGCATAGTCCTGGTGGAGAATTACAACTTAAGTCAGTTTTCAATGTCTCTTAATTCGTCTTAGTTGCTTTCCTTTTAAGTGAGGAATAGTATGTGACATATGTTGTTGATTTTTTTACCCCTTAGTTTGTAACAACCATGATAGCGTCCTCTTGCTGAATCCCAGTAAACTGAGGTCATCATCAACCTGGTTCCCGGGCCATCATCACCTTTCATAAAGACGGACGTCTTTAAATGCTTTTTGGGGGATCGGTGACGTCAATTGCTTAAAGGCACCATTCGAGCGGCTTTCATTCGCCATCTTGAAATGTTAGCATTGCGAGAAATCAAATGTGCTGTATTATGCTAATTCATTGACAAAATTAAGAAATAACTAATATATTGATAGAAGAGGGGCATATTTAGAAATGATTCATAAAAAAAGTTGTTAGTTACGACAATGTTTTTTCGTAGTAATGCATTCCACATTCGTAGCTCCGATGATTGGCTTCATTTCATGAAGTTTTTCTATTTTTATCGATACACTAGATTCTTTGTCAAATTGTTAAATCTTGAACAACAGAAATGTTTACTTCATGTACATATTTGAAATTTAGTGTGAAAAGAATCATGTAAAAATCATATATGTTTGTTAACAGGAAAGTCCTCCTGAATTTCGTTTCCACAAAAAATACCCCGCTCGAATGGTCCCTTTAAGTGCTGACGCTAAAAAAGTTGATAACTCGTTTGAGGAAACCGTCTGGATCGGCTTCAAATGAGGAAACATATTATTTTTCAAAGATTCGTCTTTGATCAAAATGTTTTACCACCAATCGCGCCGATTCCTTTGCATTTCCAAAGTTTTATTGGTGATAAAATGTACTAGCTCCTGGCTTATGCCAATGAACACTCAATCTATGATGTATTTCATCAACGATCCACCACAATGTCAGCTATAAAAATATTATGTTCCACCAAGATCTTGGCCCCGTTGTCGAGAAGGCAAGTTATTGCCACAGTCGGTGCTAGTTGTCTATGAGGATACGGGATCGAATTTTGCAAGAAACCAAAAATAAACTACAAGAATATCTTATTATATGTATTCCCAAATATAACATCGCCAAAAGGGTAAAACGGAAGTATGGATGCTAGGTCATATTCAGGCCACCTTCTTTTACTTCTTAAGGAAACCCTTTCATTTAGCGTATTCATTTTTAGCAGCAGCCATAGTTTGAGAATTGTTCCGAGATAACTATTCTATATTAATAAAGCCATCAACCCACTACATTTACCTTTTCGTATCCGTGGAGCTCCTCCATCGACCAGGCCAAATGAATTGTATCACCTACAGCTGGTTAACTGGGTCTATGTTTAGCACTTACCAGCCAATGAAATATTGTTATGAAAGTCGCTTGAAGTAAACATCTCAAACTCATATCTTTGATGCCACTGTTGTTAGATGAAAGTAATTTCATTAGCTGGTTTAATACATTTATAATAAAATTTACATAAACACTTATAATAATATTTACAATAAGAGTGAGTGAGTGAGTGAGATGTTGTTTAACGCCGCTTTCAAGATTATTTCACTTATATCGCGGCTGCTAGTATTATGGCAGGGAGAAAGCCCGCAACACTATTGTGGCTATGCATTGCGGTGAAACCTGCGAGCATCGGCTGGAACTAGCCAACCATTGGTGGTACTGCGCTGAATCTCAGTGTAGCATTGCACCCAAACCTGACTGCGTGTAGATATAAGGGTATTGTCGGAGCTCCTGTGGATACAAATACACTGATGTAGCAGGTTGTAAAGGCATGGACTCTGCAGTAGACCTGTGCATCGTAGCCACAGTGGCGAGACGATATATCCCGATTCGTTTTATTAGGCGAGACAATATATTGTGGAAGTATTACCAATTAACCTGCGAGGCGATTATCACCACGATACAGTGGTTGCGATACAATACATATCCCGATTCTCTACAGTTTATGAAAGACGAATACAAAGGACATAGACATATAATGTTATTTCTTAGCTATAAAAATGCCATAAACATTAAAAGAAGGAAAATCACAGAATTAGAGAGACTGTGAAATAGTAGATAAAAAATCAGAAATATCATATATTTTCTATTTGTCTAATCACTGTAATCTACAAAATAGAATAAAAACTGTTTTAGTTTTTTATAGTTATTTGTTTGAACAGTATCGGGATATATTGTATCTTAAAGGTGATACATCGATGTATCGTGGACCCTCACAATATAAATATCCTGATATATTGTCTAAATGTGTTTTGAATCGATGCACTCATATCGCGTAGTAGACGATGCAAACATCGATACTATCGATGAATCGTTACACCACTACTCTGCAGCTCATCAGACGTTCAACAATGTGAATTTGAAGATATACAAATTGATAAGAGTGGGACTGTCCTCTCAAAAGCTGAGAAGTTTGTGATCCACACGAGAAATGTTTTCATCCAGAGTTCCAGACATCCAAGCATGGTATCAGCTGACCTTGACAATGGCTGAACGCATTTTCAGATGAATCAATGTTTTTACTTAAGTCAGAGTAGTTTTTTTTTGTAGCACTGGCAGATGACGGGTCATAAAATATGAACATTTGAATTTTGAGATTTCTGCCATAAGCTGCAATTGAAGTTGTTCAGAAGCTGAAAATAAAAAAAACAATGAAACTTTGTGAAACTTTCAAACAGCGTTTAATCAACAATAATATACATCTACACTGCAAAAAAAAATTCTGACAGAAAAGGCAAACTCAGGCACTATAGCCAATTAGCGGGGACTAAAGCTAGGAAAAATACACCATAAGGGCCACATTTAAAAACAATGTGGCTCCTCCAAGGTATGTAAATTCATGATATTTTCTGGTTTATAGTAGTCTGTATCACACAAGATATTTCAAAATATCTTAAAAAATTGTTCAACATAATTCTCACTTGAAAAGAAAAAAGATCAAATAATAAATTTGAAAAATAAGTCCAAATAATTTTTTTTAATATAAATGAATTTCTTCAATCACACCTTCAAAAGATTTGGTCATCAAAGAGTTGTATTTGAGTAATGAAATGGAAAGCAAGTATCTTTGAACACAGACATCTTTGTTTACAAATATGTAGTCTTAAAGGGGTAGTAGCATGTTTTTTTGAAAAATTATTTTTCAAATTTTCCCGGGCCCCAATAATTATTAGTTGATGAGTTGAACATTTTTTTTGTGAGAGAACATTACTTATCTAAATGAAAACCTTGCTACTGCCCCATTAAAAAGTTGTTTATCTTACACAAATGCACAAAGGAATGTCAACAATGAATTATCTAAATTCATCACTGAAGTAAAGAAAAACTCTTACATTTGTACAAAGAAAATTCAGAATAGTATACCATCAACCCAACAGTTATGTTTGAGATTAACAAATAACTGACTTCATGGGTTACTCTTGATAGCCATATCAAATCTGCCAACATGGTTTTATATTCACTGGCTATCTTCCGAAGAGACTTTGACGAATTTATCATAAGGGTGATAAATGACCTTACTTGACTTCTCCCTTCCCAAAGACTTCTTTTACTACTCAAAGAAACATATGGGTAAATGCTATTGGTTAGTACCTTCTGGGAGAATACCATGTAAAATGCATATGACATTGGTAAAACTGGCATAGTGGAAGCTCAAAAAAGAAAAGAAAGAAAAAAGAATTCTTTAACTATAGGAAAATAACTGGATTACTGTACAAAAGAAAATTTAAAAAACCTTAAGTATGAAAATCTAAAAAGGTAGTCAGACATCACAATTTAATAATATTGTTTTTTTTTAATTGCATTGGAAAAATATTGATCAAATTAGAAAAATAGGACTTGTCTTATACTGCTGTAGTTTGAATTACAAATATTTACAAACATTTACACCACAATTACAAATGTCACAAAGACAACAGTCCACAACAGCTAAAATTTGAATTTCCAAGCATGGTAACACAGTGGAAAAAAACCCTATAAAAATCCATAAAATATAACTACTGACCATCTTACATCAGAGATAATTATTAAAAATGTCAACACTTGTTACATATTAAATAGTTTTAGAAGTCAAACCAAATCTTAGTTATATAAATGTTTGGCAAATCAATTCTTTTATAAATTATAATCAAAAAAATTCCAAATGCTTCAGGATTACAGGGGTAAAACTATTGCCATCAAGTGTAGAAATTACAGGAATGTTTCCAAAACAAATTATTGTTCATAGAGATCAATATCTTTAGTTTTCATATTTTGCCCTACGGTAATTATTTACTTCTCAAATAGTTGTGTTGCAAAAGACTGCTTTCATTTTCAAGAATTCACATGCACAAAAATGCAAACATGTAGTTGTTTCTACCCAACTCAATGCTTTACTTCTGAATAAACTGAATTCCTTATTACATAAGAAAATATCTTGTGGTTTAAACATTTTAGTTTTTTGGTAAAGTAAATGTGACAAAATGTCATGGACCAAGAGGGCAACACCCCTAAAGAGGCATGACTATCACTGGCTAAATCGAGCCTTGCATTGTGCAAAGTTCATGGTTTGTGTGCAGCATCCTCGTTAGTGATTGGTAGCCTCTTGGTGATTTTTATTCAACAAAAAAGTGTAAGCTGAAGAGATGTCTCAAAAAGGTTATAAAATTGCAGGAGAGCTTGAATAAGCCAGTGAATGTGACTAGCACAATTTATGTCATATGAAGGCAGGTGAAAATATTGTTACTGTCATATCTTTTTGTACCTGTACATAAAGAGTAGTCTCCCTTGTGCTGTATTGCTTTCTTTATTTCTTTAAGCCCCATAGTTACCTCCCTTGTTAAAGTCAGTATTAAGTAGTTGAGCATAAAAAAATATATAATATATCCCAGACATTAGGCCAAAACAGCAATCTGAGGACAAGATGCCAGAAATAATTGAGGCTTTTCAGGCAAGGCAAAAGATGCAGGTTGCTTTAAATGGACTTTTTTTTTCAAACCTGTGTTGCCACTAAACACTTTAGCAAATTTGTGCAGTGATCATGACATCTTTTACATTAATTGGCTTAAATGATGACCATATCTTGGTATTTTCTGAGTTACCTTAAAAGATGGGCTTCAGTAGTGGCAGTGTTCTAGGTCAAATATCACTTCACTGGAAAAGTCTTTCATGACTATATCTAACAGCATAATATTTATAAACTTGCAGGTATTTTGAACCTTAACATTGAGCGGAATATCTCCAATCAGTTTTTAATGGTGTCTGCCTGAAAACGCCCCCACCTCTTTAACCTACAATCAATATTAGATATATATAAATATCCATTGAACTGGTGAACAAGCATGAGAAACAAAGTCAAATACACAGATCAACAAAGTGAAATAGTCTTTGTTTGTTTTGTTCAGCATTTATTTTGCATGAAATTCTCAATGCATAAGAAAATATTTTTATTCATAAATTGGAATTTAAAGAAAATGGTTTTCAAAGATTGAAATAAAATATGGTAAACTTGGTTTTCATAGAGTACGTTAATGGCACATGCACAAAAACAAAAGTGCATAAAAATATGTTATAGTTTGATGTGATTTTTGTATATAAACATTTAAATGCAACCAACCCAAAATATCACTGGCATCAATAATGGCGATTGAAGTGGCAGTTTGAGAAATCAAATATTCAGACACATATACTGAGATTGTTTAAAATAAAAAATAATGAGACAAAAAGTAATGAAACAATTCCAATCAAATGAAACCAAATAATGAATACCTATAAAAAATTTCTAGTATCTTATAGATACTTATAAAGTTATGGTATAATCCACCTTGTGTGAAACAAAGTAATAATGTTTTACACCGGTTTCATATTTCTGGGCAATAATAAGAAGAAAGACTAATGCATTATCAACTTTCAAAAGATCTGTTCTCCTTTGTTCATACAGAATTTTTTCTTTTCATTTTGAGAAAATAAAATATAAAACACACAAGTGTTTGATTTAGATATTTGTCCAGCACTGGTGTTAAAATTACACAAAAATATACTTTAGTTGTTTTCTGTTAAATAATCATTAAAGCATTGTTTTAATTGAGGGAACGACTTAATGCAGCCTAACAAAAATATTCATTAAACACACTCTAGGACTACAAAATTTCCAATTTGAAATGAGTGTATGGTTTTAAATATTACAAGTAAATAAAGCCTCCTTCCAAAAACATTGCTAATATAAATCTTATTTTAAGTCAGCGAACATTGTAGCAGGGGTTGAATAATTTTGGTGTGATAAATGGTATGCAGATTTAATATATGCTTTTCTTAATATGAAAATACAAAACTTTCTTATTATACAAAAGAAAATAGCTCCTCAAAACTTGGTTTGTTCATTTGAAATATAATGTATGAAAGTTGTTCCTTGCTCAAAAACCATACTGTATAAGACTTTGAAAAAAAACCCAGAACACATGCAGGAAATGGAACTGTAATACTGAACGTAACAGAGACAAACTGTTTAGAATGTCAACTCTTCCACTTAATAAATCATTAATTTGTTCTCATAAAGGATGTGTTGCAATAAATTGGATACATAGATTAAACATAATCTTCAACAAGATTGTCTCTTTGAAACTGTGTTTTTGCTTTCATGCAAAATAACTTACATCAATTAATGTATTTTTCTCTCTAAAATTGTTTTCACAATCTTATTTCATCTTTGAATACATCCAATACAATATTTATAATCAAGCATTTATTTCTAATTTTTCATAAACTTTGTCCAGTTTTGCTTGACCTCAGTATAGAAAGCCGTAACAAAATAATCATACATTAACTGCCATGATTTTCGAAACCTGCAATTATTAGTTTTCAAATTCAGCAAAAAACTATCAACACAAAGGGAAAAGCACTTATGATGGTGTGGGTAAGGGGAAAACTCTGTAGAACAGAGAAAAGGTAACCAACAACAGTAAACATACATTTGGCAGTTGTCTATAGACACATATACATAAGCAAGATACATGTATATATTTGCAAACCACTGGCATGACTAGGCAGCATAAGCTGAGACTACTGAAGAATTTCAATCCATCGAACGACTTTCCGATTCACCATCTCCCTGTTGATGAAGAGCACCTGAAACAAAATGTCAACCACATAACTTAAATTTACAAAAACAACGATTTTCAACAATTGTTCCTATAGTTAGTTAGTTTGTCATAAATGTGACAAGGAACTGTTGGAAGATGAATACCATATTATGCTAATAATGTCCAGTCTACAAACATTGCCGACCACAATATATCCTGGCTTATTACTGTAGCCCACCCTCAATTATCAAATTCCGAGCTCTATTGAGGGTACAGAATATTAATGTTATCAATCGGATATGTATATTCTTAAAATAAACACTATGTTAAGATAAGTGTCATGTCATATATATATTACTGTATATTTACTATACACACCATATCAGCTTTATATGTCATATCAGCTTTATATGTCATACCTGTTGTACTATTGGCCATATGGCCTTCAATTCTGAATAAGGTGAAGTGAAACAAAATGAGTCGTAAGTGTTACTTGTGAGTTAAAGGGCCAACAGCATGTTTTTAATTTTTTTATTTCCTCAAATTCTTCCTGGTAAATACATTTTTATGACAAACGGAATATTTCACATTATTCAATAATCCATAGTCATAAAAAAAAATATCAAGCGAAAAGTGTTTAACACTGTTTAATCATTTACGGTAGGAAAATTGGTTCACTTAGCTTAACCAAACATTGGTTCATCTGAGAACTGCATCTTCTGATTAAAAAAGATAGTCTCGCAATTTCTGTTTTCTTGAAATCTCTTACTTTAAATCCTTTACTTTTACCCTTAACATCAGTTGAATTAGTTAGTGAATACATTACGGTCGGCAAAAAAATATCAGGAATTTCTACACAGGAAAAAGGGATAATCCTTGTAACAGTCTGAGATTTAAGGTTTAACACCTCATGTAAAAGGATTTAATGAATGTTGAAACCCTTTAAACTCATATGACCGTTGGCAAGTCTCATTAAAATTAGTTCCAACCTATCACTTGTAACTTAATAAAAACCTTTATTCATCAGATAATCAGACTGATTTGAACGCACCCTGTTTCCTGAAATCTGGTAGATATGGATGTAGGGGATGCAGTCCTCTGCGCGGTTGACAACTTGAGCTTGCAGCAGTTTCCCCTGTGTGAGCTCGTCCAGCACTGTGCTGCCCTGCTCACTGAAGTACTCCTCCTCTGTGAATGCAAGGCAAGAGTGAACATAGATCATATAGCCCCGCATGTAGTTTGACGACACCTTTAGGACATAAATGATTGTAAAACATGTTATGTTAATCATATCAATAGGATCACATTTAAAGGAAGAAGTCTTGTTACATATTATGACACTTAAAGGGCAATAAATAGGTAAGTTTAAGTTTCCAAATTATTTAGTTTACGAGTAATCCTCTGGTAAGGATTTTGGAAACCGGCCAGTCTGACACGCAGAACTCTGTCTAATCTGACTGTCGTAGAAGGGTTAAATAAACAGTAAGACGATTAGAAATATGGGTGCCATTCTTAATATGAGGGAGATTCTTTTTTTAGATACATACATCATTTATTATTACCAAATACAGTTGAAGCTGAGCTCCTCTCAAAAAAAGACATATGACTATTGCTGAGTCGGCGGTAAGAGACTTGAAAACTTGCTTACCTTGCAAAGGTGTTATATTGCCCATATAGCACTCAACAGCTTGGAATGGTAATGTCATGAAATCACTCCTAGAAATAGAAATATAGTCTTAATATAGGATAGGACAAAGCATCCTTTTTTAACACTGAACAGCGATTGAACTTCTTAAATTAATATTAAAAACAACAGGCACATCAAAATAAAGGAATTTTTTTAAATAATTAGTTTTCTGATAATCAGAGTAGGTTATATGTCATTTGACCTCTATTGTTTTCCATCACCACAGAAATCAACATACCAATTTATGTTACAGGAACAACATACACAGAAACAACAAAATGTACCTGATCTGTTTCAATGTCGAAGCCTGCAGTCTGGCATAGCCTCCATAATCCACGTATTTTATATCAACCTCGTCTGAGTTTTCACAGACATTCACAACCTGGGCTCTAAACCATCCATCAACCATGAATGCTGCACAGATCACTCCAACTGTAATGAAAACAATATAACTACCACAGGGCAAATCACTGATAAATGAACAAGTCCTGCATCAAATACTCACAAAATGTGGAAAGAACCTATCAAATTTGAAATTGGGTTTCCGGAATGCAGAGGTTTTTTAGTATTATTATTTGTTTACTTATCTTGGGACTCAGGAGACCTTGAGGTAGCAAGTTCCTGGACTTAGCGAATCAATTTTTGCAGATTTACCATTGTAAACCATGATTTGTGCAAAAACTTTCTTTGTGCACAAGTTTAAAAATATTGCTTTCTGTATATAGTGCGCTGTAAAATCATAAAACAATTGATAGTGCCATTACAGTAGCAGGCAGTAACAAGACAATTGGGCTGCTTTGTATGTGTACAAGATTCAAGTGGGAAATAACTTTAATTTCACCCTCCTGAGTAAGATTTTTTATGGCACAAGCATACAGAGCATTTATTTTAAAACTGTTGTAACAGCAAAATAGGTGCAAATTTGTGTTTTGATCTGCAAATAGGAACGAACCATGTCCCTTTATGGAGAAAACTATAAATGAAAGCCAGTTTCACCTTCAATGGGTCTGGGGAGAGGTGGAACCATGTGGTCCTGAGTGTAGCATGCGTTCATGAAGTGGTGCAACCTCTCAAGAGATGGGAACGTCGGGTGGGTCGGCTGTTGTACGAAGATGTGGCCAGCGTCAACGATGTTAGATACAACAATATCTACCGACACTCCCTCGGGCAAGTTCAACTGGAAAAGAATACAACAAGGTGGAAATTGGAGAAAAGTCCTTGCATTTTTTTTGTTTTTGTAATTAACGTTTTATTCCAGAAACCGTTACAAATAGGGACTTAAATTCAGGGTAACGAAAGCACCTTTGAAATGTAAAGTATGGAGAATAAGAGATTTCTGCTTTTTTATTGCATACACAACAAAGACAACACAATCACTCACCCATTCACACTTTTTATCTCTCAAAACTTATAACACGTCAAAGTCAAACATTACCATTTTATCACTCATTTACATATGTGTTGCTTGTATTATTAATTTCAAGAACAGTCATTGAGGGAGACTTTCATTGTGACTAACACACTGACATGTTTTGAAAAGGATACATGAATCTTATATTTGTGAATTAGTCATTTTTCATTTTAAAAAGATATTGTATTCTATTACAGACTTGCCAAAAGGACCTCAGGCTAAATAAAAAATAAAAAAGATTGCAAGATCAGCAAAGTATGCAGCTAATAGTCAAAAACATCTCCAAAAGAATTGTTTTAAAGTGAAGCAAGATTTAATTAATAAAATGCATTGATAATAATCAAATCTGTTAGTAAATCAAGTCAAATCATTGATGTAACTTACATTTATCAGGATTAATAATTATAAGCATATTGAAACAATTCAGGAATTAGCAATGTAAATTAGATGGAAAACATTAATATAGCAACAATCACAGTTGTAATCACATAGCATAGTAATTGACTCCTTAGGATTAACTTAACCATGCAGAAGCTTCATAACTGTCAAAACACACCGTTTAGGAAACCAATCGAACATGATTGAAAAGAACTTAGTTTGTTGCTTGTACTCATTTATTCCGCAGTGGCATTGTCATTGCAAACATTACCAAGTTCCATTGTTGACAGGCAGGCACTGCATGACAGTGACATGGTTATACAAAACCTGGATTGCAGGGATCCTTATATGCTAGGCATAGACCAAAAACGAAAGTTAATTTATAATACTTTCTGACAAATATAGTCAGCTTCATGGGAAATGACAGAACCTAATATTCTTAAGATGACAATATTTTTTACTTTACAGAATCACTAACAAGCTAAAGCTCAAGTATATTATATCACCTCTACAACTTAACAAGCTATCCCATTCACAATGTCTGCATACTTACCAAACTCTTATCCCTCATATCATTTAAGTCAAACATTCGAGCATAATTAATAAAAGTTTCATCAAGATCATCAACGGTTTGGATGGTAGGGATGAAACAGTTCGCAAATACTTCAGTTGAGCATTTGTATCTTCTATTTTTTTTATAGCAAATATAGTCATCATTATAAATGTTAACCATTTCTTACATCAATTTCTTTATTGAATTTTATAAACGTTTTCAATTATTATACTTCAATTTCATGAAAACGCCCCGTATCTGCTATGAATTGTTGTAATTGCCTGTTAGTAATGAACCAAAAGAAGGGGTTTGATGCTTAAGTGTATCGTTTCATCCCTACTGGATGGCTCATTTGCCTGAAGTAACAATTATGTTGTCAACCTACCTGCATTATGTCTGGCATTAAAACAGGTGCTTCCTGGATGACCTGGGACATTGGGGTCAGGTCGACCTGAGGGAACTGACCTCGAGGAAACTTCTTCCGGATCTGGACAAGAGCCTTGTCAATTTCAATTTGACTTCCTATGGAATACATAAAACAAAAACTTTGTAAACCTCCTTTAAAAGAACAATATTGTAAATTCAAACTGAATTTTAAATGAAATACATAAATACCCATCTGGGCCTCATATCGCTAAGATAGTCGTATGCCAATGTTAACATCTGACTTTCTTAGCACTAAGAGAACTTAAAAAATACAAGAATAAAGATTGCTTTCAACAATGATGTCTAAAGATGTTCAGAAAAAGAAAATTATTATGCTCCATTGTTATCAAATATAATAAGATGTTGGTTAATTCTAAATAACTTGAAAATATTCACATTGACATATGTAAACACTTCTGATTTATTTATTGAAGATATGTTGCATACCTTCAATAACACAGATTTGGAAGCTGGGTGTACAAGGATTGTTTTTGAGAGCAATGTTTGCTCCAGACTTCTCCTTCACAAGGTTGATGTTCCTTCCATTTTTACCGATCAACCTCCCACACAATTCTGATGGAAAGTTGAATTCATAGCGCACTGTGTCTGATGTCATCATTGGAAGGGGGAGGGGCTCTGTCACACTTCCGCCACGCCCACTGTCATTGGAAGCCTGGAAAGATTATTTAGAAATGCTGTCATTTTTTAAGAGAGCAAATAATCTTATCAAGCCTTTCTTGGTTTGGAACACAGAAGTTACAGTTCTATAATCGCCATGCATTGCACTGTGGAAAAGAAACATGGCCATCGCAAAAGTGAAAGTAACTTTTTGAAGAGTTTCAATTGGCAAAAGAAAAGCAACTACGCTTGATATCATGAAATTATTGACAAATGATTATGTAAAGCATAACCATGTAAAGCAAGTTTGTGAAAATTTTTGAACACTTTCACCGATTTTTAAGCAGACAACTTTCCGACGCTAAAAGTGTTTGAATTTAGGTCAAGAAATTAGCCTTCACAGATTACACCTGTCTGGCTAAATGATCCCATGTTAACTATGCCCACCACAACATTGAACTAAATGTCTAAATGCAAAGCCTTAAGTTAAGGACACAAGGTGAACGTAAAATATGAAACATAAGGAGTACATGGCAGCAAATTACAATCATTAGTTGTATTGTGAAAGGATTATGTTTGTCAAAGACTGGAAACTGCTCACCTCACTATTACTATCACAGCCTGGGGACTCCGAGCTACCAGCAACCGCAGCACTACCATTGTGTTCGGCACACTGTACTGCGTCTGCTGCTACAGAACTGTCAGCCATCTTGCTCTTACTGTTTGTCAGCAGAGTATTTTCACTAATAGCACTAGATGTAGAGCTCCCTTGCTTCAAACTTTCTTCACAGACAATGGGAGAGGTTTGTTCGCAACTACTCACAGAGTTTGACTTTTCTGGCACTACAATGTCCGTGTGACTTGCATCACTTGAGTCCTCAATGACAACAGAGGCTGATGAGGAGTCTGAAGTGCTGGTACTATTCTCAGATGCACTTTGCCTTGCATCACAACCAGGATCAGACTCAACCGACTGAGACTTACTGGCAGAGATCTGGGGGTCACACACAGAGACAGAGTCCTTGTCCGCCCTACTGGTAGATATTTGATCACTATTTTCGCCCAATGAAGAAAAGTCCTGGCATGAGATTTTAGCACCAACATCCTGAGAGCTTCCACTGGGCTTGGCAAGAGCCTTGGTGGAACTAGACATCGATTCATGTGAGGTATTTACAGACGGGAGACCAGGGGGTGACCTTGTCAAAATTTTGACACTTCTTGAGGACAAATTGTCCGGTTTTGGACTACAGTTAACATTAACAGGAATAGATCCTGACTGAGGCACATCTTCAGCAGGACTAGCACTGGAAAGAGTGGTGAGTTCATCTTTGAGCAGTAACTGGTTATTAGGGACCGATTCATCAGCAGTGTCCTCCACAAAGGCATCAGCCCAATTCAATGGAACATTAGACATCTCCTCGCACTTATCTGGTGGGTTGAAATTCATTTCAGCTATATCCTCCTTTGGCAAGGACTGACACGACAAACTGTCTACATCGGCAGCGACTATATTATCTTCCTCTACTGGTTTTGGTGTTAATGTAATGGGCTCTGTTTCTTTGTCTCTCTCACGCCTCCTTTTCTGACATGTCTGCTCTGGTGTATTGTGGTTTGTTGTTGCTGAGTGGTTCTTCTCCACTGCACCATCTCCAATAACTTCTGAATCATCCTTAGTCTTCTTCTCTTCTATAGCTTTTACATATTTTCCTTTTCCCCTTTTCCGACCAAGAAAGTAGAGAAAGCCAATCAGGGCAGTGACTGATGGTAGAGCTATTGAGAGGACAAGTCTGAGGTTCGCCATTGTTCAAAATTAACTGGATCAAAACCTGGAAAGAAAGGAAAAGACTGGATGAACATGTACACATAGCTTTATATATATCAAAGCAATTTATGATTTACTTACATTTTCTGCTGATCCCAACTGATGAAGGGATAAGCGTATAGTCCTAAACTTCATATATTTCACAATTAGGAAGTTATTAAGGAAGAAAAGATTTTATGGATTAATAATTTTTTATTGTAAAATTCATGACGTTTCAGACTATATGCTTACTCCTTCATCAGGTGGGACGAAAGAGTAAGCATATACTAGAAATGTTGTGAATTTCACAATAATGAAGTTGTTATCCAGAAATTCATGTCTTCTTTACATTGTATGATTGTCAATAATATCTTCTCTCAAGGTAAAATGTATACAATTTACGTTTTACCCTGTTACTGAATTATCACGATTACAAACATTGTGGTGTAACAGTAAGTTGATAATGGAGACCGCCAATTACCTATGTTGCTATGGAAATCTAGACATCCTGAGAATTCATATTTCAAATAATTGTAATCATTGATGATTATATAAGGATTTCTTTACTTATATCAAGATGTCTTGTGACAAGAAATAATTTCTATGTAAGCTTTGCGAGATGAAGTTCCCTTACCATATAGAATTGAATTGAGAGGGAAAAATCCTAATCGGAATCAAATCATCTCACCTCTTAATATTTTGCATAAACAGTCATATTTTTTATATTGAAAAAAGCAAGTATATGGCAAAAAAACACATGTGTAAGAATAGCAGTAACAACATGCCCTGCTGTATATTTCGGAATTTTTTGTTCGGATCCACCAGTCACTATATATGTGTATGTGATCATCACAATTCAAAATTAAAATTTGTTTGTAAGGTAACTGAATCAGGAATTCTGTACACGGAGGATAATGAAATAAGTTACTCAATATTGCAAATACCAATAGGCCTAGTTAATTTATCATTACTTGACTCTTTGTACCGAGTGAAAAAATAATTTGATCAGTTCATGATTTGAAAGGATTTGCTATAACCATGATTGGAAGTACTTTCAAATGTCAACACTCAAATGCTTTTCACGTGGATACATATAAATAAATGTTTTCAGTCAGTTGATTATTTTTAATAGGCAACTGATCCAGAACTGATCTTAAGCCTAAGACACTCAACACATCTTTAATACAAAAATAATTGATTTAAAAATTTAAACTTAAAACATTATGTCTGGCTTAAGACTGCTTCATGACACATAAAGTAACAATCAAAAAAGATTTGTGTAAGCTGCGTAGAATGACATTCATCTTATTTTGTGGAATTGCGCGTGGGACGAAATTCGATTTGTCCTTGGCATATCAAAACAAACCCAAACAATCTTCGTGTGTAATGTTTACCACTAAATTGAACACCATCATCGATTAATGCATGGTCACATACAACTTTGAACTATTCTTCTAGAACATCCCTTTTACAAAATGCAGTGGATCTTGATATTTCGCCCCAAAACAAAAACATATTTTTAGCCAGTCTCCTCCGTACTGATTGGGTAGCAAATGCGAGCGCCATAGTTTTGATGGAAAAACGCGATCTTGTGCAACATGTGGACGCCTTACCTCGGCTATAATTCACCTATTAACTGCACAGATATTATCCAATAGACGTGAATTTAAGTACATATGGTGCTTTTTGGCTGACAGTATGAATTTTGTATATATAAAACCATAATTGATCATCTTAGGCCTGTACCACGTGGTTCCTCACTAAACACAAAAACCACGCACATCCAACTCTCGCGAGAGAGAACGGTAATTTGACAAGGTGCGCGCACTACTTTCATAGCGCTTTAATATATTCAGAAAATCCCTTGCATAATTAGACACTGACCGACATCAACAGTTTCTATGTCATGCTAATACAGTTTTAATATTTAGCTGAAAATATTGTGGATCAACTGCTAATTGCAAACACGGATGAAATTTTTGTTGCGAGAATTAATTCCGAAAGTACGAATGTCAGGGTTAATTTGTGCGCGGAAGGTAAAGGAGTGACAGGTCCAAAACCCAAACATAATCAGGTGGTCTGTGACATATGAGCGCATTGAGAAGAAAGAATAAATTTGCGTCGTTAAAAGCAACTGATTACGTCGATGTCCATGAAGATCAGAAAAAGTATTGACTGTATCGGAATAGTAATGACATCTTAGATCACTTATAGGTCACTAATGTGTTCCTATAGCCATGTAAAAAGCTGTGAAGTGAGCCATCAATGATGGCTACGGCCAGATGCCTTCCTTTCTGGTCCAGCACCATTTTCAATAACATTGATAATAACAGTCCATAGACACTATTGCATTTGAAGATTCATCATGGAGGCTCTTGGAGAGTACGAATACAACAAGAAAGACCTCATAGGTCATGGGGCATTTGCTGTGGTTTTCAAGGGACGAAATCGTAAGGTGGGTTGGCCTGACCATTATCTTCAGAATATTTCCGAGCAGCTCCTGTCAAATTTGACAGAAGATGCTATGATGAGCATCAAAACACACCTTGCATGTATTCTACCCTCTTATTTACTTCATATATTTATTTTGTTACCATTGGACATCCTTTAAAGTTAGTTATTTCTCTTTTTTTAAAAACCCACTAACATCACAATAGGTTGACAAAACAAATAGAATTCTGACTTTATGATCTAGGCCTATAATTGACAGCCCTGTTATGTTGCAAGGTTCTACATTCAAGTAAAATAGAATCATTGATAGTTTGCCTAGACTCTTTGTCAAGCTGTTGAATTAATTCACACTCGGGACTGTATATTTACACGGAAATAGAGATTAACAATGGATGAAAGAAAGCCTTTGTTTTGAATCTCTTCCTTCTTGATAGGATGAACAGTTTCAGTAAGGAAATAGTACATCTGGTTTTGCTTCAAATAGTTTCCAAGGTTTAGATATTTGTTTAGATACATGTTGTCAATGGGTCATTGATCTATTTTTAGCAATCATGTACCTAAGTTCATTGTATGACAAGGTATGATATACAGTTGCATCATCCTGTGAAATCTTTTGTATGATTTGCGTGATATAGTTGCTAAGCAATATAAGTTGTTGAAACTGTTTAAGAATTAAATAAAACTATAATTGTACACCATTTAAAACCAATGGAGATACACTGACATACATTGTTATGCAGGCATCGACTGCTTGTCATGGATGACTGATTCTGACATGCATATTTGAATAATACCCTTTGTCTGTTTACCAACATTAGGTTCATGTTTTGTTTGAATGAATTTAGGGATACAAATGTCTAAATCTATACTAATGGATATAATGTGTAACAAGATATTTTATGGATACAAAGTTTTAGATTATGCTTATGTATTTACACTATTTTTTATCCTTTATGATATATGTCTTCTGTAAATCCAATTTCATAGACATTTGATCGTGATCTTGTATCATCAGTACTTTAAATTCTTTGATTGCTATTCGCTGAAAACTAAATACTGCAACGCCTAGTAGCCAAACAGCACTGGAAAAGAAATGAGTAGGTACTTTAGTTTGTTTGCTGTGCACTTTTGAAACTTTGCATACTGAACCACCTAAGGCTTCAGCTGAACATTTTTCTCTGTATAGAAAGAATAATTGTGACATGTCATGCTAACTATTTCCTCTCAATACAGCCTGTATCAAGAAAAACACACAGTTTATCATGGATTGGGAAAGACACCTTTGACAATTAATGGGCCATTTTTAGGGCTTGAAGTCATTTTCAGAATTTTGAATGGGTCATTCCCCTTTCCATATTTATTGGACATTTCTTCATCCAATGTGTGTTGAAAATTCAATTAAATCACTCATATGAAACATAAATTGTTTATTTTGATATTTTGTATAAAAGTTTCTTTCGGTGAAGTAAGTTTATATTTATATATAGTGGTATGTTTAAATTGTGTATTTTGTACAAATGTTTTCATCAGTTACTTGAATATATAAATAGATGTATTCTGAGAATTTTTTTTTAAATTCAGCAACTGAATGTCTCGGTGAAAACAAATCCAGTTTTAGGAAATCATAAGTTTAATCCATGTAAAACTATGACCACTAATCCAAATTCATTAAAACAAAAAATTAAGAAGTTTATGACACCAAAGGTTTTAGTTTGATATGACATTGAATGGGATTTTTACATATAGTTTGTCTTTAAATGTCGATTAAAACATTGAAGGTAATTGGAGAAGCCTAAATACTCTTTATTGATCAAGCAATACATACTTTCATCTACACAGTGGCAGTTATGTTAAGATTATTCTGAGCAAATATTAAGCATTATTTGGCAAACGTATTTGGAAATCAGGGATTATTCACATGAATATTCAATACACCGATATGCTTTTTAAAAATATGATGATTTGGTAAAGTCATTAAGGTCTCAACAAGTTATAGTTACTGACTGCATTAGAATACCAAAGCATAATCCTGATATCATGCAACAAATGCATAAATTTTTTAACATCATATATATATGCTTCATAGATTCAATTGATTTTAGCTTTCTATTTCAAATACATTTTACAGTTTATTAATACTTATGTTTAATTGTACTTTATTGAAATTCTATGATATATTGTTGACCTTGAATGTCTAATCTGGTTCAATAGTTGTATTTTAACACCTCTAATGACTCAGTTTGGCAGAATTGATCTTGGTTCATGATGATTGCTGTGTCCTCTCAGTGACTCAAGTAGCTAACATTTAGCCTCAAGCCAGGGAAAAGCGTAGTTTGACACTGGTTATTCGCTAGCCGAAAGGTGTGAACATCTGATGTAATTATCCAGAGCATTATGCTTACAAGCTATTGCCTAATTAATCTCAATTAACTCCTGACTTGCTAATTGATAAAGGTCAAGCTGTCAGTTCAAAATTTTGTGAGATGCAGAGAATAAAGGATTGTATATTATTTCACAGTTTTACCCTGACATTCAATTATTGTTGTAATTAGAATTAATATATTGCAATACTAAATATGTGTAAAATTCATGTTGTTACATTCTCTGGAATTGTACTTTATAAAATGATCAAAAATATGTCCTTTATCATTAAAAAATTCTATTGTTTTCTTTATTTGATATCTTTAGACTTGAAAATTTGTGTCATGAAATATTGCACTATTACATTGTAACATAATCTGCTTTATATTTCAGAAACCAGAGAAAGCAGTGGCTATAAAGAGTATCACTAAGAAAAACATTGCGAAGTCACAACAACTCTTGAGTAAAGAAATTAAAATACTCAAGGTAAGTTACATATTCACAATCTCTAAGATCATTTTCATTTTTATGCACAGCAGAGTTCAGTTTATCTCCTCAAGTTTATAAACGAATCAATGATTTTGAGTTTCTTTTATGTTTTTTTTCAAGAAAATTATTTTCATGACTCGGGTAATAAACAAAATATCATACTCTTGCTCTCGCTTGAGAAATACTGATATTAGGCACTTGTGTGTTTATCATATTATATCATGGGCACTCAAGTAATATCCTCTATCTAGAGGTCAAAGGGATGTTATGTAAGAGATTAAGTTATGTTATTGGTTATTCATGGTATGTTTTTTCCTTTTGCAGGAGCTGTCAGATTTACACCATGAAAATGTTGTAGGTCTCATGGACTGCAAGGTAAATATATTTTCTATTTTGTTGTTGATTACAACCAGAATGATAGAGGGATATCTTTTTATTTGATCTAATCTTTCACATCATTTTGGTTACCAATAAACATGTCATGATTATCAGAAATAAAAATGGATTGACATTTCAAATTTGATATTCTTTCAAAGATTTCAGTATAGGTAGATGTTGCAAAGAAATATTCTGTAGTACTTATTGCTGTAGGTTGGTTCTAGCTGTGAAGAAATATGTATCGTGATACAATGTCTGTATCGTGTTGCATATTGTTGACTAAATATTATTTATTTTCCCTTTAACCCTAACCTTAACCCTTAGAGATGCTCCTCAAAAGTTAACTTTTCTGTTTATAATAAAATCTGTGACGTGTATTAAATCGTTGCGAGATATCCTGATATGTATCTTATCAAGAAATGACTGTATTTTCACAACTCTACTTACAATCATATGTATTTGTTCTACAGGACTCAATTTTCCTGAGTATTTGACACAGAAAAAGTTAGGATGACCCCCCAAAAATAATAATGTGGGTCCTCTGTGACTCTGATACAAATATCTAATCTTTCAATGAAAACCCATTTCAGTATGACTTTCATGTCAAGATGGTATTAAAACATCACCCAATAACAATCCCATTATAGACAATTTTTTATCAACCTTGTTATCAAGTATGAAACTTCTTTAATGTTTTAAGGAATCCTGAAATAGTCGCCAGGACTCTCAGTTTTCATTGACCATGTAAAACGCTGTGTTTGTAGAAATATGCATCTAAAATGATAAAAGCCTGTTAGATAGTTTGTTTAAATGATAGACACAGACTTTCCTATAAACATCGTTCATGAAATATATTTATGCCCCACAAAGATTTTATCATTGTTCATCAATAATAGTCAGAACAATTTTTAAACAGTTTAATATAATGATATATTCAGCACAATAAGAATGAGTCATTTCCTAATGTGTCCCTTTGTCCTCGAACAATTGTATTTCTTGTTGACAATGATTGTGATTGGAGTGTTTTTGTTTTCATGAGTCTTGTATATGCATCTATTTTTGATGTTGACCCTGTATCATAATATTTGGTCACTGATAACTGTTAGGTTTGATTGTTGACAACTGTGGCATCACAACACAGTTTCTGTTTATGTAATCAGACATTTTGGAGGTACATAACTGTATATATATCATAAGAACATGGAATTATTATAGATATTATGGTCTCCTTTCAATATCAGAAACTGAAACAATTTCAGATGTTGATTGTTCTTTTTCTTGTACACTGTGTTTCAATTCTAGTGTGGAATTTCTTTTTGAGCTTTTAATTCAGGTTGAATCAGCATGAGGCAATCGAAGTATTCAATATAATGATAAATACTTGTGTTTTCTGGTACATCTGGTTAAATGGTACATCTAGGCTGCCAATGAGGTTTTACTTTATCCATGGAGATACAGTGGTTCCTTTTATATTTTGTAATCTTTGGTTAAAATATTGTTACCCTTGTTATCAAACATAAAGTGGAAAAGTACAATGTGAATATTATCATCTCACTAGCACAGGGATGTTTAAAGTATCAAGGCTGGGTAATGGGTGAGGCATGCTAGTGTGATGGTATGGTTGTGTTTACATCAGGAATGAGGACAAGGCTACAAAAGTACTGTCAGTAGCATGCCAGGCGGAACTGGGTCAGTGTTACTAGGCTGTGGGGCTCCACAAGGTGGGCTTTGTTTGGGTACTTTGTATTTTGATACTAAGGACATTTAACAAGAAAGCAGGGAGTTTTTCTTGTTTGCCATCTCTAAATGACCTATGTTTTGTTATACTTCTGAGCACCCATGATCCACTGCTTCTATTTGAGGTTCATGTTATATCTGAGGTCAGATTCACAAGGTTGTACTTGAGGCTCCACAAAGGTGGACATTGTTTTGAGCTTATATATATGTGAATCTTACGTAAGTACAAGAAAATCTATGAGCTTTATGTGTTACACCACTAAATGCTCTATTTTGTATGTCATTCAGAACCTGGTGCTAGCCTCCTGGTTCTATTTGAGATTCAGGTTTTGGTCAGCAAGATTGTACATGAGTCCTGTTTGTAGTCAAGAAAATATGTGGTAATCTCGGTCAGCACAGAAGAATTCAGCCTCAGCCAACTCCTGTCCCACATAAGCTTACATTCACAGTTATGTTGTTTGTAACTTGCATGAAATCTTGCAATGACACTCAGGGATTAGGAAAGACACCTCTGACATTGGGCCATTTTGGGGCTTTCAGTCTTTTTCAGATATTTTGAATGGGCCATTCCTCATTGTAGCAATAGTAAAATTTCTAATTCTAATGGGCCATTTTTTCATCCAGTGTGCAAAAAGGCCCATGGCCCCTGCCTTTCCCAATCCCTCGACACTGTAATCCCTTGTGTTGTTACTAAAGTCATCATATTTGTCTGATAGTTATAAATAATGACAGAATTGCAAAAATGCCTTTGTTGTCAAATAAAAAAACAAAAATAGATTTTTCATGAAATTATATATTAACTTCAACATTAAAAGTGAATGGTGAGTGAAGAGGTTGAAGATAGTGATGAGATATTCTCAATAATTGTAGAATTGATCTCTGGTGCTTATGTAAGCATATGAATTATTTAGATTCAGCTCATATTCAGGTACACAATCTTTTGTAAGGACAGAAATGAAGTGATTTCTCAGATGTATTAAAAAGGCAAGAAAGACCTCAAATAGGTCCTAAAATGAATAGTTTAGATGTTCATAATTATTTCAACATGTGACCAGTTAACAAACACTGAAAAAATATACCAAAGTTTTATAATGAACGTTTTAGTGCATTTTGCAAATAAGCAAAAGACCCCCCCTTATTCATAGTTTCTCCGAGTGTATGAATTTCTGTTCATCATGTTCAGTTTTACTAGTATCTAAGTTTGGTGTCCTCGTTAGTAAAATACTTATCACCAAGATTGTCTGGTATATAAAACCAGACATGGAATATATCTTGTTATCCAATGTCTGATAAGCTATATTGCCATAAGCAGAACATTTATCAACCTTGCTTGTCCACTGGTTAATGTCAGCAGTGGTCACCTTGAGTCTCACTTGAACTCCATGGCTGGGCTGTGGTGGAAATTTTCCTCTCATAGGTCAAGCGTGCCCGGTCAGCAAATTGCTCGCCCTTATCCTGCTTATGTAATAAAAATGCCCTCAGAACAGCTGATTGGCCACTGTGCATAAGTGTAGTGAGTGCTACTGAACATTTTTATGAACTTACAGCTGATAGATACTAGATAGTTTGGTTTAGAATTCACCTGCAACTACATTTATAATACTCCTGAGGTGGACATTATGTTCTGTTTTAGATAGCTGAAGAATAGTTTTCTTATTCAAATAAACAACACTTTATAAAACTGCAGGATCAGCGGTTCATAATGTTGTGAACATTGATATCAGAAGTAAGATATGTTGAAAAAAAAAGATGTTTATTTGAATATTCTTGCTTCATTATTGTAATATATTGAGAATATTTAATTCCACTTAAAATTCAAATCAAGCAGAGAAAATTATTTTTTCATTTATCAAAGTATTTTGTTTTGTACATCATTATCTTCAGATATAGCATGCTCAAATAAATAAATCTTACTAAACAATCTGTATTCAGTTTCTAAAATTCCTATCATCCACATCTAATGAACGTAAATAGAATGTCAAGTGTTGACAGGCGTGCCTTGTTTTCATTCGGTACAGCAGTGACACCATATTTCACCACAAGTTTATTTAGTTCAGCTGATGCTCTATAAATAGGAAGTATATATAGCGTAGATATCAGGTTGTCAGGCGTTTCATAAGCGACTACGTGTTTACCGTGCAGTCATTTTCTCTCACATGTCAACAGGGCTGGGTTTTCCCATATAAACATTGCTCTCTCTCTCTCAATGTTTTGATCTGTCATATATGTTGAAGTGCTTTTCATTAAGAAGGACAGTTGAAATCCTATAAGATAATTATGAAAATAGAAATTTGAGATGTACTGCAGTGTGTAAGTCCCATAAATTGACTTAAAAAAACAACAAATAAATTGGATTAAAAAAGAAAATTGGAAAAGAGAACACCATAACCTTAAACAAATGATTCCACATGACAATATTTAAATGTGCAACCACTTGTTTTGGCTTCACAGGCCACCAACAAGATATAAGACCTTTCTCCCTATCGTCTTGTACTAATTTCAGCACACAGAGTTTTCAAGAAGGGGGTCCAACGATCCCCAAAACACATAAAAGAGCCACTCCGTGATTTTCATAACATATTATTTACCTTTGATACGAACCTAAATGTCATATGTGGTGATATAAAATCAAAACATCTTAAATTTTCATGTCCAAAAGACATACATATATATATGACAAATACAAGAAGGGGGTCCAACGATCCCCAATTCACATTAATTGTTGAAACTAATTGCAGTGTTCTATCTGTGTTTTAGACAGTACTCCCTCCCCCTAAATAGAGTTTTCAAAAGTACAGTGCTTGTAGTAAAATGAAAGACTTTGTTTTGAATATTTTTGACAAGTAATGACAGTATGATAGTTCAATCCATGCTTGCAGGTTCACCCTGATGCATAGTCACTCACAGTGATGTTATATACTTTCTTCATTTAATGATACTGCTGTAAAAGAAATATTCTTTGATACTGTGTATATACTGTGTTCAATACTCATAATTTACCCCACCTGATGTTGATAAAATTATGTGATCATCTACTTTTTAGTAAAGTTTTTAGAATAGCCCCAACCTTCTACTATGACACCTGGACATTTTAAACATATTTCATTGAAGTATTCATTAAAATAATAAGACAGGAAATGCTTTAATTGTTCATTTTAATTGGTCAAAAAGTAGATTAATAATCCACATGGGTTTATTATTATGATATTATATCTCATTCATGCAGATATGTCCTGCTGTTAAGTGAGAGGTTGGTGATCTTCTCTCAGTGACTCGAATTATAATATCACTTTGATGGTAATTTTTATTGGCCACCAGCTGTTTTAATCTCAGACTAATCAGGGTTTCAAAAGCTTTATGTCAAGTTTTTCTCCTCAATGTTGTTTATTTATAATAACATTTTTATTATGTAATAAGTTGATCAGTTTCACCTTTGTTTTCTCATTTTAGATATCATTTAATTGAAAAACACCAAACATTGATTTAATTGTCATCCCTATGACATAAGATGCAACTGAACCTAAACGGGGTGATGCAGTCGCCGTGATTTGGAAAGACTACTTTGCCAATGGCCTATTTTTAGGGCTCTTAGTCATTTTCTCAATTTTGAATGGACCTTTCCCTGTTAAAAATTTCAAATTTTTATGGGTCATTTCTTCATCCAATGTGCCCCTGCCTTTCCCACTCCAACAGCAGTATGAATTGTACTTGATGTAGTGGGAGTGGGGCTGATGTCATCGTTCAATGAAATGGTGATTAAGCAGTTTATTTGTGTTTGGTACCATATGTTAAACACACAATAGCCTAGTTTCTGACAGATAAGGTCAATAAAGGATTTCAGTTGTTAATCTATCAAAGGTTGTATAGGTAGTTTACATTTCAGGTTCTGAATCACTCAGACATTTTGTAGACCAAAAATGACTTAAGTTGTAAACAGCTCCAAAAGCAGTACATTCTCTGCTAATTTGTTTCAAAATTTAAAAGAATTCATGTCAAAGATATGGGGGAAAAAATCTTATTCAAATGTTACATCTTCACTCAAAAGTTGACTATCTTTCCTCAGTAATCCAATGAATAGGTTTGTTCATTTAAGCATTTGCCATTTGACCACATGACCCCCCAAAGGTTCAGCATTCTGTCAATGACCACAAAGAATATAACCTTGACTGTTTTATATTCAGGTTAAACATCTTTGGTGTGTGCATGGATAGGCATGGCCATGTTGTTACAATGAAGTGGGTTCTGGAGTCTTTAACCCTTAATCTCCATGATAATATTGTAATTTATACTTGTTTTATCTGCTTGCCCTGCATAAGCGATAGGTTAACCCTTTTGGTGCCTGATTAATTCTTACGTTACATGTTAGTAGACTTGGTTGGACATGAAGTGGATGATAATTGATATAACACTGCTCACTAAAGAACATTTACATAATAAGATTGATAAGTAATGCAGAGAGAAACTTGCAATACCATTTTGGCTTCTTGCATTGTGGGGACATCTGTCAGTATTGTTTGAAACAAGCAACCAGGGTTGGTATATCACTGCACTCAATATCAATGTTACATTACACACAAGTTCGACTTTATGAAAGATTTCTATGCAGCAGGCAAGGTTCATAATACATCTTGAATGGTTCAGAACTCTGATACATTGATTAGAATTCCAGATTCTTCTACTACTGCACTTGCATCTTCACTATTCAGAGGAAGGGGGTTAATTACATAAATGAGCAAAGTGATTACTCAGTTCAAAGTGTTTTATGACCAAGCTAGCTAGATTAAGGTTAAACATGTGTGAAGTTGAAAGGTCACAATGTTAGGTTGAGTCTTGATGCTTTAGAAGTATATTACGGTTGAGTGATCTTTTATGTTTTTTATGCTTGAAAAGGTTTGTCGCATTGTTGTTGGTTTGTGAATTATTGAAGGAATATTGATGTGTTTTTCACTGAGTTGTCAATATTGATCAATGAATGGGAAGATAAAACACTTTTTATAATGAATCACCTAGTTATAGACCATTCTGAGTAGCCAATAGACTTGTTAAGGGGCTTTAAGAATGGTTATTTAGAAATGTTAACAAACCCCTTTTTAGGGTTAAAGGGCACTTCAATACTTTCATCACATTTTATATGGCTTTGAAACCTTAATATGATATATATATGTGATGATGTGAATTCAAAACATCCCACATTGTAATCCCAAAATGAAAATGTATGATAGATACTTGTTTTAAATGAATATCCAAATCAAACATCAAATTCACATGAACACCTATATCCTATCAATGCTGTCCAATGCCCCATTTTCCAAAATTAAGTTTGAGTAATTGATCTGCATTATTGTATGGTTTTGATCATAACCGCTACTTTTAACTTTCCATTCGTCACAAACTTTAAGATGATTCTTAACAGCAGGTACTTCTTGATCAAATGATGTCAATAATATATTTAAGCATTTGGACCCCAACAATTTACGAAGTGGCTCTTTAACATGTATGCAGCAGCTTGTCCACAATTAAGATTGATTATTAAACTGTATTGGTTTAGTTCAAAAGCCTTTAGAAGTCATCAAGAAACACCACAATAAAACCGAGGAAGATGTTTATTTTTCCTAGTGCACTCTTTAACCAGGTTAACCTCACATTATGTAAATCTCCAGCTAGATAAAGTCGGTCAGATATCGGGAGCGGATCTCTTGTTTACTAACACACTTCTCAGAGGAAGACGAGTCACACTTATTTCTGTGTGCACAGATAGAGTATCTACGCAGTGCTATCTTTTTCATAAACAAACTTGTGACACCATTTTTGGGTTTTCATTTATAACTTATTCTGAAAAAGTGTTAGTTAAATATCACCTAACGTCATAAGGATAGTTTAACCACATTTTTATATTTATTTCATTTAGTTGGCGAATTTGGTTTCTCTTATAAATTCTTTTTAAATAAATGCTTATCCTCTACCTATAAATCAAAATGCATGAAGACAGAAAGAAAAATTCTTTCAAATATCAGTCAACTGGTCACTTATAGACTCATGAAAATGAGGTAAACTGTATTTTACCTTTTATTATTTTGAAAAAGACTTATGAAAGATCAAGAAATGTTTCTGTGGAACATTAAGGTGTAAAAATGATGCTTTGGACTGTTACCCCCCTGTTATTGCTTTATGTGGTAATGTAGCCTGCCAAATAAAGTATTCTGTCTTTGTTTACAAGTTTTTATTCCTGTAAAAAATCAATTCAGGATGGTTGTGAAATAGAAAGTTCAGCTGGTACAGACTTATAAAAGAACCTAATGAATAATCATTAATAAAGTTACCATATAACAGTCATGGTTTGTTTTCAGGAGCCCTTCTAGATAAAACTCTTATCCATGAATACTAGATGATAGCAAATGGCCTTTCCCAGAAGATTCCATTGTTGAGTGCTGTGATTTTTGTATATTGCCACTCAGAGTGATTTTGCAGTAACTTGATTAACAGCAAAAGTATTGTTGTTCTTTTTTCTCATGTGACCTGCTTTATGGACATCCTTGAGAATTTCACACCTATCATTTGAAAGATTTACCTATACAAGCTCTTGGTCCTAAGAGATAAATGATACAGTCCTAACTCGTAAAGTAAAGGCTTGATAGGTAAAAAACCTGGATTATAAATGACAATCTCAAAGTCCAGTTATTTCTTTTGTAACCATTTTTACTGTTGATTTTTAAGCAAAAATTTCCAAAAGGGGAGTGGGGGTTTTGATCATCCTGATCTGCCATTGGTATATCATTTCTTTATAATTGTCTTAGTAAGCATTCTCTCTATTGTCATGCAGTTAATTTCAAAAGTTGTTTTTCTGCACCTGAGAAACTCCATCGGTCATGTATGACAGTCAATAAGTTTGTCCTGACCATTGATGTCTTACTGATTTAATGGATACATAAAAAAGAGGTTTGTTGTTGAGGTCAATTTGCTACCTGAGGATATTTCTCACCAATTTCTGACTTCCCATTTGGTCCCATCATCAATCACAGTGACCTCTCTCTATAGGCATGAAATCTAGATAGGCTGAAATCTGCTGCAGGCCTTAACTGTTTGTTATTCGTCTATGCTTTCCCCAGAAGCATTGCCATTTATTGATCCACAAAACAGAGACAACAAATACCACTTCACCATTAAAAAGCCTGAAATGGCTATCAAATGAATTCCAGCTTTGCATTCAGAGGCGTCTATTGTCTCAATTATTAACCATTTGTAGCTGTTGTAGAGTTTAATATCATTTTTTGAGCAGCGTGATTGACACTGTTTTATTTATTACTGATTTGTGGTTGAACTATTTTCGGGTCTCTTTGTGGTTTGGTATTTAACCCAAATACCACCACAGTCTGATTCACTGAATGGTATTAATTTGTTCATGAATATTGATAAGAAAAGTCTCTTTGTATGATTCTGACTTGATTAAAAGAGACAAAAGGTACACTTTGCTTCAATGCAAGTATACAAAGAACAAATATGAATATTCAGTATTTGTATTTTTGGGTGATATACTGTATTATTAGATCTGTAGTAGGAATTTATTTTCGAATGACTATTTTATCTGTGGTTTGATAATTTCATGCATTCATGATATCAGATTTTTAAGTTGGTTGAGAAAGAAAATTGATACATAGATTTAATTAATGTTCATTTTATAGCATTATCATGGATAACAATAACATACTTGAGTGTTTTTTAAATGTTGTTGATTTTTTACTTTCAGGAAACAACAAACCATGTTTATCTTGTTATGGAGGTAAGCATTAAATGAAATCAGATAATTTCAAAGTTTTACGATTCCGTGATGTAAAACAAAAGTTGGGCGCTGTATTCGTCAACATTGAAATTGCTTTTGGTGAAATTAAAATCGATTTTTAATTCTTAAGTATTTATTATTGACCTGATTTGCACCCTGTATACTTCAATGTCATTGATCGTTAAGGTTTTGATAAATAGATTGATTATTTCCTAGTTGTCTTTGTGGTAAATTGAGAAAACACAAGATTTATTTCTATTCCAGTACTGCAATGGAGGAGACCTGGCAGACTATCTACAAGGTAAGTTGAGTTTATATTTATTTGATCTTTGTTATATATTCAAATGAACTATCAATAATTCAAACTTTTCAGATTTGAATTTGGAGAGTCCAAAATAGTAAATGTAAAATATTTGAAATTAATAGTGTTAAAATTTTATTGATTAACCAAATAAAAATTGTTCTTGAAGTGTTTTTGTTTTCTTTTCAGCCAAGGGAACTCTTAGTGAAGACACGATATCACTGTTTTTACGGCAAATTGGTAATCTTTATCATTACACAATACATGCATTTGTAAAAAGAATCTTCATTTAGGTTTGAATGAAAAAAAGATAACTATTTTCTTTGTTTACCATTACAATATATGAATTAAAAGTAATGAAACTTTAGCTAAATAATAGTTTTTGAGGAACTTGACTCGAAAAGTGTTGACATTTTTATACTTTTACTAGCCAATTTTGTTACGCACAATTGCTGTACCTTTACAACAATCTCAAAAGAGAAAATGTTGATCCAAAACATTCATTTATAAAAAACTTGATATCAAGTTTCAGTTCAAGTCCCAATTCCTAAATGACAATAAAAATATCAAATAAAAATCAATTATTTCAGCTGCAGCAATGAAGGCTCTGAATGCAAAGGGAATTGTGCATCGAGACCTTAAACCCCAGAACATTCTGTTGTGTTATCCTGGTCGGGCTAGTCAATCCACTACCAAGGACATCAAACTGAAAATTGGTAAGTTAGTCAAATGAAATTATTAGTATTTGGTGCAAACCTTTGGGAGCTTCTGACCATATCGTTTAAAAAAAAAAGACTGCTACCAGCGAATATTACTTCTTATTTTGGATTTCTGTCATTTTACTTGTACTTTTATCCAAATCTCATAATGAAAGAAACATGAATTCACAATTACAATTTTTATTTCACAGCTGACTTTGGATTTGCAAGATTCCTGCAAGATGGAGTTATGGCAGCCACTTTGTGTGGGTCACCCATGTACATGGTCAGTACAATAATCCTAAATTATATTATTACCAAATTGAATGATTATTCTGAGATTTAGTGTCCAGGGCTGCCTGCTTGTGCTATTATTAACAAAAGGTAGGCAGACTCCCAGTCTTTGAATTTGACATGGTCACTGGGATTGGCAAAGGTAGGAGCCATGGGCCATTTTGCACATTGGATGAAAAAAATGCCCGAATGAAATTAGAAACTTCACTATTGCTAAGATAGAAAATGGCCCATTCAAAATTCAATAAATGATATAAAGCTTTAAAAAATGCCTTTCCCAATCCCTGAGGTCAACATAATTTCTACAAGCCATGGCTACCAGACTAGTGCTAATTTGTATATATTTGTGGCTAAGCTTATATTTAACTGTGTGCAGGCACCAGAGGTGATAATGTCCCTGCAGTACGATGCCAAGGCTGACCTCTGGAGTATTGGCACCATCGTCTTCCAGTGTCTGACGGGGAAGGCCCCCTTCCAGGCACAGACTCCCCAGCAGCTGAAACAGTTCTACGAGAAACACAGCGACCTCATGCCCAAGTACGTATTTCTTTCTTTCCCCAATTTGTATGAGCAAATGCAAAAACAAACTTCTGTAATCTTATATTTCCTTCATTCATTACCTCTAAACTTACATGCATTCTCTTATTTGTTTACAAATATATAACAAACTCAATCAATCCTTAAGCAAGTCTAGAAAAGACGACTTAAACTTTTGAGTCTCCACACTTTGCACGTGCAACTCCGTGCTCGCACCACCTGACCCAGCCGCCATATTAGTCACTTTCTTGTTTGTTATACAACTGTCAAGACGTGTACGATTCAGTTTGTCAAAAAGAATTCTTACCTTCAACGAAACTTCCCTTGAGTCGTATCCTGTATAATGAATGCGGCGAAACGATGTGAGGGCTGCCGGAGGTTCATGGCATCAGCTGACCCCCACTTGTGCTGTCCCCGATGTTTCGGTTCTGGTTGCACGTTTGACCGGCCCTGTGAGTTTTGTGGCGATCTGGATGAGACTGACTTCCAGGCCTACATCATTTCCAGAGACAGAAGCTTGGCTCGATCTTCGTCTAAGTCCTCGACAATATCTACGCCTCGTAACCCGGAGTTAGCTGCAGACTTAGCACAGTTCAAGGTTATGGCGGGGAAGATGATGCCACTGATGACCAAGCTGCTGAACTTGTCGGAGCTGACCGATGGAGCGGAGAAGACCGGAGAAAGGCTCACCCCGTCACCAGGGAGGGACTTAGTCCCCCACATAACTGGGCGGCGGGGGGGTGAAGAGAAGAATGAAGACTCTATCTCTCTGATGGCTCCGTCGGCAGTGGACTCAGTAAAGGCGACCCCATCGTCCAGGGACCCGCGGCTGACCAAGAAGGCCCACAGGGTGAACACGAAGGGGGCAGAAGCGGCCCGGAAGGCAGTCCAGGACACGGATCAGACCGGGAAGAAGTCCAGGAAGAAGGTTCCCACGGACCCGTCGGACCCCGCGGCTACCCTCACGGCTTCCCATGGTTCCAGTAACAAGGCCTTCAGCTTACCGACGGCAGGGGCGGCGGACCCCCCACGGACCTCTGGAACCCTGTCTAACACCGCGGATCCACCACGGGAAAAGGACATTCATGAGATTTCCATTGTGGATTACCGAACATCGACATCGTCCTCGTCCTCTGAGCGCTCCGTCAGGGAGAGGAACCGCCGGATCGCACGGGACCGTTCTCTTACGGCGGAGGAGGTACAGGCATCTGCGTCCCGGTCCAAGAGGAAGTCTACAGACCCGCCAGAACTCTCCTATTATGGGCCGCAAGCATCCGTGGTGTCTAAGAAATCCAAGAAATCGACCTCCACTGATGGTTCCATATTCCCCGGGATGTCTTGGTTGGACAAGATTGACGAAGTTTATCGCCATTTTCCCGATCTGACTCGTCCTCCAGCGGCCAAGCAACCTATTCAAAATGACATTAGCAGGGAATCGCCAAAGGAGATTTCTACGCCCCCTAATTCTTTACCACCACCAGATTCTACAGCAAAGTTGGCAACTCAACTGTCGGACAGGGTGGAAGATTTGCGGTTCGATAAACAGCCATCAAGATCCTCTTTTTATCGTGGATTTCCCTACAAGGTTCACGGAGCCAAGTTTGCCAGACCTGAGGAAACCATCTTGGACGAGGAATTCCGCTACCTCATGGGCAAGGGCACGCCGAATGAGCAGATTCGTGTATCGGACTCCAGGTTGAGAGAGATTGAGAATTCTATACACAAGGCTATGCAGATCTCGACCTACATCCACTGGTTTGCCGCGACGGCAGCTAGACAGTTTCCAGCCATACCAGTGGATGCCGAACCAACCGGATCTACCAGTGTTCCGTTCTCCTCCCTTGCCATGGCCAACGCTTTTTTTGACTCTTTGGGTGGAGCGGTTTTAGACCTGGATCGCCATCTCCTCTGGATGGAGGCTCAGTTAACTTTACTTCGGAGGGCAGCCTTTGTCAAGCAGTTGCCTCAGACGACGGAGAATAAGACCAAGGACAAGTTGTATTCTGCTCCTCTGTTTGGGAAGGTGTTGTTTGGAAAAGCTCTAGCGGAAGCCTTAGAACAGAGAGATAAAGACATGGAGAGGAAGCGGAACGAGGATCTCCATCAGCTGGCATTAGCAGTTTCCCCCAAACGTCAACAGTTTCCTGGGAGGAAGCAAGCAACACCTTCTAAGAAACATTTCACACCTAGATATCAAGCTCCTACAACCCCCAAGAGGAGCTTTGATCGTGCCAACGAGAAGCCTACTACTCCTCGCAAGGGTGTTGGCCGAGGCCGAGGCAGAGGCCAGCAGCGCTTTTGACCGACTACTTCAATTACCTTCCCAGTTATCGACCCTTGTCCGTCCCCCGACTTTTCCTTTGGATGTGTTTCCTGGCCAGGTTGGGGGTCTCCTGCAACAATTTGCCGTCAATTGGCCGATTGTTGCAGACGACCCATGGGTTCTATCAGTAGTATCCCAAGGTTATCGTTTACAGTTCGAGACTTTTCCACCGACCACCTTCCTTCCGGAGGGTCCTCGGTTCCATATTTCCGGTCCTCCTTTGGTGGCAGCAGAGGAGGCAATTCAGAAGCTCTTATCCAAGGAAGCAGTAGTGGAGTTGGATCCGAAGACCGTGTCCAGGGGCTTTTATTCCCCCATCTTTCTGGTTCCCAAGAAGGACACGGACGAGCTAAGGATGATTATCGACCTGAAGATTCTGAACAAGAACTACCTGCAGAGACCTCCTCACTTCAGGATGGAGTCCATCGCCGCACTGAAGCTGGCTCTAAGACCAGGGGACTGGATGATTTCGTTGGACCTCAGAGATGCTTATCTCCACGTACCAATTCATCCAGCGTCCCAGAAATTTCTTCGGTTCGCGCTCAACGGCAGGATTTTTCAGTTCAGGGTTCTTCCTTTCGGGATTTCGATCGCTCCTTGGCTCTTCACGCGGATTACATCTCCCGTTCTGAACTTTCTCCACAAAAGATCTATCAGGATGCACGGGTATCTGGACGATTTCCTTCTTCCAGATCAAAGTCGTCAGAAGTTAGAGTCCAACAGAGACCTTGCCCTTTATATTTTGGAACATCTGGGTTTCATTGTTCATCCGGAGAAGTCAGACTTCATACCGTCACAGAGAGTGAAATACATAGGGGCGATTTTCGACACAGAGAGTTCAAGGTTGTTTCCCCCAGAGGACAGGGTTCAAGTAGCCCGGCAGTTGATCCAGGCCGGGTCTCAGTCTCCACAGAGCCTTCGACAGTGGATGTCCCTGTTGGGCAGGCTCACAAGCCTTCAGGATTTGACCAACAGGGGGAGGCTGATACTTCGACAGTTTCAGTGCTGGATCAACTCCGTAAGATCTCTAGAACTTTCGACCGTCTGCTGTCCTCCTCCAGAGATTCTGATTTCACTCCAATGGTGGTACGAAGACGAAAGTGTTCTGCTGGGAATTCCGTTAGTCCCCTTTGTGCAGGATGTTCTTCTTGTGACGGATGCTTCCAAAGTGGGATGGGGAGCTCATCTGTTAGATCAGAGGATCAATGGCCTGTGGTCTCGGGAAGAGACTCTCCTTCACATCAACCAACTCGAGATGCTAGCTGTTTTGAAAGCTCTTCAATCTTGGCAGGACCAGTTAGCAGGCAAGAAGCTAATGGTCGCTTCGGACAACACCACCGTGGTGGCTTACATCAATCGCCAGGGAGGAACAAGATCGAGGGGCTTGATGGAGTTGTGTCTTCAGTTGTTTCGCTGGATCGACCACTTCGGTTGTCAGGTCAGGGCAAGGCACATTCCAGGTCATCTGAATGTTCTCGCGGACGCCTTGTCTCGACCCGACCAGATCCAGCCAACGGAGTGGACTCTTCATCCAAGGATGTTCTCCATGGTAAAGGACTTGTGGGAGTCGCCAATGTTAGACCTGTTTGCGACCAGCCTCAACAACCAGCTGCCAGTCTATGTCAGTCCGGTTCCGGACCCTCAGGCCTTCGCTGTAGACGCGATGTCGATCAGCTGGGACGGGCTCATCGCTTATGCCTTCCCTCCACCAGCGCTGGTTCCAGCAGTATTGGAGAAGGCGAGCCGTCACAGCTGCGTCATTATACTGATTGCTCCAGCGTGGGCAAATCGTCCTTGGTATCCAGAACTGTTGATGGCATCAACACATCCAGCTGTGAAACTGCCAGTCTTCCCAACCTTGTTGAAGCAGCCAAGGTCCGACAGGTTCCACCAAAACCCCGAGTCATTGCATCTGCACGCCTGGAGGATATCCACCGTAACCTCAAGAAAGGAGGTTTCTCCGATGAAGTCGTTGAAGCAGCCCGAGGGGGGCTCAGATCTTCAACGTCCAACCTATATGACTGTAGATACGCAAAGTTTGTGGAGTGGAAGCAGCAATTCCAGCCTGATGTTGAGGTATCCATCCCACTCGTCGCTGAGTTCCTGCTCTTTCTAAGGAAAGTGAGTAAACTTAAGGCAGGGACAATTGACGGGTACAAGTCGGCCTTGACTTCAGCCTTATCTTTACAAGGGCTTGATTTGTCTGGAGACCAGACCATACACAACCTTTCTCGAGCATTCCATCTGGAAGATCTGAAATCCCCTCGGTATCAACTGAAATGGAATTTATCTGTTGTTCTTTCGGCCCTTCTAGCAGATCCGTTTGAACCGATCACGTCTCCCTTCAGTTTCTGTCATGGAAGACGGCATTCCTATTAGCTTTAGCTTCAGCTGGCAGGGTATCTGAGTTGCATGCTTTGGATCACTCATCCATGACTCATTCGAAGAATTGGAAGTCAGTTTCCCTGTCAACCCTACCCGGTTTCGTGGCAAAAAACCAGAAGTCTATCTCTGGACCGTTGGGAAGAAGATGCTTTTCTGTTCCAGCCTTGTCCGCTTCGTTATCTGATGGCATGGAAAAGGATCTTCTTCTCTGCCCAGTTCGGGCTCTTAGAGAATACCTGGCTAGGACTAAACCCTTTAGAAGGGGCAGACATAGACTGTTTCTCCCCTGTCTGCATACTTCAGATAAGGACATATCCAAAAACACAATTTCCGCTTGGCTAAGGAAAACTATAAAGACTGCTTACCATAAATCAGTGAGTGCCCCGCCGATATATGGCAAGGTATCAGCTCATGAGATAAGGGCCTGGTCCACCTCCGCTCCCCTTTGGCACGCTGCCTCGGTCGAGGACATCATCGCTGCAGGGTATTGGGCGTCTTCGACAACCTTCTCTTCGTTCTATCTGAGGGACGTTCAGACAGACCTCCAGGGACTCCACCAGCTGGGATCCTTCGTCGCAGCGGGGGCAGTCCAATCGTCAAAGCAGTAAAATAGGTAATTACAACTCTTAGTCTAAGAGGTTGTAAGGACGGAGTTCCTCCTGTTAGCTGAGAAAGCCAATGTTGACCGACGGCAGTTATGGGTTCTCACACTTCTAACTGCTTTAGGTCAGTCTACCATTTTTGGGTTTTGCAGGAATTCGTCCTTGCAACTTCTGATTTTTTTGGTAAGACATTTACTCTTTTTGAGTCTCCGGAATCACGGGCTGATTTACCTACCCTCCGCCTATCTGTGGGATTCTGCATGTAAGTTTAGAGGTAATGAATGAAGGAAATTTAACAAAATTATAACCATTTTGTATATTTCTGAATGATACTTACCTCTAAACTTACAGTTTGGAGCCCGCCCGTACCTCCCCACGGAACGGAAATCAGCATATCGTAGTTGCTTACAATCAAGAAAGTGACTAATATGGCGGCTGGGTCAGGTGGTGCGAGCACGGAGTTGCACGTGCAAAGTGTGGAGACTCAAAAGTTTAAGTCGTCTTTTCTAGACTTGCTTAAGGATTGATTGAGTTTGTTATATATTTGTAAACAAATAAGAGAATGCATGTAAGTTTAGAGGTAAGTATCATTCAGAAATATACAAAATGGTTATAATTTTGTTAAAACTCAATCATTTCTACAAAAGCTGAAGCATTTCTTTCAAAAACAGAGCAATCTTATGCCTTATTGGGTTTTGCAAGCCCTGGTATATGAACTAATGCCTTTAAAAAATAATTTCGTAAAAAGGGCAGCCTGAAAATATTTGAAATGGCCTTAAAAAGCAGCCTCATGCTTCAGGGGGTGATTCTTTGATAAGCCCTCGTGTAAGAACTAATGTCTGTATATTTAAAGCTTGACAACCAAGTAGCCCCAAAAAATTTGATATGGTAAAATAAAGGATAACCAGCAATGGGACATGATTTAACCCTTTAACCCCTACAGGCATATAGAATTCCTGTAAACATATATGTTACTGGTTTTTTAGGGATGGAAGGGATAAATGTGGTGACTTGTACATGGTTATTAGGTTTTCCACTTATTGATGAAGACATTTGTTGTTGAATTTCTGTAATCCTAGAATTCCTTTTTTTCAGCATACCCACTGGTACATCTCCTGAACTCAAGGATCTTCTCCTTAAACTCCTGAAACGCAATTCAAAAGACAGGATAGAATTTGGTAAGTTACATTCATAGATTATTGTTCCTCTTATTTCTCTTCAGGCCTCTATTAGATGTATTTCATCATATCTGCATGTTTGAGTGTTTTTAAGTCGTAAGTTATTATATGTCTTCTATTTTATATGTTTTATATATATGTATATACACTTATGATCGGACAGATAAAATATTGAATTTAAAAGGATAGAAAAATAAAATATGAAAGCTTGGAAAAGGTTGGGTTAGCTAGACTGAAGCATTATAATTATGTTGATGCATTCATGTGTAAAGAAGACCAAAAACATGAATAATGTAAAGAAAAAATAGATACTAAGCATTGAAAAGTGATTGGGTTATTCTTGATGAGAGCGTGCACTACATCATAAGAGCATGGTTAATACCTATCACTGTGTATTTGTTTTTCCAGAAAGTTTCTTTAGACATGCATTCCTTCAACGATCTGCCCCAAAGCCAGCTACCAAATGTGAGTTATGTTTGAATGTGTTATTAACTCTTTCGTAGCTGAATATTATTTTGACTAGTTTTGCCCACGTGGCTGAATTTTCTAGCACTCTCTTCACTACCGTAAAAGCGTAACTAGCACCCGTGGCTGAATATTCCAGTGCACCCAGATGCGACAGTTTTAACAACATATGGTGTGTTTACATTACGAAATACGGACGTTATCTGCGTTGTATACAAAACTAGGTGGCCAATCCCATGTTTGAATGTATTATTCAAGTGTAAGTCATGAGTAAATCAGGTTAAGGAAACCCATGGTCAATCAACACTGTTACTGTAAGTTACCAATGTGATGGTCCATGTTTCCTTGATTTGAATATTTATGATTAATTTAAATTAAGTATAAAAACGAGAGGGAAAACAACAAAGGTTCTTTTTTTAAGCTAAGATTGTCTACATCATAGATAATTGTGATACTCTCTATTTGTTGAATTAAGGAAATATGTGTTCATACAACTCAATATTCTCAATAAAGCTTATTCTTCAAAACCTTCCTGTCAAATTTCAAGTACAGGGCCTCCTTTCACAAAGCCACCTTTACTAAGTTTGACCTTTACTCCCATTCTTTAACACTGCACTAAGTTTACCTTAGGGACTTACAATCACCTAAGGGCTGTGTGAAAGGAGACCCAGATTTTTATCTCATTGATTAAGTGTTTTATAAAACATGTGAAACTTCCCCTGTAAGTCATTTCTCCCACCAGTCTCATTGCTAACTTGTTTAATCCTTGCTGCATTTTATCACCTTTTCTGTACAAGCTCTTCATCTGGACAGTCAGACAAGAATCTTCCAGTCGATTAGTAGTTCATTTGAGTCAGGGCCCTACTCTCAAACCACAAACACAATGCAACAAGGTTTCAATAAGTCTGTGTTGAGACTGTTGCAGGTTATAACGAGGGAGAACTTGCAACATGTGATATATCATTTTAGAAATGTTTACAATGTCACTGACTATGAATGCTCCCCACAGCTGCCCCGGTGCCAGTACCCACCAGAAGTTCAAGCTTCTCGTCCGAGAGTTCCACCCCTGGGAAACATGCCACGTCCGCCACCCCACCTTCCGCCAATATGGATTATACTCCCCCCCAAGTGAGTGGTTACAATGTAATTATTGCCCAAAACACCAGGAGGAAACATTGATATGTCCTCTTTTGCTTCCCTTTTAGGAAATGAGTTGATTTAGTTGTAATCGTGTCCAGTTACCTTTAAATAAAATATGAAACCCCACATAAGTATTTAAAAGATTTGTTCTCCATGTAAGGGACACAGCTGGGTTTGGCATTTTGTCAAGAGAAGTTACCATCCCTATAATGAGAAATGTCAAATAAGGGTTATAGATATCATGCTTGTTTTTTTCATCAAAGTTATTAACACATACAAAAACAGTGACAAATACATTGAAAAAAAGCATTGATTAGATCAAATAATGAATGTGATCTTGTCACAGACCCGAGGCCCGGTGAAGCCCGACTTGTTGCCCACCTGCTCGCCTCCTGATGAGGCTGGATTTCTCAAGGTGGAGAAGGAAGAGATGGAGGTCAGGAATAAAAGCCCCACTGAGGTCAGTTATTGTCAAATTATTATTTATAAATGCATTCTAGAAAATAATGTAAGGAGTAAATAGACATAGGAAACAAAGAACAAAGACTTACAAGAATCTACAATAGACATTCGACTTAATTTCATCTGGCTTGCTTTCTTGACTTTAGAGACTTGAAAATAGACATTTTAAACAATTTCTACTTGCATGCCTTCTTGACTTAAGAGACTCAGCTTAAACAGTTTCTCTGGCATGCTTTCTTGATTTTATTTTATGATTTATTAAGCTTTTGTATCACATTATTTCTTTGAGTTTTGATAAATGACCAATATTATAAGTGAAATGTCTTTGTTTGTGTGATTATGAATATGTTCACAAGAAAACAGGAAAGTATTTCCTTCAATCTAAGAATGGGAGTAAGAACTATTTTTTCAACGATTTTATTTGTTCGTTTTTGTTTAGGTGATGCCTGTAATGATAATTTTGCTTTAATAATTTCATGTTTGTGTTGCAGGACTTTGTGCTAGTTCCAGAAGAAGATAACTTAGGTAAAGATTATTTGCTAATATTTTTAATTTACTCATTTTCTGTTATAATAGTTCCTGATGGATGGTAATATGTATGGTTAATATATTTACATATGTTGCATGTTTACTAGCTAAAGCTGGTGTTGTCAGGTTTCACTACAATCCATAGCCTGAATAGAGTTGAGGGCTTTCCCTCTGTGAACCTATATTATTATGCATTGGCCTTCAGATCAGTTATCAACTTAGTGGCAGACATATTGTGATAAGTTAAATTCTCTTTAAATTGATTTAATAAGATTTTAAGATAATTCTTTAGCCATGCTTATGTCGCTCATAACTTTTTTCTCTCAGGATGTTAGATTTAAGTAGAATAAAGAGAAAAGACATGATTGATTATTTACTGTCTATTGTCTTTGCTATTTTTTAATTAATTTCACTCAAGTAAATAAATGCCTTTCTTCAAATATTTTCTTCTCAGAATGTTAGACATAAACAAAATTAAGCAAACATTTGTTTGATGATTAATTATACATTATTTTCAGTTAATTTGACTCTAAGTTATTGTTCTCCGTTACAGATGTGCCAGCAGCTCACGCCCCAATAGCTTCTGAAGAGGATATGGACACACTCAGGTGAGTCAGATTCATGTCAAATGTTTTGATTTAATCATTAATGACGTAGTCTATTACTTTTCTTGTGTGGTTTTTAACAACAAAATGCAATTGTTCCTATTCATGGAATTAAAAAAGATAGAAAAGAAGTTGTTATTTATTCATTTGATTAAGCTATATATAATGTATTGAATATGCTATTTGGCATAAAAAGACTAAATGTTTATTGTATAAGGTAAAATGGTACCTCATTATGTGGATCAAATGAAGCTAGACCAAAACACATAAATTAGTAAATGATTTTCATTTGCGGTTCTTTGAGTTTTAGTTTAATGGCATCGTTTATAGGCTGGCTACTTTTCATTTATATTTTTTTACAATGAAATTGTTTCCGAAATATGTTTTGCCCCCCACAAAAATAAATGCATCAGATTATTATGATGGTGAATTATCCGGTATATATCAACTCTTCCAGTGATGCTCTCCCGTCCCTAAAGAATGTGACAGTTAATGCTGAGGTCGGCACAGTAGCATTCAAGAAGGACTCTGAGACTAGCCCTAGCCGGCCTAGCACCCTGCCAGTGACAAGCACCCCTCCCACCTCACCCCCCTCCTCCAACCCCATCCCTGTCCCCTCCCAGACACGCGCCTACCAGAAGATGCAGCAGGGGTCACCGTCTAGCCCCCATGCTCAGAGGATTCCACAGTCTGCTGAAATTAGATCAGTGAGTTGATTTTCTTGGTCAATTATTAGGGGATTCTCAATGTCAGCACTGTGTTCTATAAGCAATCAGCATTACTGTCACTGTTCCTTTAAGCTGTTATGAAATGTGGATAAGAGGTTTTCTTTCTGACTTGATGTCAATAAGCTTACAGGATTATGGGATGTTATGATCAGGATAATCTGGCTTTGACACAGTCATGGCTATCATAGATCTAGGGCCTCTTGATCTGCATTCATATGTTTGCCTTCTATCAGGTTAGATAACTAACAACCTGGGCATTGTCAATGTATACTGACTCAGGAAATATAGCTAAATACACAAATTGACAAATTTACATATACCAATTTCTATTTAGCGAACACTGGTGAAACTTTTTCATTTTGAAAGACACTGTCTTCTTAAAAATATTATCAGATTTAAAAACAAGTAGTATTGGCTTTTCTCTATTATAACCTTGAAAGTTTGTTTTCTTTTCAGCAATCTGGAGGAAAAGAGACAATATCACGGCAGAGTTCAGAAACCAAACTGTGTACAGGACCCAACATTGGCTCCCTCTCACCACCAAGTGGTAAGTTTTAAAATTTCATCAGCTTATTGATAGTAGCAGGTGCTTGTACTTATGTCAATGACATTTACTATGATTGAGATTAACTTTCGTTTTGATATTCAATGAAGAGGGCATGCTGTTTGATTTGTAGTTATTGTTTCATTGGGTTCTTGGTCAGGGTTTCATGACAATATTTCTATAACTAAGGAATGAAATAGAAAAAATTACTTCTTTGTGATTTGACTTTATCGTATAATGGGTAATTTAAGTTTATTGTAAAAAAGAATTGTATGCATGTACTATAGTCACGATGAATAGGTTGTTGTCATTATGATTTTGAGCTGCAACTTGTCAATACAGTCATGTTTTCACAAGGGTTAAGGGGAATCCCCTACTCATTAAGCCCCAGGCTATTCCAGTTACTTGTTATTACCACATGGCCTCCGTTATTTTCACAATAGAAGCTCAACTTCTTGAGTTGTATCAGCTATTATCAGCTATAGGACTTAGTGCTGATCTGTCAATTCAGCAGCAATTGTGATGTTGATTAGGTAATTTGAGGCAGCTATTCATGGATTAAACAGTCTTCCATTGCTGAATAAGTGTATGTTGGTACTGGAGATTTTAGATTTACCATGTAATGAACAGGTGTTTGAATGCCAATCAACAGGCTTATAATCTTCTCTAACACCCAATTAGCTGGCTTCATTCTTTCATTAGATAAACCCAATACCTTCAAGCTGTACCAACCTCACCCTCTTATTTCCTTCATTCATTTCTCCTCTTTGGTGAGTGTCGTATCAGCCATCAGTCTGTAGCAAGATATATTCCAGGAAATGAATTTTTGATGCTCTATTAGACAGTATTCCTGTTGATGTAGTTCTATAATACAACCCCTAATTTATTAAGTCAACAGGTATTCAAAATGGTTATGCTTATGCCACACCTTTCAAGCCTCAATGTTTATGTCCAATCAATATATTTTCTCTTACAGATATCATACTTTAACTAACATATCTGATTGTCCATTGCTATCCTCCTCGACCCATCACATTAGTTAGCCTCATGTGTGCATCCTATTCCAGTCACACTATATACAAACCATATCCATCACTCATTAATGAACCTGTCAGACCATTCGCTCATGCATATGCATCTCTACGCTAAACTAAAAATTGAGATTCGCTAATCATTAGAATGCTTATTTGCTGACTCCAACTCCTTGCCCTTTCAGTTCAGTTCTCAATAGGCACCCCGCCCAACACGGGCTCTTGGAAGAGGAACACGCCCCCCTCCAAAACAGGAAGCACTCCCCCCAGTGTCACAGGATCCCCTCACAGAAAATCTAGTGAGAAATTATTCCCATGCACAGTTTAAATGGCATTCAAGATGTTGTTGAGAAATAACATGCTGGATTAAATGGACATCCAAGTTGTTTATTCACAGAATTGTGACATTTTGGTATATATCCTAGAAAATAAGTTTAATATGGATTATTGAGTGCTGTGTGCCATGGAAGATCCTTGTACTGCTACTTCAGCTGTATGCCTTATTTCAATGTATTTCAAATACCAAATATATCAGAGCATCTTCTGAACTTATAGTAAAACTTTATCAATACAATTAAATGTTAACCTAATTGAAACTTTCATATCATAACCAAAATCGACAAAACCTATGCTTTGAATCAACACAAACAATAAGGACAAATTGATAATGTTGACTAAATGGATGCTATTTTCCTGCTGCTTATAACATGAGTGAGCTTACAGCTTTATGTTTGTGGCTTCTCTTCACTTCAGGCTTAACCTCTCCGAGATTCTCCCCTCTTCCATTCGTGGGACATCCCGGATCCCTTCCCACAATCCTTGGCTCGCCAACTAAACTTGGCGGCTTGAATCTGATACCTAGTCCTGACCTTTTCACGCTAGAGCCTGTACACGCTCCCTTCGGCAAATTCAGGCCAAACACATATCCTGAAAATATTGCAGCATATGCAGGTAATTGAGGAGGTTCCCTCTTGTAGATATTAACTTTTGCAGTTGTGATATCTGTTATTGAAATAATTATGATTTATTAAATGAATAACAGTTTTGAGTAACAATAATCTTTGGTAATATAAACTCTAAGATATCCAATATTCAATAGTGTTGCATCATGGTGCATCACCATGGGAACTACAGCATATTTTGTTACTGAAAATCAGTCTGGGCCTTTAGTTATTTTGTGGGGTGTATTAGTATCACACAATGAAAACAAGGTTCACTTTCTCAATGGCATGTTTTAGAAATTAGTCCTTGTTCTGTTGTCAAGTTTGTCAAGAACTATCACTAAAAGAATAAACATGGTGTAAATGTTCTTGAAAACATTTTGACAAACAGTTAATAGAAATTTTTCTGTATTAATATTTCATGTTGTCAAAAGTAAAAGGGTTTCAAAAATCTGTATGCCCGATATCATTGATGATAACCAGATTTTTATCTTTTACTGAAAAAAACCCTCTTAAAAGTCACTGACTTCCTTTAAAAAAAATCTACAATCAATCAATCAATCAATCAATCAACATTGTCTTAACTTGACTCAATTCAAAAATGAGGACACTGACTTGCCAAATTTTCCTTTTGACCTTCTGAAAAAGTCATTGACGTGCCTCCTTTTCTAGACCTATAACTTCCAAACCTCCTTGACTTGGACAAAGTTCTGTGACCTATTTCAAACAGCTTCTCTAGGTCCCAAACCTATTTACTGCGATGAGGTATTTTAACCCTGAAAGTACAACAACGTATGACGTGCGTATCATTAACCAGCAAACTAATGAAGTAATTGTTGACGTTACAGCCTCTCCCCCTGACTGTCACCTACAGGAGTACCATCGCTCCGAGACGGAACCCTCCTCCCTCGCTAGAGGGGGTACCAGTCTTCTCTCTCAACAACTGCTGAAGGCGGCCTTCGCCTCACAGCCACAAGGTAAAGAGATTGTGCCATTTTGACACATTTTGCTTCTTTGAAAACATCTTTTTTTATCACTTTTGGTTCGTTGAAAACTGAGAAGGCTAAATTTGGTCTATGAATAACATTTTCTGTATTGAGGATAACGATGTTGTTTGTCTAGTTTTGACTTCCAACTTATATGGTCGTAAAGGGGAAACTATGCTAATTTCACCATAAATTCACCTTGTCATATAGAACTTTTATACAGTTGATTAATATTTGCATAGATATATTTCAATATCATTTCTGTATGATCAGGTTCTGCTCCAGCAATTGCCTACACCGGCCGTACAGGAAGCAGGGAGAGGCTAAACTCTGCAGGGAGTGACAAAACTGGGTCGATGGAGAAGGAACGATCCTCATCATATTTCCGCCGCAGCAGTGCATACATGGAAACCTCCCCACCGGCATCATCTGGTCTGTACGCACAGTCACCACCAAATATGGAGGGTCCCATCACATTTGTAGCTCCTGAACTGTCGGAGGAAACTTTGATGGATGTGAGTGAAAAGTTGCTATATTTGATAACCTCTTTTAGTGAAAACATTCATTTTGCAGTATATGTAAACATGTAGTAAGATTATTCTGTCGATATGTTTATTCAAATATCAGTTCACCTGTGTAAATGAATTATGGAAATAATTTGTCTATGACTTTCTTGTGGTTGATTTTATCGTTGATAAAAGTTTTAACAAAGCTATTGGTTTAAATATTTTCTAATCAGTTCTAAGGCACCAGGACTGATACAATGAGAGCTACATCACCTTTTTTGAATTTGCCATGAATGCTCTGAATACCTTTGTTGAATTTGCCACTGAAAGATTTGATAATTATTATTCAAATCTCCCCAACAGGAGCAGCACAATGAAATAATGGCCAAGTTGAGTTTTGTGCTGGACCTGGTTGAGTGTATACTGGAGCTGGCCCAGGCCCGCGGCGCTGCCCTCGGCACTTTCACGGACTCTGTCTCCTGCAAACAGGTGCTTGTTCTGATCATTCTTACATTCGTTCTGCTCAAATCAAAAGTGCTTCTTAGTTCATTTGGTATTATCATGATTCAGGGATATTTCTCATACTCATTTTGTTTTCATCATAAACGTAGGGACTAGTATCATAGTTCTTGTAATTTATATGAATGAGGGATGATTCATAGACATGTGAAATGAAAATCGGTGATAGAAACTTTAAGATCTGCTTGTTACAAGCCAAATGATTTCAGTGTATCATGAAATTCATTTCAGGGTGAAAGTCTGCCAGCTGAACAGGTTCCTAGATTCACAGAAGCTCAAAGGTAAATATTGAAATGCAAATTGAAATATCACTTAGGTACATTCTTCTACAATGATATCTTCTAAGAGCATAGAACATTTACATTCCTCACTTTAATGCTAAGCTTTCCCCCTGCCGCTGCAGAGTGGGGGACATAATATTTAACTCTGTCCTATTCATGTTCCCAAACTCAAGATCACCCTAAGAAAAAGAAAATCTAATTTAAAGCGTGAAATCAACATACTTTACAATTCTTTCTTTGCAATAATTTAATCTGAAGTAATTATTGATAATATTAATAGGAATTTTTTCTCATAACATGTATTTGTAATTGGAGGTTTTCACGATAAGTTAATTTTTTGTTGTCCTTAGCTGTAGATTAATGATTGATATTTTTGTTAGAGCTTTCATGATAATATCTTGAGTGCCACTCAAAAACTTGAATAACTCTATGATGATTTGTCTGTAGACGTCTGGAGCAACTGGTGTTGTTTGTGCGGTCGCTGCATCTGTTGTCCTCGGCTCTACAGCTGGCCAGACAGGAGATCAAAGCTGGCAGGCTTCACTCCTCTAATGCTCTCAAAACAGGTACGTAAATATATAGAGAATATTTTTTATTTGAGTCTTCATATCATCGAAGGGCTTTAGAAGTGGCATACATGAGAAGAGCAATAATTTTTGGATAATAACACTTTATTGTGAAAATAATGAAGATTTTTATTCTAAGCTTAGTGTTAAGCATATACTTGTCATAATTTCCATATTCAGAATTTGTTATCTAGAAAATATTGCTGTTCCCGAGTCGTCATGTCTATTTATAATTTATGACAGCACCACTAATGGCTGGAATATTGCCCAACCAGCGTTTAACAGTACCTCACCCACTGTCTATATTTTAGTACAGAAGATACTTGGATGAGCGTTTATGTTTTATCAGTCATTAAAAAAACTATGAATATACACTTTGTCTTTATTAACTGAAAACTACAAGTGGCACAGTAATTATAAAAATAAGAAGGTTTTTATTTCTTATGATAATATTATTAATATGATAACAATATGTGAATTCAGGTCACTTATCTTTTGCAGGAAACTTTTTGAATTAAAACGTTGTTTGTTTATTTCAGTATTAAAACAGATGAATGACTACTATCACCGGTGTGTTACGGAGTGCAGACAGCTGCACCAGCGACTTGGGACTACGTGCAAGACACCTCTCACCCCTCAGCTGGTAGTCGCCACCGCAGACAAGCTCATTTACAACTACGCTATTGAAATGGTTAGTGCCCAGTCCCATGGTGTCCTGTGACTCAAAATGATCTGATTATTTTGCTGATTGTTGAAATATTACACAAATGATATGATAATTAACTCTCTACAGCTAATCTCTTAAGTAAATAATCTATTGAAGTGGTTAGTGCCATGTCTTTTCACTTGTTTTAGCCACTGCAGCAAAACCTATCCTTATGAAATGGTTAATGCCCTAAACATTTAACTTGTTTTTCTCGCTCTTAAATAACTACACTTTTGAAAATGTTAGTGGCCTGTGAATTAAGAGTGATAAACTTGAAGACAACAATTCCCATGAAAGGCTGACAACTCTGAATTTCCTTGAATCGTTTTTTGTTAAAGGATTGACCATGACAAATATCAGATAGAGATAAAAAAAAGTTATAGATTGTTTGGATTTGTGTTCCTTAATGATCTGTTTTGCTATTTTCAGTGCCAGGGAGCTGCTCTTGATGAGTTGTTTGGAAACCCCAAAGAGGTTGGTTCTGTCAGACTCATAACTGTAAACTAAGCTTGTGTGATTACTTGGCTTTGCATGACTCCAGTTCACATAGAGAAAATGATTAACTTGAGGATATCAACAAAGAGATACTTAGTTATCTTTTTCAAATACATCATCTAGAAATAAAGACATCTTAAGATTCATTCTGTATTTCTTTCTTTCAGTGTTTCCGGCGCTACACAGTAGCCCAGATTCTGCTCCACAGTTTAGCCCAACAAGCTCCGAATGCTCGGGATAAGGACTTGCTGAATAAATGTGAGTTGAAGACCATGTGCAAAATATTTTGGACTCTTTACTTGTAAAATCTGCCCGTTTGTATCACTATTTGACAGAACCTTCTGTGTGAAAAACAAAATTTAGACAAAAATTCAACAACATATAAGGGTTTTTGCAACTGGCATCTCTGGAATTTACCAGCAATTTAGCTATTTTGAACACCTGTTGTAAAAAAAATTTCTCGTCCCTTCCTCGAATATGAAACATTGTGACATCAGAGTATGAGTTGTGAGAAATTTTTATCAACATAATTTGATTTATTTCCAGACAAGGAATCTGTAGAGAGACGACTGACAAACCTACAGGGACAGGGGACAGTGAACCACTACGACGGTTACAGTTGATGGGATAGCCACCTCCCTATCATCCCTGTAGAGAAAAGTGAGCTGGCCCATCCACCCTACTTGTACAATGGATCGGTCCTTCAACTCCTACCTTAGAGATTCTTCCAGAAAATCAACCAATAACATATTGCATTCAACGGAACCACTAATGAGGTAGTTTCTGAAGCTATACACATCAACATCTTCTGAGTTGGAACTCGAGACCTTGCCTAGATTGAAAAGACTAGCCTATTACCTCAGTTTTTTGTTTGTGTTGGTTTCTTTGGGAAGGACAGTTTCAACCTTTATTATTAGTTCTCTGAGAGGAAACAGGAAGAGGATTTTGTTAAGACTTGTAGAGATTGTTTGTTATTGTAGCAAAGGATAAATGTGTGAGATTTGAACCTTTAAGACAGAGCTACAGGACCTCAGGAATACAAGTGAAATCTCTCTGCTCTGTAACCAGAGCAAGCCAGAAAATGAGTGTAACTTTAAAATGACAGCGTTGTGTTATTGTGAGAATGATGAGGAGGAATTGCCTTGCCAACAAGTCTCACTTCATGGTCGTGCCAGATGGAGGGAGATTGTGTGGAAGATCGGGTGCTTTCAATTATTAAGATCCTTTAAGAACATTGACCGATTCAGGAAATCTTTATACAATGACTTTGAATATTTGACTCAATATCAATCTGCTGATACTCCTTTGTACACCTGTACAAGTGGCAGAAGACTTACACAGTGGCAGATCCAGGAATTTTGAAGGGGAGGGGGAGGAGGTGTCATTTATTGAAAGGGAGGTCACGTATTGGCGTGTGTTCCACTATCAGAGCAGTGACAGTCTACGGGAAGAGCTTGTTAGGGTGGGGCTGCTCTAATAGGGTCACAGTTGGTCTGTCATTCACAATAACTGTTAATAAGATAGAACTTCAATAAATCGTTGTTGGGGTAAGGATGTGCCAAATTGATGATTCTAAAACACCTGCAAATTATCATGTCAGATATGCATATGTCAAAGAACCCTGTTTCAATCAAGTATGAAATTAGTTGAATCTGTTCCTGCATTGACTCATGGGCATTTCTGCTTTTTTTTATATGAAAGAGAAGGAAACCTGTCTAAAGTGCTCTCTCGTGTTTCCAAAGATTGTTCATTACTAGTGTCTCAGATTGAAAAGATCTTCTGTTGCAGGACCTGACAAACATTACTTTAAAATTGCAGTGAATCGTAATATATTCATTGTTGACGGGAGCAGCTATGATTTCAAAATGATTTTATAATAGTATTGTAATGTCCTCGACAAGATGGTACACATATTAGTTGACACATTTGTTTTGAATTGTTGAATGTTATGACGATGTTGGGTATGTTTTACAAGCCGGTGTGCTAAGCGCTGTTGGTGTGGTGTTGTACCAGATGTGGTATGTGTAATGATTTGAATCGTATCAAAGTCACAAGAGCTTTGTACTATTTCTTTGCCTTTTATTTATATTTATTATAGATATATTTTGGAGGAATTATGATAATGAACATTCAAGTACAATCTTCAATAATCAGCATTAATAGCAAATCATGTGTCTGTATTCAGGTAAAGTGGTACGACATGTTTGGCTTCGGTGCTGTGGTGTAGAACAAAATTACCAGTGTTCATTAACAAATTTAGACTAATAGAGATGTTTGTCAGTGTTTTCTAACATTCAATGTTAAAACAGGATACCTGCATTCTTTCCAATGGAAGCTACTCAACTCATTTTTCCCCCACATTACCTCTGTAACAAGTGGAGCAGCTTAATGGCTAAAAATACTGAATTCTAATTGATTGTAGTCAACATTAATTGTGAATGATGTTACAAGCCAAGTATTCAGTTTGTTTGGGTATTCTTTGAGAACATTGGAGTCCCTTCACCTTTGAGGTTGGCTCATATTTCTTACAAGACAGAAGTCAGCCCGTGTGAAACATTATTTCATTGGATAGAAATAAGGATGTTATCCATGTTGCATATTTTAGCATCATGGCCCACATGTTACAAAGGTTATGTGGGAAGAAATGACTTGAGAAACCTCTTCTGGATAGTAAGGATTCCTGAGTTGAAATTGTTTCTGAACACAGGGCAAAGTTGTTCAAAGAGGGGTCATATCTGCCTTTTAGCTAGATGTTACTTAGGTTACTGTATAGTGTTAACAAAAAATGTTACTGTATGTTACAAAATGACTTAATATGACCTCTTCAGCTGTATTCCTTGGAACAAGCCCTCAAAATATGGTAACGTCCCAAATGTAAATCACAATCATAGTCACCATCTCAAATTCTAAATCCAAAATTAGCATCCGGGCCGAGATTTTCTAAACTCTGTTTGTGGTAGAAAATTATTAGCCAGTGTGAAAGCGCTTTCGACCATCAAAGCTTAAATAAAGCTTTGAAAGTCTAGTGGTTGGAGATATTTTGCATTTGAGGTTTGAAACCACCTCTTATTTTAATGCCTCATTTTACCATTGCTTCGTGCTCTAGTCTCATGAACTGTTTTAAGGGCAGTTGTCCTAGTCTCCTTTCATATTTTAAATACTTTGATTCATTTTATATCTCCACTGCAGTTCTTGCTTGTATTTTAGTGCTACGTAGCTCATATCACTTTCGCCTTATCTTATTTCTGTACATAGTTTAAACAAGATATATGTGCCATTTTTGTAAGTTTTTATCATTCCGTTTCCCTTATTCCAGCGTACTTAGATTTCCCGATTTTATTTCCACTTGATAATTGTTCGCCTTGCATGTTTAGTACTCTGCTTGTGTAAAGTTGTTGTTTCCATGGTGATCTGCTTTGTAGGTTTTGTTTTGTATGTGATATTTGTTGAAAATTTCACCAAAAAAATGTTTTGCTTCGTAGTGATATATAGTCAATTGTGATAGATGCAGTTTTTGTATCAAAAGTTATGTAGATAGGCATACACTGTAAATAGCCCCTGTTTATAAGGGCCTGTTATTCACAGGCATTTTGTAAATAATCTCTTATTAACTAACTAAAATTATTTCAAACATATTTATTATCCCAAACTACTAAGGCGTCAAGTCAGAAAATGTGATAGATATTGTGAATTTTGTGATTTTTGTCAAACTGCCATTGCCTGTGTGTTTGGTTCTGTAAAGATATATGAATTAACCTCATTTAATATATTATATATCAAGAGTGAAAGGTGAGCATGTGCGAATGATCATTTTGCAATTAGCTTTTTAGTTTATTAATTATGTCTATTTTGTATCTTTATGTATGTGCTGTACCATTGCATTGATGTCCATCTATCCTCAAAAACCATTTATGCAATTTTCTTAAAGGAAATCGTTTAACAATCTAATTCAAATCACAAAATAATGCTAGATAGACTACAAAATAGCAGTTGCTTTCAATAATAAACTTACATAATAATCTTCACCAAGCAGAGCTCTTTCAAAATTCATATTACATCTTTATTCTAATTCGGTCGTCTCTGATTTGATGATCCAAGCTTATCTGTACTCTGATTGGCCACTTTTCGTTACCATCTACATCAATTAACTTTTCATTCAAGCACTTGAGATGATTTATGACACTTAAAATCAGAGTTGTATCACATTCATGTGTGCTGTTACCATGGTTATGTCACTTCATGAACTTGAAAACTTTCTTTTCACTTCACTCACCTTTAGAAAGTTTTGAAAAGGTCACTTTTATCATGTTGCTAGCCTGTTGGTATCTCCACATTTCTTTTTTATTCCTGTTTATACTAAATCTGAATACCATATTTCCTCATATAGAATCAAACAGTGACTGCAACTCAATTTGAAAATAAGCTGGCTCTCAAAATAGAACATATAGGGCAAGGGTCTTTTGAAGGAAATATAACCTAGGCAGTTTAAATGTAACGTAAGGGGTAAGGGTGTATTAGAACCAATGGGTAAGTGGCCTTTGAAAGAAATATAACTAAGGAAGTTAGATACAGCCTTGGATAAGGATGGTTTAAAAGAAATTTAACCCAGGGATTTAGAATAGAACCTATGGGTAAGGAGCCTTGAGAAAATGTGGTATTTGACAATTCCCACGCAATTCATTTCAGTTAAGCTTAATTGTTTGATCTTGTAACCATTGACTCACTGGTCTTCAGGGATATGTTCACAAAGGACGAAAACTATGGACACTTAAGCCAGTATACACGTGAATGTGCACTGCACGTATGAGGAATATAAGTGATGCAAATAAGTGAATTAAGAATTTAATTATTTCAATGAAATAATCATATCGTAGCTTATTGTCTATGATCAATTGAAATTGAGTGCATGGTTAATTGGTATGGGGTATCCGTGGCAACTTTCCATGGCATTGATTTTAAATATAAGAATTTACTTCTTTATGATATATATATATGTATATCATTTTCTTCAATAATCAAAAGCAATTTCTATCACAGTGTGAAGTAATTTATATGATGTTTATATTCAGTACGTAATTTATGAACTGCATTTATGATCAAATTGAGTTGTCATGTCTCAATCAATTTGGTTTTGACATTTTATCATGTTGCAAATGTTAAAGTTATTAATTTATCACTCAAAATATGCAGATACTGTGTAACACCTAATTAGTGTCCTGTCTATTATGCTGAATCAATGTGATACACAATACAATCACAGTAACCCAAATTGAGTAAAATTTGAAATTATATCACTTGGTCTTTAGAGAGTAACATATGTTATAGAAATTATTATTCGGGTGCTGATTAGGTCACATACAGTATACTGCAAGTTTATCTGAAGCTTTAAAGGAAGTGGTTGATGAATTGTTAAGTGTAATGTGAACCTACCATGTGTCTCCAGTATACTACATACATGTGTTCAAGTGGTTGCTGTAGGTGAGATTAGTCGCGCAAACTGCCCAAATGCAATATGAAATGTCTTGTCAAGCGTTTCTAGCAAACTAAATGTATATAGTTGGACATTTAACTATTTATTTCAATAAAGCAGCACTTGGAGAGGATACACCGTCTTGTCTTATTTTTTCATTCATATTTTGATGGTGACAATTTCAGTCGGTGAAAGAACATTTTTATTCATTTAAAACTTTATTGCATAATTTTTGTTTTATGTCATTCTCTCCCAACATATTTTCCTATACAACATCTGTCTTAGTACGAAGGTTTCTTGTTCTAAAAATGTAGAACGCTGATTGGATGCAATCAAAGTTAGTTGTGCAATCAGCGACACCGTTTCAAAAGTTATCATTCACATTGCCTAAGTTATATTCCAAAAGCTAAACTTTATTTGAAGATGCACCTTGCACTTTGAGTCTCCTTTACAGAACACATATGCCTCATTTTGTGACTGCTTCATAGCATAGGCCTGTATGACAACAAATAAGGTATTCATGCATTTAATGTTTTCAATGGCTGAAATATTGCCAGGTAGTTTAAGTTGCAATGTTGCGCTCATAGGGGAAACTGCCAAAAGCCCAAGAAATCTTTGATGAAGAAAGAGGTTGTATAGGAATTTATGACGGAGCTACCTCTGTTGGGAGAGAACGGTTTTATATTGGCCTCAATGAGATTTAAGATCCTGTGGATTGAGTTGAGTAATTTGAAATGTTTTTGATAACCTAGTATCCTGTAATTGTTTTCATTGGAATTACCTCTGGTAAGTAACCAGCCAATTAATAAAATGAAATGAAGCAATATTTGCAGTAGCTGGATGAGATAAAGAGTTTTCACACTAAATACAGCTATGAATTACCAGCCAGTAGAAATACAAGGAAAATACAGTGAAGGCAATCAGCAAAATGTAGGAATAGTGGTGAAAGAGCAGGACGACACACGATACCGACATGTAGGACCCAGTGAAGAGCTTAGACTCTTCCTTCTGAGAATCAGTAATCAACATTGATACAGATCCTGTCACTTCATGGGGTTGAGGTGCAAACTAGCCCTCTTCTGCACTGGCTGACTTAGAGAACGACTGAAATGATATAATAATGATAATGATAATAATCCATTTGAACTGGGCTTTTTCCATGCATTGGTATCCTTTGAGCGCACAAATTGTTTTATTACCCTGAAGGAATTGTACTTTCAATGCAGCTATAACCGTAAGCGCTTTGCCTGAATGTAGGTCCTTCGCTTACCGTTCGTTCGTCCGTCGTCCCGATAATGTTTCCGGAGCACAACTCCAAAACGGTGAGACCTATCTCGACGAAACTTGGTATGTGCAACGGGCATCATGCGGAGATGTGCCTTTTGGGGTTTTCAACTTCTTTGCATTTTTATTTTTACCCGTTTCCATGGAAACGTAACATAGGTTCTTTTTCAGAAGGGATCCTCCTTGGGGTACTATTGCATAAAATCTGTTTATTTTTGCTATATGACAGGTTGTGACTATTTTTAGAATAAAAAATATACAAAAACCACATTAAAAACGTGTTTCTCATATATGACCACCCTAACAGAGCCCCAAACCCTAGCGGTTGCCATAGCACCAAGGGCAGTAACTCTATTCTCACCACTTATCAATCTGTCATTGAAGAGAGAGGACGTGGTTTTCGACTTCAGAAGTTTTGCTAAGTTTTTCACGGAAGTATCTAAGAAAAGAGACATGGAGAAAGAAACAAATGTATGGTAACCTTTATTGCTAAACGTAGTTTAGAATAGGTTCGCATTTTTTCGCATTCCATCGCGTTGTGACTTAGGCTTTTCCCAAGCATTTCGAACCACGTGCTTCGTGCGTGCGCGGGAAAAGAGACAAACATGGCGGATTCTCGGAGATTGTTTTTCCCGACTAGGTGGAAAATAGATATCTTTCGTATGGAATCAGCTAATGTTTGGCACTTGATGTTATTCTTATTATGTATTAATAAGCATCTCTTTACGTCGATGGCGATCGTTTTCACCTGGTTGTTAACTTGATGAAAACTTTCGTTTTTTCGAGGGGCAAGCCATGTTGTTTACATGCTCTTTTTATTTCAGGCTGTGGTTGTAGTGCTTGCTTTATGAGTTGCTTTTCACTATTTATGCCGCGGCCGTTTATCTTTTAGTATCTATATATCTTAGGATTATATATTTACTTAGATTTACATATGCACTCCCCCACCCCCTCCCTTTGGTAGTTGTCAACTATCTTTCTGTTTGGCTTACAGCCGTTCAAGAAGTGCGTTGACTGTGGGTCGTCCATCCCACAAACAGATGGACACCCTAGCTGCCTTCCGTGTCTAGTGACACAAGGGCACGACGACTCGGACTGTGCTGTTTGCAAGGCCTTTTGCAATAAGACCCGTAAGAGGAGGCAGGCAGACACCATTTTCTACAAAGGGATGCTGGAGGCAGGCGAGAGTCTGCAGGGAGTGACCCCCCCATCTAAAGCTAAGGGTGGTAAGAAGAAGGCAGTCGTGTCCCCTCCGATCCCCTCTGAAGAGAGCTCGGACTCGGAGGTGGGCACCCGGCTGTTTTCCGCTAGGGCCCTCCCAATCACCCCTACACTTGACACAATTAACTCTCTAATTAAGGGGCAAATGAAGGGCCTGATGGGGGATCTGATGTCGGAGCTCCGCAAGGAGATTCGGGCGTCAGTTCCCCCGGCGGGTCCGGATGCCAGACCGACCGGGTCCTTCGGGACCGGGGCCGGTCCCGGGGCTGGGGCTAACCTGGGCAGGGGCCCGGGTGATGCCTTGAGCTTGCCGGAGCTGAGGGCCGGACCTAGCCGGACCCCTACCAGCACCATAACACGGGACCCCCCGAATGATCTCGAGACCGTCGAGAGGTCGGGGGGAACCGGCAACCCCAAGAGCCAGGACCCGGGCGCTGCTGCGTCCGGGTCCGCGTCTGGACCAGCTCTTCCGGGTCCTTCTCGGGAACGACCGGAGGCCGGCGGGTCTCGGTTCCGGATCCCCTTGCTTCCTTCGTTTGCTCCTCCAAGCCATTCCTCAGAAACCTCGTCCGTGCAGGGCTCGGAGGTGACGGGGGATGACTCGGAGGAGGAGATGGAGGTCGGTGGGGGTGCGGAATCGAATCCTTCCGACCGCCCAATTTCCGAAGCCTTGAGGGGGGTCCGCGACAAGTTCGCGGTAGCCTTCCCTCAGGTGGTCGTTCAAGAGAAGGAGTCGGATGAGGCTGAGTTCCGTCTACCTGGTGGGGCCTTTGCCAAGCGCAAGGTCGCACAGACGCGGCTCCGCATAGTCGACAGCTTACGCACTGATGCGATCACGCCTCTTCTGTCGGGTACCCGTACACGGTTCGATCTCCCCGAACTCAACAGGAGGTACCCGATAGGGGAGGTGGGGTTTCTGGATGTGCCGGTGGTTGACGACGATGTGTTATCCTCGGTCAACCCGGACGCCATTGGGCTTCCGGGCCGGCGGGTGCCCCCCTTTAAGTACCAGGACCAGCTTCTGAAGCGCGCGTTCCGCTCCTTCGAGGAGACCTATCGGAATGCGGCGCAACAGTTGCGGGTCTCGGTTCACTCGGCATACCTGGCCTCCTTGCAGGCTCAGAGTATGGTTGAGGCGAAGGGGAAGGAGCAGACCGAACAGGTTCTGCTCCAAAGGCAATTGGCCGAGGTGTCGAGTTACCTGGCTCGCGACTCTATTAGGAGCGCGTCGAGCCAGGTGATGACCGCAGTGATGGGGCTGCGGAGGCTGTGGTTGAGTTGCTCATCACTCCCACAGCCGACTCAGAATGCACTGCTCGCCCTCCCCTATGAACTGGGTCAAGCCCTGTTCCCGGGATCGGCGACAGTCATCAAGGACTTTGCCGAACGGCTAGAGAGGGCCAAAGCCGCCAAAGGCGGCTCGGGTCCTGCCGGGAAGCGAAAGTCCCCCTTGGAGAATCTCCCGAGTGGTCCGCCGGCCAAAGTCAAGCAATGGTGGGAGTCTTCTCTCTACCAGGGCTCTGGCAAGGGAGGTAATCCAGGGAAGAAGGGCAAGAGCAGGAAGGGCAAGCAGCCTAAGGGCCAGCAGCCTTTTCGGGGGAAAGGGGGCTCCAACCAGGGCTCCTAATCCCTCGCCTGCTAGAGCCGGAGACCTGCCAGGGGGCCGGAGTGCCGCCGGTAGCAGGGATCCGATGCCCTTGTCCAGAGTTGGAGACCTGCCAGGGGGCCAGAGCGCCGCCGGTAGCAGGGATCCAGTGTCTCTGTCCAGAGCTCCCAGTGGGGGGCAGACTGTCCAACTTCCTGTCGGAATGGGAGAGAGTCACGTCCAACCCCTGGGTCCTGTCCACACTCAGGGAAGGGCATTTGCCTCTTTGGAAGCTTGGGCCACCTTCTTTTACCGGAGTGAGGCGCACCCCGGTGCCATCCTCCCCGGAGAAGGCAGAAGTCCTCCGTGCCGAGGTCGCAGCACTGTTTGACAAAGCGGCTATAGAGGTTGTTCCATTGGGCCAGGAAGAGAACGGGTATTACTCGACTTACTTCCTGGTGACCAAGAAGGACGGAGGTTACAGGCCCATTTTGAATCTGAAGTATCTGAACAAAATGTTGGAGGTACCATCGTTCAAGATGGAGACTCTGAGGTCAGTGATAGCGTCTGTAGAGGCGGGGGATTGGCTGTCGTCAATCGACCTCAAGGATGCGTACCTCCATGTCCCAATGCACCCCCAGTTCAAGCAATACCTCAGGTTTGCTTTCGACGGGGTGTGCTATCAGTTTCGTGTGCTCCCCTTCGGCATCGCCACTGCGCCAAGGGTGTTCACCAAGCTGATGCTGATTCCAGCGCAAGTCGCAAGGTCGCAGGGCAGGTGTTGTCACCCATACCTGGACGACTGGTTGATCAGGGCTCTGACCAGGGCGCTGAATCAGGAAGCCACCCAGGACATTTTGAATATTCTTGTCAGACTGGGTTGGATAATAAACCTGAAGAAGTCAGACTTGGACCCCACGCAAGACCTAGTGTTCTTGGGGGCTCGGTTCGACACGGCACGGGGCACGGTTTCGTTGGCCCCAGACCGTGTGGGCAAGGTGGTTCAGACCACACAGCACTTCCTGCAGTCACCAGACCACTCCGCGCGGACTTGGCTACGTTTGCTGGGGAATATGGCGGCGACTGTGGATGTGGTCTGGAGAGCTCGGCTGAGAATGAGACCAGTCCAACAGGCTTTGGCGGGATTGTGGTCTCATGCCGAGAGTCTGGAGCGGTCAGTGTCCATTCCGGGGTGGCTTACCACTCATCTGGAATGGTGGCTGAAAGAGGACAACCTGTCGAGGGGTCTACCTCTGGAGGCCCCGTTGCCGACGGTGACAGTTCAGACGGACGCTTCCCTCTCAGGTTGGGGGGGAGTCCTGGGGGACCACTCAGCTTCGGGCCTGTGGTCCCTGGACGAGTCCAGGATGCACATCAATGTGCTGGAACTGAGGGCGGTGAGGAATGTGTTCAAGCACTTCCTACGTCTGATACAGGGTCAGGCGGTACGTCTAGAAATGGACAATCAGACCGCCATGACGTATATTGCGAAACAGGGAGGAACGGTGTCCCCAGCTCTCCTCCAGGAGGCGTGGCAGTTCCTGCTCTGGTGCGATCAGTACAACGTACGGGTGACGCCAGTGTACCTTCCGGGAGTGGACAATGTCCGAGCGGACGCCTTGTCCCGGCGCATCTTGGCACCGTACGAATGGATGCTCCACCGGGAGATATTCGGGCTTATCTCCCAGTTGTACGGGTCGTTCCAGGTGGATCTGTTTGCGTCCGGAGTGACGAATCAGACACCGGTGTTCTGTTCCAGGATACCAGACCCAAAAGCTCTGGCCTCAGACGCCTTCGCAATAGACTGGACCGGCAGGGTGCTGTGGGCGTTTCCGCCTACGCCCCTGATTCCCAGGGTCCTGTTGCAGTTAGGCAGGCAGCCTCCACAGCTGTTGGTCCTCATGACACCGCTGTGGACGGCCCAGAGTTGGTTCCCGTCGGTTCTCAGATATCTGGTACAGCCTCCTTTACTGTTACCATGTCTGCCAGATCTGCTGACGCAGGAGGGGGCGCCACACCCGAACCCCAGGGTTCAGTGGGTGGCTTGGCCTCTGTCCGGAATCGCCTCCAGGAGAGCGGTATTCCTGCACGAGTTGCAGACACAATACTGGCTTCGAGGAGGGATTCAACGAACGTTCAATACGAGGATAGATGGGCCTGCTATGCGCGCTGGTGTGGCAATAGAGGGCTACTCGATCCCTTTTCTGCGGGTTTAGTGCCGGTACTCGAGTTTTTACAGTCCAGACTGGACGATGGCTTAGCCGCCTCGACGGTCAGGGGGTACTCGACGGCCATTGCCGCATTCCACATACCGGTGGATGGAGCCCTGTTGGGTAGTCATCCGATGGTCCAGCGTTTCCTAGCAGGTGTGGACAGGATCCGACCGCCGGTGCGGAGGATCAGCCCTACTTGGGAACTAGCAAAAGTGCTTGATTGGCTGTCAGGTCCGTCCTTTAGAGACCTTAGTACAGTTTCACTGCAGTTGCTCACATGGAAGACGGCTTTCTTGGTGGCGGTTACGTCAGGCAGGCGGGTAGGGGATATTCACGCAATGTCCTCGGATCCCGAGCTGACTGTCTTTCATAAGGACAGAGTCAGCATTAGACTGCCTGACTCGTACCGACCGAAGGTGGATCATTCCTTCCATGTGTCGGCCCCTATTGAGCTACCGGCGATGCTTCAGCCGGCAGCGTCGGGGGCGAGGTCGGCGCAGCCCCACATCCTTGATGTGCGTCGCACCCTCAAACAATATCTTAAGAGAACAAAGGAAATCCGTAAGGATAAGCAATTGTTCTGTTGCTATGGCGGCAATAAAGCCGGTCTCGCAGCTACGAAACAGACCATCTCCAGATGGATCGTTTCGGCAATTTGTCTGGGCTACATCCATAAGGGGTTACAGCCCCCTGAAGGTTTAAAAGCTCATTCGGTCAGGGCGGTAGCGACCTCTAAGGCGTATACTGCGGCACTGCCCATTGAAGAGATCTGCTCCGCAGCTGTCTGGAGTCGGCCTAGCACGTTCATCAGACATTATCAGCTTGACAAGCACTCAAGTGAGCGTGCTCGGTTTGGCAAGGTGGTTCTCTCCAGTGGGCAGAGTCGTACACCCTCTAACTGATTGAGTTTTTATGGGTTACGATGATCATGTTGGTTGTGGTACTAACGTACTAATTTTAACAACACTGCATTTTTTGGGCTCTGGCGGAAGACACCCGGTGGGTGATTCTGCGCTGGGGTTAATTACTAGACTTAAAAGAACGTCCCTAGTCCCTTCTTTTGAAAGAAAGGGGGGGGGGGGGGGGGCGGGTATTTGGCTTAAAGTCTGTATTTGGGCGTCTTTAGCCCTAATCAGTAGATTCCCAGGTCATCACTGCGCTCTCAAGAGCTACGATGTGACAAGTCACGTGATGTGGTGAGTGTCTCTGATTATATTCCTTGTACGATGTGTGTTGCAGACAGAATACCACTTCCAGGATATTGATCTCTGGGAGTCTGTTTTTATGCAATAGTACCCCAAGGAGGATCCCTTCTGAAAAAGAATCGAACAAACCTGCAGAGGTTTCAGATTCTTTGAAGAGGATCCTCCTTGGGGTAGGGCCACCCACCTCCCCTTATTCTGTCTGGTATGCTAGATTGATAAGTGGTGAGAATAGAGTTACTGCCCTTGGTGCTATGGCAACCGCTAGGGTTTGGGGCTCTGTTAGGGTGGTCATATATGAGAAACACGTTTTTAATGTGGTTTTTGTATATTTTTTATTCTAAAAATAGTCACAACCTGTCATATAGCAAAAATAAACAGATTTTATGCAATAGTACCCCAAGGAGGATCCTCTTCAAAGAATCTGAAACCTCTGCAGGTTTGTTCGAATTTTGTTTACGGAGCACAACTCCAAAATGGTGAAACCTATCTCGACAAAACTTGGTATGTGCAACGGGCATCATGCGGAGATGTGCCTTTTGGGGTTTTCAACTTCTTTGCATTTTTATTTTTACCCGTTTCCATGGAAACGTAACATAGGATTTCGTTTCCGGACCACAACTCCAAAACTGTGAGACCTAGCTCGACGAAACTTGGTATGTGAAACGGGCATCATGCGGAGATGTGCCTTTTGGGGTTTTCAACTTCTTTGCATTTTTATTTTTACCCGTTAATGTTTCCGGAGCACAACTCCAAAACGGTGAGACCTAGCTCGACGAAACTTGGTATGTGCAACGGGCATCATGCGTAGATGTGCCTTTTTGGTTTTCAACTTCTTTGCATTTTTTCCGTTCGTCCGTCCCGTTAATGTTTCCGGAGCACAACTCCAAAACGGTGAGACCTAGCTCGACGAAACTGGGTATGTGCAACGTGCATCATGCGGAGATGTGCCTTGTGGGGTTTTCAACTTCTTTGCATTTTAATTTTTACCCGTTTCCATGGAAACGTAACATAGGATTTCTTAAAGGTTGTTTGTAGAAAAACAATATGATCACTGTTTAATATTCCACAACTAGTATCCTTAACTACCCTTTCCCTTTGGCGGGGGATATAGCTGACTCTGCTTATTCTATTTGTCGTGGACTGTTTCTCTCATAGCAAAATGATCACAATACAGATTCATAGCAAAAATTTATTTGCATATAAAATTTTTGCATAGACTAAGAAAAACAGACATTTTCTTTATCAGCATGTTCATATCTTCTCAATGATGTTTTGTTACTCTTGCAAACAAAGATTTCTAAACTAAACTAGTCATGTTCCAAAACAACTGAAGGCAAAATAAATCTAACAAATCTACTTAACAAAGTTTTGCAACTACAATCTCACCGACTGCATAATATTATTATTTCAATCATTTCATTTTGTAAATATGTGTATAAAAGCTAAGAATCTCCCGCCTGTAAAGTTCTTCTTATGTCAAAAATCAACAGGTGCTGATATATTCAATTCTCACTCTTTTGTCTTTGATATAAAATATATAAACACTTGTTGAAAAAGTAAAAATATCCTCCGCAACCCTTGAATATTTTTATTGATTGTCAACTTAAGTTGATATTTTTTATATTAGAAGACAACTGGGTGAAATTCTATGTGTTTAAGCATTATAACAATTCATTTCTAGAAGTATCTAGAATTTAGATCTAGCTTGTTCACACATAGAGTACTTTACTTATTTTGTGGGAGTTGTTTTGGATGATGAATTTATCATGTATGCAAAAACTTCATACGATCATGATCATATTTGATTGTTTTGATATCTGATTGTTTACCGTCACAAAATACTCTTTCCAGTTTTTAAATAAATGTATATTTAAGGTAACATAAATTTATTGTATAACATAGACTTCAAAAGCATTGTAGAGAAACTGTTCATATGAACAAAAATTGTTAAAAAAATAAATGTTTATATATCTCAAGTAATTGCACCAAACAATCCAATCCATTATACATTGAACTTGGGATAGACAAATAAACACGACCAAACTGGAACACAGGGTAGATCACTCTCCACAATTCTTTACACTACAACTTTTAAGGAACATGAGTCTTCAGAAGATGACTTATCCCACCGGTCCCAAATATTTCATATCATATACCTTTGTAATCATAAAATAAAATATTTCCAATAAAACCATTGAAAAGATTTTCAGAAAGATATTATCAAAAAAATTTGATTTCTGCTCCAAAAATGAATCTATTCCTGTTATCCATGTAACAAGTCCATATTCAAGAAATTTCCATGGAAACGAAAAAATAAAATTTGTAGAATTATGAGTTATCATAAGTCACCACTTAAGTTTGCAGGTAATGCACATGCAAAGTTTCCAAAAGATATGATGAGCGTTTTGAGACTTCTGTTCTGGAAACAAATTTTTCCCAGTGTAGAGTCCTAATTCAACACATTTCAATGGAAGTGAAAAAATATAAAAAATTCAGAATTCTTAAAATATAAAAAATTACCACTCCAATTGGTCGGTAATAGTTTCAGAAAGATCTGATGAACAGTATCCGAGTTCTGCTCTGGAAAAGAAATGATTATTGACAGGCAGACAAATAGATAGGGTTATGACTATATCCAATGATATTACATACTCGTTGGATAAAAATCACTTTTCATGTAATGTCATCGCCAATTGTTCATCTCATATACAAACAAATATGCAAATAACATTGAAAACTGTAAAAAGTAAATTACATTCTGAATACACAAATATATATGAATTGATACTTAATATATCATTCTCTTTGCTACTAAACATACCAAAAACATATAAACAAAGGATTACAAAGTTATATTTTAGAACAAACAGAATATACAATTCACAGAGAATTTAGCAGTTTACTATATCAAATTCACAGTGTATGATGTAAATTCTAACCCTTAAATGTACACTTAAGACAAACAATCTTATCAACCTTTGATTAATAGTCGACCATCTTATTTACTACACATAATTAATCAAGCCTTGAGGTTTTTATGCCTTACAACATACTGCTGCATTTGGGAGCGTACTACAAAATGGTGAGCAATCAGTCTGCAGTAGAGAATACAACACAACCTTTCGTGTAATACAATTAATCAAAAAGGTTGGTAACAAATCTTTCACAGGTTGACTACAAATTCAACTAGAAATATGTGCATGTTCAGCACTCTGTTGAACCCTGCCCTAACATTGAATCCAAACTAATCATCTTACCCTTATTCGCCACTTATGCATTAAGTACAAAACGTTGAAATCAGAGAAATGGAAAATCAAAACAATTAACACAGCGAAAGGCACCACTCTAGCATTAGGTCTGTCCATGAACCAAGATTTATAAAATAATACAAATTAGATTTTGAGATAGAGGTTGGAAAATGTCCCCATCCCCTATATGCAATAAATTCCTGTTTCCATGGAAACTAGAAATTTTTTAAATCAGAATAATCGAAGTACTGAATTGAAAGGCATCACTTGACAACTATGTCTAAACAAATACCAACTTTCACAAAAAATACAGAACAGCTTTTGAGACATGGCACGGAAATCAAAGCATTTCGGAATAGTTGAATCACAGAAACACAGAATCCCTACAGAGACGAAAACATAATGTCTCCTACAAATGTTGCTGAAGACATAATCATACAGAAGTCAACATAGTATTCTGTCTATTACTTGCATACACTTATCAACCAGTAGTAGTGTCAGTGTCTGCGATTTGGTTACTTTTGTGACAGGGATAATACACTGTGTCGTCAATACTGCTATCATGCAGTGCTATATGACTTGTTTACTGCCATATGAAACGACACTGCAGTACATAACATGGGTGATCAATAAATAGTTTTACAACCATCCTGAACAGACAGCAGGTCTTGGAAGGGGAGGTAACTGATACACAGGCCGACTTTGATCTCTACGTCGTAATGCTTAACTCTATATTGTGTCTTACACATATACCTGTAATATATGATAACTTTATGAGGTAAAACTTTAATAAACTGTTTGTCTATAAACTGATAGAAAATGAGAGTTACTGACACTTTTAAAGGGGTGAAACATTGATGTAAATATCAAATTGGACAACAAAAGGACAAACTCAGATCTTCATAAAGATTGGATAAATACTGGGTATCACAACAGAGTTAATTGATGGAATGTCTAAGCAACTAGGAATCATAATTCATCATGAAGCGTCTTGGCGTCATCCTGAAGCAGCCTGTAGGTCTTCTCAGGATCGCATTCCCAGTGCTTGTGAAACGAGATGTGACTACGATGTCTCAGAAACTCAGAACTGTAATCCTCCATTCTAGCCTGAAATGTAAATAAGTTCATTTATATGTCCTTACAAAAATCAACAATTTGACATCAAGTTTATTCTCTTCCTAAAGATTGGTGAAGTCATAACTTGCCACCGTCCTTTTCGTTTAATTCAACGTTTTCTTGTAGAGCTAAATAAAGAATACTTACTGATAGTTTTTTAATAAAGTTGAGCAATCAAATTACCAGTACACTGTTTGTGATATGAAAGAAACAATGATGGAACACAGCGATGAATATCTTGTACAGACAATGATAGTTTTTTAGATAAAGTTGAGCAATCAAACTACCGGTACACTGTTTGTGATAGGAAAGAAACAATGATGGAACACAGTGTTGAATATTTTGTACAGAGGTGTTCTATAAAACAACAATATACAAGAATTAACAAAGTTTATGTTGGAAATTATGACTTCTGTTGAGAAAATTATGCTAGCAAATTATTTTGTTCAAATAAACTTGTTTCTCTCGGAAACTCTCGATTAGATGTAGTTTTTCCTGCAGGCAAAGTGCTTACAGGTAATAATTATTGAAGCATGGAGTCTTATCTGCAAGGCTTTAATGCTATTAAGATAAAAGGAGATGATGGTTGGAGCAGTGCTTGAAAAAACATTTTACTATGTTAAACTGGCAGGAAGAGATGACAAAAGCTCTGTAAATCTTTGACACTTGGTTATCTAAAATCACACAAGAAATGTTTTTTGGTTGTCCTTTTAACAACGGGCTCAATCTAGTAATATAGTAAAAGAGCCAGTAATAGGTTGTAGGCTACAAACTATTTCAACTACTGGGGTTAAGGCTCATACCATCGGAACAGAATTCAATCCAAAGTATTCATACCTGATGAATGTAAGGAGTGTGGGTTACAGGAACATTGAGTTGTTTCAGACACATGCCGAGGATCATATCATCAGGGGAGTCGTTCGACGGACACTTACAGGCCTCAGCAAGCATCTTGACTAGCGGCCAGCTGAAGATCATCCTGAATAAGACACAGTACAGACATAGTTACAAAGGAACCTCATTTTCATTCTAGAAACGTTCGACCAAATTTTCATTCTTTGGATGCAAGGAAGTTCCTGTCTTACAAGCATTCTTCCTACAGATGAAAAATGTTTTTTGTCTTACAAACTTTTCATTCTGTCAATCACAGGGAGTTATTTTGTGTAATGCACAACGTGTGATTGTGTTTTCTTTATGATCTTGTCAAGAATATTTTGGCTATTTCTGATTCCTTCCACCGTTTATTAGATAAAGATTAAGTCTCTCTGAGTACCCTTTTATGTTATTGTTACCTTATCCTGTTATCATTGTAACCTTGTTATCCCATCCATATGTAATATAATGTATATAATACTGTATCTCACCATATCTCCTATTGCTTGAAAAGGGTATAAGAAGCTATACTGAAACTTCACTATCAGTACAATAAAGAAGTTGATAATCCATAAAAATTCCTTGTCTTCCTCAAGGTCATGGTTGAATGAAGAAATCTGACCATCCCAAAAATACAAGCCTAATTAAAAGTTCCGACACATACCCGCCTCCCCCTGTGATGTAGTCGTATCCGTATCCCTTGGAGGCCAGGTAGCCGTAGCGTTCTCCCAGAGCTACGGGTTCGCTCACGTCATAGCAGGCCAGCAGCAGTCTCAACTTACCCAGACTGCAACAGTGATATGAAGTTGATAATAAAATCTTATCTAAAATGATCAAAATAGAAGGATATGAAAACAGCATTCTCAACTTCCCTAGACTGCAACCGTGATATGAAGTCACTGTTAAGAAATCTTATAGATTCTAAGTTGAATTAATGACAGCAGACAGACAAAACAGAATTGGCTCTATCCACTGCATAGGGGGAAAAGTGTGAAATAAATTGAAAAATAGAGCCATGGGCTCTGTAGCTCATCAGACTTTTGATAGAAATAGGTGTTTGGGTTTAGACCATGGGGTCATGGGCAGTGCAGGAAAGATAGCCTGTCCCAACGTCCGAGTTATTCACAATGAAATAAAAAAGGCCCATTGCCCATTTGGGGTCAAGGGGTCACCAAACCTACAATTCAGAATCCCCATTGTCCAAGGAGTCTACACACAACTATTAAGCTATCAAGACCTTTTGGAACTGGAGAAGAAGATGAAAGTAGGATTTTAAGGTTTTGACCCCTGTGACCCCATTTGGGGTCAAGTGGTCACCAAACCTACAATTTAGAATCCCCGTTGGCCAAGGAGTCTACACACACCTTTTCAGCTCTCTAGACCTTTTGGAACTAGGGAAAAAGATTTAATTAGGATTTTTAGGTTTTGACCCCTGTGACCCCATTTGGGGTCATGGGGTCACCAAAACTACAATTTAGAATCCCCGTTGGCCAAGGAGTCTACACACACCTTTTCAGCTCTCTAGACCTTTTTGAACTGGAGCAGAAGATGAAAATAGGTTTTTCAGGTTTTGACCCCTGTGACCCCATTTGGGGTCATGGGGTCACCAAACCTACAATTTAGAATCCCTGTTGTCCAAGGAGTCTACACACACCTTTTCAGCTCTCTAGACCTTTTGGAACTGGAGAAGAAGATGAAAATAGGTTTTTCAGGTTTTGACCCCTGTGACCCCATTTGGGGTCATGGGGTCACCAAACCTACAATTTAGAATCTCCAGTGCCCAAGGAGTCTACACACGACTATTCAGCTCTCTGGACCTTTTGGAACTGGAGAAGAAGATGAAAATAGGTTTTTCATGTTTTGACCCCTCTGACCTCATTTGGGGTCATGGGGTCACAAAATCTACAATTTAGAATCCCCATTGGCCAAGAAGTCTACACACAACTTTTCAGCTCTCTGGACCTTTTGGAACTGGAGAAGAAGATTAAAATAGATTTTTAAGGTTTTGACCCTTGTGACCCCATTTGGAGTCATGGGGTCACGAAATCTACAATTTAGAATCCCCATTTGCCAAGGAGTATGCACATAAAATATCAGCTCTCTAGAGTCATTGGTTCTGGAGAAGAAGTCGAAAAAGTGAAAAGTTTACGGATGGACGGACGGATGGACGGACGGACGCCGGACGCCATGCCATGCCATGCGCCCATCGGGTCTTTCAGACCTGATGAGCTAAAAATGATAAGGTAGTTGAATTCTTCATTCAATCCTTAATACCAACATTTTCATGTTGTAATTATTTATCCACTTTATATATCATTGGTAATGATTTATCCAACACATGATGATAATACCACATCTTAGTTTCAATGATCCCTCTGTTTCAAAATTCTGTCCATGAAAAAGGATTGTACGTTGTTCCTCCATGGATAAACAAATGCAAAAAAAATGAAAGCAAATATACATATTCACATGACAATTGTATCAAAAACACATTTTCTTAGAGGTAACCCTTGAGATCATTGAGTTCTCGGCTTACATTTTCAAAGCTCTCTTAGCACTAAGATAGTCGTAATTAGCATACATTAACATTGGCTTATGACTATCTTAATGAAAAGAGAGCTTCGAAAAATCTAGGCCCAGGTTATTGAAATAAATTAAAGATGAAACTGTACCCAAAATTGTCTCAAGAGGTTGAAGCCACCACTTCACATTATTCAACTAGGCCCTTTGGTTTACAAGTTAGAAACATAATCCTTAATTGGGTTTCCCTTAAATATGCCTAAAAAGAAAAGCTAGTCTGAGTTAAAAACACACAAAGTTTTGATAAGCTAGGCATTATGGTTTTGACTTTTGGTCTCCAGACAAAATTAAAAACAATGAGTTTCCATAGAAACAAAAAAGATTAAATTAAAGGCACCCTCACACATGATTGCTCCACATGCCAAGTTTCATTAGGTCGTTACTGCAACATTTCAAATAATGATATATTCAATATGAATGAGCTGTTTGACCATGGCCTTTTATAAGTTTTTAGATAAAAAGTTTGAATGCGTGAGTGATTGTGTTGTCTTTGTCCTGTGTGCAAAAAAACCCCCAGAAATCGTTTATTCTCCATAATATTAATTTCAAAGGGTCTTCCATTACCCTGGAAGGAAGTCCCTATTTGTAACAGGATAGGTCTTTCCTACAAGTGAAAAGAGACAGATTGTTATAGAACAAGTTTCCGTCGGAGCAGAACTCTATAACTATTTGACAAATCATGCTCAAATGACTCTCCATATCATGTAGATTCGCCTTGGTTTGATGCACTTGGCGTCTGACACTTCGCTGGAGACCTTGGTGTTGTCACACTCGCAGTTCTTGCCATAGGGGTTTAATCATATTTTTTTATTAGACATTTTCAGTTTTCATGGCAACATTGAAACCTGAAACTTATAACCCTCATCAAACAACCCCCTTTGCCAACCACCCCCTCTGCCTCACACCGTTCCCGACCTCTCTTTAGCACCTACACCCCCAATCCTTTCCATTCCACAGCTCCAGTGTGCCATATGCATATCTGTAAGACAGTGCCGGGTGCTGAAATACATAATGAAATGCAGACCTGTGGTTTTCATCATAAACACACCTGTTTTACTTAGAGGTTGGTGTTGGATTATATTTTGAAAATACAGAGATTAAAGGACAAAAGCATGTTTTTTCGAAAGATTTATTTTTCTACTTTTCTAAAATAAATGATAGTTTTTTCCATATGTATTATCTTCATTAACATTTCCTTACTCAACTTGATTTTTCATAGCTGTAGAGAAAAAATAATGATTTATCAGGCAAAAAAATATTGGCGACAATTTGTTGACACCTTTTAATCACTTGATATCACGATACAAGTACACTTATGCAGCAGGAAGAAAATTTATAAATTACTAGTATATCAAGACGTTTCAAATTACAATTTTCCATTTTAAATTGCAGTGTAACAACTGGAGAAGACGTGAAGTTTTGAAGTGAAAATAGTGTTCAAGCTCATAAGAGATAAGATATCTCCCTTTCCAAAAAGGCGGACATCTGAGCATTGCTTGCTGTTCTGATCGCTTCTATATTTTCAAGAGAACATGGACATTCAAAATTTGAAAACTACCAATATATCTCACTACTCTTTTCTATATCTTGAAAAATTGCAATACGGAAATGAGTAATGATACCCATCCTTACTTAATTGACACTTTTGCTCTTCTATATTCGTATTTTGTTTAAAAGTGATTTTTCTAAAATTACTGGTATAAGGTTGCAAGTTCCTGAGCACTTGGTCAAAGGGATTAATTTGGTAACTGGTAAAAGAAGTTCTACGTTCCGATATCACATGGTTTTTTTAACTGGCCAATAAAATTGCCACTGACATAAATTATCACATATTTATGTGCAACATAAAATAGTTAATGTAATGACTTATTTCAACACATATAAATGATAAAGAAAATTATTCTGCATCAAGCCAGTCCTACAGGATATGGAGTTGAAACAATCCACACTGTGGCATGCAAACTCCTGAATACCTTTAACTATTATGAAAACTCTTTTGTTTCTAGAGAAAATTATTCGGCATCGAGAACCAGTCCATCGGGATATGGAGTTATGAACAAGCCTCCTTCTGGCATGCAACCTCCTGCATAACCTCCACAGTTCAGCTTAATGACTGTCCCGTTTAACTCTCTTTGTGGCGGATACATGAATGGTAAATATCCAACTGTTTTCCATTTCTGATCTTCGATGATTCGCCACCCAGTGCCTTGGAGGTCAATTGTGAACTTGCCTTTTACTCCACACGAGACAGAGCCCTGAAAATGTTGTGTATAACAATCTTCAGCATGTCCATATCTCAAACCATTCCCTGCAATGGACACATTTGCGAATGTAATATCAGTCTTAATAATTTCAAGCAATGTGCCTTCATGGATGTTTATTTTGATTTTATTGAACCAAATTTCTCCTCCAATTCCATTGCATAAAGGTCCTGTTTCCCCTTTGCAAAGATTATTTGATATCAGAGGAAAGATACCATAGTTCGGGTTTCTCAAACTCAGAAACTCTTGAGGCTCAGCAGATGACATTTTGTGACAATAGATCCTTGACAAGTACATTTTGGTAGTCAGGAAAAGCCAATAGTCTCCATCTTCACTTGCTGGCTGCAGTTCTTTGACCGAACTACAGGAAGTCAAGGCCACACAACCACCATGTGACCATGTGCCATTGTCCTGGCAGACGACATCCTGTTCAGATAGATAACCCTGGTTGCAGACAAGATCTAACTTTGCTCCTAGCTCATTCATAAGTCTAGAGGATTTGACAATACCATTTTCAATCATTGGAACACCAACACAACGTTCAGTGACACAATTGTACATCACATCATCCACGGGATCGCAGAAAGCGTTGAGAGGACAGTTGTGGTCTTCACAAACTCCCCCCACTCTTGCTGGCCAGTATGAAATGTCTGAGAAGATAAATCCGCTGTCTTGAACCAATGAAGACACATTGGTGGTAGAGTCAGTGTTGAGTTGGCACTCGCCCGTCACTGGGTTAAAGTTGAAGGATTTACAACTTTTCCTACATAGACAAAATTTTGAGCACTGCATGATTCCATCAGATGAGAGATTGAGCAACAGGTGCCCTGTAAGCAGCTTCCCATGTTCAACATTGGTAAGGAACTGTTTATTGGTACACATACTACAGTTTGCTACTTGATATAGACCGAAAAGGATGGCAAACCAAACAAAAGACATTCCAGCTTCCATGACAGACATCTTGACTTGATCAAGCCTCTGTTTGTTTGTCCCCCTGACAAATATCTTGGAAACAGACTTATCTACAATCATCCTTAAAGATTAATATTTAAAAAATTCTATGCAGAATGCCCTCAATCATCTCAATTATGGCTATTCAGATGAACTGATTATGTCAGCAAAGACTATGACTTTTATTGATGAATTGACAAAGTCAGGAAGAACAATACATTCATTTCAAATTTGATGTCTTAGGTGTACTAATTAGCCACTAGCAGAGATCAGGATAAATTTTTTTTACGTCTTTGTATAAAACAGTGCAAATATCATATGCTAATTTTATAAGCTAGAAAAATGTTAAGTATATTTGAATGCAGGATATTTACCATCCCAACACAGATGATAACTTCTATGTATATTTTTTTTCACTTTTGACAAAAGAGGTATATGTACAAGCAGATGGGATCATAAACATAATAATAACACATCAAATTTTCAGATTTTTCCTTATTATTATAAACTGTGACTAATCCTAGTTTTTATTGGTTTTCTATCATCATTGGTCTAAACAACATGACTTAACCATTTATCACTATCACCATTCTAAACAAGAACAAACTTGAAATTATTCTCTAAAACTGGAAACTTAAGAATTAATACAATGAGACACTGTTTAGATCAATGATCTACGACAAAACATTCCTTGAATAAAAATTTAGTAATTTAGTGACGGTTGACTTGATAATATCGACAGCAACTTAATGTGTACCATTGTAGAGTTTTCAACTAATGATAGGACTAATTAGACTTGACTTTCTAGTCATGTTGATCTTCGTTTGTTGAACACTTCATTATGCTATTGATATGCTCTAGGAATGTCAGAGTAACATATCTTATGTCTTATTTCTACAAAAGACTGAATTTTTATAAAATGAAGACATTATCTAATAGTAAAAGGACAGGTACAAACTTGTCCTGTTCTGTAATGTTATCTTTAGTGTTTTTAAAAAATGCCGCTAGGAATTACAGTCTGATTAAAATCGACCGTGTTCCGAGGAATAAAAGTTTCAAAATATTGACTCAATTCAATAGATTCAAACTCTTTCTGTCTAGGCCATCCTCTCCACAGTGGTCTGAAGGCAGTCTCACTGCTCGCACATGCCGACACCAGTTTAGCGCAGACAAAACCTAGTCAATAGCGAACCAATCACATCATCGTGTTTAAAATAAAGATAGCGGCGATCAAGGTTAACGAATGGTAAATGGGAGTTACTTGCCCCTAGCCACTGATACCGAATGCTTTTGCCGCACGCATTGTGATTGGTTAGCTTAGTTTACACAAGAACGTGCGCTACAGTAGGGTGTGGTCAGACCTAGTGGAGAGGATAGCCTAGACAGATAGAGTTTGAATCTCGATAGACTCAATATTTTGAAACTTTTATTCCTCGGAACACGGTCGATTTTAATCAGCCTGCTAGGAATTATTACCTTAAATACCATCTTTGTTTTATATATTTGCATATCATTTGTATCATTCCTTCATATGTATATAGGTCTTTCATATATATGATTGTACATCATAATCTAAATCATATTATTTGCATATTTCACATATATGTGTAATGTGTATCCTCATATGCTTGCGGCCTGAGTGTAAATAAAGTTCAGTTCAGTTCAGTTGTGTCTGTGAGCAAAACACTTAGTCTACCCAGCTGTACGAATAGGTACCTGAACACTGGAAAACCTGGACCTGTACGGTCGCACAAGGTGCTTAATAGGCTGCAATAAAGTACCATTCCTTCGGAGCAATAATACAATTTCTGCACTTTGAGCATGCTCTATCATGGATATATGTCTGGTATACGAAAGTTATTATATAAATCATTATTATCTTTTGTGGTCTTGAGATGAGGATATCTTGAAATAGTACCATTTTTTTACAAACCACTAGAAAAAACCCAAGAAGGATCTACATGGGGAAGTGATGATGATATTCAAGTTAATGAATACCATCTTTTGTACTTCATTATGGCAGATCCTGAGGAATGGCACAATGAAATTCAGATCATATGGTTTCAATAATGACCATCATAAACATTCACATTCAATTCTCCTTCATCAGTTCCCCAGAAGTACCTTAACTATATAAGATGAAAGTTCACATTTACATATCATGGTTGAGATAGCAAGTTTGATCCAGGTAGCTTGTATGGTTGTAAACTACTGATCAAAACTAGATGAGGGTTTTCAGGACACTTAAAAAGCAGAGCATCCCCAACACTGAGAGTTTCGCTTTCTCCACAGCCATTTTAAAATATGTTTTTTAAAATACCACAAGAGACAACTGATCATTAAAGTAAAACTACAACTAGTAGCATTTTGAGTCAGTAAGTCAGGAATCAATAAACAGTCATATCAATGTGAAAACGCTGATATTCAATGTGTAATTTACATGTATATTACATGTATATTAGTTAAATGACCTACAAAACACTACCAACTATGTTTGTCTTTGTGTCTGTTGTCAATAACTTTCAAAATTTATGTTTGAGTCGATGGCGTGAGCAATTGTCTGGTTATTTATCATAACTCAGGCGTTGAATCTATCTATTATCACTATACTTATCTGGAAAGCCACTTATTCTAGATGAAATAGGAACATTGAAATTTGACATATTTGCTCCAACAAGATACCCTATGTTTCTTAAATTTCTTGCAGTCTTCATTCTGTAACTGCTTTGAAAAAACATAAACCAAAATTACGGTGAGGAAATATAATAGAGAATCCTGTTTTCAGGGAACATTTATTGCTTTAAGACCTTAGCAAGTACAGGAGTAGAGCTTGAAAGTCAAACTAGTGAATGAAATTTATTCAACATTTACAATCAGCATCAAGTATAACTTTCATATGACAGCTACATCCCTTTGGAGAATGCTCCTGACAAGACTGTACATTGAATCATGGGTAATCTCTGCTATTCCTCGTGTTATGCGGCAACCAGACCAACAGATATCGTACGGGTAACACACATTCACATGCAGAACTCTCTTTAGAATTGATAATCTTTTGCTGTAATAAGAATTTGTTACTAATGCTGTTTTGGCTTTCTGAATACCATTAGGTATATATATATATATTGCTTTTACAAATGTAAGTTGAACTCTTCATTACCATGTTTTATGTAATTCAAGAATGAGTGGAAATTGATTTACAATATAAAAAAATAGTGCATTTGCCTCTGTAGCTCATCTGGCTATCTATACCTCATTTTATGATTGTTCACATGGTCACCGAATCCATTAATTATACTCCCCATCATCTAAGGAGACAGTACACAGTTTTTTTTAGGCCTTTTGCTCCTGGAGCAGAAGATATAAATGCATCTTTAGGGCCTTGTCAATGTGGCCCTTATTAGGGATCACAGGGTCACCAAATCTATAAATTAAAAACGTAATAAGTCAAGGAGTCTGTACACAAGATTAAGGATTTTCTGAATCAATTGTTCTGGAAAGGATTCAAAAATTAAAAGTTTTAGGATATATGTAAGTCCGACGTGCCATAAGCCCATCCAACAGCTGGCAAGTCATTTTGTTCTTCATTAGGTTGAGGTGGTGTAAGCAATGCGACCATTAACACCATCCTGTTCCAGGTCTAAACATAAAAACACTGTTTTAAGAAACCTGTAAGAGTTAAGCAGTTATCCACCAAATGAACACAGCTGGAAACCTGTGAAAAAGGCAGTGCAATCTTGATATTGCCAACTCGCATTTCCAGTGTGGCCATTGGTTAACATTTGTCATGATGAATCTTGTATTATGAAACCTTAATCCAATGTTTGACTGACCTGATGATGGTGTCATCATCTGCGATGAGAAGCCACTTGTCTGTGGTGATATCCTTGTTTTCAGCGGCTCTTCGGATTATTGCCATGGTCTTTCCGCAATGACCTTGATTGACAAACAAACTTTACAAACATCTCACCAGATTATTCCAACCAACTAAAAGTTAGCTGCAACTGGGAGTTAGCTGTTGTAATGGGGGGTAACAATAAATCAAACTATTGATGCATCGCAAAAGTCATCTTTGCAAAAGTACTCTATCAATAGGAAATATGGAAACACTATATTGCTACGTCAATAGAAAGATAAACTATGGATAGTATTGATAGTGTTACTATTACTGTATTAGTTACATCTATGAATACTTGTATAAGTATTTCAAGTAAGTTTATTTGAATTCTATTCACTCCTTATGGTCAAGAAGAGAAATTTTTTTGAGTGATGAACCTTGGTTGCAAGGGTGAGGTGAGTTGGTGTTTAACGCTGCTTTCAAGATTATTTCACTTATATCGCGGCTGCTAGTATTATTGCAGGGAGAAAGCCCGCTACACTATTGTGGCTATGTATTGCGGTGAAACCTGCGAGCATCGGCTGGAACTATTGAACCATGGGTGGTACTGCACTGAATTTCAGTGTAGCATTGAACCCAAACCTGACTGCATGTTGAACAGTTCTCTACTGCAGACAAAGTTGCCGAGCCCCTGGCGGGATTCGAACGACAGACCACCTGATCCGAAGCTGAACACGCTAACCACTGCGCTATCCCGCCCCCTGGTTGCAAGGGTGTAAAATGGCTGAAATTTGTTTCATAAGTATGACTCTTATCAAACTTATTGGAATCACAGATGAAATACATTTTTGTTTAGATCAAACACTCTTGCAATAACAATTGCAAATTCAAATTGATAATCACAATAGTCTTTTGATATCGCAATAGTCGAATTAGTTCAATAGACACCGTTTGTTGTAATATATACTGTAATAAATGTAAACAACCCTCCCTAATGGAAGATTAAAGCACCCTCACACTGAACAATGATGGTATAATAACAAAGAGTCCTTTAGAAAGGCTGACTTGCCAATGCTGTTACTTTCAGATGTTGAAGCCACCTAAGCTTTCCTTTCATTCTTTTTCTCATGCCTCATGAGGTAATGATAAGAATCCCCTACATATCAACTATAGTATTATCATCAACAATGCAGAGCATGGTTGCCTTTTGAGTACAGCATTAGACCAATTATCAATTAAAATATACTGAGGTTAAAAAAAATTTAATTGAATGTAAATTATTGCAAATGCATTTTTTAATCATCAAATTTGACAAAGGCAATATGACCTCTTTTGGATAAATGTAAAAGACTATTTCACTTACCTCTCTCAGTGTTTGGAATGCCGAGGTTTATTGTAGGTATAGAAGGATCCTCTTTATCACTGAAGTACTCAATGTTGGGACTCTCCTTCGCCCATGTCTTCTTCACAATGGTTACTGACAATACATACAGGATATTATAGGAGTGCCAATGTCTTCTACACAACGTTTACTGACAATATGTAGAGGATATTATAGGAGTGCCAATGTCTTCTACACAACGTTTACTGACAATATGTAGAGGATATTGTAGGAGTGCCAATGTCTTCTACACAACGTTTACTGACACTACGTAGAGGATATTATACAAGTGCCAATGTCTTCTTCACAATGGTTACTAACAATATGTAGAGGATATTACATGAGTGCCAATGTCTTCTTTACAATGGTTACTGACAATACGTAGAGGATATTACATGAGTGCCAATGTCTTCTTTACAATGGTTACTGACAATACGTAGAGGATATTACATGAGTGCCAATGTCTTCTTTACAATGGTTACTGACAATACGTAGAGGATATTATACAAGTGCCAATGTCTTCTTCACAACGTTTACTGATATTACGTAGAGGATAATATAGGAGTGCCATTGTCTTCTTCACAATGGTTAGTGACAATACGTAGAGGATATTATACAAGTGCCAATGTCATACTATTTTTACTGAATGAGTGCTTGATTATAGGTATATCTGTGGGACAAGCGGATATTTAGAAACAAATGTCCTAAACATAGTAAGACATGGATACAGACAAAATGTTCTATTTAGTAATGAAGTCATGAAGTTGAAGGAACTATGCTAAACTCTGCTCTTTACCATGGACAAGCTGCCTTTGTCACCACATGTACCCCTCATCATTATGACAAAGTTTTTTTTTGCAGTAGAGCTTCGTACAAAAACGTAAGGTAATAATATGGGTATCTAATTTAGTTCAACAAGTAAGGGAGAGATGAAACAACAATAATCAGTTAACACATGATCACAAACATTATTTATTCAATTCAAAAGGAGATGAAAGCTGAAACTTTTGGATAATTGACTTTAATTATTATCACATTTTTGGCACTCAGCTTGGTTGATAAGCAACCTCTTACTGTAGAGTGTGAACCATGAAAGGTTAAGTGAATAATTTGATGTCAATTGTGGCGCATTCTTGTTTGAATCAGAAGTTTTTTCTCATTCACATCTTACGTTCTTATCAACCCCACAGGGAGGACCCCGGTGGCAACTTGATCCTAAAGATTTCCTCAAATCAGACTTTGTAATTATCCATGTAATAATTCATGTTGAGTGATATCCAACTCCATATTTGCATCTCAACAGCGCTGCCTATACATGAAATATGTATTTGGTCTTTAGTGTATTTTATCTTTTGGGAATGAATTACTGAAAAATGTGTACTTCTTTTAATATCATACTCACTTCGATCATTGTGAAACTTATGACATGTTTTCACAGCCACAATCAAATCATCATTTGGTATCGGTGATCCCTATTTGAAAAATAATAATTGAAAAAAAATAATGAAAAACAACTTGAAAAATGGAAAAGATATTGTCATAAGTACAAGAAAGTTTTTAATGTCATATTGAAAATATGTTTATCAAATACAGTTTGAGAATCAATGATGCTTGAAAACATTATGATAATCTGACAATGGCAGCCCTGACCTATGTTACAAGATGGTGAAAGATACGGGCACCATAACTGTGAATCAAATAAATGACTTTCATAATAGAAAAGTTGGGGAAGTCCCCTCAAAACACTGGTAAAACAAGCATAAACAATTCAACATTTAATTGTAATGTTTCAAGCGATTGTTAAGACTCCCTTTAACAGTAATATCTGAAAATCTGGAAATAAATGTAGCTAAAATGGCTTAGATTTATGGAGAACTTTACTTAATTTTATGTTAAAAGGTTTAAATTTTTAACATTTGATAAATTTTGAACTTTAAAAAACTTACACATTGAGGAAAGCGAACTGCATCAAATGTGACACAGTCACTTGAGTCAATGACGCAAAACTGTGGAACAGATGTCAAGGACACAGACAACTTCTCTTTTAAAAATCTTGCAAACTGAAAGGGAAAAATAAAATTTGTAGGGATTTTATACTTTCTTTAATTTTACTGCATTTGAATAAAAGTTAATCTGTTTTATGATATACTTTGAAATTTTTAAGCTTAAGCTTAAGTCCTTGGCAAAGGAGGATATCAAAGGGCTTACCTCATGTTTTGCATCAATACTGAAATCTACATTGTTAAGATCATCTATGTTCAGGTCGACCAGTTTCTCAGACAACCTTGCAAAACAGAAGAAAATGAAGGAATATCAATAAGATTCCACTAGCATGATCAGGCATTAATATGCATTTTATCAAATTTACATATACTGAATCACTGCATTATCTTCATGTACAATATTTTATGTTATTCTGTAAGCTTCTTTTTTTTTTCGGCGTTGTAGAATTCACATTTAAGTCGGGTTCTTGTCTGCATTTAAGCACGTGTACATCTGACGAGCTTTCAAAGGACGACACAACATTCAAAGCTGCCACGCTTCTCGCCCGTTTATTCATGGGGTTCCAGATACAAACTACTGCGCATGCGTGACGCAGGGATTCTCATAGATTGAGGATTCAAATGCGAAATTCGGATCGCGATATTTTCTTCGAATAATAGTACAAACACTACATCCCTTTTTTACCTTTGAATAAAAAAAATGGAATATAGATGTACACATTTTTTTCTTCAAAATGAAAACAATTACTTTCACACTGGGGAAAAATAATATTACTTGCAAACAAAGAAACTTTAGATTCCTATACTAAGAAGTAATAGTTCTCACTTTCAAAGTTTTTCTTTCCAAAAAAAGAAAATAAATTTATTTAAAAACATTTCAGATTCCCAATATTTCTCTCAATAAAATAAGTTATGCTTTTCTGTAATAAGGAAACATTTACCATTTTAAACAAAAATATAAATGATTTAAAGGAAGACCTATCTCTTTTCTAGGTCAAAGTAACCTATCAGGTCATGATGACCTTATGTCAAAATGACATTACCATGATTCCAAAAACAGGTCATGTTATGAAATAAACTATAACCAGGGATGTCCCTATCCAAGACATGTATATAAACACAGGTATAAAGTCAGGAACAAACTTTGTTCCAAACATTATGAAAAAATTCCAAATTTAGAGTTCATAGTTCTTGTGCCATTCCTGAAATAAACATTTAGGAGTTCATAAAACTAAGCACAAAATCTTTGTACTTTGTCGGCACATTTCTTTCACGTCGTGGTCTCCCACAGTCCATGTTCTCAGCATCCACAGTCACAGACTGATCAGCATGGCCTGCGGTTACATCAGGTACATCAGTGTTATCAGGCTTACTGACATACTTCTTCACATGTGTCACATTTCTCCTGTAGAGCTGGCCATCATCAGTACCAACTTCTACCATGTTTCCGTACCTATTCACAACAGTGTAGGGAACTTTGTGAAAACTAGTTGAGAATTTGTCCTCTCTTAACTGCTTCTTAACTAGAACCTTGTCACCTGTTTCCACTGTTGAAGACTTAGCATTCCTCCTGCTGTCAATATAATCCTTTCCCTTTCTTTTCAGTTCACTGTCGTGATCACGTACTTCATCATCATAACCATAATCATCAATTGTGGGTAACTTCCTCCTGATTGTTCTGCCGAACAACAGTTCACTTGGCGTTTTCCCGGTTGTTGCATGAGGTGTACTTCTGTACATCATAAGGAATGGTTCCATTTCAGTCTTCCTCCCCTCAACTTGAGCTATTCTGATTCTCTTCAGAATGGTCCTGTTTTGTCTCTCAACTTCACCATTTGCTTGAGGCCAATAGGGTGTACTTGTGTTATGCTTGATTCCATTATGTTGCAGATATTTCTTGAACTTTTCACTGACAAATTGTCGGCCATTATCTGTTTGAAGACTAAGTGGCAGTCCGTGCGTTAAGAAAATGCGGGACAAACAGTCGATAACAGTCTCTGACGTAATACTTCTGATGACATCAAGTTCAAAGTAGCGGCTATAGCAGTCGACAACGACCAACACATGTTCGCCTGTTGGTAGTGGACCCATCAGATCTGCGGCGAGATGTTGCCATGGTGACGTAGGCAACGGTGTTCGATATACTGGCGTTGGTGAGTTATCTGAAGAGACTACCTGGCAGCCATGACAGGATTTGCAGTATTTCTCTACATCTGAATCAATTCCTGGCCACCATACCTTTGACCGAAGTCGCTGTTTCATCTTAACAATCCCTAGGTGTCCTTCATGTGCTAACTGTAACACTTTATCCCTAAGTTCACATGGAATCACAATTCTAGTACCTCTTAGCACTAGTTTTCCCACAGCAGACAGCTCATTCCTCATTGGCAAAAACCTAGTATTCTTCAGGATGTACCACTTCCCTGACAGCAAACAGTTTCTCAGTTCATTCATTTCTTCATCCCGATCAGAAGCTCGTTCGATGTCTCGTGTCGTCAAGGCTACAGGTGAAGATTCCGTTGCAACAAATCGCACATACTGTTCTGCTTCTCTAGATGCAGGTGAACTCTTGTCTGTATTTCTCAACAGTCGTGACAGACAATCTGCAATATTGTTGCTGCCTTTTATGTACTTCACCTTGTAGTCACAGCCTTGCATCCTCAGTACCCATCTCTCAATACGTGCACATGGTTTTGATCTTGGAGCATATATGAACTGTAATGGTCGATGATCTGTAAGGAGTTCAAACGGAGCACCATAAAGATACTTATGGAAATGTTCACATGCCCACACCAGAGCAAGGGCTTCTTTTTCTGTCTGAGAATAGCGTTTCTCAACATCTGACAGACTTTTACTAGTGTAGGAAATATTACCTTATGCACACCGTTCTGAACTTGTACCAGTACTGCTCCAATTCCGACTGGACTTGCATCCGCTATCACTTGAGTAGGTGAATGTTTGTCAAAATATCCCAAGACGTCAGCACTAGCCAAACACTGTTTGAGTTTGTCGAATGAATCCTGTTGTTCTTGTCCCCACACAAACTTTGTAGTTTTCCGTGTTAATCTGCGTAAGGGCTCTGAAATCGTTGCTAGATTTTCGATGAACCTGCCGTTGAAGTTGACCAGCCCTAGGAAACTTCTAACTTCTTTGGCGTTCGTTGGCTCTCTTGTCTCAAGCACAGCTTTCACTTTTGCCTCGGCAGGACTCACTCCCTCTTCTGACAATACATGTCCTAGAAACTTCAACTTTTCCATTCAGAACTGACATTTATCTGCATTTAAAGTCAATCCTTTCTTCATCAGTACTTGAAGAACTTCTGCCATTCTCATGTCGTGTTCTTCGATGGAAGACCAGTGTACAATGATATCGTCCATGATATTTCTAACCCCTTCGCATCCTTGCAGCACTTGTTGCAGTATTTTCTGATACATCTCTGGAGCACAACAAATTCCAAACATCAGACGTTTGTATCTGTAAAGTCCCTTTGGAGAACTAAATGTAGTGATATGTCTTGATTCAGGCGAGAGCTCAATCTGGTGATAAGCCCATTTAACATCCAACTTGCTGAAGACAGAACTTTGGTTCAGGTCTTGGAGTACGTCATCAATCGTTGGCATTTGGTGTTTCACACGCTGAACAGCTTCGTTTGTACTTCTCATATCCACACAGACCCTGATATCTTTACCACCTGGCTTTGGGACTATGACCAGTGGTGAAACCCATTCACTTGGTCCTGTCACTTTCTCAATGATATCCAGATTCTCTAGTTCATCAAGTTTCTTCTCAAGCTTATCTTGGAGATGATATGGAATTCTTCTGAGTGGCTGAATTACTGGAGTCACTTCATCTCGAATTGGTACTGTTAACTGGTATCCTTCCAACTTGCCGAATCCAGTAAAGAGTTTGGAAATTCTCTAACAAAGTCTCTTGGTGAATGAAGAAGATTTACATTTGGTCCCAGTGCAAGTACTCCCAGTTTCTGAGATAGAATACGTCCAAGAAGTGGAGGTCCGTCATGTTTTACAACAACAAATTCAACATCTTTCACCGTCATTTCTCCTGTAGTTATGTCGCTGTTAAACGTTCCAAGAACTGGCAAAGGTTCATTACTACCATATGGAAAAATGTCTCTACCTTCTCTCTGTGAAGTGCACTTGACACCAGCATTCTTCAGATTATTCCAATCCTGAGAACCAATCACATTACAAGTTGAGCCACTGTCTATCAACACAGTCAGTGAAATTCCTCCTATCTTTGCCTCTATCTTCCCATCATGAATATCTTGAGCATAAACGTCTTTAACCGTGAATGCAAAATCCTAATGATCCATGTCCCAGTTTTCCTCTACAGTGTTATCCGTTACCTGTCTGACCTTGCCCTGACCTTTTCCTCTTTTCCCAGGTTTCGAAGTCTGTGCTTTCTTCCCATGTTCGAAGTTCATTCTTGTACGACACATTTTTTAAAAATGTCCTCTCATTTTACACTTACTGCATGTTTTCTTTCTTGCAGGGCAACTCTCATCCTTGGAAATATGTCCCTTGTTACCACACCGATAACATGTAATGTCACTTTTGAAATTTTTCACATTAAAGTTTCTTCTACTTTCAAAGTTCCTACCACTTGTCGACGTCATATTCCTCATAGCATTCACTTCCAAAGGCTTCTCAATAGTCCTAGCTTGACTTTCTGATTCCTCTTGTGCTCTTGAGACTGTCAACAAATTATCCAAGGTCAGGTCGCCCCCTTTCTCCAACAACTTCATCCTCAGCGTGTGTGAAGAACATTTCTCGATAACTTGATCCCGAATCCTTTCTTCAACTTGTGCCATATCCCCGAAGTCACAATTATCCGCCTGCTGTCGAAGACGTGTAATGAACTGTGATACTGTCTCGTTGGTCTGGCACATAGCTCGAAAAACATGGCGTTCATACGGAACATTCACACGTGGTTGAAAGTAACTGTTGAGCGCCGTTTTCGTCTTTTCATACGCATCCCCTTCTCCCGGAACAACTAACGTGAAGAAGATATCCTGCACTGCTAAACCAGCTGTATGATGTAATAAAGCTTTCTTCTGTTCAGCATTCTTTATCCCCTTTCCATCCGAATAAAGTTTGAAAGATCGGAGCCATCTTTTCTAGCGCGGAGCGAGACTGGCTGTGTCGGAACAGTCGAACGCTTGCAAACTATTAATTTCTGTTAACTTTACAGTAGACATTGTCCAAACTACCTTTGACAATCCTCATCTGCATTTAAGCACGTGTAGCTCTGACGAGCTTTCAAAGGACGACACAACATTCAAAGCTGCCACGCTTCTCGCCCGTTTATTCATGGGGTTCCAGATACAAACTACTGCGCATGCGTGACGCAGGGATTCTCATAGATTGAGGATTCAAATGCGAAATTCGGATCGCGATATTTTCTTCGAATAATAGTACAAACACTACAGACGTTACGATTGGTCGAGAAGTGGTCATGCATCAGTCAATGGAAAAGCAAATTCATCCTATGTCAAATTGCTTTCCTCAGTTCTATAAAAACAGGTATTGACCTCATCACAAGTCTATAACTGTATAATATTTTCTTTAAATATCCTTTTTCCCCTCAATAGTTTCTATAAGTGTGTGACACTTGAAAAAAATAGTTTTCTCCTCATTTCTCAGCATAGACCAACATATTCATCAGCATGGGAACACACACATGAAATCTGCACAACAATTAAGGCATAGTCAAAGAATTGTACCTACCTCTCTACAACAGGCAGACTTAGCAGGAAGCCAGCCCTTGTGTCGGGGTAGAGAAAACTGGCAGGGTTGTCAAAGCTATAATAGTGGTGAATTATAGTTATAGACGAGTCGTGCAGCTCTCTGCCTAGAAACAGTTCCTGGAATAGAGACAAATAATTTAGGAAAATGCTGTTTAAGTTCTCAATTTTGCTTGTCAGAAGAGCTACATGACTGTATATCATGATTAGGTTCTTAAAGTTGCAACATTTTTAGACTTTGAAGTTAATTTAATTATAAAATGTATTAAACTATGTACAGGATTAGAATATTACATACAACTTAGTTTGGGTTATAGTTATTCATGGTTGAAGACGGTATAATATTTAGGTAGGGAATGTGGGGGAATTGGGGGATTGGGATGGTCTTTTGACCTTAAATATATATTAATATATTTATATATATACACGCACCTCAGATGAATCAAACTGTTTTAAGACATCAAGAAGTTTTGATAGTTTTACACGGGTGTCTTCATCACATATGAAGGTCCATTTTGTCTTTTTGAAGATTTCAGGAAATCTAAAAGAACATTGATAATCCAATTAAACAGAAATTATGCAACAGGTAAGATCTTTTCCTTAATTTATTTACAAACATAGGCACTATTAAAACTAAATGTCACTTGTTGCTTCCAAAAGCACACATGGCAACAAATACAATTGTGAATTTAAAGGTGCAAATGTTTTTGGTCTCAAGCAATATTAATAGCATAACCCTTCCTAACATACAGTGTCACAAATTGACTCGATCTCGATCTATAATACCAAAATCACACTGGTTTCAAAAAAGTCAAATGACACACTTCCTTAGTTAATATATATATGTTTTATAATATATGTCAAGTTTCACAACATTAAAACAATCATAGTGCCTGGGTTATTAACAAAACTAAAATTCGATAGCCAAATCTGCTATATACCTTTCCAAGCGGAGGCATACATAACTGAGAGTTATCTTACTTTGAAAAGACAGGAAAAAGAGTCCAAGATCCAATTTGAGGAAGTCCTTCTGTCTGATGAAGGAAGTATACATTGGGAAGTTCTTCCTGAAAACGATAAGACCAATTTTATTTCAGCCCTGCAAAGCATCATGCACCACAAGTAACATCACAACAAACTCATTACCTGAGGGCTAGAAACTAACCAAAATCTACCACAAGCCCTTCGGGCTAGTCATTTTAAAATGTCACTAGCCCACAAACCTGTTTGTTTGAAAAATATAATAGTAATGACAAGTTTATAAGGTTAATCATAAACAAAGTTATAGCCTTTCTATGAAAATAAATTGAATTACCATAAATTTCAATGTACCGTAACTTTTCTTTTAGATTAATCTTGGCATGATTTTAGTTTTGATTTGAACTGTTGATCTGACATATATTGTATATCACATTAACTTATATATTGTAAAGTTACCTAAATATCCCACCACATAATGTGTAAATATTGGCACACTCTTTTACCTGTAATAATTTCTAGCCCTGCATTAGATTGCAATTAAGATATAAAGGTCAATTTTCAAAAAAAAAGGACACTTCAGTCTATATCCTTTCACAGTTAGGACAAAAGCACAACCATTTATAGGCATTACCTCACTCAAGTTCAAGTCCTGCAGCTGTTCTTCTATATGATCTTTGAAAGTATCTGACTTCCTGCTGTGGTATGAGTTAGGCTGGCTATTCACAATCAGTGTTAAATCTCTTAAATTTATATCTGTAATGGAAAAGATGTGTTAGATATTTATTTTATCATATTGGTTATAGTTCAACTTCAACCAACTCACATGAACCCCTTGTTTCCAATCTACAATAATTTTCAGTTCCTATATTGCCTATTTGTATTTATGATTTGCTTAACATTTTTAACTGTAATAAGATATGGTAAGAAGTAAAAATAAAAAATCAACATTTATAATTAATATTTGAGAAGGCAGTGTATTCTAATGGTGAAAGTGTGAGAATTTGTAAATGTAGACATTGCAGACAGAAATTGTAACTAAGAAGTCATCTGCTATAGCTTTGTCTGGTGACCCTACTGAACAACAGGGAATAATAATTTTAACGCCAAGAATATCAAAGTTGCTAAAGATTTGCAAACAATGTTCGAAATAAGTGAGCTGCTACACAAATATTACTAATTTTTATTTAACTAGGAGCTATGACATTTATCACATATTCAATCAAATACACACATACCTTCAATTGCTCCATTGCTAGCTGAAAGTTCTACTGAAAATACCAAAACATAAATATGTTATTCAATCAGACTGGTTAAAACTTTGTAAGATTGTTCTTGGAAATTGAAGCTCTCGAAAACAATCTAAAGGCTTATTACTTGATCTAATAAATAAATCATTAAAATACTAGTTTGAGTCAGAGTGACTAAGTTACATTTTCTTCAAAAAGGGGATGTTTGTCTTTTCTAAAAAAATAACATTCTGCCTCATTAATAAAAAAACATGGCACTTGAAAAGAAAAGTCTCTAATGCCTAAGCACTAGTATTTACAGGGCTTTAAATACAAATCTCTTTTCTGTCAGACACTTATTTCTTTGGGATGTGTTTTTCTTCCACATGTACAAGGGAAGAGCGACAATAATGTTGATAAAATAGTAAGCATCTTCCCATGCATGGCCTATTATTACACCAGCCCAAATGATTTGCAAAAATAGGCCTTGTCGCACTCAATCCCTCACTTTTTTGTGCTCATCGCCATTAGGCTGTTGCAACGGATTGCGATGAGTCCAACGAAAAATAATGAGAATTGCATCTTTTGCTGAAGAAGGTGCTGCACTCGAAATACAAATTTTGACTGGTTGGCATAAAGGTTGAAATTAATCAGTGATAGAGACTGGTAATTTAAAACCAGGATGCAGGGGAAGATGACCAGTTAATAAATGAGAGGAAAATGTAATGCCATTGACATTTTTTTCAGATTATTTTCATTAAGAAATCAGTTTGTTTGTTTAAAACAATAACTGATTATCATTTTTAACTTATTAAAGGAGGGGTCTTCTTAAACGTTAGTTGTTGTCTTTATCCAACTAAATTATGGGCGTGTCAAACTGGGCACGGCTGAAACTCAAAGCAGACGAATTTCTCGGAACATTACTCTGTAAAATAATCGCTAAATCCCTCACAACATGTTCTGTCGAACGGATAGAAAACTAAAATTCATTTATATCAATAATAAAAAGTACTTTGATTAAGTTCATACCGATTAACAAACCAAACAACAAAAGTTTAGCAATCGGAAACTTTGACACGTTTGAAATCGACGCCATGTTGAAGCAGGTGCGCGTTTCCGTGTTCTTGCAAATAGATGATCGGTGATTGGTTCATTTGCTCTAATGCGACCAATTAAAAATCTTCTCTCATATCTTCCCTTGGTATCAAGAATGTTTACAATATGGCGACCAAAGGATATCCGAAGTGGTTGCTGAACTGCAAAGAAGATATAACACAATCAAAAGTAGGAGAAACTTAATTTCATAATTCATTTCGTATTAATGATATCGTTTTCCAGTGTTTCGGGGATATACTTTATCTATTTTAGATGACAAGTGTTTCTAATATCAATTGTTTTTGGTGGAATAGGCTAGATCTGTTATTGCCATATTGGCGTAGTTCGTGACGCCATGGTCGATCATCACTGAATCTTATAAAAACGTATTTTTCAAAACTAAAAAAAGTCGACATACATAGCTTTCAGTATTTTTAAATTGTGTTTATTTCAAAATGACTTTTTAATAACTTATCCTTAAAATTTATGAAATATTTTCCAAGCAAATAAAACATCTCTCCAGTAAGGATTATCAATTTGACATTTCATAAGCGTTTTCACAAAATGGTACTGCCAAAAACAACTAAATGTTATTCATGCATAATAACTATCTTTGTAGCTATGAATGCAATCAGATATGTGTCACTATGATAAAATTGTATATTCTTTCTCATATGTAATTGCTTAGGAGCAGCCTTGAAATAAGCACCTAGGAGCTTGTTGGCCAATCCATTCATCATTTGTATATTTTCATGAGTTTAAATATGTTTAAATGATAACTGTATTTCACTTTGTTTTAGGAATGGAATTCTTTCCTCCATGAACTCCATGATGCTATTCAACAACAACTTACCGAGAGTCATGTTCAGTACTTCACTGATTTGTCTGAGGCAGAAAAGGAGCTTTTTATGGAACGAGCCACAAAGGCAATTGAAGGGGGTAGGTAAAGTAGTACTTTAAGGTTTCCAAGCTCATTACCTATATGCAAAAAGCAAGTTTATGTAAGCTAACTCAATAACAGAAAATATATGCCAGTTTTTTAAATGGTAGGTTTATCTCTATTTTTGAAATCTTTTCCCTTATATTTTATTATAAGAGATAGCTAGAATACTAACTATGCTACAAGTGTTAGTAGGATATTACATTTAAATTGGAGGAAATAAAGGATGATACAAAATGTGGTCGCCGTCCATGTGTATGTGAAAAACAATTGAATGAACTTTTTTCAATATAGTAACAATAGTAATAGAAATCATTTTATTCCAGGTTCAGTATTTTCGTCCGTTTCGAAGAAGGTTTCTTCAATGTTAGACCAACATCTCAATGATGATGTTGCAAAGCAACTGATGGAGGATTTCCCTTTGTCCACTAAGTCTGACCTTATCATCACATCCGCTGAGGAGGGTGCACTAAGTTTGTTGAGACGATGGCCTGAAATGAAAGCTAAACTTCATGTTTGTTTTAATCAACCTCTCCCAGAAACTATCAGACAGTTGGGTTGGAGACTGTATCTCAATAATCCCAAATGTAAGTATAGAATAGCAATTTAAAAGATAATCATTTTGAATAATCTTGAAAAATGGCAGGCTCAAAAGTTTACAAAAACATCAATATGGCATATTTAAATTTTTTTAAAGCATAAAAAATAACATTATAAATTTTGATAAACTAATATTTTTCTACTCTACTTTGTTGTCACTAGAATGAAATGCTGTTTATAAACTAGGGAGCCATGTGAAGATGTTGTGTTGTATGTTGATACGACCAATTTCAGCCAAACTGCCATTGTCTTCAGTTTGAAGATTATGTCTATTGTCTATTTTTCAACCAAATTATATTGATAATTTTAATCATCAGAAATTGAATTTCATATGCTTCTATCCAAAAACTTTCCCAACTATGAACTGATTGCTTTTGTTACCAACCTTGTTGAAATCTTGTGTATTCTGACATGTTCAAAAATGTCAAATCATTGAAATTGCTTAATTCTCCTTATTCTTAATTCTCCTTTTTTCATTGACAGACTTATTAGTGACATAAATTTCCTTTTACATTACCAGTAAGAAAGGAATATGTTGACATCCTGAACGTTAACCCTCGCAGTGCAATCTCACCACAAGACGTTGAGATATCACAGAAATGTGAACAACTCCTGGCTTCGGACCCAACCTTTACAGATCTTCGAGGATCAGTTGGTAAATAGATTTATTGAACCAGAGAAATTATAAAAATTTGTCCAAAGATCAATACCAATTTTCCCTTATTATTATGGAGTGGAAGGGAAGCTCTTGGAAATCTCTGTAATCCTATAATATTTAACACATACAATAACACGTTTAGCACTAGCCAGTGGTATGTTTCAGCTATAATCTTGATGAAATTTGGGAACAATCACAAATGTCATAGAAACCTGTGATGCCAAGAATTTTCATTGATGTGACATCACAATGAAAAAGTGATATTTTGCCCTACGGCATCATGGAAAATATGAACCCAAATATGATTGCTCTTGTAGGTATTGAAGTTATATAATTTGTTTTGGTCTAAGGGTATTTATCTATGGCATTACAAATATCTTTTGGTCTACCTATGCACATTAAATCTTATATCCCAACACATCAATATATACCTGATAAAGATATCATCATATTTCAGGAGCGTTCTATGCTATGAAAGCGGTACTCTCCTACCACCATGCGCGACAGAAGACATCAAACAGACTGAGAGACATTGATCATGTGCTAGCAGTGCCCTTCGTACAGGTGTCCTCCCAGAGCTTGTCAAGGTAAGCTTTCATTCATTAATCTAGTGATCATTGTCCCGTTACATTAATAAGAATTGAAACTGAATTTTTTTAAAGCATTGTTGACCGATCATCCGTCATATTATTGAGTAAAGTTGTGATGATATATATAACAGAATCAAGAATAGTGAAGATTTACATATTGTGATATGTCCGTATCTTGATGCACATAATTGACTTTAAAAGTGGTTGGTTGTCAACAAAAAGGATTTATCTGAAATAGGGTATTGCAACATTCATTTTATGGAAATGTGTCTTTGGGAAATATCATGATACATTTCATATGGTGGTATGTCCGTATCCTTACGTTTCTGATGGTAAGTAATACTTGTGTATACCTATTATTTGCCACTTGCAAAACCCTCTGGTAACAAATTATTGGATTAGCTGTAAAACATTGTTTGTGACCCTTTCATCACATATTTTGTATAATGGAAGAAAAGCATTTTTGAGAATTGCTTCATTAAACTTAGTTTTGTAAGAATGAATCAACACTTATGTTTTTAGGGTCTTTTTTTGATGTTTTGACCATTTCCCTTGGAGATAATCTATATGACTCTCAAACCTGTTAGTAAAGCAGGGATTAGGAAAGACAAGGGGCCATTTTTAAGGCTTTCAATCATCTTCAGAATTTTAACGGGCCATTCCTCTTTACAGCAATGGTATCATTTCTAATTTCAATGGGTCATTTGGTCATCAAATGTGCAAAATGGCCTATGGCCCCTATCTTTCACAATTCCTGTTAAGGTTCTTCTTTATTCTTGGTTTTCAATCGTTTCAATGAAAGATAAGCGTAAACTGGAACTTGAGAAATATTTATTTAAATATCTCTTTTAGACGTGAACCAGCATCAGGGCGTGTTGTAGCTCAGCTGGTGGAGGAGTTCCTCACATACATGGAGTCCCGCCCGGGATTCGTGATCGACTCTGGTCAAGAGGTAGTTAAGTTTGTGTGTAGTGATTAACATTGTATGAATGACAGATGGCTGATACTTTTTATTACCCATCCGTTGAATAAATTGGTATCCAAGCAGTAATACATAATAGGGATAAACATGCCTTTATATTGCTTTGTGACTGACTCTGGTCAAGCCGTTGTGAAATTTGTGTGTAATTATTAACTTTGAATGAATGACAGGTGGCTAATACTTTTTATATCACCCACCCATTGAATAAATTGCAATGAAACACAATAGGAATATACAAGATTTATCATGCATTGAATTCTACCTTTGATGATGTAATCTACTGTACCTATACCTATTATACCATGGGATTTTATGTATTTTCCAGTCACATAATGATGAAATGAAAGGGTTTGTTGACAAAGTTGCCAAGCATTTACAAAGACTGTACCCAGATGTCGGCAAAACAATATCCAAAAACTTCTTGCCTTCAAAAGGTATGTGTCTTTACATATTAGACTTCACCGTCTCGTACATGCAGTATTGTTATTAATGCTTTTTTCTTCATGCATTATGTCTTCATCATTTTTAAGAATACTTCACTGCAAGCAAGTGAAAAGGAAAAGTTAAAGTTAACAAAGTATTTAATGAATTGAAAGTTGTTTAATTTCATATAGATTTATTCAAGAAAGTACAGTGAAAACAAGAATTTAGTGACAATAGCTTGTGAACAAATATTCACTTAAAAATTTCTATCAATCTAGAGAAGATAGTGGCAACAGAGAAGGGCTCCCAGGCGGTGTTGATGGACGGACTCACGGACCTCATCAGACCCCTCATCAGAACTATGTTTGTTGGTAAGGATCTAGATAGAAGCACCATCCATGAATAAACAATTTGAAAACAAGAGTAGCTGATCAAGTTTTTTGACTGGTGGTTATACCTATGTAAATAAGACCTGTGTATCACGGCCTCAGTGGCGAGGCGATATATCCCGATTCCAGCTTTGTTAGACGAGATAATATGTCATTGAAGTATTGCAAAGGAACCTGCAAGGAGATTATCATCACGATACAGTGGCTGCGATACAATACGTATCACGATGCTCTACAGTTCATGAAAGAAGAAAAATAGAACAAAGAAAAGTAATGTTTTTCTAAGATGCAAAACTGTCATAAACATTACATGAAGGGAAATCGCAAAATTCTAGAGGTTGAGAAATTGCAGATAAAATATCACAAATAGCATAAATGTTATGTTTGTGTGATCACTCTAATCTCTAAATAGAGAGTTATTTGTTTGTTACATATTATGTTAACAGTATCAGGATATATTGTCTGTTGTGGTGATACATCAATGTATCGTTGACCCTCATCATATAAATATCATGATGTATTGTCTAAATGTGTTTTGTATCGATGCACTCGTATCGTGTAGTAGACGATGCAAACATCGATACTCCACTAATGTAAATGGTCTGAAGTTCACCTTCGCCTAAGGTAAGGTGAATCCATTTTGTTGCATCAAGACCATCAGTATATATCTATTTTCAGAAATGCGAAAAAAACACCTCAGAGTACAACTATAAATTATAAATAAAATCACTGTTTGGCTGAAACTTTTCATTTGTCTTCATTAAAAAGCGCTCTTAGTAAGTTTGATTGTGTTATTGTACATGGAAATGCAATTCACACTGTTTTTCTGTATCTGAATCAGTATTTTTTCTGCATTAAGAATGTTCCACCAATGGATTGTTATATTCACCCAAAGTTTGCACTATAGCGACAATGGTATTGTAGTCTATGTTCCTGCATGTATAATACAAATGATGAAGATAAGGAGCAATAAGACTAATATTTTCTGTTGCTAGGCTACCTGAAGATGGACACGCTGCTGTATGTATGGGACCAGTATGTTATTGGTCTGGATGCAGCTGGTTTCACCACAGAGTGGCTGGCTGTTGTCATGGCAACGTTACTTGGTCTCCTGGCAGAAAAACTAAAGGAGGCAAAATCTGTAAATATGATATACTTTCATGAGTTTGTTTGATTACCTTTTATACAGATTTCATTAAAATAATCAGTAAGCTTTTGTGAAATGTTTCATCAATCTATTCTGTTCAGGATTATACCAACAATAACACAAGTGATCCATTGAGAAATAAACCTGTGGCAGCCATTGTAAAAGATTTGTACCAATTTTGCTGCAAAATGGTTTTGTGTCAGGAACCCAGAGATAAGCAAATATTCATATTTACTTACTGCTTGTTTAGAAAGCACCTTTTGATAAGTTTATTGAGAGGATAAATCTTCTTCAACACATGGACTCACCAAGGAAGTTGATACTTTTTTTCAGCCCACTGGAATGGAAAATGCCCTTATCAAAGAAAGTCCAAATCTAACAATTGCACAATTTCAATATGAGGTAGGAATATTTACTTATCTTAGTTTTTTTATAATTTACCCAAGAATTTAGTTACTTCTATGTTACAAAAATGTGTTTTTTTAATTTTGCGTGTGATAAAGACATTAAAGTTCTCTTTTTTTTTATCTGGACCATAGCTATAGGGGTATTTGACCCTCAGTTTCTGTCTCTGGGAAGAGACCCAATTAAAAATAAATGGATGTACTGCTTAACATAAAAGATTTTGATACAATTTATTATATCATTTTCATTACTGTTATCAAAATATTTTAAAATTCAAAAGGTTCAAATCTTCTTCTCAGAGGCTAATATGAGCAGTCAAATATAATTCATATTCATATGACTAAAAGCTTATTCATTATTGATAAGTTTATGGTTTTGTTGGCATTATCCACAATGTGTTTTTGATACAAATTGTCTCCTCCAGATAAAGAGACACCACTACCGAGATCTGTATGCTATGTTGACACATGACCAGAAGGCAGCCATGCCAGTTCTTGATCCTACACAAGGTAATGTTACACTTAACATATATCAATCCACATAATAGATATACTCATAATAAATAATTAAGCAACATGTGAAGAAAAGGAAGATGGAATGTTGTCAAATTCGCATGGTTAGTTTTGTTAATTGTCTTACAGCGATGTGATCAAGGATCTCATCTAGGGCTAGGTATCCTAGAAATGTCATGCCTACATTATGTCTATATATATCGCTCCCTAGAATGAAAGGAATATTTTAAATTGCTGATAAATAGACTCGTTGTTTAATTTGTTGTGAGAAGTATATAAAAATGTTTAAAATATAAAAAATTATTTAGATTCGAGTTGAGATAATTTTGTTTCCAACCTTTGCTGACATTGTTCGCACAAAAAGAAAATTGGTTAGTTTTTATATCTGTTTCTTCACACTTGACTTTGCCTATAATGATTAAACATACAGAAAATAAAATACAAGTCACTTGATCAGTTCCAGCATCTTTTTCACAATTAGAAAACTAACTTGAAACATAATTATTGGCCAAAGAATTTCAAATACAATGCTTTAGAACAAACTCCCAACAGAACTTGAAAAACTCAAAAACAGTCCTGTTTTTCAAGTCACAGTTAAAAACATACCTCTTCATACAGACACATCTGGACTAAACTGAATGAGAAAGAGTTCTATTAATTTTCAGCTTCTATATTGTAGTAGTGTGAAATTTAGGTGTAGATGCTAACAATTAAGAAGTTGAAAATCAATAGAACTAGTCCTCATTCATCCAAACAACATCTTAATGCCTATCTTAAGTCTATCACCTTGTGTTGAGTTTTCCATGTGCAGTAGTGTGGAATTTAGGTGCAGATGCAAACAAAACCTCGCACCATTGCAATTAAGAAGTTGAAAATCCATAAAACTAGTCCTCATTCATCAAGACAACTTCTTAATGCCTATCAAAGAAGTCTATATCACCTTGTGTTGGGTTTTCCATGTACAGTAGTGTCGAACTTATAATTAGGTGCAGATGCAAACAAAACCTCGCACTATTGCAATTAAGAAGTTGAAAATCCATAGAACTCGTCCTCATTCATCCAAACAACATCTTAATATCTATCTTAAGTGGTTCGCTAGTTCCAGCCGATGCTCGCAGGTTTCACCGCAATGCATAGCCACAATGGTGTTGCGAGCTTTCTCCCTGCAATAATACTAGCAGCCGCGATATAAGTGAAATAATCTTGAAAGAGTCGTTAAACACCAACCATATCATATCATCATATCATAAGTCTACCTTGACATTGTAGCGCTTTGAAAGCGGCGTTAAACACCAACTCACCTCACCTCACCTATCATAAGTCTATCACCTTCTGTTGTTTCCCCATGTACAGAGTAAACCTTGACATTGTAGCGCTTTGAAAGCGGCGTTAAACACCAACTCACCTCACCTCACCTATCATAAGTCTATCACCTTGTGTTCATTCCCCATGTACAGAGTAAAGCTTGATATTGTAGCGCCTTGAACCAGAGTAAGAGTAAGGAGGATGCCTTTCAAATGAATTTGTTTTATGATATTTCTATCATTACAGCTGAACATCCTCCATGGCGTCATTGGTATAACGACCTGGTTCCTCCGTACACTAAACCGCAGGACAGGAGGAAAGCCAGAGAAGAAAGGGAAGCGGAACGGGAGAGGTGAGATGGCTGAATGAGAACTGAATTTGTGACACTTAATCAGTACTGAATTTTTAATGTATGTTTCGTGATTTGACCTCAGAAATTGTAATTGCATGTTGAAAGTTATGAAGACATCTGTTGAAAAATAAATAAATAAAAAATAAAAGGAAAATGAGAAGATATTTAACTCTTACGTTGCTGAATATTATTTTGACCAGTTTTGCCCCCGTGGCTGAATTTTCCAGCACTCGCCTCGCTACGGTAATAACGCAATTAGCCCCTGTGGCCGAATTTTCCAGCGCCGCCAGATGCGACCGTTTTATCAACATATGGCGTGTTTACATGGCGGAATACGGACGTTATCGTCGTTTTATACAAAGCTAGTCGGCGAATCCCGTGTTACAAATGGATGATACCTTTTTGACACTTTGAATGAAATTTCTATCACCCCTGGAACGGTTTCTACAACTGAAGTAAACTTGTTTTCAATTCGGGCGCCATAACTCAATAAATTCCAAGAGCGCATGCGCGAAATCAAAACGAAACTAAAGATGAATTGTTCCTCTTCACATCGATATAAAAATTATTTTTATAATATGTCTGGAACGAATTTTACTAAATTTTAAAAATTGTCTTCATTTCAAACATTATAAAATCATTTAATCACTGAGTGCACACATGCAAATTATATACTGAATTGAAGCTAATTTCTTGCTCTGTATTACACGATAAATTTTATTACGATGCGCCATCCTAAACGAAAGATATAAATTACGAAAACAGGGTAATGATAAATCCCGATAACGTTCTGACCCCACAGTAATATTACTAAGCTAATAGCCCCGGGCAAACGCACGCGCTCAGCGCGTGCAGGCGGGATATCCCCGTTGAAACATACACTCACACACAATATAAATTGTCTATATTTCCAACTTTATAAATCATGTTATTCGCTTTGTATACATGCAAATTATATATGGAATTGAAGGCAATTTATTCTTCTTTACGAAGAAATAAATCATAACAATCTTTTGCACTGTAATTAGAAGTTATTACCAACGAAACGTGGGTATAGCTAGTAATAAAGTCTTTGATAATCGCCTTACCGCAACATATGTCGCATCGTTTCCACACGTTTTATTTTGATGCAAATATGGGCAAATTTCACATGAAAATGAAGGTATTTATTTCTGCTTTACGATGATATGTAAATAATAGATATGTACCGCTTCTCGGTAAACAAAATATGAATAGAGAAATTGTCTGTTTGTGCGATGCTCGCCTGGTCCTTTCTGATGTTCTTGTACATACCAATTTTATATGGCAATAAAGTTCATACTTTTCTCTATATTTTGATATATGAAATTGCAAAATTTACCGAGAAGTTTATGTGATATAAAGTGCGAGAAAATGGTAAAAACGTAAAGAATAAACAAAAGTCACAATTTTGCGGAACTTGCTGTATCTTTATTCTATATGGTGTATATAATTTTTTTATATCAAATCGAAGACAATTATTCCTTCTTTATCACGAGGTAATCAATTTCAAAATACGCCTAGATGTTGAGAAGATATGAGCGAAAGAAAGGCACGTGTCAAAATCGCCGTTCAGTTCACATGATTTGAATCGAGAAATTAGCTTTTTGTGCGGCGCTTGCCGTGTCTTTATTTATTTTTGCGCATGTACACATTTTACATGGAAAGAAAGACAATCTTTCCCTCTGTCTTATGATATAAAAATTGTCAAAATACGTTGAGCACATGTATTTTATATTGAATTGAAGACAATTTTCTGCTCTTTCAAATGATCCAACCGGTATTGAAATCCGCCCAAGGGTTCAGAGCATAGGGCGTGCGATATAGGGTTGTACGTTTGGTGTGAGTGCAGGCTTGTAAGCAAACGATAGCACGCGCGGGACGGTAAGCTCGTGCGAGCGGGGAGAAAGTGCCCACAGGCTATTAGCACGTGCGGCGGGGAGTGGGGGAAAATTGAGTGATTTTAACGCTTATTTTCGGTACGATAAAAATTATCAATATTCTCATAACTTTCGGAGCATGTTCGCGCATTATTTAGAACACCAACGAAACAAAACACGGTTGCTTAGCGACAGCCGGAACGAAAATACAAGCGTTGAATTGAGACTACTGCTAGGCAATAAATTTCCGGGCCCCGCTACCGAGACCCGCGGTCATAATTAGTTAGCGTGAGAAAAATAGAGTGTGCTACTCGCATCCCGCTAAGAGGACTTGCGGGCAAAGCTAATTTCATCCCGGAATATTCCGGGACCCGCATCTTAAGGGTTAAAATCCCAGTTTAGAATTGCTTGTGATACTGTAAGTAAATGATCACTGTTTAAAGTAAGTCCCATTTGGTTGGGGCTTGTATCTTTTGTAGGTTTTTCTTTGATTTAGCTATTTATATTGAGAGATAATGCTCTTTGGCTTATTACTTTTTAAGCTATTTTAATACAGTGCTTATAACTCACATATCATTTCCAATAGAATGATCCAACAACAAAGAGAAGTCGAGCAAGCCAAAAGAGATATGGCAGACAGGGAAAGAAGGTATGGCTCCCTTTCATTAGCGAACCAATATCATTTTAAGAGATTTATAATGTTAGAGGATGACAAAGCCTTTGATAGATGCTATGTCATCAGGCATTTGTATACAAAATTTAGCAATTGTGTGCCATTGTTATCGCCTTATCGGTCTTCTTAATGGTTTAAATTGGGACATTTCTATTTACAAAATAAATAAAATGAAAATAGTTCTCAGAGGAAAGATATTCTTTTTGGCGTCAACAGAAGTAAAGATTATAAATTTTGATAGCCTAATAATTGCAGAAAAGATCCTAGTTTAATAAAATGTTTTGACCTGAAGTCCACATAACTTCTTGAAATTAACAATAAATCGATATTATTATCTTGATTTATTTGGTAGGCAGTAATGTTTTTATACTCATATTTTCAGAAATGCACTTGTCTGAAAAGGTAATGCTATGATATAGCAAATTTCAACTTCTGTTCACTGATTAATTAAAACATAAACATAACTTATGTTAGAGATATCCCCTGAAACAAAAGAACTCATATGAATTTCCAGAGAGGAGGAAGACGAGTTTATGCGAGCTGCGGCGGCTGAGAGAACTCGTGTTGAACAAGAGAGAATACAGCTTGAAGAACAACTCCTTGATGTAAGTAATAAAGATCTTGATGTAAGTAATAAAGATCTTGATATAAGTAATTTAGATCTTGATGTAAGTAATAAAGATATTGATGTAAGTAATAAAGATTTTGACGTAAGTATTATAGATCTTGACATAAGTAATATAGATATAGACGGAAGTAATAGATATTTTGACGTAAGTATTATAGATCTTGACATAAGTAATATAGATCTTGATGAAAGCAATATAGATCTTGATGTAAGTAATAAAGATTTTGACGTAAGTATTATAGATCTAAACGTAGGTAATATAAATCTTGATGTAAGTAATATAGATCTTGATGTAAGTAATAAAGATTTTGACGTATTATAGATCTTAATGTAAGTAATATAGATCTTTATGTAAGAAATATAGATCCTGTCTTGATAACAATTAAAAAGTAGTTTATCTTGTAAAAGTTAAAAAGAATATGTGTGCAAGTTAGGAACTTAGGGATGACTAAGTTAGAAAAAAAGGTTTTTATCACTCTACTCATGGTGCAGATTTACAATCTTTAAATAACCATTACAAAGCTGTTTTGACTTTGTATATTTGAAAAAAATAAATACCAACAATGTAAAATTACTGAAAAATCTTTTCTCAGCTTCAAATATGCACTTATATCAAGTACGTGTTTCCAAGGCTAAGTAAAGATTATGCTATCAGTTTTCCCTTGAAATCCAATGTGGTACACTCAAACATTTTTAGGAAAGTATGTGACGGTAGGACAAAACAAGTGGACAAAATTTATCCATTATCCTGACTATCTTCATTGTGCATCATCAAGGAGTTCAGAATGTTTTCTTTCCGAGGTAGTCAATCATGTAGCCTACAGATTCTCTATCACAGATCTAATTCAGCTATCTATGTGCAAACCATGATTACATTGAATTAGTTTCTGATGTACTATGTGGTAGATATGATTTTTGCAAAAAATGTATAAACAAGAAATACTTACACCTATGGCATTACGATGTAAGGTACTGATTACAATCATAGGAATGAGAGAGCTTCACAAATCATTTTGGTCTCTGCATAAAAAGGTGCTACAGTTTACATGTTCATCATCACCCAGTATTTGGAAAGAGATAGCTTAGAGGGTAGCTCTTGAATCATTAGGCCTGCCAGTGCTTCAGCAACTTTGTTGTTTCTAGGTGCAGTAATATTTCGGTGCAATGCTACACTGAATTTCAGCACAGTACCATCCATTGTTCACTAGTTCCAGTCGATGCTTGCAGGTTTCAATGCATAGTCACAAAATGTTGCGGACTTTCTCCCTACAATAATGCTCTAAGCGGTGAAATCACCTCACCTCACCCAATATTGTTCCTGTTCTCTGTGCAGGAGCGGCGACGAAGGATGGAGGGCGAGAGACAGGCGCAGGATGAGATCGAGAGACTCAGACTGGAGGTGGAAGCTCTCAAACACCAGCAGAAACCAGTGAGTAGACATTCTGAAGGCTTGTAAATGGCAGCGTAGGAAACATGATTGAACTAAGCAGTCTCAAAATTTAGTTTTGTAAATATGTGTGGCACAATTCCAATGGGGGGTGAACATACCCCAGCCCATCACTTTCAAAAGGTGAACATTCCCTCTTAAAAGCCCTGTTTCTTCCTCTTGAAGTTAACTTAATCTTTAAAAAACTGGCAATGTGCGAATTAAGAATAAAAATGTACTGCCTCATTGCTCAATAATGTAAGTTTTCCATAACTTAGGCAAAAAGTAAGTAAATGACGTGACCACCCAAGAGCAGAAATCCCAAAATTCTGTTGCCGTTGTTTGGGCAAAAAAGGTTTAGTAATCCTATAAATGAGATCCGTGACATGGCAAAGTTTACTAACTGTCCTGATGAAGTGTTAACTGATAGATTTATTTCCATGAATTGATCATTACTTCCAGAAGTCACCAGCTCCGTCCACTTACAGCATTGGTTCATTCATGAGGTAGGTACCATCGCCTCCAGAACAGGTCATGTTTTAGAAATTGATAATAAACTGCAAGGTTTGGTAGACATGTTAGCTTGACAAGCCTTCATCAAGTTTGATCATCCTGCTGCTGTTAACCTCAGTGGATTGAGTTCCATGAATGTTATTTTTATGAATTTTTTTAGATAAATTTTTCTCCTTACATTTCACATGATTTTGTATATGCTGTAGATACTTAATGTTATTACATTGCTCATATATGTTATCTGTAGCATTTCGACTAAAGTCTTTGTCAATTTCATGACTTAACATCCACTAAATAAAAAAATTAACACTTGTATCCATTGCCCAAATGTAAATCTGAGTAGAATAAGAAAGTTTCTTTCCATTACGTCTCTCTCCCAGTCGAGTTCTTCTCCCCCCGCCACCTACCCCCGCCTCACATGTGTCCTCGCTCCCTGTGATAAAGGAGTCCCCCCGTACCCCGGCCCGCGTGATCCCCCAGGAGGAACAGGGGGAGAAAGCAGTGGAGGACTTCCTCATCAAGGTCAAACTCAGCATGGACAGAAGTAAGTGTGAGACTGAAGGAGGGATTGTCATCCTTTTCTTTTCTTGTCTTGATCCTTCAGTTTTCAAATTTCAATAACTTGCTGTTGAGCTGGGACAGGGCAACTATTGTAGATGAAAGCAGGATAGTCCCCCTCTGATAGATACTTTGTGAGCCGTGCAAAATTACATTCAAAAGTCAAGTGTGAAGGTATATATATACAATACTGTTTATTAACTTGATGTTGTTCAGGGATGGTTTGTACAAACTGTTGGTATGGTCGGTGGTTGCAACTGTTGCTGACTGTTGCTGACTGTTGCTTGATAACCCTGAAAGATCTCAAAATGTGCAAGAAATTGGTTTAATGTTGATAGCTGGATCCAAAATTGGACAATATTAAATTTAAAAAGTCAAAAATCAAAAGTACTATCTAAGCTGGCTAAAAAGATATATATATATATTAGAAAATATATAAAATAAAACAACAGATTTGAAATGAAATGAAACAGTAGTATGATAATTAATTAATATCAGGTTGATAAAAATTAAGAATCTTATATTAAACATCTGCCCCTCATCTGTTCAGTTGCCCACGGTGAGCTTGAGGAGAGTCATGAGCTGGACGAGATGACTGAGGACTACATCAGACAGAACATCGAGGACCTGAAGCGTGCTCAGGTAGAACTCTCATACACGCTTATAATCTATGGTTAAGACATGTTACACCGGATTGAGACTGAGGAATATTCAAATTAAAACAAACTTTGTAGATAATAAATTGGGCAAAGCCAGATGAGCTACAGATTAGCTTCAGGGTCAATTTCAAACTCTAATTTGAAACTCAAGACTCAGCAACATAAACAATTTGACCACAAATTACCCTGTTGGCAATATGAAGTTATTGGTGAAAATTCCTGAAAATTTCTTATTTGTATCATTAATTAATAACAAGTTCAAACTTTATCTCTTTCTATGTACACAGATTGAAGTGTTTGGGAAGCGGTTGAACCCAGGACAGTTCGAGCAGATGCCGGCCCAGAAGCAACAGGAGTCGAGTGACAAGATGATGCAGCTGATCCAAGGCTGGCGTGAGGAGAGGAGAGCTAGGGAACTCGCCAGGGCCCCGAGATAGGGTCTTTCCTTGTGCTCACGACTCATACTTCTTATTACATCATGTTCATCTTTTATACAAGGTCATGCAATGGGATTTTTTATTGAAAAAGAGTGTCGCATTCTCTCCCAACAGAGTTAGTTCAAGTCATAAAATCCTACACTAACCTCTGTTCTAATAATGCCCTTCTTGGGTTAGAAAGGGAGAAGTCTGATTGGATGCAATCAAAGTTACTTGTGCAATCAGCGACACAGTTTCAAAAGTAAGCACTCAATCATTTCATACAAGTTTATTCTAATGGGCACTTTACACTTTGAGTCTTCTTTTCAGAATTCAATCACCTTATTAACACCTGATTCTCAGCATGTGATCATAAACATGATTTCAAATCACGAAGGGTTTTCATTGGCTGAAATTCTGCCGATAGTTTCTGTGTCACAAGGGGAATCTGTGATAAGCCCAACAAGAGCTTGAATTAGAACAGTGGTTTTTGTAGGAAGATGTAAGCTGCCTCTGTTTGGATACAGTTGTGAGTCATATGATTTTTCACATCTTAGAAAAGATACAACTGTGAGGTCAGCCTGTGCCTAAACTAGCCAAGATCATTGTGATTGTTAGTATTATTCTAGCTAGAGCATGAGTTATCCATAATTTGACTTTCCATCTTATCACTCTTTTACGAGTAATTATAAACCTCCAGTGACGTCACTCTATTGTTCTATTAGGTTCTTCTTTTACCGGGTAAACCTCTTTTGTCAGTTTGCCGGGCATTCTTCAAGAATGCCCAGGGCTTTCTCCAGGAATGCCCGGGGCTTACTCTAGAATTTATTTCGATTGGGAATTATACACGTTTTGAAATACTTTGATTCAAAGTCCTTCTTCGAATAAATACTATCACAAAATAGCACATTTTTGACAAATCACAAATACAAGGTTTGCATGCCTGGTGTCGAACCCTGCACCATTCGCTTATTAAACTGGCGCCTTTGACAACTCGGCCATAAAGGCCTACGAGAACAATGATGTATTTTTCACAGTGACAATCATGTGAACTTCACGAGGCAGATAGCGCATGCAGCTCACGTGCACGGCGTGAGTTCCGAGCGCAAAGCACGTGCAGGGCGCGGTTGTGCTCTCTTCATAGCAGTTGAACTTCCAGAAGCAAATACATTGAAACCATAAAAGTACCCAATATCAAAATTATGTCTTTATTATATCTTTAATCGGTTCATAAGTAAGATCAAAACCTGGTCCTCGGCTTTGTTTGTGAAGTATGCCCTTGGCGTCGGGAAAGGGGGCCGATAGGCCCGCCCTTCCCCTTTCCCTCCTCCGCGGGCATACTTCACAAACAAAGCCTCTGACATGGTTTTGATCCATTACTTATAACTTCATCACTCATTTATTCACTGGGAATCATTGAAATTTTGTAATAGATAAATGGCGCTGATTGCTGAAGTATTGTCCAAGTGAGCTAATCATTAACTCTTATCAAAATACCTCTGGAGGCCCTCTTTAGTGATAATGTCATTTCGTATCCCCTGCAACAACAAAGTTTGCGAGGGGTATTAACATGGGCACTGTCTGTCCGTCCATCTGTTTCCCATTGTTCCCAGCTGTTACTCCAGTTCAAATTTGTCATACAAATTCAGATATGTTAAGATGTGTCATTATTAACTTTTTTCAAAATATTTCCAAAACTTTTGGGGATTAGGAGGAAGAAGTGATGAATTTGTAAGAAAACTTTTAACAAGTCCTTCACCTAAAGAAGTTGAATATCCACAAATACTTGTACTTCATTACCACTGCAAATTTTAGAATGCCACTTAAAGAGTTTATTATCTAACATTGATAAAATTTAATGAGAACATCCATATTTACATGAAGGTGTGTCATGATTGATAATTTTGAAAATATTGTTAAATTTTACATTTATTAGAAAACTGTTTCAAATCCTTTCCTCATAACTAAACTAGTCATCTCTTTTGATTATATTTGGTTTGGAGAATGCTGATTATAATATTTGATGACTGTGTGAAATAAGATGTCACATTCAAACAATAAAGAAGTTGACAAATATATAAAACTCATTTTTATGGACCATCGAGCTTGTATATTTCATGAGTCATTATTATTTCAAGTTCATTGATGCTTGCCTACATATTAACCTTTTTATTATATGTTTGGTATGGATTGTTTCTGGTATAAGTGGCAATAAGATGATTAGGTTGGATTAAAAGTTTGGAATTGGGGACATCACTGTGCATCACATGCACATATTTCTAGTTATCAATAATTTTGGTCTTTTTTTATATTTTGCATTTTTTTTTGAAGAGGTGATGACTGTGTCAGAAAACAATGTCCAGTCATTTCTGACTCATAACTTCTTTATATCGGCATTTAGGAAACACATGGCACAATTATGACACTGGTTCGTGTCAACATAAACTTATATGTGTCTATCACTGATGGACCAAAAATAAAAACAGAATTGAAAACATTCAAACGATGAGTAAACTTGGGGAAATAAGTTGAATTGTAATTTTCACTTAGAAGTAGTCCATATGATTGGAGGACATTAGTTTTGGAAACGGATCTTATCAAGCAATATGTACGTATTGCCAAAAAAATCTGTATCAAAGTATCATTAGATGATTCTTATCAATTTCATAGAGCATTATAATTTTATACCGAAACATAATAGATTTATAGGCATTTGTAAATATCTCCTGACTCGCTGCATATACTTGAATTGCATCTGCATATTGTGATGTCAATACTGAGTACCATTCCTTAGTATCTTTTAAAACATTTGGGCCATTCCAGGCAATTACCATAACTATTCGTATATATAGCTCCATTTAGACTGATTGTTGTTTATGATAAATGTTACCATAATATTTGGTTAAATTTTAATAGGTATATATATTTGTTACATTTATTTATAAATCAATAAAAAGTATTTGGTATCTTGTTCATTGTCATTATTCTTTAGACTCTACATAACAGAAACAAAGAGACTTGAGACTTCTAACTGTAAATTACCCTTATCACTTATTATAGGACTGAAAGGTTCATTGAATGTCGTTTGTTGTCCCTCTGTTTATCCATAAACTTATAGTCCTGATAGGCTCATATAATGTCATGGCATCTGGCCGGCTTCCACCCTTCCATCTGTACACATACCCACTTTCAACTTCTCCAGATCCATTGGGATCCAACTGGGATTAGAAATTGTAGATTTGATGACCCTTGAGCTTGTAATGAGGGCATAGGGGCTAGAAGAGTGTGTCAGGGTAGCAACTGAAAGGTAGGGTTGCGAATGATAAAGTTTTGTCCAGCAACAGTTGTCTCAGCGGAAGATCTTTATCTCATCATCTGTGAGAACCATTGTTCGTGATGTCACTAGCGGGCAATCCCAAGGGAAGCAAGCTTTTTTCTAAATATTTCCTTGCGTTTTAAATGGACTATTACCGGTAATAAAAAAAATTATTACTCTTGATAGTGTTTCCTATTACTTTTTGGATACTAATGTGAGGTTTTATATAACCCTTGCTATTGCTCAGGTGATACAAAAATTAGAACTCGTCTGCAAAAGTCGTTTGACATATTACCTGAGATAATAATCTCTACTTATGGATCATTGCACTGTGGATGTATATGGCAACATTTTGTGATATATTATGAGTTCACTCTTCATTAGACTACAAAATTTTAGAATATTTGGATGGACATTAATACTGTTTGATGTATTTGCAACGTAATGAATCATTACATTTTTTCCATACACAACTCATCTACTTTAATGCAAATATCTTCACTGAAGAGCTGATTTAAAGTTAATAATGTAAAACCTGTGAAACTATAACATCTTTAGATTATAGAAAGAGATTAACAGTTTATTTTCTAAAGATGCATGAGTACATCTAATTATTGTTATGCTTCAATTTCATATTGTACATTACAACTAGGGCTTCTACGGGTCCAAAATATTGGACTCGAGTACTCGAGGGGTCAGACTCGACTCGGTCTTGAGTACTCGAATTTGTCACATTTCAGAAATTAAGATGTAAATGTAAGTTTAGCTGAACAACAATATTTACCTAAGAGATCAAGCATACACATGCCATTTTAAATATTCAACTGGCAACTTGGTAAGACAATCACATCCATTAGTTCCGACGATCCAACAATGTATCCAAGTTTATTCACTGTTATTCATCATTTGTTGTACTTTAACATTTTAAATTTTCAAGTGACAATGACATGCATTACTTAACTTAAAAGTTATCTCCCTTTGTCCAGTCCTCGAGTCCAAGAAAATGAGTCCAACTAAACCCAACTCGTACTCAAGTATCCGTGGAAGCCCTAATTACAACAAGTGTTGGCTGCATTCACGAGAATACAAACTTTGTAGTTGATATGCTTTCTATGCTATCACTTTAACTTTTAACTGTCCAAATCACTTTTTCCCTTTGAAAGCAAACCCTGAATTATTGATATGGTTAAACACAAATGTCTATCAAATAGGCTAAGATAAGAAAGTGTGGAATAGAGAATAAATGTAGTAACTCACTTACTGATTTATTTTCCATTTTGTATCATGAGTTAATGAATATGAAATAATTTCGTCAATTTTCGTCAAATTTAGTATAGTCATCTTGGTCTCGGACTGACACTTGTAACCTTTTGATGTTGTTTTTCACCAAGAGAACTATGTGATGTCTTCAACATCTATTAATACAAAGGCTGATGAGCTACTTTTGTTTATTATCAAAGTGTTAGTCTCTGTATTTCTTTATATAGAAACCTGACACTACCCAAGCTTTTCATGATTGGAGATACAGGTGTCCATTACACTAAGTGTTATCTCACAAATGTGTCTATGGTACACTGAGAGCTGTTGAGTTGAAAAGAAGTGGGTTGGTGGGGCGGTAAATAACAGGCCGGGAAGAGGGATAATAGGGGGTCACTGGGTAAAGGAGTTTCATTGTAGTGTGCATACTTAAGGCTGCTATTAATGCTTCTGTTTTTTATGGGAGGTACTTCTCTTAGTTAAATTGTACAAGTCTGTAACAGAGGCGAAAGAGGTCACTACATTGTACCTTTAAACCTATTTGTGATAACATATGCCATCACGAACAAATAAACATAAGTTTTAGAATTTGTGGCCGTCTGAACTATGATAGAAGTGTAAGTCTTAAACTTTAACCCTTAAGATGCGGGTCCCGGGCCTGTCCGGGTTGAAATTTGCTTTGACCGCATGTCCTCTGGGCGAGATGCGACATCCAAACTCTACTTTTCTCACGCTAGCTCATTAACGCCGAGGTTCACAGTAGCGAAGGACGGGCAATTGTTGCACGGCAGTAGTGTCAGTTCAACGCTAGTACTTTCCGTCCGTGTGTCGCTAAGCTACCGAATTTTGTTTCGTTGGTGTTCTAAATAATGCGCGTACATGTTCCGAAAATTATGCAACGATTGATAACATTTATCGTACCGATAATAAGCTTTAAAATCACTCAATTTTCCCCCACTCCCCGCCGCACGTGCTAATAGTCAACAGTAAGTAAGTCTCGGGGGCCATTTTGCAAGTATGAATTGAGCATTTTTCCTTTTTCAGTGGTATGATTTAAGGCCCAGTGCCTATGTTAGCTTTATAACTGTAAATCAGTAATATCTGAGTATGATGCAGAAGTTGTGGGTATCTTTGAATTTGGTTATGTTTGGTCATTTCAAGGTGTCGGTAATGAATCATTATTTCTTCAGATGTTTTCAAGAGTTGAAAATGATATGTACTTACAGAAATAGAATAGTACAAGTCAGCAAAGTTCAGGATATAAGTTGTACAGACAATATGAAAGTCTTCATTAAACCTAAAATATACATAGAAATATTTTTAAAACAATGTCAAGCTGAAATATTGCACTGAAATATCATAATCACCATGCAAGATTTTCATGTATGATTCATTGCAAATCATAAACAAATTATTTCCTATGCTAGTGTTTTACAGCTGAAATAAACCATGACGCCAAAATGCCAATTTATCTGTTTTTTACTAATCTGAGTTACTTGTGAGGATAAACCATACTTTTTCAGTGTGAATATGAAAATGTATCTTCAAAATATGTGTAAGATAAGATAAGATACATAAATGGTATAGATTATGGATACCAAGAAAAGACCAAGTTAAAAATCATGGTGATGCTGGTATATAATTAGGTCGTTACAATTTGAAACTATAAAGAGAATATACTAGTTCTACATTCCAGAATAGATACCATACTACAGGTTGGCTCTTGTGAGGTAAGAAATATGATTAGGTACCCTGCATTGAGCATCGCAGTTGAGGGGTCTCTTTCCACAGCATCTCTTTTCAATGTCGTAAGGCATCTCCTGCAGTAGGAGCATGCACACCAGGACCGGCCATTTATTACGGGGGGTGGGGGGGGGGAGGTGGGGGGCACCAGGGGAGGGTCATGAAAAAAAATACGAAAGGTTGGGGAGGGTCATTTTGAAATAGACAGCTATAAAACTATCCTTCTTTAGCAATTGAAATTGGGGCTGAAACATTATCATAAAGCCTTATCAAATGAAAAAATTCCAGAATATGAGCAAAACTGGTTTATATTCTAAAAAACACATGCTTATATAAAAAAAATCACCATGAATTCACTGCTCAATTGAAAATATCTAAATGCATATTTAGAAAAATAAATACCAATGTTGATATTCCAAAAATTGGGAACATTTGCTATATTCATACTTAAGCTTCCATACTTTTTGGGTTTTACACTTTATTGTTCAAATATTAGTTAACATGTAACATATGTAATTTCTGTGAAACCTAGATGTACCTTTATTATCCTTATGTTATGTACCTTCAAAATTCTATAGATTTCTTGTGCTACAAACTTAATGTAGACGGTTAAATTTGTTTTAATCAAACTCATACACAAACAGTTTAAATGTTATGAAATTTGATAATTTAATTCCTATAAAGTAAAGATTTGACATTTGACATTGTTTGGTCGTATACTCCGAAAGTGTTTGTAGATAGAATTTAAATCTTATTTTTGCTTTAAAAGAAATCATTCTCCCAAACTGGTCCTTCCATGGTTTTATCAATTCATGAATTAATTGTTTCAAGTTTTCAGTGGAATAATGTGGGCAAGATATGTATTTCGATGGAATTTTTAATTAGTGCAATATCTTAGCTCTTTTTATCACTGTTGAAAGTAAATTCAATAAAGAAGTTGATCATCCATAAAAATTCCTTATCTTCCTCAGTGCTAACCTTTTTTGTTATTTTATAGATAAAAAACACATTATGATTTTAATTTTAAAAATAAATAAAAAAATGAGCTTTCAAAGTAAGATAAAATTTACACTATGTTAAACATATGTGTGTATTAAAAGCAATAGTATTCAAAACCTATTTTGATATACAGTTGATGAACAAAAAAGTTCAAATAAAACTGATTTTAAAACACTATAGACCATTATCAAATATCATGTTAAACCCATCAATGGAAGGGTAAATCTGTTGGTTTTTTTCAACATTATTTTAAGCGATACTTAAAGAAGTTTATTTTTTGAAAATTTGAAAAAATTTTGGAATGTAGAACTGACCATGAATCTTCAAAAGACCAATTTCAAGAACTTTCGTAGATATGATTTGAGGGAGGGTCATGGAAAAAAATACGCTTAAATTGGAAGGGCCATGAAAAAAATTGCGACGAGTTGGGGAGGGCCACATTTTTATAGACAATCCAAAGAGAAAACCTCCGGCCCATCCCCCCTTTAATAAATGACTGGTCCCTTACCATTGACAAAGTCTTCGTGCATACCTTATGAAATGCAGATAGGCAAAGTTTTTGTGCCTCTGGTCCTACACAAATTAGGCACAAACCAAATAAAATCTCAAAGATTCTATAAATGAATCAAGTGTAATTTTTTTCACAGTAATCCATTAATGTTAGAATATATAATATGTGATGAACCTTTTTGTTTGAATAAATTTCATGCATTTCTTTCATATTCCATAGCTCATACACATGAATTTGATCCTGATTTTGGAATATAAATGTAATTATGATAAAATCATATCATAAGAAAACCTCTAAAACAATTATTTGCCATGGTGTTTACTGTCATTTAATGTAAATTTGTTGTGTTTGATAAAGTGTTTGACAACTCAGTTTTGTCAAAAATAGGATATTATGTTGTGAAGACATAGTGACCTTTTAACACTCAATGATAATGTTGCGTTTATGCTATGAAGGCTTATCTACTTGTAAAATTGACAAAAGGAGCTTGCAGTCTCTTTTCACAGAATGAGCCGAAGCCGGTTTAGGTTCATCTCTTGTTGCAAAAAGGGTCTATTGTGGTTATGAATAATTTAAGAGCATGTGACTATCAAGTGTAACCACCTGTCTAATTTAACCGAGCTCCTAACAGTGATCTGTGCATGTTCAGTCTGCACATAGTGAGTGGAAGTTTGCGGTGCGCAGACTTCCACTGCGCAAGATTGCCTATTGACCTCTGCTCTGTGACTCAGACCCACAGGTGCTTTTCGTATTTCATGGTTCCCACCTCTTACATGTATAAGATACTGTTTATGTCATTGAAATGAATTCTATGTGCTCTGAAATTTGATTTAGTTTATCAATAAGACCATTGGTGATTCTCATACTTGTTTTGCCTTGATAGAAACAACATAGAGCGGAATCCAACAGGTGTGTTAAGGTCAAGGCTGAGTTGTGATCTATCGGAAGTTGAGGAAGTTGGCTCACTCGGATCTTGACGGACAGTTCAAAGACCCCATTGCAAGTATTAGTTGAGCCTTTGTCTCTTGTTTCAGTGATATGAATTTATAATGGCCCGGTGCCTAATTTAGCCTTATAAGTGAAAATCAGTAATATCTGGGGTATGCTGCAGTCTGAAGTGTGGGGTAGTTTTAACTTTCAAGAGACTGCACACTTAACTGCTTGTAAGAAGGTTTTAAATGTTGGTCCACTAACACCAAATGCAATTGTTTATGGTGAATGTGAACACTACCAACTGTACATAATTGCTCACTGTCTTTTTATAGAGTACTGACCTAAACTTGTAAATATGTTCTACCAAAGAATACCTAAAAAATCTTATGAAGTATTATTATATTATGAAAATTGTTTCATAATTAATTGTTTTCATATGGATTTGGTTATGTTTGGTTATTTCAAGTTTTTCCGGTAATGAATTTTTATTTTAAAAAATTCAAGTTATGTTGTTCAGATAATATAAATGCCTGCTTGTCCAAAAATATATCTAACATTGTTAACTAATAAAATACATAAAAATCTTTTCATGAGGATTGGAGCAGGTATATTAAAATAAAAAATGAATGAAAATTCTGTTACAATCAACATTTTTGTCCTAATGTCCTGTGTAATATAGGAATCAAGGATGAATTTCATATCCTACTGATTTGTGAATGTTATGTTAACTTGATAATCCATTATATATATACCAAAAATTATACCATATACCTTAAGTAATCACCTGACAATTATGAACTTCAAACACGTTTTGAACAGGTGATTATTCACGGAAGCACTTATTTTTCAAAGCTGTAATGATTGACTTCATCGCCTTTTGAATAGATAAAAAAAACATTATTATCGTCCAAAACTGTGTTCGACAGGAAATATTGCTTGTGAAGAACAAGCGATATCATTTTCACAGTAGATTTTGGCCTGTTACAGTCAAGTTCATGTAGAACTGCCATCAAGAATGGAGCTGACAGCTTTTTGATCCTTATCATTTCTCCTTAAGTACGTGCGTAGACCTGAAAAATGAAATATCGAAATCATTTACAACCTGAAAACTAACATACTTTTATTGCAATTTCATGTAAAAATGCAAATTATATTTGTTCAGATGGAAATATGTCTCAATTATCAGCATAGAAATACAATGTTCTCCATTTCTTTGTAAAATACTGACAAAAATAATAACCTTTCTGGCTCATAACTTCTAAAGTAATCATTTATTTTAATCATATTTGGCATTATAATTCATAATTACGTGGAGGTAAATCATGACTAACAATTATTACATTATTTTTGTAAAATTGTCTGATATCTGTTAATATTTGTTAACTCTGATCCAAAGTCCTGCATGGTTATAATTAATAGTAATTAGTAATAATGTGTCAGTAGCAGGGGAACATAGCTTGAATATTTGAGCCATTCAAGCCAACTACCATGACTATTTGTATATATGTAGTGTAGGGTTCTAATTCCATCCAATTTCTATTCCAAATAAAAACAAATGTCAATTCCTCAAGTTTATTTCCAACTAGAAGAGTTGAAGATTGACTGAAACAACAGAAAATAGGGATAATAAGTTTCAGTCAGGACAGACATGTTTAACACACAGAAAATAGTCAACATTCATTCACTGACAAAATAACTTTTGATAGCTGCTATGTATAATCTTAAATTTACTAAAGTTACATTGTACTTCCCAATGAAATGCATAAAGTAATAAGTTGTAGTACATACCATTTTGTTTGACCTTCTACTACTGGTGAATAGCAACTGAGATGTGGGAGACCCTCTCCCTGTATAGCTCATACCATGTGCTCTACCCTCTAGCTACAAGAGTTACCCGACTTGCCTAGTCTCAGTAACTGAACCACTCATAAAATAGCTCTCTCATATAAAGCATTTCACTCTTTCACATTCATACACTTGAATTCAAATGCATACACAAATATATACTCACACAAATATCAACTCTTACATTCACAAACCAACTCATGTACTCATACACTTACAATTTGTATATAAATTTACAGTCAATGTACTTTCAGACTTAATGCAATACAATCACACTTAAGACTTATTTTCTCTCAAACAATACACTCATACAATTTACATACAAGACAAAAGAATAACATTTTCTGAACACTACATGTAGCTCTTATTAAAACTGATTGTTGTTTATAACAAATGTTACCAATACATTTGGTTAGATTGTAATATGTACATAATTGTTACATATATTTATTAATCAATAAAAAGTATTTGGTATCTTGTTCATTGTCATTATTCTTTAGACTCTACATAACAGAAACAAAGAGACTTGAGACTTCTAACTGTAAATTACCCTTATCACTTATTATAGGACTGAAAGGTTCATTGAATGGCGTTTGTTGTCCCTCTTTTTATCCATAAACTTATAGTCCTGATAGGCTTATATCATGTCATGGCATCTGGCCGGCTTCCACTCTTCCATCTGTAAACTTTACCCACTTTCAACTTCTTCTCCAGATCCATTGGCCATATAAATCTTATGCACAAGTACCTTAGCTAACTGGGATTAGAAATTATAGATTTGATGACCCTTGAGCTTGTAATGACTGAGGGCATAGGGGCTAGAAGAGTGTGTCAGGGTAGAAACTGAAAGGTAGGGCAACAATTGTCTCAGCGGAAGATCTTTATTTCATCATCTGTGAAGTCAAAGAACCATTGTTCGTGATGTCACTGTAGCGGGCCATCCCAAGGGAAGCAAGCCTTTTTCTGAATATTTCCTTTGGTTTTAACCAGTAATAAAGAAATTATTACCCTCGAAAGGGTTTCCTATTATTTTTAGGATACTCATGTTAGGTTATTATGCTATTGCTCAGGTGATACAAAAATTAGAACTCGTCTGCAAAAGTCGTTTGACATATTACCTCAGATAATAATCTCTACTTATGCATCATTGCACAGTGGATGTATATGGCAACATTTTGTGATATATTATGAGTTCACTCTTAATTAGACTACAAAATTTTAGAATAATTGGATGGACATTAATACTGTTTGATGTATTTGCAACGTAATGAATCATTACATTTTTTCCATACTCAACTCATCTACTTTAATGCAAACATCTTCACTGACGAGCTGATTTAAAGTAAATAATGTAAAACCTGTGAAACTATAACATCTTTAGATTATAGAAAGAGATTAACAGTTTATTTCTTAAAGATGCTTGAGTACATCTAATTATTGTTATGCTGCAATTTCATATTGTACATTACAACTAGGGCTTCCACGGGTACAAAATATTGGACTCGAGTACTCGAGGGGTCAGACTCGTCTCGGTCTTGAGTATTAGAATTTGTCACATTTCAGAAATAAAGATGTAAATGTAAGTTTAGCTGTGTAATCTATTTTGAAACAACGACATTTAGAGATCAAGCATACACATGTGTTAGTCTCTGTATTTCTTATTGAAACCTGACACTACCCAAGCTTTTCATGATTAGAAATACACTGGTGTCCTTTACACTAAGTGTTATCTCACAAATGTGTCTATGGTACACTGAGTTGAGAGCTGTTGAGTTGAAAAGAAGTGGGTTAGTAGGGCGGTTAATAACAGGCCACGGAAGAGGGATAATAGGGGGGTGGGTAAAGGAGTTGCATTGTAGGGTGCATACTTAAGGCTGCTATTAATGCTTCTGTTTTTTATGGGAGGTACTTCTCTTAGTTAAATTGTACAAGTCTGTAACAGAAGCGAAAGAGGTCACTACATTGTACCTTTAAACCTATTTGTGATAACATATGCCATCACGAACAAATAAACATAAGTTTTAAAAGTGGTGGGCGTCTTAACTATGAGAGAAGTGTAAGTCTTAAACTTTATAGATGATGAATAGTTCAGTATCTGATGAGCTGCAGAGCCTATTGCTCATTCATTACTTCTTCACACTAACCACAGACTCTAGAACGTTGATGGCTTTGTTTGGGTGCCTTGGCCAATATCCTCCTACATAAGCATATTCTTATCTGTGTTGCTCCTGCAACTAAACTGATATTTATCACTTAAACAGTCTCAGATCTCTATATACAACCAGTTACTGAAGTGACTTGCATAAAAAATGTCAATCACATTAATAAATGAGAACACTGCTTACAGCAGGTATTTTGCTGTTATATAGAGATTATTATCCGAGGAAGTGTGTCATATGACTTTTACGAAATGAGTGCGATTTTTTTTATTACCCGAGCGAGAGCAAGGGTTATACACAAGTTCGCACGAGTTTCGTAAAAGTCATATGACACAATTCCGAGGGTTATAATTTCTTTATTACCGATTCTATTTCATTTAAAACACACGGAAAGCGGCCTGCTTTCTTCGCGGCGGCCTGCTTCAGTAACGTCACGAACAATGGTTTGGTGACGTCACAGACGACGTAACACGGTAACTCGCGCTGAAACAATCGTTGCTAGGCAAAAGTGATATGTGCACATGTGCTCATATTGAAAATATGTCACCGCTTATGATTGCCCATATGGGTAATAAATACAAATATGGCATTGTCATTACCAGCTATTTCATGTTGAGAGATTGACAGATATGACATTGATGCTTTATTATGCTTTCTTGTCGTTTAGCTCTCAAGCAACATCTCACTACAATTGGTTCATGCTGTTACAGATATTTTACTTTCATTTGCTGACAAATTACAGCCTATATAGCATTAAGTAACCAGTCATATGATTGTTTAAGGGAATTGTAAGAGCATCAGGAATACAAATGAGCTGATGTAGCAAGATGCTTGGCTAATTATTGGGGTGATAGATTGAAGATATAGGGCTTCTGTTGCCCCTTTTAAGGGCCTGATGGGCAGTGCCCTGAACACGTATGTTCATTTCCTCGTCAAAAACTAATATATCAAGAAGGCTATAGTTTTGTGTACAGACTACTTAGTCAGTGGTTGTAATAGATGGAAGATTTAGTGATTCTGTAGCCCCTAATAAGAGCCAAGTAAAAAAACCTTGTTCTTGTCTTTTTTTTAAGATAGAAGGAATGTTGGCTACAGGATAACTACTCAAAGTGGATTATAAAATGAAGATTTGGTAACTTTGTGCAACCTTGAAAAACTGAATCTGCAATATATTTTTTAATGTATATTTTGTCCTTATAATAGAACAGATTGTACATCTGATGAGCTACAGAGCACATGCCTCTATTTTGAGCTCATTTTCACCTTTCCATATAACAATATGAATGTTTATATATAGAATAAAGAACTAAGTAAATATCAGCAACGATATAGGATCTTATGTAGTTTAGAGGTGGTTGCTTTTTAACACTTCACGATAACTTTTCTTTTAAGCTATAAAGGCTTATCTACTTGTAAATTGACAAAGGGAGCTAATGCAGTCTCTTTCCACTGAATGAGCTAGCCAGTTTGTGTTCATTTCCCGTTTAAAAAGGATCTATTGTGGACATGAATAATTCTCTTTCAGCAATAATGTAAGTGCATGTGACTACTAAGCATAACCACCTGTCTAAATTTAACCGAGCTCCTTTTAGTTACAGTGATCTGTGCATGTTCAGTCTGCTCGGAGGAATACGAAACAGGAAATTCAACGTCACTGCGCAGACTCAGTCATTTCCGCCCAATTGCCTTTAGGAAATTTCCGCTCCGACAGACCTACATGTGCTTTCTGTATTTCATGTTTCCAACCTCATAAGATACTGTATACCTGATTTAAAGGAATTCTAGTGTTCTGAAATTTGGTTCAGTTTATTAATAAGACCATTGAGTCATCCTCAAAGTTGATATACCTTGATCAAAGCTACCTAGAGCGACCTCTAGTTGTGGAAGTTGACGACAGTAATCTCGGACGCCATATTGCAAGTACCGTAATATTTGAGCTTTTTTCCCTTTTTCAGTGGTATGAATTATGGCCCAGTGCCTTTGTTAGCTTTATAACTGTAAATCATTAATAACTTAGTTTGGTGCAGAAGTTAGGGGTATTTTTAACTTTCAAGAGATTGAACATGTACATTTAATTGCTTGTAAATAAATCAAAATGGTTGTCCTCAATTACACCAAATGTAATTGTTTATGGTGAATGTGGAGGGTAAATATAATAATAATATGTAAATGCTCAATGTCACTTTAAAGAATACTGGCTTAAACTTGTAAAACGATTGTAAAAAATTTAATGTATTATGAAAATTGTGGTTTTGATAATTATGTTTCATCTGTACATAATCTGTTGGTTTCATTTGGATTTTGTTATGTTTGGTTATTTCAAGCTGTCGGTAATGAATCATTATTTCTTCAGATGTTTTAAAGAGTTGCAATTGATATGTATTTACAGAAATGGAATAGTACAAGTCAGGAAAGTTCAATATATAAGTTGTAGTAAAGACGATATAAAAGTCTTTTTGTACCAGAGAAATATCTTACATTGTGAACTAATGATATATAGAACTATTTTCATGAGGATTAGAGCAGGCATTTTAAAATAGAAAAATGAATGAGGAACGAAGCAAGGAATCAATTACAATCAACGGTTATGTACTATGTGTAAAAAAGGAATCAAGGATGATTTTAATGTTATACTGATTTGTGAATGGAATGTTAACTTGAGGATCAATAATATACAAAATTTTACCATATTCCTATAATAATCACCTGACAACTATGAACTTCAAACACCTTCTTAAGAAGTAATTATTGCAGGTAGCAATTATTTTACATTTATATTTATTAAATTTTATATTTAGCTGTAATAAGTGTTTACATCGCTTTTTGAATAATGAAAAAACATAATTATTGCAATGGAGATAGTAATAGAAGTTTGTACAAACAGATAGATGTCCCTTGGGGCCACATCTAGACTGTAGAGTTTAACTTTAAGACTGTGTTTCATGATTTTTCATAATATTATGACTTTAGTAAGAGGCAAAATATCTTTTGTCCTCAGTTAAAGAGCCATTCCGTGAGTTTTGGAGTCAAATATGCCAAACTTAATCAATGGTGTCATTCGATCGCGAAATATCGACTGTGACAAAAAGAATCATTTTAAAGCTAATTGGTTTTGTACAGTGACAATATGAAGGGAGAAAATAGCAATTATCGAAAACCGGACAGTGGCGCGCCTCAAACAACCAAACGTAATTTTGGAGACTTAATTAAAGCCGCCAGGACTGGTTAGTTTGGAGTTGATAGTGTTTGTTAGGTTATATTACTAATATCCATGTAAACTTAACGTGTGATCTCCGCCTCTGTGCAATTATAAGGCTATTTTTAGATTTTCATGGAAAACCAGTATTTGTCATATATATGTCTTTTGGACATGAAAGATTAAGATGTTTTGATTTTATATCATAACATATGTCATTTAGGTTCGTATCAAATGTGAATAATATGTTATCAAAATCACGGAGTGGCTCTTTAAGTTAAAATCACCTTCCTTAATTTGCCTCTCTACCTCTAAAATGCCAAAATTATATTGACTTTTCAATGATAATTAGAAAACTTCCTTAGGAATGTAAAAAATTCAAAATTCTGTGTCCAGTTAACATGTTTAATAGTTAATTGACCTTCTTAACACTATAAACCTATGTTTATCTTTGTTTCTGCTGTAAATAAGTTTCCATTATAAATTACCTTTGAGTCTTGGCACATGCCCCTGTCCAGTTTTTTATTACATTTCAGGACTTTGACCTGTTAATGGTAACTATACTGAACTGATAAGCATTAGGATTCCAGTTTTCTGACACAACAACTACTTAAAGTAACACAATAGATGAAATTTGCCTTATTTGAACCCAAAAACAAATTGAGTCCCTTTAATATATAGCCATTGAAAGGTGACTTTATCTCAGTAATCACTGCTAGGGAGATCAAACTTGGTGTCATGTATAGTTTTTTGGGATGCAAACTTTGATGAAAGTTTTTTTGTACCAAAAATAAGGGCTAATCAGGCTTTTGAAAGTATGCATTCTTTCATTGCTACAATAAAAGTATAAGCCTTGGAAATTAATATTTCATTATTGTTACCTACAAGGGAAATTGACTTTTTCATCCAATTGATTTTTTCATCCAATTGATTTTTTCATCCAATTGATTTTTAACTTCTTTAATAAACTGATTATCATATTACTGCGGATCACCAACTATGTTTAAGAATTGATCGACCGTTTTAAAAGTAATTCTGCTCAAGATGTTTTTTCTGTTAGCATCCAAGTAGTTGAGCATAAGCATTTGTTGAAATATGGTAGTAATTGATCATATGATCATAGGCCTCAATTAATTGTTAACACTTGCTTATATAAACTTAAATGTGGTTTTGAAAATGTTAAAATTTAACTATGAAGAACTTTTAAATTTCAACAGCTCTTGTTGAACAGTATCATCTTTGTCTATGAAAGTAATTACAAGAACTTGGATAGTCAGCTATGGTCAAAATTAAACCAAGTGTCCTCAGAATAGAGGTTTTAGCTGTATGTTTAAGCATCGCATGACAACCTACAAGATCTACTATACATATATGTTCTTTGCTTTCAGAAAACAAAAAGATGGCCTCTGCTCAGTCCAATCTCTCTGATGAATGTACTGGAAAGACCGAAGGTATGTACTAATGTCTCTTTGTGTACTGATATTGAAAAATCAAACTATTACAATAAATCAAGGCCAGCATATGACTATTTCAAATTTCAAGAATATCTTTCAATTTTAACTCTAAAATTCATGATAAGAAACGAATGAGGTTGAACTTTCTGCTTTTAACAACTTCTATGCTAATGTCTCTTTTTATATAGATACAGATGTCAGCTTGATCGAGAAAAAAACAAATGGAAAAAGCAGATTTTTTACGCAAGCGAATCCTGAGGAGGCAGAACCGTAAGTGAACCCTATGTAACTCTATATTGTTAAATTGAAAGTAAAGATATATTATCTAATGGTATCATAATATTCAAAAGATGTTAAGATAACTGTCAAGCTTAGTTTTTCGAAAAGCAGAGTATAAATGACTAAATGGACTCCTCACTCAGACCCAGTAACAGGGGAAATCAGTTTTAAGCCTAGCCTAACTAGCTGGAAACACTATTTGACCAACAGCTATTTGACTTATGACCTTAACAGTATCAGATAGTTGTGTTATATATGAATATATGATGATTTCATGAGGTGTTTGAGTTATTGTTAAGCACCGTTTGGAAGGAGTTGATTTATGTAAAACCAGAACACTGTGCATATATTCCATGCCACAACTTTGAATCCAACATATTCCTAATGAACTTATTTGCCAATGATGCAGCAAATTCAAATTGTTGCCATTGAAACAAAATACTTAAGTTTCAGAATGATATTAAGTCACATATAATAAAACTTCAGAGATTTTTAGACAGAGGCAGGACAAAAAATTATACTGAATGTATTTCAAGATTACCAGGAGGCCAGACAAAGGTTCCTGTCTCTCTCATGCATTAAGTTCAAATTGTTTAAAAAATGAAAGAAGAAAACATAGAAACACAGAATAAGGCAAAAGGCACCACTCCACCACTACATCGAACCACATGCCAAGTTTCGTAAAACAAATATTGAACACCTTGTGAGATATGTCCTGAAAGAAAGTAAAGAAGGCACCATTCTACTTGGTCTAACCAGATAGCAAGTTTTAAATAAAAATATTGAATGGTTTGAAGTCTTGTCACAGAAACATAATCATTTTTCAATTAAGGAAACAGGGATGCTGAGGGATGGAAGCAAAAAGCTGTCTAATGAAGACACAGACCTCAGACTGAAAAAATAATTTTGAATTCAGCTCTTTGTTGGCTAGTTGATAATGGTGCTGGCTTAATAAAAAAAAATTTGCAAAAACATTCTGAAAACATTCATGATTAACACTGCTTTGAAATACTTGTGTACATACAAAGTCTTATGACTTCATCACCTTAGTGCACTCAGCCTTGTATTAAATAACAATACCCAATACGCATCCTGCCCAGGGCAGTCAATAAACAGTGGATCCTTTAAAAAAAGCCACTTAAACTTGGAAAATGAATATAATTATAATCTGTAATCATTTAGATGATTATTGTAGTTTTAATCATAATAACTTGCTCTAATACAATAGTCCATTTATGGAGCAACACTTTTTCACATCTATTTTTTATAATTATGATTTTGATCTCCTTTCCAGCATGGTGGATGAACCTATGATTGACTCTTCTCGCACAAATGTGAGTTTGATACCTATATATAAAATTTGCACCCTAGTAATGGTCATAAACCTTTCAACAATTTGACGGAATATTTAGTACATTGAATTAGCTTTGAGGCTTCCAACTGTTCGTTAACAACAAATTTTGTTGCAAAGCAGCATCCTTGCTTGCACGTTCTTACACCAGTTTAACACAGACAAATTTAAAACCTAGTCATTTATGGACCAATCACATCAACGCATTTGAAATAATGATAGTGACGATCAGGGTAAAGGAATGGTAAATGGGAGTTACATGCCCCTAGATACTGAGACCGAAGGCTTTTGCCAGAGTCATTGTTATTGGCTAGCTGATAATGTATCAGAACGTGCCAGCAAGGAGGGTGCTTTCAGACCGTTGTGGAGAGGACAGCCCTGATAGAGTATGTTCGAATCCCGCTGGAGTAAATATTTACAAACTTTTATTCTTCGATTTTAATCAGACTGAAGCAAAGCCCGAAAAGATTGAAATCTTGTGTATATACTCCTTTGCAGATGGAGATCATTAATTGTAATAGAACTATTGTCTCTTTTGCCCTAATAAGGGCATCAGGGGCTACATTCTAAAAACCTGTTTCCATCTTCTATAGGGGATTCTTAATATTACCTCATGAATATTTATGAGTTTCTCTCGACAGATATTTGGGGGTATTGCCGTCATTTTGCACTGTCGTTGAAATATTTCAGTGTTTAGAAAAATATTGATTTAAATACTCACAATAATTGTCACATTTCCTATTCAAGAAGTATTTTCATTAAACACACTTGTTTGCAGCTGGAAAATGATAAAGATTTAGCAATCTCTCCATAAAAACGTCTGCCATTTCAACATGCCCACTTAGAAAGTTACTATTGGGTCATCGAGTACAGGCAGTATTTATAAACAAACCAGAATTTAAATTTAGGGGGCTAAAATACAGATATATAGATAAGATCAATGTGAAATTGTACTATTCCTTTGAAAATAATTAAAATACATAATTTTGTAAGTTTTTGATGAAGTCACAAATAACTTTTAATTTAGCTGAAAAATAAATAATAAAAACATTTTTCTAGCTTACCATTCAATTACTTCCAAAGATCTCTACTTTTTGGGCCTAATATGATTATTCATAAAACAAGCTACACTTAAAAGCAGTATAGCATAATATTTTCAAATAAAAATGAGCTTTCCTTTGCATAATGAATACATGTTAGAATAATAATATGACATCTTTGGTTAAAACATTACTGTTATGAGGAAAGTTTGTTAATCATTCGAAAAAATAATCAGTGTGATGTTATTCAGAATTTAAGAGATTAAAATATTTATCACAATGTCATATGAGGGTATTCATTTAATGTATTTACGAAACATTAATTATTTAAATTGAATAAGGAATTCCAATTACATGTATTTTGTTTTTATAAAAGGCTGATTAGTTAAATGTATCAGAATTAGTAGGAAAATGAGGGATAGGGAATAAGTAGATTTAAAAGATTAAGCTATTGATTTTAGGAATAAAATTTACATTTTATTTATCAACACTATATTTTAAATTGACATTAATGTATCATTATGACTAAAAAGACAGAACAATCTGGAAGTCTTGATACATATTTCACTCCATAGATATTGTCAATGAAAAAGCTGAAAGTAAGTTTTGAAAACTGACAGTCAATAATATGAATTAGGATTTTTTTTTACTTCATGACTTCAGTACTTTTGAGACACTATTTAAATGTGTTTATCTTCAAGGCATTTATCACTCAGCTAATTTCAATTTATTTGCAGCATCCACCTTATGTCAATATAAATTGTAAATTATAAATTCTGGAATATTACCTAAAAATAACGTAACTAAAATCAATCCCTCCCTTCACATTATTGGTGTCATAAATACCCAGTCACCACCTTATATAAACAATAAATAAATAAGAAATTTTTCCCCTATGAAGTATGATATATGTAAAGGTTTATCATTTACAAACAATTATTTGTAGAAGTTCAGTAAAATTTGATAAACGTATCAGTATCTTCACTACCATTGTTTGTAAACATGTCGGTCCGACAACTTTATTCTTCCTTATTTGGGTTTAACAGTTTTGCGATCCTTGAGTTTATAATGTTGAAATCTCAGGTTTTAATTATTTCATGTGGATTTTCTTATGCAAAATCATTAAGAGAAATGTGCACTGTGATCATTATAATTGCATTAGTGTCTATACGGACTGAATGCGAATGCAAAACTCCCGCCAAATATCTTTGAATTAACCATGAATACAACTATCAAAAACAAAGATTTGAAGCTAGCCCTGGGTGAATTTCCCTTCATTTTGTCCTTTATTATCACTCCACATGTTTAATGCCTGAAATTGCATGATTTAAAAAAAAATCTTCTTATATACTTGTGTCTAGCCGAAGGAAATTCAAAATACACAGGGAATTGTACTATCGAACCGCGACCATTACGCTAACCAGGATGAAGGCAGCAGCCTTAGCGTCGGTTTGGATTTGAGCAGGTCATAGGTCGTATGCATGCATAAATTTTGAGAATCCCCTATTCCAGAACAAAAAGGCCAATAGCTTAAATGTTAATAGTTCACAAACTAATGGTAGCTTACAGATAACCTTTTTTCAGCAAAATAGTTCACAATATTTATTTTGTTAAATAGTTGAAACTCGATCTTGAAAATATTTTTTCTAGGATTCTAGAAGATATGCTTTTCTTGATGAATACCATGCATTTCTTATTAACAGGAATGTTAATATCAAGAGTTTTGTCATGAAAAGAAAACTTACACGATGAAATCAATTTTCATTGAAAGTAGCTTGCATTTATGTCAGGGCATCAGAACATTGTTATCAGTTACTAGTAAAGAGATTGACTTGAAAGTTATATCATTATTTGGCGACATATTTTATGAAGTATTTCCTAGCAGTCATCATATAAATAGGGAACAATTTCAATGGATTTACATCTTCTTTATTGCAAGATTGCAACCTTTCAGTGTAAAGTGCTTGATAACAATGTTACACCGAAACATTGTGATCTTGCAATAAAGAAGTTGTAAATCCATAGAACTTCTTACCACTTTCTAAATGCCTCCCAAAGAATTCAACATATTGCTAAACACTCTACTATTGCTTTGACACATTTTATATCAACTTCAGGATGAAGGAAATATGGCCCAACACTCGACTCCTCTCGACACCCATCCTTCCCGGACTCCTCTTAACACCCAGCCTTCACAGATTCCTCTCGACACCCAGCCTTCCCGGACTCTTCTCAACACCCAGCCTTCACAGATTCCTCTCGATATCCAGCCTTCCCTGACTCCTCTCAACACCCAGCCTTCACAGATTCCTCTCGACACTCAGCCTTCCCGGACTCCTCTCAACACCCAGCCTTCACAGATTCCTCTCGACACCCAGCCTTCCCTGACTCCTCTCAACACCCAGCCTTCACAGATTCCTCTCGACACCCAGCCTTCCCGGACTCTTCTTCACAACAAGGCTCTTCTCCCAGACATACGGGTTTGTGCCCTAGGTCATCGCTTCATGCCTGTATGTAACCTCTTCATGGCTTTAGGTCAGCGCTTCATTCAGCCTTCCCGGACTCTTCTCAACACCCAGCCTTCACAGATTCCTCTCGATATCCAGCCTTCCCTGACTCCTCTCAACACCCAGCCTTCACAGATTCCTCTCGACACTCAGCCTTCCCGGACTCCTCTCAACACCCAGCCTTCACAGATTCCTCTCATAATCCAGCCTTCCCGGACTCATCTCAACACCCAGCCATCACAGATTCCTCTCGCAATCCAGCCTTCCCGGACTCCTCTCAACACCCAGCCTTCACAGATTCCTCTCGACACCCAGCCATCCCGGACTCTTCTCAACACCCAGCCTTCACAGATTCCTCTCGACACCCAGCCTTCCCTGACTCCTCTCAACACCCAGCCTTCACAGATTCCTCTCGACACCCAGCCTTCCCGGACTCTTCTCAACACCCAGCCTTCACAGATCCCTCTCGCAATCCAGCCTTCCCTGACTCCTCTCTACACCCAGCCTTCACAGATTCCTCTCGATATCCAGCCTTCCCTGACTCTTCTTCACAACCAGGCTCTTCTCCCAGACATACGGGTTTGTGCCCTAGGTCATCGCTTCATGCCTGTATGTAACCTCTTCATGGCTTTAGGTCAGCGCTTCATTCGTGTATGTCACCGCTTCACCCAGCCTTCCCGGACTCTTCTCAACACCCAGCCTTCACAGATCCCTCTCGCAATCCAGCCTTCCCGGACTCCTCTCAACACCCAGCCTTCACAGATTCCTCTCGACACCCAGCCTTCCCTGACTCCTCTCTACACCCAGCCTTCACAGATTCCTCTCGATATCCAGCCTTCCCTGACTCCTCTTCACAACCAGGCTCTTCTCCCAGACATACGGGTTTGTGCCCTAGGTCATCGCTTCATGCCTGTATGTAACCTCTTCATGGCTTTAGGTCAGCGCTTCATTCCTGTATGTCACCGCTTCATGGCTCTACCTCACCGCTTCATGCCTGTATGTCACCACTTCATGGCTCTAGGTCGCCGCTTCATGCCTGTACGTAACCACTTCATGGCTCTAGGTCAACGCTTCATGCCTGTATATCACCGCTTCATGGCTCTAGGTCAACGTTTCATGACTCTAGATCACCTCTCCATGGCTCTAGGTCGACGCTTCCTGGCTCTAGGTGACCGCTTCATAGCTCTAGGTGACCCTTTCATGGCTCTAGGTGACCGCTTCATGGCTCTAGGTGACCCTTTCATGGCTCTAGGTGACCCTTTCATGGCTCTTGGTGACCGCTTCATGGCTCTAGGTCACCGCTTCATAAGTCTAGATAGATTCTTCATGCCTCTAGGTCCAGTCTTCATGGATCTAGGCCGACTCTTCATGGCTCTAGGTCCAGTCTTCATGGCTCTAGGTAGACTCTTCATGGCTCTAGGTAGACTCTTCATGGCTCTAGGTAGACTCTTCATGGCTCTAGGTAGACTCTTCATGGCTCTAGGTTAAAGAGCCACTCCGTGATTTTCATAACATGTTTACCTTTGATACAACCCTGAATGTCATACGTGGTGATATAAAATCAAAACATCTTAACTTTTTTTGTCCAAAAGACATATAAATGAAAAATACTGGTTTTCCATGAAAATCTGAAAACAGCCTTATGACTGCACAGAGGTGTCAATATCACGTCCAATATACATGAATACTAGTTATAAAACCAAACAAACGCTATCAACTCCTAACTGCCCTCCTGGCTGTTATAGATAAGTCTCCAAAATTACGTTCGACTATTTGACGCGCGCCACTGTGAGGTTTTCGATGATAATTGCGACGTTCCACCTTCATATTGTCAGTGTAAAAATACAATAAGCTTTAAAATGTGTCATTTTGGTAACAGTCAATACTTCGCGATCAAATGACACTATTGATTAAGTTTGGCATATATGACTCAAACAACTCACGGAGTGGGTCTTAACTCTTCATGGCTCTAGAGAGACTCTTCATGGCTCTAGGTCACCGCATCGTGGCTCCAGGTCACCTCTTCATGGCTCTAGGTTGACATTTCATGGCCCCCGCTCTAGCATTGCTGACTCAAAGTTTTAGAGCCAACTCATTTCCATTATTTGCTGTTGAGTGTTTCACAGGAAGGAGGTCACTGAAAATTTGTAATGTAGTTCTAGTTTGAAAACGAAAAGGATTTTGGCATTATTTTTGATAATTTTTATCGTGTGTTCCATTATATTCTGAAAAGTTTATTGGGCATAAAACATGTTTTTGCAATACCTTTCTTATGCAGTATATAAATATTATGCCAGAGAGGAATGTCAACAACCTTTTTGTAATATATAAAACAACATTATCTCTTAGTCATTTGGAGTTAATCCTTTTAAAAGACATAGACAATTTCCATGCTAAATGTAATTTTAGAAATGAATGCAAAAATTAACGTTCAAATTATTCATTTTATTGTTTTCACTTTTTTATCACAGAGTTCATGCAAATAAAATTATGTATACTCTCCAAACTTATGTCATTAATATGATAGTTTGTGGTTTGGTACATTGAGAAAGAAAACTAAACTAAATGATAAGTAGATTTTTCAATCTACGTATTTTAAAAGGTGAATAAACAGAATATGGCGTACATTGTTTTTCATTACGTATTACTACGTTAGATTACATGGGTATGTAAGAAATATATAGAACGTCATTCTAGTGCATGTTTTCGTTTGTATTGAACGAGTAGATGTCACAAAGAGCAAAGAAACAACGAGTTTGCATCTCGTTAAACTGTTCTGTAACGACTCATCAGAGTCTCTGTGTTCACATGTTCACGTTTGAATACATTGTGAACAAACTTTGCCGAATGTCATTGAACGTTTCAAGTTAAGAATGTTTATATTGTATTCGAATGAAATATTGATATACATGTAAGTGATTACACGTGTCATTAAAGAAATTTTAACAATGTGAACAAATATCTTGCGTCTTTTTTTCACAGTTTTGTGTGCACTCTATTGCCATGTGACGTCATAGGTGGAGGAATGTAATATTTCGTGAAAGGGTTGGCGGAGTAATTTCTTTAGTTCAAGACATAGAGGATATTATATGAGTGACCATGACATACCTGTCAACCTGTTAACTTGTTTTCATTGTCTCTATCACAATTGTTTTTCTTGTTAATTGCATCTGTTAATTATATTGTTTACCATGATATAAATGTAACCCCTCTATCCCTTCATCATTGCTTGACAACGACATGCACAAGAAGCTGTGTCGAAACGTCGCATTCTAAGAATAAAGTTGTCATCCATATATTCGTCTCTTACATGACATACTATGTGTACGACCTTAGTGCTTAATATTAGTATTTCCCGAGCGAGAGCGAGCGATATACTGATATGAAGGCACGAGTGTCGTAAACATAGTATGTCATGGACACGAATATGATATTCTGTTCATTACCGAAGTCGAGAAATCAAAGAAACTAATCAAAACAACAATTCTAACATGACACGAAAACTAGAATGAAAATACTGCTTTCTGATTGGTTAAATTACCACAATCAATTTTGGAGTGATTATTTCGCTAATAATCACCTCTAAATATTTACGACCGATTCACATTCATACGCGCACGTTTACAAACTCCATTCGCCGATCTATAGCCTATAATACTGTTTTCATCGCCTCCGACAACAGCAAAATGAATCTTAAATCAATTCTATACAGACATTTGAGAATACCTTTTTTTAAAAATGACATTTAGAAGATAAATCCTGTGGTAAATTCTGTGGTATTTTTTATGTCGAAGTATTTTATTTTTTATCACTAAATTTAATTTCAAACCGAGCTCGCTTAATATCTTACCGTAACGCGCGGTAATAGCGATTCGCAAAGTGAACAGAGATGACATACATGTACCTTATTCTTCAATTTTCCTTCCCCCCTCTCATTCATAAGTGACAATATATCCAGACAGTGTATTCAACCATGACAAACTATAAAGCTTTCTTGATCATTTATTCAATCAGTTCACTTTTTTACGCGAGAAGTAAGCGCTAGCAGTAAACGACTACTTTTAGAGTAGTAACGTCCCTTGATTTGGTCAGTCCTTGTCGGTATTGTAGCGGTGATAGACCATATGTATTTAAGATAAAATAAGATCAGATAAGATAACCCTTTATTACCCAGAAGAGAATTCTTCTTACATCCGACAGAGCATGACAAGATACATGTAAAACTTAACAATAAAAATTCAATACTATGGAAGGATAATACTATGCAATGCAATATAGATACAAAAAAACAACCCAACAACACACATACATATTTATATAATTACACAAGCCGCACAAAGCAGTTTTGACATCATTAACAATGTTCAGAACTCTTGTTTAAAATTGTAATACTCGAGGTTATGAATGATTTCCTGGTTCGATTTGACCTATGGTAAGGAACATTAAAACGTTTTCCAGATGGCAAAAGAGAATATTCTGAGTGTAAGACATGTGTTGGATCAGAAATAATTTTACGTGCATGAGTTAGCATTTTTTCATCATATATTGACGCAGGATGTTCAATTATGGTGCCAGCAATCTTTGAGCTTATATTAACAATCTTGATTATCCTGTTTCTATTTTGAAGACTGAGAGAGCCGTACCAACACTGAATGCCATAAGAAAGAACGCTTTGCACAAAGCAAGTGTAGAATATTTTCATCAATTTCACTTCAACATCAAAAGGTCTTAATTTCCTCATAAAGTAGAGTCTCTGTTGGCATTTTTTGTACAAAGATGTTGTGTTGCTATTCCAAGTCAACTTATTGTCAATGATTGTACCTAGATATTTATATTCTGATACGACTTCAACCGGAGTATTGTTCATATTCGCAGGTTCCAACACCTTTTCCCCGGTTCTAAAATCAAAAATCATTTCCTTTGTTTTCTTGACATTTACATAAAGAAAATTTCCTTTGCACCCGTCAGAAAGATTCGATATCTCTGAACGATATCCATCTTCATTAGAGTTCAATAGAGCGATAGAGCTGCATCATCCGCATACTTGACAATTGAGCAGGAAGGATCATGTGCAACACAATTATTTGTATATGTAGTGAATAAACAGGTGATAGAACGCACCCTTGTGGAGCGCCGGTATTTATAGTAACAGTTGAAGAATGACAATTATTGACACGAACTGATTGTGACCTGTTTGTTAGAAAATCACTTATCCATTTTATCAAAGAGGGGTTGACACTCATGTTTACAAGCTTGCGGACAAGGAGATGAGGTTGGATTGCGTTAAAAGCAGATGAGAAATCCACGAATGAAATACGGGCATAAGATTTGGGAGTTTCAAGGTGGTTATACAGTTTATTCAACATTGTTAAGAGTCGCATCTTCAACACCCCTCTTGGTACGGTAGGCAAACTTAAGTGAAAACGTAACTCTGACGGGATAAACAAATAAAAAACTAAACGTATGTTGTATTCAAAAGAAAACACATATCAGTTATTTCAACAAAAATGACATTTTAACTATATTCATCTTTGACTATCTCATATGAAATAAATTTGATAGGAACCAAGAACAACGAAAACAGGAAGACCCAAACATAGAGGTATAAAGATAATCCTTATATTTGGGTCTTGGGTTGAAGTAAAATGTTGAATGTGAATATGAAAAAGTTGAGACTTTGAGTTAAAGTAGATCAAATACATTTTTGTCGCCTTTACTATTAAGTTATTGGGGAGTAAAATGCATTGATCGAAATAAGAGTTCAATTCAAATTAGAAAAAATATGATTGGAAACAATAAACGTATAAATGTGTTAAACAAATAAAACAGAAAATGAACCGTCATGAGTTGAACTACATCGCATTTTGAAATATTTCAAGGGAAAATGCCGAAGATTTAATTTGACCTCTATGTTCAAACTGTCGCATTGGACGTAGATAGGTTATGCATCTTATATTATACAATTATAGACTCTTGTAGAGGTCGATATCGGTTTTTATTGACCTAAGTAAAACAATATTGACCGAGCTTGCGAGGTCGATATTGTTTTACTCAGGTCAATTAAAACCGATATTGACCCTTACAAGAGTCTATAATTGTTTTATTAAATTTACAAAAGACAACAACGGGTAAACAGTAATAATATTTAATCCAACACAATGTCAACTCATCAAAGTATTGATTCAAGCGTCGGATGTACTTGATGAACGTCCTCACTGGGCATCTCGGATTGTCTTGAAGATATAAACCGAGCAAAACAATTTCTAAAAAATAAATATATGAATATTTTTGTTTGATTAGAACTAAGGACGTAATAACAACCTCAAGTACATTACAAACAATTTGACGCCAAGAGTTGTCTCCCTTTCCGTTACTAAGCAAAACACTACCAAAGTCATGGCTTCCGGGGGAACGTATCTTTTCGGGATATCTATGTTAGTTTTATATCTAATAATCATTCATATAATCATAAAACGAAACAATGAGATACCTGTCTTCTCAAACATTCGCCCCTGGGCACGATCGCCGTCCTCCTGGTGATTTTTTGTTAGTTCATTTCGGGTCATGTAAACATACAAGTCGCTCGTAGCGCGAGGAACGATGACGTCAAACCAAGCGATTTGATTGGTTGAAAGACAGGGGAAGCCCGTTCCGTGGGGATTCCTACTCTATTTTTAGTAACTCAAGTCAATATCGTAATTTATCAGAAAACGTAAGTCAATATCGTTTCTTGTAAACCACCACGTGACGGTGTGTTGACCAATCGCTGAACAGGAAAATTAGTGTCTATTTAATAAATAGAGAATCTCACCCAATTGTCTTCTGATATCAAATATATCAACACGATTTGATAAAAGTTACAAAATATCCGAGGCTTGCCGAGTATATTTTACTTTTATCAACGAGTGTTGATATATTTGATATCAGAATACACAAGGGTGAGATTCTATTTATCATCCAAAATCATTTTTCATTTCGATTCCGTGAAAAATGTGATTTCCTGAAGACTGCACTACTCTTAGCCTCTCAGTGGAGTGATGTCATAGCATTGTGACGTCATCATGTTTATGACGTCAAAGCATTGTGATGTCATTACTTGATGATGTAAAACAATTGTGATGTCATGAACTTGACTGTAATAAGGTATGTTCAAAATCTACTGTCAAAACGATATCTAAACGATATCTCGCTTGATCTTCCACAAGCGATATCTCCTGTGGAACACAGTTTTGGATGATAAATATAGAATCTCAACCAAGTGTCTTCTGATATCAAATATATCAACACGAGTTGATAAAAGTTACAACTATCCGAGGCTTGCCGAGGATATTTTACTTTTATCAACGAGTATTGATATAATTGACATCAGAAGACAAGAAGGTGAGATTCTATTTATCATCCAAAATCATTTTCCATTACATTTGATTGACAAATGAACATTACTGAACACCCTGCTGCCGTATGACTCTAAGTGCGGTGATGTCATAGCATTGTGACGTCGTAGTGTTTATGACGTCATAGCATTGTGATGTCATTACTTGATGATGTAAAACAACTGTGATGTCGCATACTTGAGGGACATAGTTCAAAATCTACTGCAAAAAAGATATCTCCTAGGAGATATCGCTTGATCTTCCACAAGCGATATCTCCTGTGGAACAGAGTTTTGGATGATAAATAAATATTCAATTATTTCGCCATATGTAATATGTATATTATACATTGTATAGTTATTTTAAAAAATAATATCTTTGGCTACAATATATTCTATAATGTTTTAATAATGTATCGAATACGTGCTGGAAATGATTAAATTAGGTTCACGATATATTGAAATGATATTTAGGATTACTAATATGAAAATATAGAAAATATGAAAAGCGTTTTTTTAAAAGTATGCCAAATATCTAATAGTGGACCAAAGGTAGCCAAACTTGCCAGATCATCCCGTAACATGAATCTTTACAAGATAATAAAAAATGCGGCCCATTGGATAAAAAGTATAAATTTTAAAAGCGTTTTCCCGTTTTGGGTTCAGTTCCTGTCCAAATTAAAAATTTCAAACCTATGCCAAATATCTAATGGTGGACCAAATGTAGCCAAACATGCCAGATCATCTCGTAAAATGAATCTATACAAGTTAAAACAAAAATGCGCATGATGAAAAGTCTTGATTTTAAAGGCGTTTTCCCGTTTTGGGTCAAGGTCCTGTCCAAATTAACAAATTCAAAATTACGCAAAAAGTTTAATACATGATCAAAGGTAGTCAAACTTGCCAAATCATCATGAATCATGAATCTACACATGTTAAAACAAAACTGCGAACCTTTGGGTCGAAAATATAGATTTTAAAGGCGTTTTCCCGTTTTGGGTCGAGGTCCTGTCAAAATTAATATATTCAAACCTATGTAAAATATCTATTAGTTGACCAATGGTAGCCAAAATTGCCAGATCATCGTGTATTATGATTAAATACTTGTTAAAACAAAATTGCGCACCATTAGGACGAAATTATAGATTTTAAAGATGTTTCCCGTTTTGGGTCGAGGTCCTTTCAAAATGGAAATATTCAAACCTATGTTAAATATCTAATACTTGACAAAAGGTAGCCAAACTTGCCATATCATCATGTATCATTATTCTACACATGTTTAAACAAAATTGCGAACCATTGGGTCAAAAGTATAGACTTTAAAGAGGAGAAGTAATGCATAAATTTGATTATAACAAATTAGTATCTGTATTCGTTTCACTTACAATTAAGAAATAAAGTTCGCTCTACCCCAATGTGTTTTGTAATAAAGTATAGTTTTGCCCTGAACTATTATAGTTAAAGCACGAGGACGGTAGTGCTTTAACTATAATAGTTCAGGGCAAAACTATACTTTATTACAAAACACATTGGGGTAGAGCGAACTTTATTTCTTTTCTAAGATGCTAAAATGATCTATACAGAGACCACTCTGATTTTAATAATCTCGAAATCAAATATAGTGTTTATGTCGCTCACATTGATAATCCATGAACAGGGCTAACTGTTGGCTATTCCAAGTATAGAACCCAACCCCTTGTTATAAACGACATTTAGTTGGTGTGGTGTCACATGGCTCATTCTAATTCAATTCTAGTAATGCTCATTCATGTTCTCAGTTCGGTTCTCACTTCTCAAAGAAAAACTTGAATGTCAATTCCTCTTCCTTTTATTCCGAAATTAGCTATTTCAAAACAATTCATGATCCTCAGATTCAATTCTTATGATTCTGGGGACTTCTAATGACGACGATTCTTACTTCTAATTGTATAACGCTGAGAAGACGATTAACTGTAAAGTTAATAGAAAAACGGAATCTGTTACACAAAATAAAAGTAAGAAAGTGACTGAAGCGTACATAAAATGTCTGTAACTATACTTAATGCTCACTACAGTTGGTAAAAGCTCTGATTACTGCAGTTTTGCGCTTTAACTTTTTCATTTATTTAATTTTGGATTATATTTTCTTCTTATTTATTTGTTTAAAAACTTAAACAAACAAATTAACACCTCTTGGTTTTTAAAAACCTTTACTTTTACAAACTCTTGTCGTGCGATTATGCAGTGCCGGCCACATTGCCCATATAAGGCTTATCACGTGGTTAACATTCCACAAAGAATTATGGGTATTGTTTGTTTTGGAAGCGTGATGGCGGACTGAATCCTGACGTATTTTTTTTGCTGCTGTCATAAACGTTGAAGGTGATGCTTTAATCTTTTATTTAAGCAGACTATTGGGGCTGTACACCCAGAATTATTAACATAATATATTATATTACATATTTATTGTCTGATAAAGTACTTTTTTTTCGATTGTTTTAACCGCTAGGCATCTTAGAACAATCAATAGAGCCAAAAAATGAGAAAATATACGCCTTAATTCGACTACTAGGATTCCTTTTAAACCCTTGTTTTTGATGACCGCCTAATGAGACTGGCGAACGCTTAGACAAAATCACCGAAGCATGACTCGAAGCCACGCCCAGTGTGTGACGTGCTAGGCGTCAGCTGAAAGTCTAGCCCTTTGATTCTCTCTGTATTTTTAAGCTACTTCAACAGCAAAATAGAGGCAATAGCATGACCGAAAGAATTCCAACATACGATATGTAACTGCTTCATGATATCAGCTTTCCCTCTCACTCGTCAAATCTTTCTTGATTTTACTGTGACAATCCTTGGACGCGGTTTTCTTAAAGATCGACTGAAATGACCCATGGCAACTTTCGTGATTCAAAAGATATATATTCTTATGTGCCAGTAACTTGGGTTTACATTTTCGAAATGATGATGATGATGAGATTGGAGATTTTACAAGCGCTTCCAGCACAGCTGATTTCGCACTTGTGTCCGTTAGGACCATTTGTAAAGTTCCGAAATTGTTTCAAAAGTGGTGAATTTTGAGCCAAGTGCCAAAAAGGGGAAATTTTGAAATTTTGAAATTTGGAATGATATATTTAGTAGAGAGGGGTAGAAGGAAGGGGGCTGGGGATGGGGGAGGGTGCAGGAGGGTGGGGGGTTAATTTATGGTATATGATTGTGAAGTATTTAGATACGAGCCAGAAGGCCCGTATCTTTGATGTATTTGCCTAGAGCATGGAATATTTGTGGTTTGTTGTGTGGGTTGAGGATGTGTTGGGTGTTGTGTTGGTTGATGTTGTGTTGTTGGAGAGTGGTGTTTAGGGTTTTGCGATGTGTATTGTAGTGTGCACATTGTGTGAGTATATGGGTGATTGTTTCTGTTTGTTTGCAGTGTGGACATGTGGGATGCTTGTGTCTGGTCTGTTGTGTTTTTGCGTTTAGTTGTATGTGTCCTGTTTGAAGTTTAGTGATTGCCCTATCTATGTTTGTGTTTTTGCTGTATGTTTTGAATTTAGTGAGTGGTTTGGGGAGAAGGGTTTTAGTGTGTTTAGCAATGGTAGAATTAGTGTATTGTTTATGCCATACGGCCCTGATGTGTAGTTTAGCGAGGCTTTTAACCTCTTGTTTAGAGTGTGGGAGTGGATGTGTAATGGTATTTAGTTTTAGGCCCTCTTTTGCTGCTCTTTCGGCTATTTCGTTGCCGAAAACGCCGACGTGAGCAGGAACCCAGAGGAGTTTTATGGTTTTACCCTGATGGTTAAGTAGTTGTATAGTGTGTAGTATTTAGGATATTATGCCAGCGCGGTTTTTGGTAGATTTAGATTTAAGTGCTTCCAGCCCACTAAAAGAGTCTGAAAGGATTAAAATTTTAGAATGGTTGATTTTGGTGAGATGCAGGTTAATGCGGGGTGGGGGGGAGTTGAGGTGTGAAGTATTGTAGGATGTTGTTTTGTGGGAGTGAGATGTAGTTGAGGTTTGCTTGGTTGATGAGGTTTGTGATGCGTAGAGATATTGGAGATGTGAGAGGGTATTTGTTTGCGTATGCCGTTTTGCGTTTAGATAGTTTAGAGTTTAAGAGATTGGAAATAAGTGTATCCTCCGAAGAAGCGGCCAAGAAGTTTAAGGTGAGTTGGTCCCTTCTGAGTTTGAGGGGTATTTCACCAGTTAGGGCTTGAAGCGCTTCTAGGGAGGGCCCGTGTTGTGTGCGTGTTGTTAGTTTAAGTGATTGGTATTGTATAGAATTAAGCTTAGCAGTAAGTTTGGTGTTGAGAGTATTATAAATGGGGGCGCCGTAGTCCAATTTGGACCTAATATAGGTTGATTAGGGTTTGCTTATTTGCACCCCAGCTTGTGCCGGAGGTGGCACGCAGGACATTAAGGTCCTTTGTGCACCTAGTGATTAGATCTTTGACGTGGGCATCCCATGAGAGATGTTCGTCAAAGATTAGCCCTAGAAATTTGATTTGTTTTAGGAAATTGTTTTCTATTTTTAAGATATAAGCTTGGGGAAATAGGGCGCATTTTTTATGATTAAATACTACTCCAGTGTTTTTTTCCGAGTTTAGTTTAAATACCCATCGGTCGGCCCATTGGTCGACCTTATTTAATGCGGACTGGAGTAGTTTTGTAGAAGTTTTAATGTTATTACAACGGGCCCAGAGGGCACTGTCGTCTGCAAATTTGGAAGTATTTACTTTACTGGAGATTCCCTCGAAGAGTTTCGAAATCGGCCGATAAACAACTTTAATACGGCTTTTTCGAATCACCAGCTAATTAGTACAATCATCCAAAACAGGGGTATAAAAGGTCACCTAATAGTAGAATTAAAGCGTATATTTTCTCATTATTTGGCTCTATTGACTCTTAAAAGTAAAACGAATACAGATACTATTTAGTAATAATCAAATTTATGCGTTACTTTTCCTCTTTAAGAACTTGGTCGGTGAGAGATCCATGACTATGGGATATCACGTAGTGTTACACCATGTATTTGTCGATATTAAGTTCTAAATTGTCCCGAAAAAATGAAGGTTTTTATAATAAACGGAGAGAATGTAGAATTTTTTTAAAAGTTTATTATAGAATTTTTTTTTTCCACTCCACTTTCATGACAACTTAGTACTTAATGGATGATTCGTTTGTATTTAACTAACACATATTATATTCTTATCTAGTATAATATCTCACACCGCGTTGCAATATCTCTGTCTTTGAATTATTTAACAATCAATGACATGAAAACATACCTGGCGCAACAGTTATATACATCCCATGTAATCCTTAAGAATGTTGGTACCCGTTATCCACAATGTACTTTTTTAAATGTCCGTGGAAGTGCATGAGCCAAATCTCCTTCTCTTAATTTATTGGTTACATATATATTCTAAAAGTTCATTGGTTCAAAATGACTGGACGCCGTGACAATAAACTAAGTAGCAGTCAAATGCTAAGAGTTACGCCATTATGACAGGACATATATTCCGCTTGGTGGGTCCAAGGCGTATAATTTAAAAAGGTATAATTAGAGACCATTAAATCAAGAATTGAAATTGAGCACGATAGGATTACATAATGGCCACCTGTGTGTCATAAATAAATAAGAGTATTTAATCCAGTCCGATTGTTGTGAAAACATTTGGCAGACGTCTGTAGCGACCCAAACCGGGGAAATCGATCCAAGTTTTAGACTCAACTCATTTCCATAATTTGCTGCGGAGAGTTTTAGATCACGTGAAGGAAGTCATTGAAAACTTGTAATGTAGTTTAAATGGAAAACGATTACGGCAAATTTAAAAACATTGTTTAGAGGTCCATAATATCTGGAAAGGTTTATTTGTTATAAATCACTTATTTTGCCATATGTGTTTCATGCAATATATGAATAATAGTGTCAGAGAGGCACATTTCAACCCAATTCGGAACAACAATGTTCATTTGCGGTAAATCACTTTTAAAGATTTTGACATATTTTTCATGCTTATGTAATCTAAAAAATGAATGTAAACATTAATGTCCAATTTTTTTAATTGTTTACACTTTTGAATGTCACAGAGTGTAAAAGTGTATCTGGTAGCTGAAGATGTTGAAACAAAATTGCGCACTGTTTGGCGTACAGTATAGAATTTAAAGACGTTTTACCGTTTAGGTCCAGGGTCCAATGAAACAATATCAAAATATGTCAAATAACTAACAGTTCATCAAAATTAGGCAAAAAATCATCGCGAATTATGACTGCACATGTGAAAACAAAATTGCGTACCATTGGGTCGGAAATATAGATAGAGTTTTCCCGTGTTTGGTCGAGATCCCGTCAAAATTAACTAATTCAAACCAAAGCCAAAAACCTAATTCTTGACCAATGGTAGCCAAACTTGCAAGAACATCGTGTATCATGAATCTACACGTGCTGAAACAAAAATGTGCACCATCGGATCAAAAGTATAAATTTTAAAGACGTTTTCCCGTTTTTGGTTGAGGTTTTGTGAAAATTATAAATTCAAACCTATGTAAAATATATAATACTTCATCAATGGTAGCCAAACTTGTCAGATCATCTTGTATCATGACTCTACACATGTTAAAACAAAATTGCGCACCACTGGGTCGGAAATAAAGATTTTAAAGGCGTTTTCCTGTTTTGGGTCGAGGTCCTGTCAAATTTAATATATTCAAACCTATGTAAAATATCTATTAAATGACCAATGGTAACCAAACTTGCCAGATCATCTTGTATCATGAATCTACACATGTTAAAACAAAATTGCGCACCATTGGATCGAAAGTATAGATTTTAAAGACGTTTTTCCGTTTTGGGTCGAGGTCCCGTGAAAATTAACATATTCAAACCTATGTAAAATATCTAATACTTGACTCAAGGTAGCCAAACTTGCCAAATCATCTTGTATCATGAATCTACACGTGCTGAAACAAAAATGTGCACCATCGGATCAAAAGTATAAATTTTAAAGACGTTTTTCCGTTTTGGGTCGAGGTCCCGTGAAAATTAACATATTCAAACCTATGTAAAATATCTAATACTTGACTCAAGGTAGCCAAACTTGCCAAATCATCTTGTATCATGAATCTACACATGTTAAAACAAAATTGTGCACCATTGGGTCGAACATAAAGATTTTGTAAGGCGATTTCCCTTTTTGGGTCGAGGTCCTGTCAAAATATATATTTTCAAACCTATGTAAAATATCTATTATTTGACCAATGGTAGCCAAACTTGCCAGATCATCTTGTATCATGAATCTACACATGTTAAAACAAAATTGCGCACCATTGGGTCGGAAATAAAGATTTTAAAGGCGTTTTCCCGTTTTGGGTCGAGGTCCTGTCAAAATCAATATATTCAAACCTATGTAAAATATCTATTAAATGACCAATGGTAACCAAACTTGCCAGATCATCGTGTATTATGATTATATACATGTTAAAACAAAATTGCGCACCATTGGGACAAAATTATAGATTTTAAAGACGTTTTCCCGTTTTGGGTCGAGGTCCTGTGAAAATTAACATTTTCAAACTTATGTAAAATTTCTAATACTTGACTCAGGGTAGCCAAACTTGCCAGATCATCTTGTATCATGAATCTACACATGTTAAAACAAAATTGCGCACCTTTGGATCGAAAGTATAGATTTTAAAGACGTTTTCCCATTTTTGGTCGAGGTTTTGTGAAAATTAACATATTCAAACCTATGTAAAATTTCTAATACTTGACTCAAGGTAGCCAAACTTGCCAGATCAGCTTGTATCATGAATCTACACATGTTAAAACAAAATTGTGCACCATTGGGTCGAACATAAAGATTTATAAGGCGTTTTCCCGTTTTGGGTCGAGGTCCTGTCAAAATTAACATATTCAAACCTATGTAAAATATCTATTAAATGACCAATGGTAACCAAACTTGCCAGATCATCGTGTATTATGATTATATACATGTTAAAACAAAATTGCGCACCATTAGGACAAAATTATAGATTTTAAAGACGTTTTCCCATTTTTGGTCGAGGTTTTGTGAAAATTAACATATTCAAACCTATGTAAAATTTCTAATACTTGACTCAAGGTAGCCAAACTTGCCAGATCAGCTTGTATCATGAATCTACACATGTTAAAACAAAATTGTGCACCATTGGGTCGAACATAAAGATTTATAAGGCGTTTTCCCGTTTTGGGTCGAGGTCCTGTCAAAATTAACATATTCAAACCTATGTAAAACATCTATTAGTTGACCAATGGTAACCAAACTTGCCAGATCATCGTGTATTATGATTATATACATGTTAAAACAAAATTGCGCACCATTGGGACGAAATTACAGAGTTTAAAGACGTTTTCCCGTTTTGGGTCGAGGTCCTCTCAAAATCAATATATTTAAACAAAATATCTAATACGTGACCAATGGTAGCCAAAAGTGCCAGATCATCGTGTATCACGATTATATACATGTTGAAATAAAGTTGCGAACCATTGGGTCGATAATATAAATTTTATAGACGTTTTCCCGTTTTGGGTCGAGGTCAAATATCCATTAGTTGACCAAAGAAAACCAATCTTCCAGATCATCGTGTATCATCATCTACATGTGTTTAACAAAATTATGTACTATTGAGTAAAATGTAGATTTTAAAGACTTTTTTCCGTTATGGGTTGATTTATTTTCGAAACTTACAAACATAAACATTTACCAAATATCTATTATTTGATCAATGGTAGTTAAACTTACCAGATAACCGTGTGTAATGAAGTTTGGCAAACCAACCTAAATATTTTTTGATAGGGCTCAATAGGTTAGTTGTTAGAAACATTTTCTCTCTTTACATTAACGCCCTATGGTATATAAACCGGCATACTAATCCATTGTTCTTGGCGATTTCGTAGATTACTTAAAAACATTTGTCATTGTTTTGGAGCACAGTTTACTTTTAATCAAGAGGTTTCATTAAGCCGCCTCCAACTTGAATATAGTGCATCACTTTTTAAAGGCATATTATCAAATTCTCATGATTTCACTAGCATGAATTGTTTTTTTAAAGCTTTTCTTATTTGCTAATCAGAATTGATAAACACCAACAGTTTTTATTTATATATTTTGGCCAGGCATATGGCCCTGCATTAAGTTTAATAATCTAAAGGTTGCCTTTTTTTCTATAATATTTATCACACTTATTAATCGGTTGTTATTACCTTCTGAGGGGGTGGTGGAAGTGCCATATGATATTTAAAGATTATCGTATTTTGGTTGTTTTAATTTTGTTGAGGATTTTTCTGGTAAGTGATTATAAGCTACTTACAAACTCAATTACAAAATACAGTTATAGTCCTTAAACTGAAATACCGAGGATTGATTAATATGGATGTTGTCAGTTGGTAAAGACAAAGTTGAGTCCTGAACCATTCTTAACTTAAGGCTTAAGTAACTAGACTTGCAAGCATTTTCCAGACTAATGATGTCTCCAATAACTTTCGCAATAAGGTCTTGATTAACTTGACATCGACCGCAAACTACTTCGATAAATATTACAATTAATTTCAAGTGAGTATAATTTCCCCCATAGTTAATCGTATTAATTTGATGGATAATCATGTCAAAAACTGTTCACAAGTATTCAAATGTTTATCTTCCTTAGCTATAGCATGTTAAAAATGATGAAATAAGAAAATACTCATATTTATTGCTTCCTGTCAATTGCTTAGGCACACTATTCTTAAAGTTTACCGTCCAAGGCTCAGAGAGACATACAGAGAGTATATATTTGATTAGAGAACCATGGTCTATGTAGTTCAACAGACTTGGTATTGTTGATGTTCAAGACGAAGATGTATACCCGTTAGATTTCCAAATAAAAAACCAAAATTGTCCATTGTCAGTGCACTAGATGAGATGTCTTAACACAAATTTGGAAGAAAGTTGATAAAACCATGTAACATTCCTTAAATCATAATCCTAAATAGACAACAAATTTTATTTGAAATAGTGACTATTTTTCATTCATTTACACACTCTTAAACATATGCTCTTTTATGTCCTAACGCATTTAAAACAACTAAAACATGTTTTGAAAGAGCAAAAAAATCTAATTTCAACAACATCCCACTTCTATCTTCTGACCCCACCACTTCTGTTATCAACCTTTCCCAAATTAACGTTTACCAAACTCCTGCCAATACGCAACTGAAATTGCAAGGGTGTCAGATTTCGACCTGCCTGTCCCTTGTTACTGTGTGCCCAGTCCACTGTTTGCAAGGACTGTCTGAACAAGCTCAGTCATACGCTTCAACATTTATTAAAAGGTTTTGACTTTACTTATTACTCCCCCAGGATCATGGCGACCATTTTCTGGGAATCAAAAGGCGTGATACCTAAAGACTGTAAACCGCCTAAAACTACAGAAACAGAAGTCTACTATGCTGCATTACTGAAGTGATTGAAAGCGGCAATAAAGAGGAAGAGGCGCGGCATGTTGACTGCTTGAGTTATTCTTCTTCATGACAACGCCCCAGTGAACAAGAGTAGTATCGCACAGGCTGCGTTTCAACAATTTTGCTTTTAACATCTTAACCTTCCCCCTACAGTCCGAAAATGTCCAAAAGCGACTTCTATCTGTTTCGCATTTTGGAATTAAACCTGCGTGGTACGAGATTTGGCATTATGATGAACTCAAGGCAGCTACTTAGGCATGGATGAGGGGCCAGTCAGAAGACTTCTACCGCAACGGCATAGACAGGCTCAAAGATAAGAGGCCCAAGTGCATCAAGGTCCAGGGAAAATATATTGAAAAATTAAATCAATATCGCAACCATTGGCTTCTCTTTTATATTCATTTCGATGAACTTATTTACTTCCCCTCGTAGTAACTAGTATTCATAATAACTGACAATGTGATTTCGCGTTGTTCGGTTTTCATTCAAAACATTTGTAAGTAAATAAGTGTCTTTTATCTACCTAATCCCTGTCAGAAATGTGTTTAAATTTGTTTGTATGATCAGTGAAGGTTTTCATATTATGTTTTAAGAAAACTTCCGTTTATTATTTTTCTGTGCATAAGCGGGAGAATCAAATATTGAGAATACATATTTTTGACAATGATTGAGGAAATTAGTTATTGATTGATAGGATATACATTATCAGTGTTTATCATTGCAACATATGTAATCTTTCATGTTTTTTTTTAATTTAACCGATAGATTTACGATGGGTGGGTAATTACTAAATTGAAATAATGTTTTCACTGCAGACATTTGAACAAAAGATATTTCCTTTGCTGATTGTTTTTGTTGTTTTTAAAGAGGGTTAAAGTTTGCAAATTGATCAAAGTTTTATTAAATAGATAGATAGGTGTCAAAATGTCAAACCCCTAATTTGTTCATTGATGATGCATAAGTGCAAAAATTAACAAAATACTTTTTTACGGAATATCCTAGCTTCATGCCATAAATGTTTCATGGATGGGAAAACAGTCTACTTCTCACGTGTTACATGAATTCAGATATTACTTTATTACCTGACGAAACTCAAAAACGAAAATTTTAAATCATTACACTTTATTCTGCGACTGTTTTCCAAATTTTGAAACAGAAACTTACACTGGACCAAACTTGTTTGTATCATTATGCTTTAATCATTTCGATTTGAGTCTGAGTTTTATTATCACAGTAATTTGATAAACAAATATCTTCAGAAGATTACATTTCACACAAGTCTCTCAGAATTCGTGACGTACCCCTTTGTTATACTAACAAAATCTTTCCCCCCGAAGCCAAGCTTCATTTGTACAGAGTCAAAATGCAATCTTGCAATATACATGCACAATTTACCGTGTCCATCAAGGTATTGATTCATGGGGAATAGTATTAAGAAAAAATTTTTGCTCGAAAAATGAGTCCAAATTTCCATTAAAATAAACAAAAATATTTTCTTTCAGAAGTTTTTAGTTCTGTTACAGTTATTATAATTATATGAACGGACGGATATATGTCACGTGATATGTATCGTAGCGATGAAAAAAATTAAAATCCATAATTTCAATTAACACTCAAAATGAGAACTCACATACAGTACACTCAAATGATGTTCTCAAATACCAAGGCAAACATTACGACACAAGAGACTTAATATTAAAAGAATGAATTAGTTTTGAGTAAAAAAAATATCAGCCATCAGAATGCTGCGCCAAAGCTGAGAACCACCATAATTCCATGGAAATCTGAGGATCTGGGCAAGATCTAGACTTGGTTATTGACAAATTTCTACACGACTTATATATTTCAGCAAAGTGAAAGTAGTTCAAAGGTGGTGCTCTAACGAAAGCTATAAAGTCTCCAAGAAGACTGCTAGAGCGCGAGTATACTGAAAATTAGACTTTGAGATAATTTTTGAAAATAACGAACTTCTGTTTCTGCTTTCAATTTCTTGGTCTTCTTGTATCTTCTTATAGTTTAAATTAGCGTAAATATGACTTAGACTGTTTAAAGTGCTCTTATTTTATACACATTCTTAAAGCTGGACAAGAATGAGACAAAAGACATGGTTTGCCTAGAATAACACATTTCAATGCCCCCTTGCTGAGTTGAATATAACCCCAAATGTCATTCTTGCGTTCATTTCCAGTGTAGAAAATGAACAAAACTTAATCATATAATTGTTATTTAAAGAAGACTTAAACAGAAGAATGTTTTTGAGTTAACGTTCAACACTTTAAAAGAACGACCCTAAAATTATGCGCTTAGAGTTCTTCAAGTTTTGAGTCAAGTGAATCTCAATCTAGTTAAAGCTTGCTGTATTGATAATGTTTCAAGGGATAAATATGATATGTAAGACTGCCCAGACTCTGAACAAACATCCTACTGAAACAGGATTCGTGAATCCATGGTGATAGTCGTTGATTTATGTATGTAATGGTGGATACTTAGATACTAAATCATAGATACTATTCTAAATCATTACTAGACTGCAATTATATCAGGGCTACGGTGTTTTAGTCTATGAATCTTTAAGCCAAACATAATCTTAAATCTTAAATATCAAACTACATAGCCTTATCCGTTATGCGTTATTCTTAAAATAATCATTTCATTTCCTTAATCTTCGTCTACGTATCTGTTCAGAGAAGACTATTGCCTGATTGACATAAAAATATCATGTAGTCTTGTTGCACAGCTCTTACATAAGATTCAAGTCATCATATTGAAATGTGGCACTTATCAACTATATGTTATGTTTATGTTAAGTTGATAATACAATTTTATCTGCTTCATTACAGTTATTAGTAAAGATTCGTGTTGTTCTATAGCCCATAAGGCTCATCATACAATGTAAACAGTAAAAAAATAGAGGCATTGGATCTGTAGCACATGAGGATTCATACACTATATCAATAGGTTTGAGACTCACCAAATCTATAACTCATAATCCCCTTTAATCTAAATCTGTACACAAAACAAGTTATCTAGGCACTTTGCTTCTATTTGGGGCCACAGATTCACCAAATCTTCAATTAATATTCAATTTTGTTTTAAATACCTCTACACAAGATTAGAGCTTATTAGGACCTTTTTTTTATAATGGAAGAAGATGGGCCACATAGATGGCCACAAAGTGACCAAATATATCAATGTTCTTATCAGTTTAGTCTCAATTGTCATGTTATTCTTGATCAAAATACTTGCTTTTAATCCCTTAATCTTGATACACGTTCACCTGTACCTGTTGATATATTAGGACTTCACCTCAAAGTAGAAAAACGGAATTCATATCAATACTATTGACTCAATAGAGCGCAATTAGGGTTTTTAAACACACTAAGTTATTTTACAAACAATGATCTGACAAGTTTTGGCTACCATTGGTCAAGTATTGGATTTGTGGGATAGTTTTGAGTGTGTTAATTTTGACAGGGCCTCTACCCAAAACGGAATAAAGCCTTCAAAATCTATATTTTTGGCCCAATGGTGCGCAGTTTTGTTTTAAAATTTGTAGATTCATGATACAAGATGATCTGCCAAGTTTGGCTACCTTGTGTCAAGTATTAGAAATTTTACATAGGTTTGAATATGTTATTTTGACAGGACCTCGACCCAAAACGGGAAAACGCCTTTAAAATCTTTATTGTCGATCCAATGGTGCGCAATTTTGTTTTAACATGTATATAATCATAATACACGATGATCTGGCAAGTTTGGCTACCATTGATCAAGTATTAGATATTTTACATAGGTTTGAATATGTTATTTTGACAGGACCTCAACCCAAAACGGGAAAACCTCTTTAAAATCCATACTTTTGACACAATGGTGCGCAGTTTTGTTTTAACATGTATATAATCATAATAAACGATGATCTGGCAAGTTTGGCTACCATTGGTCAACTAATAATTATTTAACATAGGTTTGAATTTGTTAATTTTGACAGGACCTCGACCCAAAACGGGAAAACGTCTTTAAAATCTTTTAGACACAATGGTGCGCAATTTTGTTTTAACATGTGAAGAGTCATGATACAAGATGATCTGGCAAGTTTGGCTACCATAGGTCAAGTATTAGATATTTTACATAGGTTTGTATATTTTAATTTTGCCACTATTAGATATTTGGCATAGTTTCGAATTTGTGAAATTGGAAACGTGTTTAAAATATGTACTGTTGATCCAGTGGTGATTGTTGGGTTTTGTTTTAACATGTTCTGGTACATAAATCCGTTAGTCAACTATTGAAAATTTAGCACTTGTTTTAATTTGTTAAATCTGACTCAAAACGCCATTAACATGTTTACTGATTATTGCGCTGTTTTGTTCACTATTGTACATTTATCTAACTTTGAACTGACGACATATAGCTTATGTAGGGAAACTGTTTTGGATATATATTCATATTGGTAATCCTAAATTGAGCAATATATCTTTAACCTAATTTAATCATTTCTAGCACGTATTCGATACAGCATTGAAAAATTATAGAATAAATTGTAGCCAAAGTTGTCATATGTATTACATAGGGCGAGATAATTGAATATTTATATATAAGATGCATAACCTATCTATGTCCAATACGTTAGTTTGAACACAGAGGTCAAAGTAAATCTTCGGCATTTTCCCTTGAAATATTACAAAATGCGATGTGGTTCAACTCATGACGGTTCATTTTCTGGGTTTTTTTGTTTAACACATTCATACGTTTATTGCTTCCTATCATAGTTTTTTCTAATTTGAATTGAACTCTAGTTTCGATTAATTCATTTTGCTCCCCAATAACTCAAGAGTAAAGAGTAAAAATGTACTTAACTCAAAGTCTCAACCATTTCTTGAATATTCACATTCAACATTACATACTTCAACCTAAGACCTCATGACATAAGGATTATCCTAAAACCTCTGTGTTTGAGTATTCCTGCTTCCGTGGTTCTAGGCTCCTTTCAAATTTATTTCTTATTAGATAGTCAAAGATGAATACAGTTAAAATGTCATTTTTATAGAAATAACTGATAAGTATGTTTTATTTAGAATATTACATACGTTTAATTTTTGTTTTTTAACTCAATTTATTTTTTATAATGGAAAGATTTAAAAAATATTTGTCAGACAGCAAATTAAAAAATAAAGAAAGAGAATCGAAACTATAATCAACAGCAATATTCAAATAGCGCGAGCAGAAAGAAGGTACAGTGATTGTGGTTCGTTTCCACAACGCAATCCTTCTTTTGCAGCTACGGGGTAAATCGCGCTCGACTTTCCAAGCGGACGAAGTCGAAAATAGGCTAATAAAAACAAAAGCTGTTTTTCTTGGCACACAAAGGCTTTTTTTCACTTAACCATACCATTTAATGATTTTCAATGAGGCAATTGGATTTATTTAAAAAGATTTCCCGGTTTGGGTCGTTTCCCGGTTTGGGTCGTAACAGACGTCGTAATTGATGTACACATGCCACTATGTTTAAGGAGACGTTGTCATGTCATGCCTATCAGTGTTTTCTTAATAAAAATTACCTCTGGAGTAGAAGTGAGCTTTGGCCTCATAGGTTAAGCCAATCTGGATGTTGTATTAATGAGGATTAAAGAGGATTACACTGTCCAAGCAAATGTACTCTATGTTTGTGATTGAAATATTTCTTTTGCTTAATAAATTTCCGAGCTTGTATCATAATTGAGAGAGACAGTTAAGAGTAAGGGTTATGTATATTTGTAAACCTACAACTACAATATAAATATTATTACAGTACAAAGAATAAGAAACCAGAACAGAAACACGCCCTCTGTAATCATTACATTTGACACAAAAACTCTACCAAGAAACATAATCTTTGGCGGCTATCCTAAAGTTAGAGTAGAACCCTACTTGAAACAGCCAACAATTTGCAGAAGATGCTTTGAAATAGGGCATACAAAACATAAGTGCTCCAACCAAGACCGATGCAGTAAATGTTGTGAAAGAAAACACAACTCAGACAAATCCCACAATAAATTCTATTGCATCAACTGTGATACACTAGGACACAGCCCACTCTCAAACAAATGTCCCACTAGACAGGCCGAAGTACAAAAGCTAAATAAACACCATTTTCAGAAGAACACACACACAGATAGAACAATCAAATTCAAATTCATTTATTTCTCAAAAACGCCACCAACGGTGGTACATGAGCTAAAACAATATATTGCAAATCACAGAGATATAGTTTCCAAGATGGACAAAGAAAGGTTACAGTCAATTAAATAAAAATAGTGTATGTTGGTGAAGTGATTTTTTTTCAACTATGATACTAATAGTACAGATCAGGATCATCTTAAAATGATTTTGATAAACTTCGCTAGTTTTTTTAATTCCTTAATATCTTCAGTGGACATTAGTTTTTTAAATGTTAAAAGATTTGGCCAGGTAAAATAGTAATGGTTGATAAGTTGTTCCCGCTGTTGGTGGAGAGCCTCGCACCTTAGTAGATAATGAAACTCGTCACCAACTGCGGGCGAGTTACAAAGATTGCACACCCGTTCTGCTCTAGGTATTGCTTGCCACCGGCCTGTTTCAATCGGCAGTTTGTGGTTATTAGTTCTGAACTTTAAAAGTGGCATATATATAGATTTATCAAGGTAAAGGTATTTCTCGAATGCATTTTCTTCCTTAAATAATTTGTAGTACATTCCTTTTGGGCTTGCGGTTACCTCTGATCTCCATGTTTGATTGAATTGATCTATTAAGTTTGTACTTATCATTGAAACAAGCCATGGCGTCGTGCAACTTGACGGGTTGTGAAAAACAAAAAAAAGGCCACAATTATCTAGGAGAGATTTTATGGAGAATAGCCAGGGGTTAGACTTTAAAGTTTCTGTTGGATTCAGTGCCATAAAGGAGTACATAACCTGAGATAGCTTGCGATTAGAAGAACAAGAAGCTAATCTGTGCCAAAAAGATATCATTCTTTTGTAAATTGTAATATACATCGGAAATCTTCCAAAATCCCCATACAGCATAATGAAGGTGTAGAAGCTCTGAGACTGGCTGCCAACTAAAGAAATTTCAAGTGGACTTTTTCGACTATGTGCAGCTTTTCATTGCCCCACACCTCACACCCGTATAGCATGATAGGAACAATCATAAGGTCAAATGCAGTTAAAAGACAATATAAAGGAATATTCATATTTCGTGCTTTCTTCAGTAATGCGAACATAGCTTTAGTTGCACTTTCTGATAACTTTTTAATGGCTTTTACTAGTCGTCTGTTTCTATGAAATATAATACCAAGGTATGTGTAATCATCAACTACGTCAATATATTTGTCTCCGAGTGTAAATGAAGATTTTGTTCTTTTTGCAGGGCCACTTCCAAATATTACAATTTTGGTTTTCGAAATATTGATATTAAGTTTCCATTTTTTGCAATATTCATAAAAAGTGTTTAAAGATGACTGTAAATCAATGGGGTTATCATTTACTAGGACTGTGTCATCGGCATAAAGGAGCGATATAAACTTAATTATAAAAGATATATCTTCACTTGTCATTAATTTGATACTCATCCCAGTCGAACCATTTTTGCTAAAAAACAGTCAAGGTCATTTAGGAATATGGTAAACAACATAAGCGAGAGATTTTCTCCCTGGCGTACGCCAGAATCACAAGGAAAGAAGTCTGATATAACATTATCAACCGAAACCGCAGATTTAATTTGCTGGTACATACTTTGGACTAGTCGAAGAAACCTTCCCTTAATTCCATTTTGAATAAGTTTGAACCAAAGACCTGCTCTCCAAACAGTATCAAAAGCCTTAGTAAAGTCTATGAAAACACAATACAATTTCTTCTTAGACTTTTTAAGAATTTGATTCAGCATGTGCAAAACAAAAATATTATCATTAGTTGAAAAACCTTTACGAAAACCAGCTTGCGCAGAGTTAAGAATATCGTTTTCAATTAGTCAATCTTATGTTCATTATGCTAGTGAAAAGTTTACCAAAACAACTTAGTATAGTAATGGGACGGTAGGAATTTGGGTCCATCCGGTCGCCTTTACCCTTATATATAGGTTTGATGATACCATTAAGCCACGATTCTGGTAATCGTCCAGAGGATAATATCAAATTAAAGTATTGTTCCAAAAAGGGTAGTAAAATATCAATCGAATCAATCAAATAATCATTTTCAATCATATCTAAGCCAGCAGCTTTGTTCCTTTTTGACAGTTTAATTGCCCTAGAGATTTCTTCTTTTGATATATCGGCATTCAGTATCGAAGTATCAAAGTTAACAGTATCAGCGCCTTCAGCTGGGGGGAATATCATTTTCTTGGTTATTCTCGTTCAAATCTCTATAATAGTTGAAGAACGTTTCAACACTAGGTTTTGGCGAATGGTCAGTATCAGTATTTGGGTTAAGCATTTTCCAGAAGTCTTTGGGGGAATGATTTTTGCTTTTCCTAAACCAATTGGTTACGTGATTTCGGTAATTTTTCATATATTTGTTCATACATTGTTTATAGGCTTTGGAGATTCGGCGCAATTCGATCCTATGTTTATTTGAGTTTGATCTTTTAAACTTAGTTTTTGCTTTACGAAATGTTTTTCGCATTATTTTACACTGAGGCCCAAACCATGGTTTACCTATCTTATAAGAATATTTGTTTTTTAAAGAACGATGTCTGAAAGTTCGCCTAACACCAAAAGTTTCACGTGCCGCGTCAAGGAGCACGTGCGTTATGTCATCTGATATTGATGTGACTACCGCTGGGTCGCTGTGACCTAAACGCGCGAACTGTGCTTGACTGGTGATATTGTTTACTTTTTCAATACTGATAGCTTTTCGGAATTTACCTACATACATTGTGTCGTAATGCTTTGGTTTTGGAGGAAGCGGAACATTACTTCCTGGGCACGAAGGAACAGTTTCAGTATGAACGAGGTCATTGGACAGTTTATGGAAAGAAAAATATACTGGGCAGTGAACATCTGAGAAAAGAGGTGAGAACTCTTGAACCTCAAAATTGTTAAAATAGGGAAGTAAAGTTGCTGAGGCTATAACATAATCTATTACTGATTTGTCCTTACATGTAGTTTTACCAACAGCTTTATCTTTTCCCATCCTACCATTACATATAAACATATTAAGATTTTTACACAATTCTATCAGTTTAAATCCAAAATTATTATTTGTTTCCATATCCTCAGAGCATCGTACAGCAGGAATGTCTAGTGATTCTAATGTAGTTTGTGGTCTTAGAGTTGAGTCTATATGAGGTAAATCAATATCCATCTGTTCTATTATGTGTTCATCAAACTGGCAGAAATCACAAATATTACTAGTTCTAGCATTAAAATCTCCAACAAGATATATATACTCACTCAGAGATAGATACCTAAAAGTTGATTCTTCTAATACATCAAACACATCACTTGAAACATACCTGGAGCCTTCAGGTGGAATGTAAACATTGCCTATGTACATGTCATTATCAAAACCAAAGAGTGATTTTGAGCATTTATACCATGCCACATAATCGTTTTTGTCCCCAACTGGATTAACATATTTAGAATATCTATCCCTTACAGCAATACCCAGACCCCCTGATTTCCTTACAGCTTTTTCTCTATGTTGCAGATACAGAGTATAGCCTTCAATTTCTAGATCATCTAACATGTCAGTTTTTGTCTCTTGAAAGAAAATCATATCAACCCCATTAATGAGATCCATGAGATGGACATTTTCATTAACATCAACATTATCAGCAGCAGCTTCATATTCATAATTACCAATTGCATTGTTCGTATTATTAAGTTCAACATTTACTCTATCAAAGTTGGCTTTATCACCAGCAACCAAGAAAGCAACAAGAACCTAAGTGTCACCTTTCGCCCTAATAGATCTTCCTCACCAAATCACAAATCAACCTCCAACAAACCAACATATGCTGACATGGCTGCATCCGGCACTGCTAACCAAAGCAGAATACACATCGTTGAGGAACAACTAGAAACTGCATTGGAAGAGAGCCAAAGAATACTAACAAGTACTTCCAGCAAGAAACAACAAAACAACAGCCACCACATGGAGACAAAACACCTTCTAAAAGGAACAAACAAGATAATACCAGAACCAAAACAAGTAAGAAAGTCGCTAACAAAAGCAAGCAATTGCAAACACAAAAACCTTACCAACGCAAATCACAATCACAATCACAAGCAAGCAGAGATGACTTAAGAAACAAATTAGAGGACAATAAATCAGTAACAAGCGCAATACAAAATGCCACAGCATTTTCTTTAAACAAATTTATAGAGTTCATAACACAAGTGATTATCAACTCACATCCAGCACACAGTGAAAAGGAACATCACTCCAAAATGACTAGGATATATGCACAAGGCACAAGATACGGCTTCTATACCGACACCTGGGAAACTTTCTTTGAAAGCATATACCAAAACATACCTACTCCCACCTATAGAAACAGAACACAGGGGGACTACCCCAGAAGAAACTGCCCAAGATTCTAGAAATACCACTCTCAACATACCTAATCCGAGTTTTCTCTGAATATAATGGCAAACTTTACAGTACTCCAACAAAATGTAAATGGGCTGGGCACCAATGGTGCTGAACTCAAAATACTGATACAAAACAAATTGATAGAACCAAGTGTAATCCTTCTACAGGAAACAAAATTATCTAAAAGAAGGGATTATAAAATCCAAGGATATAACATACTAAGAAAGGATCGTTCTACGGATATAAGAAAACCCCACAAGGTGGACTTATAATTGGCGTAAAACATAGTATTGATTACAAACCATTAGACATAAACATTAAAGGCATAAAAACTAATGGCGTAACAATAAACATTTATGGTAATAAACCAACAAATGTTATCAATGTCTTTTTACCCCAGAGCACAAAAATAACAGTTGAATTACTCAACAAATTACTTCCCTATCTCACCAACTCAGCCTATCTGGGAGGCGATTTTAATGCACACAATCGTACCTGGGAGGCAGACGATAGAACCGATACAAGAGGTACAGTCATACAAAAATGGTTAGAGGATAACAAACTTATTGTTCTCAACAATGGCGAATCTACTTTTCACAGACTAACACAAGGTATAGATGTATCATCCCAACTTGGGATCGCGTCCCATCTTAAGATGGGACGCGTCCCAATTTGGAATTCCAAGTTGGGACGTCCCATCTTGAGATGGGACGGCGGATTCTTTAACATGTTCATAATATTCTTATTCTAATGTTGAATTTAGTAATAACATGATAACATGTATCCTTTAGATAAGCGGTTTATGGACCTCGAACGATATTTTGTTTTTATGTTGATTTTCATGACTTATTGGCTATATCTATCTCTCATCGCATACTAGTCTTTCATCATAGCACAATACGATTTCAAAAGTAATTCTTATACAAAATTTTATTTCATTTCATTATATTCTTAAATATTTTCAATTGTGACAGCATGTTAAGCAAATAGAAAAAAAAGAAATTATATTCAATTATACACTCAAAACCAACTCTTAGTGAATGCTAATTTCTTGAACATAAACCGTTCCGTTAAGCAAGATTTCAATATACTCATTATGTTTGATAGTAGTATCTAAAACTTTAAGTTTCTTAGACCTAATTCACAAACACTAACCTATAAGTCGTGTTCCGTCAATGCTTATAAGATGTCCAGTAAATAAATCTAGTTATGCCTCCTCATATTTCTGATCGAACCTGATCTGTTCAGTGTCGTGGTGCAAATGGCAAACATACATGCTTGGTAGTTCAGAGATGGGTGGAGGGATGTCCGGAAGAAGGGATTTTGGTAAACATCCGGTTCGGTTATGACACTAATACCTGTGTGTCACCTTCCAATTAGTGACAAGAATGGGTACCAATTGTACATGAGCATGCTTGTAACACTACAAAGGTACACGTCGAGCGTTTGTTGTTTTAGTCAATGGTTATCATTCATATCTATCAAGCCATTGGCCCCTATCGGCAATATCACTGATAGGTGGAAGCAGACGTGATCAAACCCTAACCTAAAACAACAACAAAAGTTTATGTTTTTTTGTTAGTGTATTGTTATTCGATGAATGTTGTTATGCCACACTGAATATATTCAAAATATTTTTTTCATAAACAGAACGATTACATTTACCAAAATGAAATCTAACATCGTCCATTGCTTATTTATGGGGAAATAGCAGACTCTTTAATAGATTTTTTAAAAGATTAGAACTTAGTTTCCAAGATGTACAAGAGAAATTATGGTTTAAACATATTTTATTCATTTCAAAAAAAGAAAATAGCAATCTGGAAGCTTATATTAATGCCGCGCCAATAGAAACTATATTTTGAAACCATCAAACATACAACACAAAGTCAAACAAATACGATCTACCGTTGCAACACAATTCGGTTAAGATATTCAATATTGCAAAGGCAATTTTTTCATGCTAATCTATAAATACAATATTTCCATTTCATAAACTCATTTCTTATCATTACTACAAGAAGATTATAAACGGAGTTTGTTTACTTTGAGTTCATTAATAAACTTTGTTTACCTTCACAAGATTTTTTGCCACAAACCAGGGTACAGAGTTGAGAAAAGGTTGTTTTTTATATGTACAAGCGTCTATCTATGCTTGTTAGAAGCGTTGAATTGAGAGAATTGTTGTGTGTTGTTACTGCTAATAAGTTAATCAACTAGTCAACTGAGTCAAATAAGATGAGTAGGTGAGAGGGAAGAATTACATTTCAGTGTAATATTGTTGTTTTACAGCTGAAAGTTTACTTAACTAATCGTTTTATTATCTTTAAATATGCTACTTAACATGTCCCCCCGAAAAAAGGCATTAGGTTTGTAAGTACACATCAATGAAACTTTATTGATATACTAACAATTATCGAGTTATTTTGTGCTGACATACATGTACTAATGTAATATCTTCAGAGGACTTAATGATTCATATTGTTATTGGTTATACAAATTTGATATAGAAACTGTCATTTCTTATACAAATTTGATATTGAAACTATCATTTCTTATCGTAAAATATTATCATATTTCATTGTATGAAAATATGCAATATGTGTAATCATATAATGGTCAGTAAGTATAATACTATAATTTAAACAGTCTATTATTTCCATAAAACATGTGTTACACACAATTCAGAATATATATATAGAAAAAGGATAAAAAGGATAAAGGAAAAGGATTAGCAACAGGCAGCAAATACCTATATGTCATTTTGTACAACTTTTAGGAAAGAGCTTTAAAAATCGGTTGGCATCATTTATGAAATGATAAACAGATATTATTAGGAATTCGTTAACACTCTGTGACAAAGATTTGTCGCCGTTAAGATAGATTTTAGTATATTGAAATGAGTTACTAGGGAATATTCAATGAACTCCAAGTTCATACTAGTTGAAAATATCTAAAATGTTGGGGAACCAGACTTTGATAATAGGAACTTTTAATTTTTTTAACATTTGATACAATCAACCAAATCGCCAAGTAGATAAACATGATAATAATTTGTTAAAACAACATAGGTTTATGGTGTCTCCATATGTTGTTTTAGCCTGACACTACCTACGGTGGGCAAATTGGTGCCCAATCATTCGTCCTCTGTCATGCCAAGCTGTCACATTAACACATTCAGTCTATTCAGTGCTGGATTGTAACGATGGAGAGTACCTTAATTTCTGCTTATAGAAGTTTTTTTTGCATGGATTATTCGTTTCTCTGTATCAGGTACGTTTTTTAAATATATGTTTAAAAAAAGCAATTTATCACTAGTATTGTAAAACTTGGATCTGTATTAGAATAACTTCATATCTTTGATTGTTAAAAGTTTATACCACCTTTTTTTAAAGAAACTAAGATACATAGATGTCTCTGTGAAATGTGGAGCCGTTTGGTTTCTCTCTGTTTACAGCTGTTCGATCTACGCGTGTATTGGTCGTTTGAAAAATGCTGAAAACTAATATCCAAAAATAAATATATATATATTGATCTGATTTGGTTATGTCGCTTAACAAATGTGATTCAATCAGTAATCAAATGTGACTTTAAATAAATGTTTGAGTAGTGTTGAATCGTTCGTACTCGATTACAGATGAAACCGAGTGAGAAAGTGAAGTAAATGAACATCATATCAAATTTTCTTCGTAGGTGTGAAAAGAATATAACAAAATCATCTAAAAACATGTTTTACTGACACAATTCATTATAAAATAAGAATATTATTAACATGTTTTAGTATCCCCCGTCCCATCTCAAGATGGGACGTCCCAAGTTGGGACGCGTCCCATCTTAAGATGGGGCGGATCCGCAGTTGGGATGATACATATATACCACAATAGATCTCAGCATTATTACACCGGACCTAGTTAATGATGCTAGTTTATATGTTCATGACGACAGTTGGGGAAGCGATCACTTCCCATTATTCACCACATTAAAAAATGACAATACACAACAGACACAAAATAACAATATCCATAACAGTTGGAATTTTAACAAAGCCAATTGGGAAATATTTCAAAATATTTGTGAGCAAAACTTAAACGATGATGTTAAAGACGAAGATGTTAACATATACAACAAAAAGATCACCGAGGTAATCATAAATGCTGCTTACGTAGCCATTCCAACCAAAAGAACTCACAAGCATATACCTGTACCATGGTGGAATGAAGAAATAATGCAAGCAAGAAAAGAAAGAAAACTGCTCAGAAAGAAAGCTAAAATGGATAAGAAGTTAGTACAACAAACGGCAGCAGCTAGAAATAAGGTTACAACTTTAATAAGTAAGGCAAAAATCCAATCATGGAAAAAAATGTGTAGCACATTAGATATTAAATCTAACTCAAGGCATGTCTGGAAGAAGATTAATGTCTTTAGAGGTAAAAACACAAAATCGCATATTCCAAGTATCAACAACAGCAAAAATAAACAGGAAAAAATCGACAATTTATGCAAACAATTTTCACAAGCAAGCTCAACCAATAATTATAAAACTGCTTTTCAAGATAAAGTAAAGAATACACAACCTTGCCCGAAGGACAAAAACAAGCCAAACCTATGGTATAATAAGCCATTCACAATATCAGAACTCAACAATATTGTAAATAATAAAAAAGGAACAGCATCTGGTATTGATCAAACCAGTTACACAATGCTTAAACACCTTCCCTATAAATGTAAACACGTGTTATTAGATTTCTACAATAAGTTATGGAAAGACGGTAAATTACCAACAGACTGGAAAGAAAGTCTTATTATACCCTTACACAAACAAGGAAAAGACCCTACCAAATCCGATTCATATAGACCAGTCTCCTTAACATCTTATTTATGTAAAAAACTCGAAGCTATGGCAACAAAAAGATTACAACATTATCTAGAAATCAACAAATTGATAACACAAAATCAATCAGGATATAGAAAATCCTATAGCACCACTGACCATATTGTTAGATTACAACACTCCATCAGACAAGCTCAACTAAATAATAAATTCACTACAGCAGTCTTCCTAGACTTTAGTAAAGCATTTGATATGGTCTGGAAAACAGGCTTGATACACAAAGTTAAAGAAAAAGGCATACAAGGGGAAATGTTAAACTTTATAAACAACTTTATGTCAGACAGAACTTTTCGCCTTAAAGCAGATGACCAAATATCAGATATAACCTAGATAATGGAACCCCGCAAGGAAGTATTATATCACCAACCTTGTTCACTTTTATGATAGATGATCTTTTTCACAAACTACCCAAACAAGTTGACACCTCACAATTCGCTGACGACGGAGCCCTCTGGGTCAGCCATAAACACCAGCATGTAGCAGCAGAAATATTACAAAAAGCCTTAATCAAAGTTAATGATTGGACCTAAAATTGGGGATTCCAATTATCCACAAGCAAAACTGTATCAATTCTCTTTCGGCCAACACCTAAAGCCGACTGCAGACCAATGAGATAATACATCAATGAAGAACTTTTAGATCAAGTTAAATATGTCAAGTTCTTAGGCATAACTTTTGATGAATATCTAACATGGAATCAACATATTAATGAATTAACACAAAGATGCAAAAAAGATCTTAATATATTACGAATGCTGTCTCACACTAGGTGGGGCAGCAGCAATAATGTTACTCATCCTATATAAATCTCTGATTAAATCCAAACTGCACTATGGAGCAGAAGTTTGGCGCGACACCAGTCAAACCAACATACAAAAACTAAAAACCATACAAAATCAAGCCTACCAATACATATCAGGATGCCTAAGGGGCAAATCAATGGAACTAGTCAGACATGAACTAGGGGAACTACCGCTAGAAAAATATTGGGAAGATAATATTACAAACTATATTGTTAGATCACAACATAAACCATGTATACAAAATATTATCACACGAAAGAAACAAATAATGTCAAACAGAGTAAAAAAAATACCAACACCATTTGGTGTCACCATTAAAAAACATATAGACAAATATGAACTTGATACATTAGATATTACCTCTGACCCATATACCAATCATATTTTAAAACCTCCAGACCTACCCGATATCCAAGTTGATATCAAATTAAAAGACTATATAGATAAAAACAATCCAAACCCTAACGACCTCAGTAACACTCAAGCCTACTTTGAGGAAAACTACAATCAAACTGATTACATTCAAATCTTTACTGACGAGTCTAAAGACGAAAAAGGAAGAGTTGGGTCTGGGATAGGCTTCACTCAAACAGGTGATGGAGATATATCACTTAAATTACCAGACAAAACATCTATCTTCACAGCTGAACTTGTAGCTATTCGACAAGCACTCAATCTGAGCAAAGGTTACAAAAAACAGAAATATAGCTATATTTACAGATTCACTCAGCTCACTGCAAGCTTTACAAAGCAAAACGGAAAAAAATAGTCATGAACTTCTACATCAAATTTATCACGGGTACAGTTATCTAATTAAGGATAACAATAATGTTAAATTTATATGGATGCCATCCCATATTGGCCTAATTGGCAATGAAAGAGCCGACCGAGCAGCAAAAGCAGGTCTAACCCACAGTAATAAGGTAAAAATGCCATTTACTAAAAGGGAAATTAAAAGCATTGTTAAAGCAATAACCACGGACGAATACAACAATAACTTTAAAAGCAACTGGGGACATACCCAGTACTATCAAGTTCAGCCCACAAAACTTAAAAAAGTTAAAAACTTTCACAACTTTAGAAGGGTTGATGTAGCCTTAACTGGACTTAGACTTAACAATGTTTGTAAAGGGGTTTATCTCCACAAAATAGGGAGAGCACCAAATAATCTATGTCCACAATGTAATGTCGAAGACACCATACATCACATTCTGCTTCAATGTGACAAATACCAAAAACACAGGGGACAACTCCTGAAAAATGTAAGCGCTAACACCCCACAAGAACTGTTAGCCAATACCAAAAATTACCAGTACTTTTCAGTATTCCTACTAAAAACTAAGTTATATAAAACATTATAATTAATAACCCATCGCCTTACACCCAAACTCCTAACCACCTACCCACCCCATAACTTTTACCCAATTAAATAATCACCTAACCGTAACAACCACCTCCCAGGTAAAACTCCCAGAAGGACCTACGTTAGCGAGACTGATCTCTGAAACCTCCTTCTCCTGGTAAGTGTGGTCATGGCGACCTGCGACCAGAGCTGGGGGTGAGATGGGTTCACGAGATACACTACGGGACCTCTCGCGCAAGCCTATACAAACAGGCACGTAGGCTCCCAACGGGAGATTTCCACCAATCATCTCAAATACCATTTATCACACCCATGTTTGGGATAACTGGTAGGGCACAGGGCAAACTGGTTAAAACTTCATTAAACGTAGTAGGTATATAATAAGGTACCTGGACCCACGGGAAATTTTTTCAGTTATTTCATACATTAAAAACCTTCTTTTTAGACACACACGTATTTTTTAACGTACTTCATACATTAAAAAATGATGGGGGTCTGGACAACGGGAAATTTTTAATGTATTTCTAATGTATGAAATACATTAAAAACCTCCTTTTTAGACACATTTCTTTTTTTAATGTACATCTCATTTCTCACCGGGGATAAAAATTTTGTTATATCTATTTAAAATTTTTGCAAAATGCCCTCCTATGTACCTCCTCTGGGAGTAACTAGTTTTACAGCGCTCCACTCCCAGAGGTTCGGCCCCATCCGTTTTCAACTCATCATCCCAAATGACTCCACATCTTCCGAACCCTCACCGTTGGTTATATCATTGTAGGGCTGTACTGGAAGTTTTGGGAGGAATCACTATCGGTCTCTAACGCCTTACAGAGCTATTCTCACCGAACCTTCGAAATGTGAGAATACACCATTGGCGAGGACATCGATCACAACACTGCAGGAGAGATAACCATTGTACAACTAGTTTTGGAGCGCAACTTCAATGGTTACCACCCCTGCAGTGAATGATCAATGACCGAGAAGATAGTGTGTCGAAAACGGTTGGCCGGGTTAATGGGCTGGGTCCCCGCTTCTCTATGCTTTGGGTTTGCTTATATACTCAAAAGTGTGTAGCATGTTTCAACGTGTGTGTACCGACATGATTGGTACCATAATAAAGTCGGTTCTAAATTTTAAACCATATTTCTTTTAAATTATTATTCTCTATAATTACATTATATTTGTGATATTTAGACTTTAATTTTCATGAAATGACTTTTAATAGTAATCTTAGAAAACTCGCACCAGCTGCCATTACACAAAGGGAGGTAATCAAATGCTTTTGATCGACCTAATTAAAGAGGCCAGTATGCATATAGTGAATAGGGTCCTTCTCACCTGGGAGAGGCTATATGTAGCAGCTTGGGCCGATCGATATCAAGGCTTTTATTGCATATTCATATCCAACTTTGGATATGATTATTTTATATAAGAGTTAGTCTTTCTTAAACATTTCTATAATATTTTCTCTGTCAATCTTTTGAGATTTAATTTGCTTTATCATTTCATAAAAGTTTGAATGTTCAGCTGTAATAAGATTAAATTCCTCATTTAAGATACAGTCATCATCTAAAGCTTTAGAAATAAGGCTAGAAATGGTATTTAATTTAGAATTTGCAATAATACATATATCTTCATGTTTTTTAAGTTTAGAACGTAACCTCTTGGACTCAACCTTCATCGATGTTCCAAAGAGACTAGTAATGGTCGCAGAAACCATGATTCCGATGCTTACGGGGGCCATTATCACGGTTGCTAAGACACCCACACCACTAGCTCCTAATGCGATACTACAAGTAATTAGTGTTGTATCCAGTGTTTCCGTTACATTAAAAGCTTTTGTAATGGATTTACTTTTAGCCATGTGAAAGTCGTACTCTTTAATAATCTCATCTTTTATCTCGCTTATTCTATTCAAGCGAAATTCATCGACATCGTTCGTTAATACGGACCGCATTTTTATTATATATTATTATATATGGAACTTATCCTTTAAGGTCCGTAGATAGTCTTTTGAAATTGGTTGAGAAGTAGACATTAATCGTTTAAAAAGGTATTGTAGTAACTCTGATCCTACTCCCACTTGGGCGTTCTATTGTAATCTCACCTTCTAAATTATGATTTATCTCATCGGGCATTATAAGTATATACAGGGGCTTGTTTGGAACAGTCCATTTAATGTTTAGTCCGGGTAATATCGTTACAAAATCATCTGGTACAGTCCCTAAATTCATAGCTATATAAATATATTCACCATAATTCTTTTGGGTAAATTCTTCAAAACCTGATAGAAAAGCCGGAGCATTAGGTTTGAATGTATCATTTCTAGCTAAACCATACTCCCCATTATTATTAACAACTTTGACGTTATTCTTTTTGTTCGGTGAATAAGATACTAATGCACTTCCACTGTTTATGATTTTATTGAGGAAGTGCCGCCTTCCAATTATTGTATTCACGGAGTTTAGATAAATATCTAATTCCCATTTAGGTTCTACGATATACTTAAGTTTTCTTGGATTATTGGTGTAATATTGTATTACCTTCTTTGGTTCAGTCAACGCCTCGAGAGCTGTAATATCCAAATCGCTTAATTCCTTCTTATTATAATTACCATTTTTGAATAAAAAGCCATAAGTTTTATCCTCGACACCATCACCTTTAAAAATATCTACAGAATCCCCTCCCGGATCAACTTCTTTTCTTTTATAAACTCCAAAATTAGTTAATTGAAGGGCATATATTTTACCTACTTCTCCTGGTATTTCAAAATTTTCTGTATCGGATAGGTCTGCTATACCCGTATTCAAACATCTGTCAATTGTTTGATGTGGCCCACTTGAATCCGTCATCTTTATCAATTATTATTATTTATTCTTTTAATTCGATATATCGGTCATTAATAGCTATTGGCGTTAATAGCTAATTGTGGATCAAAATCTTCCTTAGCAGACGTTAACCCTACAAATGATACATTAGGACGTAAGTAAATTTTATCAAACTCAATCGAATCTCCAACTAGTTCGTATCCAAAGTCAGTGAAGTCACTATCAGGCATAGAGTCGTACCCACCAAATTCTACCTGCCATTTTGAGAATGGGTGATCCGAATTATATTCTATATATAACCAACAATATCCTGAGCCTTTCCATTTAATGTTAAGTCCGGGTAAAACTTCAACAAAATCATCAGGCACATCCCCTAATACTAATTCTAGTAAAAAATGGGTACCAAATTTTTCTTCATTTCCTAATGCATCTTTAAATTCATCTACAATGGATAGAAAAACTTCACTAACATTAGGCATCCAATCACCTATACGCAACATTTTTACGGAAGTAAATCCACTGAGGTAAAAAGGACTAGCTATAATACTTCTCGAAGATGAAGGTTTATATGATACCATTGATAGGCCTTCATTTGTAATCTTCTTTAGAAGATGTTGTCTCGTAACCAGTATTGTATTCCTCGGGGTAACCCTAATATTTAAAATCCACCTAGGTATGTAGCTTATCCTGTAATACAATTCGTGTGGGGGTTTATAAATTGTATATACCCCATCACTATAAATTGTATCACTAAACTGCCCATGATTTGTAATTATAACATCCCCTAATTCGCTAAGTTTTTCTCCTCTATTTTCATTTTCAACCAGTTGGTATTTTCCATCTTTATATTGAAAAATGTATTTAGTGTTTTCTTTCCCAGTATTATTAAAAAGATTTATGCTGACTTTCGTACAACTTTTGTGTCTAGGTCCGCCAGAATCCGTCATCTTTATTATTAATTATTTATTCTTTTAACCCAAGAAATGCAATGTTAGAGTCGTGTAGCCCATATTTATTAGTTGGTTTTCTGTGTCTAATATTGAGATTGCCAAGTTAGGTATTTGCCCGAGTTTACGTCTTTTATACTGAAGATTAGTAAATGAAACGTACTTTCCACTGTTTAAAGTTTCATTCTCCACAGGTACAATTCTCAATATGGACGACAGTTTTTCTCCGAAAATATTATCGCTAGTGCTAATACAGTCTAAATGAACGCAAAGTTCTTTGTACGGTGCCAATTTAGGTAAAGAGTTTGCATGATGAATGCCAGTAATATCTATCGAAGAATCAAACCCCAAAGTTTTAGCCAATTGTGTTGATAAGGTAAGCCCCACATCTCCAATATTTTCTATTGTTAGTTTTCCATTAGCCGTATTAATCGATACTTTACAACCATGCTCTTTAAAGTAATCATTTAGCATACAAACATTATGATAACCATCCGGAATAGTTATAGTTGTTTCTCCCTTTGTAAACTCATTATTCCCCTCACTTATGTTATACCAATTAGGATAGTATAAAATTTCGCATAATCCAACTAGCATCTCTCCATCGGCATTGTCTAGAGCTCTTGCAAGCTCGAACGTTTGTCCATTCTCAAAGTTGGAGATAGTTAAATACATTTCTGGCCTCGACATTTTATTATTTAAAAGTTTATCCTTAAATAATAAAAATGGCAGCCTACAAGTATAACGATAAGGCAAGTTATAAAGCCGGTGGTGTATATGATTTAGGTGATAAAATAATTTGGCTTGGTTATGACTACTACTATCGCCATCCTCATTATAAACCCGAATTTACCAAAAATAATAAAAAAATAAACCTTATGACTCAATCGATATGGGTAGATGCTAAGGGCTCTAAGTTCGAGGTAAAATTTATCGATATATTCGAAAATTATGAGGTTATTATTTCTAACGAAGATGAAATAGAAAAATGGAAAAATAACCCCATGCAATTTTGGCAAAATCAACTGCATTTTGCTGTGTGGTGTGCTACGACTGGGTGTGGTATATCTTATAAAGATCATCTCTCTTCGAAGAGTGGGTTAACGAAGGCAATATTTTTATTTCACGTATATTACCAAATAAGCGTATTTTAAGCGTGATGGGGGCTCCTTTACCTCAAGAGGAATCATGGGAAGCCAATAATAATCCGTACAATGTCGCAGAATATGAAAGAATCTGTAATGAATTTAACGTATCAAAGACTACTAATTGGCGTCCCCCAGGGAAAAATAATGGGATGGGATACATGTTTATACCCGAAGTTAATTCTGATAACCAGAATATGATCCAGACAAATTATGATCCCAAGGGTTGGGTTTTTCTTGATGTAGAATCACAAAATGAGCTTAGAGGAGTACTGTATTTTGATAAAAAAAACCAAGATATATTTCCAAGGGTAAATGGCAGGTTTCATTTATAAAACAAGTTCACGAGCATTGGCAAACCTTTGTTTTGGATAAAGCGAATGGCTTCACTAAACCGGGTGTCCAAAGATTGAACGATTCTATTAGAACGTATGTCTGGGCTTTATTAGGTGCTCAAGGGCAAACTAGAACTAATATCGTGGGTGATGGAACTGCATTAGATGCCCAGAAACATTTCGAGGCTAATGTAGAAGACGCCATTGCTAGACCAGTAGATATCCCTGAGGCTATAAAAAGATATGAAGACGTATTACAATACGCCAGTTCTAGATTAGATTATGTTATAGGCTATAGCTTATACATGATTCCTAGCGATATGAAACTTAGGGTAGGTAAATCGGAAGGGTATAAGGATGAAATTGTAATTGCGGCCCCCACTAGAAATTTAGGTAAGAATGTAGAACACCATCAGCCACTACCTGAGAGTAAACTAAAGCACAACATCCCGCGGATACCGATGAGTGCTTTAATATATAAGAAACCAAAATCTAAGAGTAAATTAAAGCACAACATCCCGCGGATACCAATGAGTGATTTAATATATAAGAAAGGCCAAGAACCAAAACCAGAGATACTCAAAAACCATAATTATAAAAAACGTATAATTATATTACGTGGAGTAATAGTAGGGTTAGTTATTATTTGGAGATCTTAGTTTTTATAACCTTCGTTTTATATACACAATTATTATACCTTCGATAGCTACCATTAATGCCCATATATTTTGACTTAACCAAGTCGCTGTTTTAGACAAGAAGGTTAAAAGCCAAGATAGAATACTTCCTATTATTCCCGGTAAAGCCGCTGCAGCCTTCCCCGCTAATTTAGATAATGCTTTACCTATATATTGTAACCACTCCTTAATCTTATTAGGAGATTTTTTATTATTATTATTAGGGGGCACTGGCCCACCTTTTCCTGTTACTTTTAGTACTATGGTTGAAATTATAAATTCTATCGCTGTTTTAATAGAGGTTATTGTTATGCCCTGTTCTCGGAATTATGTCTTAAGACGCTCGCCTAGCGGTTCATCTTTGTTTAAGAGTTGTCTAATAGTCTGCTTTATACGTTGATTTTGTGAACTTAGGGCGTTTTTATTTGTCAATGCAGCTTCTAAACTAGCTGACCTTTCGAGTTCCAAATCCCTTATTTTTCCTTTAATGCGTTCGGTTTCTTCTGGGCCTTCCGCCTGAGTTAATTTAGTTTTTTCGCCTTCTATTTCTTCATCCAGGTGCGTTAGTCTAGATAAGTTATGAATAAGTTCCCCTCTTTGAGTTTTCATAGCTCGATCGATTCCCCTCAACTCTCTTATACTAAATTCCAATCCCTCAGTATTTAAAGGTGGGTCATTTATAGTTTGTAGGACATTGTCTATTGCATTGATAGATTCATTAGTGGCTTGTATTGGGTGTTCGCTGAAAGAAGTTTCTGCTTCATCCAACTGTGCCAATTGGCTATTAAGTTCTATTCGAATCGGTTCTGCAAGTTTTTGCCCAATCTTATAATCCACAAACCCTAATTCTTGGCGAATACCCCTTACCCCCAGTTTGGGGCGTAAACTTTCTAGAGGCTTTACCCTACCTTTATTCTCACCTCTTTGGTAATATAAGTCCACTTCGGGATGACTTTTAAGTTTAAGCTTTCCATTCTGGTCTACCATAAACTTAGAATAATCCCGAGGTGGACTTATATTACCAACAATATGTTCACTGATGTCATTATAAAAATCATCCACGGATGATTTAAGCAATCTTGTTCTTTGGTCTCCTAGTTCATCTCGTAAACTAGTCACATTAGGTGATAATCCCATGCTTTCATCGAGATTGTCCATTTCATAAGCTTCATCTCTGTCATATCCGATATCTCTGTCATCAAAATAATTGAAGTCGTCCATTTTATAAATATAATGAATGAATGAATGAATTGTCTTTATTTCCTCCAAATATATGAAGAGTATACAATAAATCACATTTTAGATATACATTTCAAACATTTTCAAATTGATATTTATGAACAGAGTATTGTTTATATACATGCTACAAATACAACACAGATTTCAAGTTCCAGGAACTTATATTCCTGGCTATAATGGTTATCATTGTTGCCCACTCATCAAGTCCAATGCTGTCTATTACTTCAGTTATACCGCCAAGTAAAGTTTTTAACTTTGTTTCGTCAGTAGAGTCTTCAAACTTCAAATATACATTTATATCTAAATTGTCACATAACTGTTCACACAGGGTATTACGTTCTACGATCAATCTGTCACAGTGCAACAACTGGTGGGCTACTATGTCATTAGTTGTGTTGTCACAGGACAGACACAAACCCGGTGTAATAGGCAGAACACCGAGCTTTATGAGACAAAACACACTTTTTGTATTTATCTCAAATAGTTCACACATGCCCCACAGTCTATGTGGTTTCAGCTCACAGTGTATTTCTGCATATCGAGTTAGTTCAGGCACATTGGTGAGCATCTGTTTCCAAAGAAAACGTTCATATTCTGCTATTTTCGTATTCACAATTCGTTTCCATGTAGCTATATTTGGAATGGTTCCAGTTCTGAAGTAATCCTCAACATACGACCATAGTTGGTATTTCTTCAGGACATTCAAGAGGTCATGAGTCACTGATGATTTGCAAATACTATTTACAACATACTGTCCAAATCTGAAATGGAATATATGTTTATGAACACAATCAGTATTGCAATTGAATAACCTGCCTAGTAAGGATAGTTTGAGTTTATCAATGTATCCTTGCATGGACCAAAGTCCAAGATTTTGAAAAATAGCCAGTGTAGAGGATCGTACGTGTAGATTTTGTACACTCCGGGCAAACACACGTTGGGTTCGGTCCAACTCTGTGTACTCAGATTTGCTAATGTCACACCACAGCTCACATGAATAGAAGGCACAAGGAAAGATAACTCTCTGCCATATTTTTACACATCCAATGGGATTGTTACCACCTGGTTTCAAGCCAGTTTCTCTGAGAGAACACACTGATCTTCTGGCTTTGTTACACGCTCGATGTGTTCTTTCAGACTGAGAACCACTGCTAATCAAGGTTCCAGCATATACAGTATTATCTGAAATTGACAGCACAATATCACCCAGTTTTAAACAGGGATCGATAGTATGAGCAAGTCCTCCTTTAAACACCATAACACAACTTTTATCAGCATTGTATGTTAGTCTCTATTTGATGGAATAAGTGTACACAGTATTTAGCATAGATTGCAAACCGGTCGATGATGGACTAATAAGTGTTGTATCGTCTGCTAACAGAACACATGGCATGTGGTCACAACCTATTATAGGTCCCTTTGATTGTTTGTCAAGTTCAGAAATCAGATCATTTATGTAGACAAGAAACATGAACGCTGAAAGTACACGTCCCTGACCAACGCCTTGACGTAGACGAAACATCTTACTGGTGCTACAATTGTATACAATATTTGCAGATGAATCTTCATAACTGTGTTGCACTATCCTCCACGCACGACCTGATATGCCTAGTCGGTACAGTTTCACCAGCAACCCGTTATGCCATATCCTATCAAAGGCTTTTTCATTGTCCAGGAACATTGAATATGTTAGTGCCTCTCTCGGTGTAACAACTTATAATTTCTTTTAAAACAAATGCTGAAACTTGAGCACCATATCCTTTCCGGAACCCGCATTGAAGTATATGGGGGAAATCAGTGTTATTTTCTCGTAGATAATTTTCAATTCTGTTGAGCAAGATTTTTTCAAAAAGTTTGCCGACTGCTGATGTTAATGTTATTCCTCGGTAACTGGATGGGTTTGACTTGTCTTTGTTGTTACCCTTGTACAGTGGTATTATAGTTCCTTTTCGGAAAGCTTCTGGTATATAGCACAGCTTTACAATCATATTGAAAAGACGTGTCAGATGTTTCTTTAAAAGACAACTCGCATTGCGTACATGTTCATTACATATTTTATCCGGCCCTGGTGCCTTCTTCAGTTTAAGAGACCTGACAACTGCGTCCACTTCATTTAAGTTTATCTCTTCATTTAAAACAGGATCATTCATGTCTTCTGTTAATGTTCTTAAAATGGCGTTCTTTTCCATATCAATTGATTGTTTGAAGTGTTCATCAAAATCATTTCGAGTGTAAGGACTGAGTAGGTTGGAATAGTAATCTCCCCATAGCTCAGCCACAGAGTCCGGTGTACATGCAATTTTGTCTCCAAACTTCAGTGTTGTCACTGCTGTCATCTTTCTGCGTTGTCTTCGCACTGTCCTATAGAATTCACCTATATCTATTTCACTCGATGTAACAATATCAATATATTTGTTCTTGTCCCACTTACGTTTTGCCTGTCTGTGTTGCCTTCGAAATTCACGTTTCATATCTTTATAATCGCAATAGGACTTGTCCGTGTTGTCTCTGGGTTTCTCCAGTCGCTTCCATTTGCGCCTTGCTCCACGCATTTGGTAATGGTAGTAATCTAAGTTTGATGCTTTCCAGTAAGGTTTCAGATATGGACGGTAGACACCCTTTTTAATATACATTTCAGCAGAACTATGTAGCGCACTGGATATTGCATCGTAGTAATTTTCTATTGTATCTTCAGTAGCATCACTAGTACTGGGCATAGTGCCACCAAGAATAAGGTCTACTTCTGTTCTGTACATTGCAAGGTCAAAGCTATGTGTTAGGTGCCATTTAAGTTGAGGAGGATTCCAATCTTTTGGTCCAGTAATGAATCGATCTCCAAGAAAGGATACAAACACTGGGTAGTGGTCAGATATTCCATATGGACTTTCAATAATCTCTGTTTTTAGGATCGATGAACATAGGTTTTCAGGAATAAAGATGTAATCAATCAGAGACTGCTGTGTATTCTGCTTATTCCTCCAAGTATAACCAGGTCCAGTCCATACTCCGCATTGGTATGTGGATAGCATGTTCCTGTCATTGAGGTATCGGGAGAGAATTGTAGATCTACTTGAGTTTGGTTTGTTCACAGTATCAGTATTGAAATCTCCACATAGTACAGTGTAGCTGGAATCTGATAGTTCATCAACAGCATCAAATACATTTTGTAGACAGTCACTGTAGGTTTGGATTGACTGTTACGTTGATGGTAGAAGTGCACAAACTATCGATAGATTAACTAAGTCCGGCTGTGACAACGTCGCGGCAATCACATTTTCATTTTCATAATGAATATATTGAAAAGAACTAAACAAATGTTTCCTTGCAAATATTGTTACTCCCGCCTCGCCTCGATATCCTCTCTGTATTGATTTAGTGTTGAGTACAATATGATACCTGTCCTTGAAAGTATTCACAAATGAACATGTATCATCTTTTAACCAGTGTTCAGTAACAGTGAAAATGTCGCATTTCTCAGCATACTTATCCAGCTGCTGATAGTTAGATGCGGCTCCACGCATATTCCACGTTCCAATACTGAGCATTATCAAGAGATATATGAGTATCATGATGAGTATACCCTATTTGATCTCGGTACCCACTCACGGCATCTGACATTTTGAGGCCAAAAATTTTCCATATCGACCTTATGCATTGAAAGGTTATCCACATTGACCCGTATTGTGAATGTTGGATAGGGTCCATCCCACTTTTTCAGTAACATTGCAGATGAGACTCGTACATTTCGTTTTCTGGCATATTCTATGATTGCATCATGAATAACATCGAATGGTTTATCTGCGCACACTCGTGACAAGACGTAACGTTTACGTTTGAGTTTAGGTGATATGCCTTTAAAAGATCGTTCCCATTCCTCATCAAATTTGATATTTCTTTTGGTACTTCTAGGGGAATGTTCTTTCTGCATGATATGGTTATCACGTGATTGACTCGATGTTCGTGGTGTTATATCAGTACCATGTATATCAATGTTCGATGAGTCCTCGTTGTTTGATTCACTAACAACCGGTGCATCTGTGAGAATTTCAATTTCAGGTGACACATGATTAATGGGTTCAACATCACGTGATAAAGGAGTTTTGACATTCTCATCAGGTGAATCAAGAATAACAGGAGACTCCTGGCACGGTGTTATTGGTATTGGAAATGATTGGTTACGATTATTTCTGCATTGGTATACACTTGTGTTTATCCTAGCATCAATTCTTGAGATTTTATCACTGATACCAGAGACATTTGAGTTTATGTCCTCTTTGAGAGTTGCTATTTGCCGATCTCTGTCTCGTATTTGCGAAACCAAAATACCAATGTGACTCCGAAGTTTCATTTCAACATTCCTAGCTCTCTCAATTTCCCTTGCTGCTTTTACAAGATCATCATTCTTTTCATCTAGAGCACGTGTCATTTTACGCATGTCACTTTCAAACTTAACATGTAGATTTTCGAGTTTACCTTCCGTTGCAGTTGTGTGGTCAATGAGCCTGTCATTGATTTCCATAACTTTTGTTAATAGAAAACCAATAGCCTCCTTTAAATCTCCATCATTAACAATTCCAGTTTCACCTTCAGATACTGTTGCCACCTTCTGCTTACTCAAAACCTCTTTCTGTAGCACATCAGGTGACACGGAACCGTTGATAAAACTGTACAATATATACACATCAGATGCATACTTTTCGAGGACAGATTTCTTTGATTGGCCTCGTTGTACACCACGAATAAGATAGCCCTTAGGGACGTTATCGCACTTCTGTTTTGCCGCTTCATACATACTATACCGTATGTGATTAAGGTCCTCTTCTTTATGTTTGTATTTTCTATTTAATTCACTTTCAAACGACGTTCTATCAAGTTGGCCGATTGAATTGTCTATTTCATTATATATTCCAATGTCTATATTACTTGCCCCCTGTGTACAGTAGGGCTCCGAGTCACTATCGCCTCTCTCACTCATTGTGCTCCTGATTGGTACCCAAGCGCACTGCTTGAAGTGTAAACACGATGACTGTCACAAACGTAAATGTTTCACAGCAAATATTGTCTTTTTCATTGCAAAAAACATCAATATTTTGGTATCAGTTAATGCACAGTTCATTGCCGAATATGTACATACCACATTTGTTGCTTCATATTCTTTTACACTGGTTCTTTTCCACTTTTCTGGAGAGAGACATTTTTGTGTGGCCTAAATGTTGACGCATGACAGGTGTATGTTAGTTTTCCATTAGCCGTATTAATCGATACTTTACAACCATGCTCTTTAAAGTAATCATTTAGCATACAAACATTATGATAACCATCCGGAATAGTTATAGTTGTTTCTCCCTTTGTAAACTCATTATTCCCCTCACTTATGTTATACCAATTAGGATAGTATAAAATTTCGCATAATCCAACTCGCATCTCTCCATCGGCATTGTCTAGAGCTCTTGCAAGTTCGAACGTTTGTCCATTCTCAAAGTTGGAGATAGTTAAATACATTTCTGGCCTCGACATTTTATTATTTAAAAGTTTATCCTTAAATAATAAAAATGGCAGCCTACAAGTATAACGATAAGGCAAGTTATAAAGCCGGTGGTGTATATGATTTAGGTGATAAAATAATTTGGCGTGGTTATGACTACTACTATCGCCATCCTCATTATAAACCCGAATTTACCAAAAATAATAAAAAAATAAACCTTATGACTCAATCGATATGGGTAGATGCTAAGGGCTCTAAGTTCGAGGTAAAATTTATCGATATATTCGAAAATTATGAGGTTATTATTTCTAACGAAGATGAAATAGAAAAATGGAATAATAACCCCATGCAATTTTGGCAAAATCAACTGCATTTTGCTGTGTGGTGTGCTACGACAGGGTATGGTATATCTTATAAAGATCATCTCTCTTCGAAGAGTGGGTTAATGAAGGCAATATTTTTATTTCACGTATATTACCAAATAAGCGTATTTTAAGCGTGATGGGGGCTCCTTTACCTCAAGAGGAATCATGGGAAGCCAATAATAATCCGTACAATGTCGCAGAATATGAAAGAATCTGTAATGAATTTAACGTATCAAAGACTACTAATTGGCGTCCCCCAGGGAAAAATAATGGGATGGGATACATGTTTATCCCCAAGTTAATTCTGATAGCCAGAATATGATCCAGACAAATTATGATCCCAAGGGTTGGGTTTTTCTTGATGTAGAATCACAAAATGAGCTTAGAGGAGTACTGTATTTTGATAAAAAACCAAGATATATTTCCAAGGGTAAATGGCAGGTTTCATTTATAAAACAAGTTCACGAGCATTGGCAAACCTTTGTTTTGGATAAAGCGAATGGCTTCACTAAACCGGGTGTCCAAAGATTAAACGATTCTATTAGAACGTATGTCTGGGCTTTATTAGGTGCTCAAGGGCAAACTAGAACTAATATCGTGGGTGATGGAACTGCATTAGATGCCCAGAAACATTTCGAGGCTAATGTAGAAGACGCCATTGCTAGACCAGTAGATATGCCTGAGGCTATAAAAAGATATGAAGACGTATTACAATACGCCAGTTCTAGATTAGATTATGTTATAGGCTATAGCTTATACATGATTCCTAGCGATATGAAACTTAGGGTAGGTAAATCGGAAGGGTATAACGGTGAAATTGTAATTGCGGCCCCCACTAGAAATTTAGGTAAGAATGTAGAACACCATCAGCCACTACCTGAGAGTAAACTAAAGCACAACATCCCGCGGATACCGATGAGTGCTTTAATATATAAGAAACCAAAATCTAAGAGTAAATTAAAGCACAACATCCCGCGGATACCAATGAGTGATTTAATATATGAGAAAGGCCAAGAACCAAAACCAGAGATACTCAAAAACCATAATTATAAAAAACGTATAATTATATTACGTGGAGTAATAGTAGGGTTAGTTATTATTTGGAGATCTTAGTTTTTATAACCTTCGTTTTATATACACAATTATTATACCTCCGATAGCTACCATTAATGCCCATATATTTTGACTTAACCAAGTCGCTGTTTTAGACAAGAAGGTTAAAAGCCAAGATAAAATACTTCCTATTATTCCCGGTAAAGCCGCTGCAGCCTTCCCCGCTAATTTAGATAATGCTTTACCTATATATTGTAACCACTCCTTAATCTTATTAGGAGATTTTTTATTATTATTATTAGGGGGCACTGGCCCACCTTTTCCTGTTACTTTTAGTACTATGGTTGAAATTATAAATCCTATCGCTGTTATAATAGAGGTTATTGTTATGCCCTGTTTTCGGAATTATGTCTTAAGACGCTCGCCTAACGGTTCATCTTTGTTTAAGAGTTGTCTAATAGTCTGCTTTATACGTTGATTTTGTGAACTTAGGGCGTTTTTATTTGTCGATGCAGCTTCTAACCTAGCTGACCTTTCGAGTTCCAAATCCCTTATTTTTCCTTTAATGCGTTCAGTTTCTTCTGGGCCTTCCGCCTGAGTTAATTTAGTTTTTTCGCGTTCTATTTCTTCATCCAGGTGCGTTAGTCTAGATAAGTTATGAATAAGTTCCCCTCTTTGAGTTTTCATAGCTTGATCGAGTCCCCTCAACTCTCTTATACTAACACTGGAGTAACGAGCGTTCATTCCAAAAGCTTAAAGGCGTCCTTTCCAAGAGGAAAGGGGCACCCTTCCACACCTTTCCAAAGGCTTAAAGAACGCCCTTTCCAAAGCCTCTTTGGTAAGAACGCACGGCAAGGTGACCTTTCCACAGCCTTCAAAACTAATTAGCACATTACCTGTCTGACCAAGAGTTATGTCCCTTTATTCTGTTTGTCAAATTCGTCATATGCATGTTATTGAATACCTTTAGAAGTTTTTGATTAAGTTAACCTATAGTTATTTTTACATTTTAAAAATCTTTATTTTGTTTGAAAGATTGATTCTTAAAAGACATCAAATTTAATTTACCTTTGAAAAAAAATTTAAACGTTTTTTATCGCAATTTTTTTACAAAAGACTTTGTTTTTAAAATGATGAATCAAATCCTGCATATTAGTTTATTGCAGAAATTAAATAAATCATTTTACTATTTAAGGATTGACTTAAAAACATGAAATGAATAAGAGATATAGAGTTTGAAAATTGCATCATTTAAAATTAAAAGATATTTAGAAAATTGTATGAATTTAATCATGGAAAATGTTATTAAACAATTTTCGGCAATGATTATCATTTGTTTGCAATAATTTGTTTGATTTCAAAGGTAGATTATCAATGACAAAGTACATACCCGTTTCAATCGTCAGAAAAAGTAATCCATGAATTGTTTGCAACTTGATCGACTTCCTGAATAATCCTATAAAATTTGGGTACATTTCCAAATGATCTACTTTTTTCAAGTGACTGTAAGCATCGATAGCATTGCAGAAGATTTTCTTCTCATTGGTTGAACGTATATTCTACAAGTTCATTGGTTTATAATGTTGTCGTTGTTAAGATGTACTAATTAGCTGTGTAATGCCAAGATTTATGTCAGTATGAACGGATGTTGACATACGCCGCCATTACCAAAGGGTCCAAAGCACAGGTGTGGGCCTGCTATTTGAGACAAATAATCTGACATTGAAATTTGACAGGAAATAGATTACATAATAGGCACCTGTTAATTATGACAACATTAGGACCCAGCTATGGACAGTATGCATTGAATCTGAGCAGTGTCTTGTGATGTGCAATTGCGTCGCCACATTCTAAACCCAGCATGAAGTACATAATTGACAAAACCAGTTTCATAATTAAATATCGAAACTAAAAAAGTGTTTTTATTTGTTTTTTTTTTAAATTCCAAGCTTCATAGGTTCAAAATTTAATTGGATTAGGTAAAAACTATTATGCATACAAGAATGTATGAATGAGTTTTTAAAAAGAATATAGAATGTTGATGTAATAAGAGCATTGTGAAGATGACAATATCCCTTGTCAATCGTTAAATTTTATATAAAACAACTAAATACAGGATCATATAACGAATATTTGTACTTAAATGTATGACTACATTAATCATGCATGTTTATGATTGTTCGATATGTATTTCGAAAAGATATATATGTCTCATAAATTATCATTACAGGAAAGTAAATTCTAAGGCAACAGCTAGTTCGCCGATCCGTTCGCTGTCCAAATTAAGGAAACATTTAGATATGTGTATGTAAATTGCAACTTACAATGTCATGTATTTAATTATGGTAAAACTTATGATATCAACAACAAAGCGTTGATCTAATATTAATTCATTGTTCTTGAGCTTAACATAATAAAGAACATTTTAGAAATAGAATTTAGAAACATACAATCTAATGCTATTGTTTGATAATAACAAGCAAAACAGAAAAATCTTATAAAACAGATCCACAAAAATATTTTATTGAATCTTACATATCCCCTATTTCAAATAATGCACCTTTGGCTTTCTGTGAGAAGAATCGCTCATTATAAACAATATACATCTTGTTAATTTGTCTAGCCGACAATCAAGGTTGCCTCTTTGATCTCATAGCGGTAATTAACTGGATGCGTTTAGTGTAGAGGCTGGACCAGAAAGGGGGAGGGGGCGTGAGGGGTGGGGCGTCTGGAAGTGACACTCGCTTGGAAAGAGCGTCTGACAGGATTGCTTTCATTGCTATTTGGCGGTCTATGGTATAAGTATTCCCGCTATGCCATTGCCGAGACCTGGACTAACGGATTATGAATTGAGTTCACTTGAATGTCATATCTAAAATATAGATTTAGCCAATGATCGAGTTTACAATTTATGATGAAAATATTAGGGTTTTCATTATTAGATTAACAGGGCTTATTTCGGAGGTCACGTTTTAATATATGAAACCCAGTAACCACATACTTGAACCAAACCTCAAATGTCCACAAAAGAATTTTATAGAAAGCTCAATCGGCTCATACATAGCTTAAAATATAGTTTTATGAACAATTCATTTCTGTTGATAGGTTTGCTCATACATGAAACGGTATAAGATTGTTTTCTGACAATTCCTATGTTGTATCAATTCTTTTGAAATTTAAGGAAACAAGAAAATAATTTTAATTTCTGTGTCAAGGTTAGAAACACTGTGTAAAGTACAATTATCAATAATATCAAGTCTATTTTTGTAAAAGAACACAGAAACGGATGTATGAAAACATATCAATGGATATTTATAATCAACTGACGATACTTTTTACATACTGATACTACAATATGTGCACATATCCATTAAAAGTGGTAAATATTGTAAATAAAAACTTCACCTTGCGTATTAACCTCTGTCTAATCAGTAAAATTTGGACTTGCTTCCATGGTGTGCTAACAGTGAAATAAATGGATGGTTAAGACAATCAACAACGGGTTTCATATCATGTTATAAGATGTCTTACATTTCTTTTATTAACTCTCCATGCTCCAGATCTTGCTTCATATGTCTTTCTGTGAATGTTCTCTTTGCCGTTCAACAAACGGTTTCATTCCATGTGATAATGTCGCATACATTTCACATTCAAGCTCTTGATTTTGTCAAATAATCAAGTGCGCCTCATGCTCGATTGTAGTGAATGCAAAAAATTTAATAGACAAATATCGGACACGTCCAGATGTTTTTGCGGAAATTGACTAAGTATGTTACATTTTCTCTTAATTTGTCAAATTTTTTAGGAGCAAATATATTTATATATTCATGGATATGAGTTCTATACGGTAGTGGCAATTTGAGCTACTTAACGAATAGAAACATCCTTAATTCAACACGTTTTTTACACATAAGTAAACGATTTTCGATTTCTTCAATTACTAAGATTATTTTGAATTTAATTCACGTTTATAATCACGTGCTTCAGTTGAGCAACAATTTTGAAAATTTTCGCTATGCTTTGTTATTTATATCAAAAGTTCTCACAAGTTTTTTACTTCTCTAATTGATTTAAACAGTATTTTATTTCCATAAAACATATAATACACAACATTCAGAATATATATATATACAAAAAAGGAAAAAGGATTAGCAAACAGGCAGCAAATGCCTATATAAATGCTTCTCCTGAAACAAGCAAGAAACGATTAAGATATCAAATACATTGGTGGAAATATATATTTTCAATTATTTTACAAAACTCAAAATCATATTAAGCATTGTCTACTTTTGCATTTGGTACAGATTTAATAAAAGAGTTATAAAAATCGGTTGGTATCATTTATGAAATGATATACAGATATTATTAGGGATTCGTTAGCACTCTGTGACAAGGATTTGTCGCCGCTCAAGATAGATTTTAATGTTATATCGTTTTTAAAAAAGTATTGATTTGATCGGAATCTATCATATAATGGGCATTTAAAGAAGTAATGAAAAGGATCCTCCCTAATGTTTCCACAAGAACAGACGCGATTTACTGATAACCCTCTATCAAACAAATGTGAATTGAGATCGCTGCAACCGAGGCGCATGCGGCAGAGAAGAATTTGACTTCGCCTTGGACCATAAGATGTATAATATTTAAATGTAGGAGATAAAGTCCTGTCACATGAAATCAAAGTTTTAAATTGTGCCAGTGAGGCTGCATTTCTAATGGTGGTATCCAGCGCGTTCCAAGCATTAACAGTTGATGGAAGAAAAGAATTATTAAAATGAGACAAACGCCCAGAAGTGCCTCGTAGATTTTCGGAATTTCGTAAATTATAACTGCTTACATCAGAAACGTTAGGTGGAACCCATATCGACAGATATTGTGGAGTTAATCCATACACCATTTTATAGAACATACATAATTTGTGAAAGTGGCGCCTTTCCATTAACGAAGACAAGCCTGTTTCAGTATATAGTTTTTGGTGACTTGTGCCCTTAACTGCACCTGAGATGGTCCTCAGAGCGTCTAAATGCAATTTTTCTAACATATTAGCTTGCTCTTTAGTGCAATTGTCCCAGATGGTATCACAATAGTCAAAGATGGGCAAAATAAATGATCTATACATAGTTTATACATACATACTTCTCTAATTCGTTGTTATGTTCTGTATCCATGTATTGTTAAATTTTGTTTTGGTACAGCGAAAATAGGCCAAATGACTTGTTCGCCAGTCAAAATTTTGTACGAAATAAAAATATGGTTATTAAACAATCTCATACAATTTGATAATACGGCTTACCTTGCTAAGTAACTACACAGGTCTTTCTGTCAACTCAGAGAGAGGATGTTGCACAATTTTATTACATGGTAATTAACCGTTCGTTACCTAGTCGAGCCAACAATCAAGGATGTCTCTCTGACCTTAACATGACAATAAACTTGATGGGCGTGTGTGAGGGGCAGGGAGAGAGTCAGCAAAAGAAGTGACGTTGTTTGACAACAAAGATTAACGAGATCAAAATAAGAAATTAATTAATTAATAGGGCATATCCTCCCCCAAAGTATAAAGTATGCCAACGGTTTCATAAAAATATAATGATATATATACTGTTGTTAGAATTTAAAAAATATGAAATAATAAAATTATTCTCGAATATTGAAAAGGCTGGTTATTTCAATGAATGTCTTTATTCAACTAGAAAAATTCATGCTTTTGGTCATCCACATGACTACAGGTATGGCATGTGAACATTATGTTGGAAAATATCTGCCTGTTAAATTTAAAAGCATGTGGACTGAATTTATCAATTAACTTTTTTCAGCTGAAGACAAGTTATGATTACCAATAATATAATATTCAAATCCTTTAGTATAGAAAAACATGTCTTGGCCAAAATCACAAAATAATATGAAATAATGAAGAGAGGCTTTATAATTAACGCCACAAGATCAGGCTGATGTTGGATATATAAAACGTTCATTTCATATTCATTTAGGTCGCTGCATTTAAGTCGAAGAGAGCAATATATTATTTGACAAATTCTGATTCATTTGCAAGTCAAGGTGGCTGTAGATATATGTCTCGTCATTCATAATCTATGTTAGAATATCAGTGATCTATATTTGGTAGGCATTGATCTAAACAAGAGATGTACTTTATACAACAAAATAAACTTGATTTAGACATTATTTATGTCAATCACTTACCTCAGAATAAAGCTGGTCTGGCGCATTCGGGTTAGTTCCCTTCAAACTTTCTATCCAACAAATTCATAAACACATTACACTCTTGCTTCTGGAGCGTCAAAATGTACACGCCCCATTCAAGAATACATAGTGTAATACTTATGTAGACATCCCCTACTCTTTTCTGCAATGTTCTTCTGTAAATTATTGACAAAGGGTCATTCACAAGCATTTAGTTAACAGTAATCCTATTTAAAACAACATCAAGATAGACTTATTTATCTAGACCCAGGCTCACTGCTACTCCGGGATTCTTCTAAAAGCTTTATTATCAAAACAGAAATAACAGATTACACTGCATACCCACTTTACATTAAATAAAGAAGGGTCCTTAACAAGCATTTAGTTTGTTATTATTATTTATTTATTAAGATGTACGTTCATCCTTTTTCGTGCCTCTATGAAAAATGATTTTGTGTGGTTATTCTCTTTCATCTATGTCATCCAGCATTCAATATTATTTTTTACAGTGAGTGACTTATTTTTCTGAGATCCGCATGGGCAAATTTAGAGTTTATTATTGTTATGTTGTTCTGATTTTAGAAAAATTAACAAATGTTACTAAAACAACGAGTCCTCGTTAGCGTCAGATAATATCATTTAGCATCTCAGACCAATAAAACCTATCAGACTATGACCAGTTGTCAGCTTCAGGTATTGAGCAGGTGTCCAGCGTGCTGTACAAACACATGCAGGTGGCTTGTAGACAAGTGACCATGTATCAGTCTGATTTGTCAGGACAGTGTCTCTCGTGTCTTGAAACAACAGGATACACTGCATTACCGCATCCTGTTATCCAATGAAATCTGAGAGGTTAGATAAGAAATTATCAAACTAATTTTGCATCGGCTCTCTTTTTCTCATCTGGTCGCCATTATTGTTTGAATGTGATAGCTGGATATAGAGATTGTGTCGTTTATCTGTTAAGCCACTGATCAGTGATGGGTTTTTGTTCTGTTCTTAAGCTACAAAGGATTTGGATATTTATGTTCTTGTGGATACATTCACTGAAAAGGTACGTTCCACATGTTTAACTGATCAACTAACACATGCTTTATTGATTTATGAAAGAAGTATATGAGGAAGCTTTTCATTGTTACCTAACTTAATTTAGCGCTTTGCAAATTCGTTACCTTCAGAGTAATGCACTTTAAGCATGTATCAGTGCGTGGAAAAGTGCCATATAACTATCCATAAAATTATTATAACAATCACGTTATACGTTAAATAACTATAAAGTAAATCCCTTTGATGACCTTTATAGATATGTGAACTATGTTATCAAATAAGAAATAAAAAACCCTTTTCAACCATACTGCTTAGAATTGAGAAAAACATAAAGTGCGATTTTATGCGCGCTGCATTGACTTAATCGATTTGGAAAGATAGGCAACGGAAAGGCGACCTTTCCTTAGTGTGAAAAGGACGCCTTTCAGTTTTTGGCAAGACGGCCTTGACAAATTTGGAAAGTTGGAATGAACGCGCGTTACTCCAGTGTAAATTCCAATCCCTCAGTATTTAAAGGTGGGTCATTTATAGTTTGTAGGACATTGTCTATTGCATTGATAGATTCATTAGTGGCTTGTATTGGGTGTTCGCTGAAAGAAGTTTCTGCTTCATCCAACTGTGCCAATTGGCTATTAAGTTCTATTCGAATCGGTTCTGCAAGTTTTTGCCCAATCTTATAATCCACAAACCCTAATTCTTGGCGAATACCCCTTACCCCCAGTTTGGGTCGTAAACTTTCTAGAGGCTTTACCCTACCTTTATTCTCACCTCTTTGGTAATATAAGTCCACTTCGGGATGACTTTTAAGTTTAAGCTTTCCATTCTGGTCTACCATAAACTTAGAATAATCCCGAGGTGGACTTAAATTACCAACAATATGTTCACTGATGTCATTATAAAAATCATCCACGGATGATTTAAGCAATCTTGTTCTTTGGTCTCCTAGTTCATCTCGTAAACTAGTCACATTAGGTGATAATCCCAGTCTCGGGATTGAACTTTCAGAAGAAATGCTTTCATCGAGATTGTCCATTTCATAAGCTTCATCTCTGTCATATCCGATATCTCAGTCATCAAAATAATTGAAGTCGTCCATTTTATAAATATATGTTTTTCCTTTAAACATATAAATATGTATTAATAAAATGTCGAACTACGGTCAGAAACTCAATCCATTCCGTAATTTTAGAGAGCCTTTTGGTATAAAAGGAGAAAGGTCCAGTGTTAGGGTAAGTAACAATCCGAGTACCATTGATCAGAATGAGCAACTATTAGTTCGCTTTCCTAATCTTGGAAGTCACGATGTCATAGTCCCGGGTACGGTCAGATTGGCTTTCGATTTATTCCTAACATCGGATGGTGATAAAGATGCTAACAGTAGCATTGTACAGAATATTGGTCGCTCCTTTGTGAAGAAAACAACCGTTAAGATAAGTAGTATTGAAGTATTGTCTATAGATGATAGCGATATATATTACACTTACGTAGATCTTTGGAGAACTACACAAGAAAGAGGCAGTTTACATTATCAAGGTATTGACACAACTGCAAATCGAAATGTCACCAGGTTAAGAATGGGATCTGGTCTTGGTGATGCTTCCATTGTAGAAGACAAAGCCATAGCCGACAACCTAGGAAATCGTTTTTATATTCCTCTAGATATTGAATTGTTAGAGACTCGCATGCCTTTCTATCAAGCTGCATTGGGAGATAGATTAGAATATGAATTGACATTTAATGATTATAAGAATGTAATTATAGGAGAGGACAACACGAAGTATGAAATTAAGAATATTGTATAATAGAATAGAATATAAAAGAATCTCTCTCTCTCATACTTCGGCACCGCATGATACCTTTGAATAAAAGTGATACGGTGTGGAATATTAACATCAATGTACCAACCAAGTCTATGAAAGGAGTTTTGATGTTATTTAAAGAGCCCACCCCAGAGTTTGGTAGAATAACCGAATCATTTTACAATCCTAAAATTAATAACGTGCAAATGACCATTGAAGGAGTACCAAACCAGTTGTACAGTCAAGATATGCGTAAATATAACTTATGGGATGAAATTAACAACCTTCCCAGCATAAAACGTAACCCATTAGCGAACATGGTGATGCAAGATCTTTGTCTTACGGATATGACTATTGGTAAGTTCTTAACCGACAAGCATGCTCTATGGCTCGATCTTAGGACAACTGATGACGATGAATTACACGGTTCCGGTAGACGAATTGAGAATGGTAGTGAAGGAATGACGATAGCAATAACTAAAAAGGCAGAAACAGCTGGACTAATAAAGGCTTACGTGTACGTCATTATGGATGCTAAAGTGATTATCAATAATGGTAGATTTGAATCAGCTATTTATTAGTTAGCGCGATTTTGCTAGTTAAAATAATTTCAAACGCAATTGTGTTTGAAATTTTTTAGCAAAAATCCAAGCAAACTTTAGGAAAATCCGAGCAAACTTTAGCAAAATCAAGCAAAACCAAGCTAATCTAGCACTTTATACCATGGTGGTGTGTCGGTGCATAAGATAAGTTTGGAGTATTTCCTGTTCAGCTGTTTTCTAACCTTTTCTATTTCGGATTTACTTTCAATAGCATAGTTCTCTCGTAAACAATCATCAAAATTATCTTTATCCTTACACTTAAATAGGCAAATCCAGCGAATTTGCTCTCTGAAATCTGTGAGTATAGATTTATATTTCTGGGAAAGAATCCAAATGCTATGTTTAGTATGCCTGCCTGAGAATGCTAGCTTAGATAATTCGGCTTTCTTTCGAGTTAAGTCCCTTTCAGCACTGCAGTCATCGATTATGAACAAGGTAGGTTCATTCTTGAACTTCTCGTGAAAATATTTCAAACAATCGTTAAGTCGGTCCCCTGGAAGAATTTTATGTACATTTGGATCATTATTTACCCACAATTTAGACATATAAGTTTCGTTATCATTAATGGTTGGACAAATGATAACAATATGTTCAAAATTTTCGTAATAATACGTTTCTATAAGGTCTAACATGAATTTAGTTTTTCCGCATCCAGTCTTTCCACAAATGATAGCGCAATGCGGATCTTTAGGTAGTATCTCTGGCATCTCTTTTATAATTAAAACAATAATTCTTAAAGATAAATGTTGGCACTTGTATTATTACTGATATGTTTAGGTTTTGCACTATTTGCACTACTCGCACTACTCGCGGGCATAATGTTATTGTTGATATGTTTAGGTTTTGCACTACTCGCGGGCATTATTGCTTTAAGAATTTGCCGCATAATATATAAAATGGAATTAAGCGAAATCATGGGGGAGATATCCTCTATATATCCCCAAGAAATGATTGAGGATAAGAGAAACAAACTAACAAATGCTGTCTTGGGTGGTTGGAAATTTGTGGATAAAAAAATTTCTACTGAGATAATAAGCGGTATGACCGATGAAGAAATAATAGCAGAATATGAGAAATATGAACGTAGGCTGGGCGCGACTATGGTAAGAACGTTAGGGAAATCTTTCCTACATTTATATTCCAACGCTATGAATCACTTCTTCAATATCACTCCTGATAGTAAAACACAGCTATTCCAAGAGCTTAATGAAGACCCATTCATCGATATTGGTACGAGTAAAATTTGTTGTGACCTTTATTCTAAGTGCGGAATGTACCTGGCTCCCATTACAATGATGATTACAACTGCTAAGCATGTTGACTTTAAGAATATAAATTTTAATAATAACGAACCCAGAAATATCGAATCCAGAGATGTCGGAGATACCATCTTCGAGCCCAGAGATATCGGAGACCAATGAGGATATTCAACTTAGCGATGACACTAAAAAGGTAGATAAGAAGGTGGTTAAAAAATCAAATCGTGGCACAAAAGCCAGAGATACTAAACTTAGCGATGAACAAAAACTCACAGTCACAAAAAATCCTAAAAAGGTAGAGGCTGGTAAGAAGGGTGCCATGGTTAGAAAATTAAAGCGTGAGGCAAAAGAGACTCGAGTTATAAATCACGGTAATCTAACACTTCCCATCCTGATAAGAATTCTAGGCATAGGTGCAATGGTTGTCTACACTAAATTAAATAAGCCATCTACTAATAACTGTAATGATAAAAATGATAAAAACACCTTTAAGAAAAAGATTTATAATATATAAATATGAGCGTAGAAAACAATATTATAAATACTCTTTACCATGCCGCAATAGTAACTGGACTAGCTGCAGGTTCGGCAAAATTAAGCAAAATGGCATTAAAAACGAGTACACCAAAATTAGATTTCCTCCCCCAAGATATTGGAATGATGATGATTTATATCGGGGGAGCAATGATGCTTAAAGATTATCTAATCAAAAATAAATATATTCCCAATGATATCACTCACTGAGTGAATGCCTCTTTAGAGGTTATAACTCCCTGAGTTAATGCCTATTTAAGGATATAATATATTAGTTATAAAATGGCAAGTCTTGTAGTAATGGGGGTTGGCGCAATAGTTAACGCTTTGGCCTTCTCCGGAAGTAACTATTTTTTTTCAAGAATGGATACGGGTAAGAGGGAAAAACATGATAAAGCTTTAGAAAAATTATCAACCGCTAGATTTCAATGGGATAAACGTAGAAATGAGAGACTCGATTTCTTAAATGAGCAACTAAAAAAACAAAATCATTCTATTAAAACTTTTAATGATGTGGATGAGGCGATTCGTGAATATCATATTAGATTTGGTAAGCCCTTACAACCATTAGAACCTCAACCAACTCTGGAAGATTTTTATACTCCTTCGAGTAGTCAAATGGAGGGAGAAATAGCATTCACTATTTTAAGTATGACTGGGCTTATCATATTGATTTATAAAAACCTTTAAAGCATTCATAATATAATGTTTTTTTATTTAGTATAATAAAATGCTCCCTTCAAAAGAAGAAGTATGCCCCCATAAGGAAGTAATAATGTATAAAGGGAAAGAGTTTTGTGAGAATTGTTGCCAGTTTACGGATATTGACCCTGCAACTTGTGTTCACAGGAATATAATCGATGGCTACAGATGTGTAGATTGCGGGTTTGAATATAAAATACTTAATAATTGTAATGCCCCTGGTCATAAAAAAAGGAAACTCTATGAGAAATTGCGCCGGTATAATTTGAGACTATGCTTACAATTATTAACCACAGAAAAATATACTGATATATGTGATAAGTTAAATTTAAATATAAAAGGCAAGGATAGCCTAGGATAGATAGGCGTTTGTTTAGTTCATGCTTATAAAAAACTTAATATTGACAAAAGCTACGAGGAAATTGCTGAATTGTTGGGCATAAAAAATCACCATATCAGTAAAGGTTTATTCTATTTTGAATTATCGGAGCGCCTCGAAGATGAGGTATTTGTATAGATTTATTTGGTTTATATCCATTGAGAATCCTCATTGGATTTACTCCATTTGTAAGACTTGTTAGAAATCGCCTAAGTAGATAAATTTCAGTCTCACGGTAAGGGATGGGCAAGCGTGCTAGCTCGAGTACTCCAGTCAAAGATGACACAACACAGGAATGAAATTGATAGTGATGTATTCAAGAGAAAGAAACTTATGATGGTTGGTGCAAATCTTGTCTGTACATCCAAGGGGGTACCTATGAACAATGGAGAGTATGGTACAGTGGATGTTAACCCTTGGGTGATCAGACAAAGAAGAGCTTAAATGAATATATGACATATAAATCATTTAAAGTTGATTTAAGTGGTATGATAGATGTGATGAAAACTATTTAAAAGGATAGATAGATAATGTAAAAGATAAATACATACATTTTGGCAAGCAGCATCAGCGCTCGCAACGACCCAATGAGTATTTTTATTTAATTACATTTATTACTATAAATCTCCCCAGAGTAATCGTCACATCTTTCCACATAAGGAAATGTTGCCACCTGATGTAAGTTACCAGTCACACTAATATACAAAGGGCCCTAAGGAATACATATATATGTATATAACCAAACAATATATGTATGTAATCAAAATCAATACCGGTAAAGGGGAAATTATTAACCATGATAGGGCACCTGGCCTATACTTAAATGGAGAATAATAAAGATGAGGTATGACTATTTGTTGGTCGATCATACCAAACCATTAAGGCTGGCTCCAACAATATGTACATACACCCATTGGGTAGAATTACCAGAAACTACCCAGAATAAGGATACCTAACTTTAGCAAAATGAAATATATCAAAATGCAATAATAAGATATTACATAATTAAATTTCACTAAAGGTTGAAGGTATAGGGGAAGGGCCATATGAATAACACATACTGTATTAATAAGGATAATGGTGACTTTACATCAAGGGGGCAACATAATAGATAATAACAATATTGATAGGAGCATTATCATTGTGAAAAAACCTCACATTCTTTGAAGGATACTGATAACAATAATGTGAATTGTGAGGAAAAGCAATGATATGATTAACAATAACAATGTGGAAAAAATGTGATGAAAAACAATGATTGTTAATGCTTATAGCCAATAACATAAATATATGATGCATGATTGCATTGATAAGCAAGATGCAGATAAAAAGCTTAGCTTAGCAGCTTTGTTTACATCTGAAGCCGCCATCTTGGATCATGCTCATTACAGGGCAAGAGGCTTTAATTAATACGTAATGTACGTGAGGCCATAGGCCCAAATACATGATACAATAATAACATGGCAGATAATTTAACAATATTTTCTCTTCTGCATGAATGTCATTAATTTACTAAGTACATTGTAAGAATTCGTAGACATAAGATTTGAGAACACATGGACTGATGGGTTTCTGGTGACATAGCTTGGAAGAAGAGATTTCCTAATGGTGTGAAGGGAAGGGCATATTAAAGTGAAATGGTAGAGATCTTCAATTTCATGTCGATCACAGTGTGAACAGATGCGCTCTTCACGGGGTGTTTTAAACATGCGACCCCTGTCAATATGTAAATTTGTGTGACCAATTCGTGCAAGCGCGAACTGGCGCGCAAATTCCGAAGTGAATAATCTAGTAGATATTTTTCAGCATCGAGAGTTGTTTTGTATCTTGAGTATGTGTCATACCTTGAGCTGCGTGTTAAAACGCTTTGCCACTGTTGAAAATTAATATCTTTCAAACGTTGTTTAAACTGCTGGACAAAATATTCCGTAAGACCAACATCTTGTGAAAGCCAAACATATCCCATTCCAACATTCTGCAGTAGGTTTCTAACATCAGAACACCATGTATGTCGGCCTACATTATCCAAATTATACATCATATCATATGCCTTACGTGGTAGTCGGTGAGATGGGAGACGAAGGAGTCTGATCCAGTACTTAATACATCTGACAGCACTGTCCACATATAACGGGTAACGTCCACACTCTCCAAGGGCCATAACATTTGGTGTATTTGTACCGGTTCCTATGTAGCGTTTACATGCCAAATATTGCACTCTCTCAATATGGTCGACTTGTGTATGTCCCCATATTTCACTTCCATATAGGAGAATAGGCTTTATCTTGGTGTCGAAGATTTTAAAGTAGGTCTTGAAAGGTAACTTTCCATACGTCCACATTATACGTAGTATGTTCATTAAAGAACGTTTACCATTGGTTGCTAGGTGAAGGACGGATTGACGTAGAGACAGTGTTGGTGTCAGCATGATCCCTAGGTATTTATAACTAGACACAGGCTCTATCTGGTTTCCATTATAGAACCATTTTTCACGACGTTTAAGGATTCCACCTTTTCTAAAAACGACTACCTTTGTCTTCTGTAGGTTGACTGCTAGGCCCCATGTTTCACAATATGAAGACAGAATGTTCAGTTGTTGCTGGAGACCGTTGACTCTGTCGGACATAAGGATGACATCATCGGCAAACAATAGCAAAAACAGTTAATATAAATCTGGATAAAGTTGTATTCCACCTTTACAGTCACGTAATATCATATCAGCAAGTCTATTTATGAAAAGAGAGAAAAGGACCGGACTCAGAACACAGCCTTGCTTCAGTCCAACTCGACAATCAAATACTTGCGTTCTCGTTCCTCCACTACATCTAACAGAAGCTGTTACTCTTGAATACATAGATTCAATAATGTTCAGCATTTTCCCATTCAAGTTGATGTTTCGAAGTATATCCATCAGTTTTGATCTGTCAATGGAATCGAATGCTTTCCTAAAATCAATCAGAGCAACATATAGGCGCCCTCCTCTTTTGCTTAGATACTTCTGTACGCAGGCAGTCAGTGTGAAAATATTGTCAACAGTGGAGTAACCATGTCGAAATCCTGCTTGTTCTTCGCATATTTTGTCGTTACTTTCAGCCCAGGTGGACAAAAGCTTATTAAGGATAGACGTAAAAACCTTTCCAAAAACGCTGTTTAAAGTGATTCCCCGGTAGTTATTTGGATCTTTCAGACTTCTGCTTTTGTGGATAGGAACAATAATTCCACTTCCCCAGCTGTGGGGGAAGATGCCTGTATCAAGTATTTTATTGAAGAGTTTTTCAAGGTAATGCACTGTATACTTGAGTGACGCTTGCAATAATTCTGGTATAATATAATCTGGGCCTGATGACTTTCCAGTCTTTAGTTTCTTCACAGATTCTGTGATTTCTGAAGCTGTGATAGGTGAGTCAGCTATATCAACATGGTGAGGATCTACGTCCAGGCATGCAGTCAGCATTGATCTGTTCATGGTGGGCGCTTGTAGAAAACAGTTCTTTGAAGTGGTCAAACCATTCCTCGGGTGGAATTGGGTAGTCCTGACTCCTAGTACCATTCAGTCTTTTCACCTGCTTCCAAAATACTTTGCTATCGCAAAAAACTTCTTCTAATAACGATGCCTGGTGTAATTGAAACGTTCTGTGTTTTGTTCTAACAGAGGACTTATATCTGTTACGTAAAACTCGGTATGTATCAAAGTGAAATTGGCTCTTCGTACATCTGTATCTCCGCAATGCTTTTCTGGCTTCAGTTTTGTTACGATAACATTCACCATCATACCAGGTATTCTTCTGACTTTTACATAATGGTTTGACTTTCTTCTTAAACATAGATGCATGTTCAAGTATCTTGTCAGTGAACAATTCAACAGATTGGTCGATGTTATTGTCAACTAGGCGTGTAGCATTGTTTAGGGCAAGTGAAAAATCTGGAGACATAAGAACCTTATCAAATTGCTCACGTAAGCATTCCTTCCACACATATTTGTAACTGTTAGTATCATCTGTCCCGGCTGTGTTGGTACTCGTTGTCAAACCAGAAAGTATTGTTACTTTAACGGCTTGGTGATGGGACTCGACTCTCGACTCAACTTCGAAGGATCTGTATATTGAGAACATATGTGTAGATATCAAACAGTAGTCAATAAGACTAGATCCATTATGACATAGGTATGTACACACACCTGTGTTAGAGTCACTTCCACACCTTCCATTCATAATGTGAATGTCAAGTGATATACACAGGTCAATTAAGCTTTTTCCAAAGGTATTAACTATTCGGTCATCTGATACACGTGGTATATCAAACGGATCTTCGTTTTCTCCTGCTATATTATCATCGGTAAAATCCTGCAGATTTCCGGTTCGGGCATTCAGATCGCCACCAAGCATGATAACTGGCTGAGAGGTGCAGTCCTGAAGTATGTCAAGTATATCACTTTCTAACATGGTTATTCCATTTTTGTCATCATATTTTGAATAGAAGGGAGAACCTGTTGGTGGAACATAAATACAGCTGTATAAAACATGTCTATCAAGTTCGAAAATACCATTTCTAAACAAAACGTATATGCCCAGTGGTGTATAGAATACATTTGTAATGTAAGCAATCAGACATCTGCGTATCAATAAGAGAATGCCACCTGAGTATCGACCAATATTTGATGATCTTTTAGCCTTTAAAACAAAAGGGTCAAAATCTGAAAAATAATAAGAAAAATCATCAGTGTCCATAGTGGACCATGTTTCTATCATACAAAAAATGTCATGAGTTTTCACAAAGTTAATAAAGTCTTCATCATGAAGTTTGTTTCCAATACCATCTATATTCCAAAACACAAATGATAGATATTCTGGTTGGGCCTGGCCTGTTTGCTATAACACAGACGATTCTCCATTGCCTGTTTCACTGGGTATGTCACGGGTTTCCTCTTGATTATCAATCGGTCCTGCACCGTTTTCTAGTTGCTCGTGCTGTCCACCGTTAGAAGTAGCGGGATGAACACGTGACTGAGTGTGTCGAGCTGGCGGCACGCTGGACACGTAGAGTTTACCGTTCTTATAATAACCTCTCTTGTTGTCGGCCTTCAGATCCCGTAATGCACTTCTCTGCTTCACTGTTAAGTTGTTAGACACACCGATACCTGCAGTTTTCAATTTACTGCGGTTTCTGATAACAGCAAGTTTGTCGTCTTCATGTAAGAAACGTACAAGCAGCGGTCTACAACGTCCATTAGAGTTACGTCCAAGTCTGTATGCCTTATCTATGTCTCGGGTGCTCCATTCCCTCTCCGGTGCAGTATTGCGTAGTGTATCGACAATAACACCTTTATTTCACAGTAGGAGTCACTTTCATTTTCCGTTATATTGTAGAAAATGACGTTATTTTTTCTTGTGTAAACGTCCATCTTGTCCAGTTCATTTTTAATGGTTTCATTGTTTTTGTTAATTGTAGCTTCAACATTTGTTTCAATGTCATTGATATGTGTGTTTAGAGCGGTAACGTCTAATCGTAACACCTCCTGACTGAATTTCAGATCTTCAACGTCATTTCCAATGTTGTTAACAGTTTTACTTAACGAGTGACATTCGTTGCGGATACTTATAACTTCATCCTTTACCTCTTTAATATCTTTCTTGAATTCACATTTCATGTCTTTCATCTCCTGAATCAGACGTATGATGTCATTACCGATAGTTTCTAGTGTTGTTCGTGGGCCTGGGTTCATTTCCACATCTCCCGAGCAAAGCAAGATGCTGACGTTGAGAAAGTAGGTGACTGGGTCTGACATGGCCAGTCCGTGTCGGGTGCAGGGGCTCGTGATGAAAGGCCAAAGGTTAAATCCAGTATGATGTGACATTTGTACATTACTGGTGTATGCATCTCTCACCTGTAGCACACTGTCTGTATGAAGGATAAAGTTAATACACCAGATCAACGTCAATGTACCGAGAATACAGACCATTCTGTAGTTTGTTGACGCCCAGCCGTCCCACTTTGTTGACGTTTGGTAGTCCGCCATTTTCCCGATCTATCTCAAACCGGGTGGTTGAGAGAGACATCCTATTCTGGCTCTCCAATTTGCTAAATCAGTCATTTTCACACGTTACTAGTCTTCTGTTGCCGTCAGATAGCGCAGGTATACTATAGGAAGATTGGCATCAAACTAGAATATCATTTTTGCGTAATTTTCCCCCCCTGCTCTTCAAATTGACTTCTTCACCCTGCGCATGCGTATTAATGATGAAATAGATATATCAACTATCTATGAGTGAATGTAAATGCACTAGGCATTTATTGAATAAAAGGATTGTATCAAGGAAAAGGAAACTTGGAACTTTAATTAGCATGGAGCTAATTAAATGGAATTTCCAAAGTTATTGATAGTGAATTTAGCAATTGATATTAAATGCTATCTGCCAATTATAAATCCAGCAAATAAAAGCATTGAATGAAAATATACATTAGAACATAATAGGGTTCCATAACAGCATAAATAGAAAAGCAAAAGTTCTAATTGGTGTAGTTACCTATGAACAATGGAGAGTATGGTACAGTGGATGTTAACCCTTGGGTGATCAGACAAAGAAGAGGGCGATAAGAGTCTTTGAGTGTCCCTCTTCAGAACTGGGGTCACATGCTCTCTGACCATTGGTCAGTTTGGAATCACTTGTATGGAACTAGTTACCTAGCAACAGTTTGGCTAGGGGTTTGGCTGACTTCTAACCACAACAGTTACCTCCCTTAGAGTATTCTAATTAGTAAAAGGACAGAGAAAACAGGCACCTCTAGGGAAAATATCCTGGCCGTTACACTCTCCCCTCCTTTAAAAAGAAATTTATCCAGGGATAGTTGGGGAGAAATTTCTACTTTAGCCCATTACCAATACAATCCTACGCCACAGGTTATAAAACATCATTGAACAGGGGTTTTAGTTGTTACAATCACTTCACAGCAGTCACAACTTCCAAGAGCTTCCCTTATAAGATAAATTGTAATCTTATTGACAAACTTATTATCTAGCCTCAGGCCACATACATCAGTCTGTTTTATTGGGGCAGACAAGCGTGTTTAAGCCCTGAGTCCGTATTGCATCATGTTGAGCCTCTAGTAGGTAAGGGGTTGATACTGTCTATAACTCCATGATCTATCCTGTGGAGAGCTCATGGTCATGTCCAACAAGTCCATAATGAACATTATAACACCTTCTCGGATTACTCAGGACCTGAGTAAATACACACAGAAATCGGCTTCAGTCAATATGTAAAAGTATAATGTTGAACTTCGACACCTCTATGAGCTATCCTCACAAGACTCGACCAGTGGGCAGTAACTGTCATTCTACTAAGAGCTCAATATTCACATCCTCTTTGAGGGTCCACTTCACACTCCACAGACAGGTCCATTGCCGAGTTCACCGACCGGAACATGAGGATCTCAGGATCCCTGCTGTTGAGGTAGTTTCCCGAGGAAGGAATGCTGCATGCATACGGTCGTTGCTGAAGGAAGTTGATCAGGAAGTTGATCAGCTGCTACAGGAACCAATGCCGATTCTGTAATCTTGAGTCTTCCTACTTCACATGGTCTTCAGTTTTCCGGAACAGGTGATGAGGCTGGCTTGGTCCTGCTGCATCTCAAACGAGTCTTTCCTGTAGGATGACATCCAATAGCTGCAGAACCTCCGCCGTTACCCGCCAGATTTCACACTGAAGCATGAATATGAAGACGGAAGCACACATATCCAAGCACAATTTTAAGATCATAGTTATGGCAAAAGCATAAGCAAAATGTTTTAAATATTTACTTATTTCATTAATGAAATATTTTATTGCAGTTTTGATACTAAACATTATTTGAAAAAATGTTTTAGGAAATTGGATTTCAAGCCATTTCCTTAAAACTGGAAAAGAAGACCTGACAGAAAGGATTACCACCTGTATTAAGTTGGAATCGTCGTGGTCGAAGCTTTCTGCGCCGTCGTCTACGAGGACCCTGGTCAGCTCGAATTGGCTGTATCTTGCGACGTCTACGAGGAACATCTTCACCTGCAGCCACCTGGTTGAAGTCAGCTTCCTTGGCACTCTCTGCATCAGCTTCAGTCGGCAGGTCAACTTGATCCGGTGTGTCCATCTTACTTAGAGGGTTGATGTGCACATCATCTACGTTTAGGAGATCCACTTCTTCCTCTGGCTCTGTCACACAATCCTGAGCGTCTACTGCACCTATTTCCCGGACGAGGGTGTTGGCAGTTGGAGCACTCAGCATAGACTTCTGGGAACCTTGAAGATCAGGGGATTCCTTCACTTGATCAGTCTCAGACACAGAGTTGTAGGAGGACCAGCCGCTGTCATCACTGTCAGACCTCTGTGATTCAACAGGTTGGGCTTGACGTTTAGCTGCTTGCCTCCTCTGACGTTTCATCCTTCTTTCATCTCTTTTCTTCAACATCTGCCAGACAAGCACTGGATCTGAAGCATTCTGACATTCTTCCCTTAAATGGCTGTATAGGCCACAATTATGGCAGAAACGCCAGGTATTTCTTCTTTTTGTCTTCCTTGTACTAGCGGTTGTTGAATCAGACGATTGTGGAGATTGTTGTCTGCGACATACATAAGCTTCAACACTGGACGATTCTGTTGAGTGAGAAACAGACTTCTCTAGTCCCTGCTGTGGGTCGAGGCTTGAAGATTGACTGTTGCTGGCAGCCCATGAAGCTGTGCCAGAAGCAATGGAGCTGCTGGCCGCCGAGGGCACTGATCCAACAACAGCCTCACTTGTTGCCGCCACAGCAGGTTCAAGGACTGCTTGAGTTGTTATTGTTCTTTCAGGATTAGAGACTTCGAACAAAGAGTCTAATTTAATCACATCATACTCCTCACCCTCAAAGACAATTGATTCTAACACTATAGTTACCATTCTAGGAGTATAAAACTCCACAATAGCTAGCTGACTATCAGTGAGAGGGATAAGGAAAACACGCACAATGCCATACATTAGCATAATTTCATCACGCAAAGCCTCTTCCGATATGTCCATGGGGAGTCCTCTGATTGCAACCACACAGTTGGGGTTGACCTTCCAGGCTTCCAGGACTTTGAGAAACTGGGCTAAGCTTGACATGATTTGAATGGTGTTGATGGTTTCACTGTGTTTTTGGGTGTTGCTTTGACTTTTGAGAAGTACACGAGCGCTAAAACACAATGCCCCACGTTGGGCGCCAATGTAAGACTTGTTAGAAATCGCCTAAGTAGATAAATTTCAGTCTCACGGTAAGGGATGGGCAAGCGTGCTAGCTCGAGTACTCCAGTCAAAGATGACACAACACAGGAATGAAATTGATAGTGATGTATTCAAGAGAAAGAAACTTTATGATGGTTGGTGCAAATCTTGTCTGTACATCCAAGGGGGTACCTATGAACAATGGAGAGTATGGTACAGTGGATGTTAACCCTTGGGTGATCAGACAAAGAAGAGCTTAAATGAATATATGACATATAAATCATTTAAAGTTGATTTAAGTGGTATGATAGATGTGATGAAAACTATTTAAAAGGATAGATAGATAATGTAAAAGATAAATACATACATTTTGGCAAGCAGCATCAGCGCTCGCAACGACCCAATGAGTATTTTTATTTAATTACATTTATAACTATAAATCTCCCCAGAGTAATCATCACATCTTTCCACATAAGGAAATGTTGCCACCTGATGTAAGTTACCAGTCACACTAATATACAAAGGGCCCTAAGGAATACATATATATGTATATAACCAAACAATATATGTATGTAATCAAAATCAATACCGGTAAAGGGGAAATTATTAACCATGATAGGGCACCTGGCCTATACTTAAATGGAGAATAATAAAGATGGGGTATGACTATTTGTTGGTCGATCATACCAAACCATTAAGGCTGGCTCCAACAATATGTACATACACCCATTGGGTAGAATAACCAGAAACTACCCAGAATAAGATACCTAACTTTAGCAAAATGAAATATATTAATATGCTATAATAAGATATTACATAATTAAATTTCACTAAAGGTTGAAGGTATAGGGGAAGGGCCATATGAATAACACATACTGTATTAATAAGGATAATGGTGACTTTACATCAAGGGGGCAACATAATAGATAATAACAATATTGATAGGAGCATTATCATTGTGAAAAAACCTCACATCCTTTGAAGGATACTGATAACAATAATGTGAATTGTGAGGAAAAGCAATGATATGATTAACAATAACAATGTGGAAAAAATGTGATGAAAAACAATGATTGTTAATGCTTATAGCCAATAACATAAATATATGATGCATGAGTGCATTGATAAGCAAGATGCAGATAAAAAGCTTAGCTTAGCAGCTTTGTTTACATCTGAAGCCGCCATCTTGGATCATGCTCATTACAGGGCAAGAGGCTTTAATTAATACTATGTGTGGAGACTGAGACAATGGGATGGCTACACACTTGTTGAATTTGGAAATAGATATATCAACTATCTATGAGTGAATGTAAATGCACTAGGCATTTATTGAATAAAAGGGTTGTATCAAGGAAAAGGAAACTTGGAACTTTAATTAGCATGGAGCTAATTAAATGGAATTTCCAAAGTTATTGATAGTGAATTTAGCAATTGATATTAAATGCTATCTGCAAATTATAAATCCAGCAAATAAAAGCATTGAATGTAAATATACATTAGAACATAATAGGGTTCCATAACATCATAAATAGAAAAGCAAAAGTTCTAATTGGTGTAGTTACCTATGAACAATGGAGAGTATGGTACAGTGGATGTTAACCCTTGGGTGATCAGACAAAGAAAAGGGCGATAAGAGTCTTTGAGTGTCCCTCTTCAGAACTGGAGTCACATGTAAAATAGAAGAACATGACGCGTGCGGCTTTGGATTTATTGGTGTGAGGAGTGATGGAACAGTGATGAAGCCAGTCATTTATAGGGGGCCAAATGCAGCGGAGACGTTCTTAATACGCCTTCAGGAAGTTGAAGATGAAATTAGGGAACAATTAATAGATATAAAACCTATGGTTATGACTGAGGAAGAATCGAGTCAATTTAATAAAGCTAGAAATTGTTGGATTTGTGGTGGGCGGTTTTCTAATAAAGATTGGAGAAAAGTACGCGATCACTGTCATATTACGGGAAACTATCGTGGTGCGGCTCATAGCAAATGCAACTTACAACTTAAAATAGACCCTAAACAGCTTGTAATTCCCGTAGTAATTCACAATCTGAAATTTTATGATGTGAACCTTATTATGCAGGCTATTTCTAAGGTTGATGGCAATATAAAATGTATACCTAATACTATGGAAAGATATATATCATTTTCTTTAGGTGGTCTTCGTTTTATAGATAGTTGTCAGTTTCTTCTAATGTCGTTAGATTCTTTGGTAAAGGCTAATAGTAACTTCCCTATAACTGAACTATATACTCAAGAACTCACGCGGCATTTATTATTGAAAAAAGGAGTATATCCATACTCGTATATGGATAATTGGGATAGGTTTGAAGAAACCGAACTACCACCTATTGGATGTTTTTATAACAATTTATCCGTAAGTCATATAAGCGATGATGATTTTAACCACGCTAAAAATGTGTGGAATTCGTTCGGTTGTAAAAATTTAGGCGATTATCACGATCTGTATCTAAAAACCGATGTATTATTACTGGCCGATATATTCGAAACTTTCAGAAAGACTTGTTTGAAACAATACAAGTTAGATCCCGCACACTATTTTACTGGTCCAGGGCTATCCTGGGACGCTTTACTTATGAAAACCGGAGTAAAACTAGAGCTACTAACCGACTATTACATGCACTTGTTTATCGAGAAAGGGCTCAGAGGCGGAATATCCATGGTGTCCAAGAGACATGCCAAGGCTAACAATAAATATGTAGAGGGATATGATTCGAGTAAGCCAACGAGCCACATACTTTACTTAGATGCGAATAACCTTTACGGATGGGCGATGAGTCAATATTTACCTATGGGTGGGTTTAAGTGGGTACAATACAAGAATCTCGATATTATGAATATACCTAAAGATTCGGAGAAGGGTTTAATTCTCGAAGTAGACTTAGAATACTCGAAAGAGACCCATATTAACCATAATACCTATCCATTAGCCCCTGAATAACTTAAGGTGAAACAAGAATGGTGAAACAAGTAAAATTGAACAAACCAATATACGTTGGTATGAGTATATTAGACTTATCAAAACACTTAATGTATGACTTTTATTATAATGAGATGAAGAAACAATAGGGAAATAAATGCGAAGTTTTATATACTGATATGGATTCTTTGTTATTAGAGATACAAACCGATGATGTTTACGAAGACATGAAAGAAAAAATTGACTTGTACGATACTAGTGATTTTGATAAAGCCCACCCATTGCACAGTATAAAAAATAAGAAGGTTTTGGGTAAATTTAAGGATGAATGTTCGGGTGTTCCTATTTCTGAATACGTCGGATTAAGACCGAAGATGTATTGTATTAAAAAATCTGAAACAGAAATAAAGAAAGCTAAAGGAATTAAAAGGTATGTCGTAAAGAAAAATACCAACCTTAAGCAGTATAAAGAGGCATTATTCGATAAGAAGACTTTTAAACATGAAATGAATACTTTGAGAAGTGAAGGACATAACATGTACGCAATGCGACTTAAAAAGACATCATTATCTCCATTAGATACGAAAAGATGGATTGCCGATGATGGTGTAAATACATACGCATATGGGTATTTAAAAACATAATACTTCTTATATAAGAGATGTCTTCTTCGAAGTAGATGGAAAAGATTTATTATAGTCCCCAGAGATATTGGAAAGGCCTAGCAGCTGTAGATAAACTCGCCAAGGCTGCAAAGGTCACTAAGCCAGAAGCGAAGAATTGGTTAAAGAAACAAGCCATTTGGCAATTGTATTTACCTCCACCTAAATACATACCAAGGCAAAAATTTGATATAACCGTACCAAATGAAGTTCATCAAGCAGACCTACTATTTCTACCTCACGACCAAGTAAAAAGAAAGACTTATAAGTATGCGTTAACTGTTGTAGATGTTGCCAGTCGATATAAGGAAGCAGAGGCATTAACTACTAAGAACTCCACAGAAGTAGCTAAAGCTTTAGAGAAAATATATAGAAGAAGTCCTTTGAACTGGCCGAGTACATTTCAAGTAGATCCTGGGCGTGAGTTTATGGGAGATGTAACACAACTTTTATCAAAATATAACGTTAGAATTAGAAGAGGTGTAAAAGAAGCGCACAGAAGTCAAGCCCTCGTAGAGAGATTTAATAAGACACTATCCGAAGGCTTGTTCGGATATCAGTATGCTCAGGAATTAAAGAATCCAAAGGCAAGGTCTACCGAGTGGGTAACTAGATTGCCCGAGGTTATATCGGCAATAAATAATGAAGAGACTCGACTTATAAATAAGAAACCTATAAAAGCTATTAAATTGAAATCGGTTGTGGCTGAACCTTCAGCACCTTTATTAAGAGATGAAAAAATAATACCTGATAGAGTTAACGTAAGATATTTATTTCAACCGGGTGAACTCAAGGATGATCAAAGATTTAGAGCAACAGATCCCATATGGTCTCTTAAAATATATAAAATTAGTCAATATGTTTCTAAAAAGGGTGAACCGACACTTTATTACTTACAAGATGGGCCAGGAAGAGGCTTTGTTAAAGAAGAATTATTAATCGTGCCACTGGATACTGTCCACAATCCCGATGAGAAATGAGATATACATTAAAAAAATACGTGTGTCTAAAAAGGAGGTTTTTAATGTATTTCATACATTAGAAATACATTAAAAATTTCCCGTGGTCCAGACCCCCATCATTTTTTAATGTATGAAGTACAATAAAAAATACGTGTGTGTCTAAAAAGAAGGTTTTTAATGTATGAAATAACTGAAAAAATTTCCCGTGGGTCCAGGTACCTTATCATATACCTACTAACGTGCTTCACTTAACTGTAACTGGTAATTGTCACGGCACCAAACCTCATAATCCTCACTGCCTGGTTCTGAACCTGGTTAAGTGGGGAGGACAGGGATTGTACCTCAAGTGTATGGCATGACCACCTCCTGCACTTAGTGTAGGTACAATCCCAATCAGATGACCTACAAGAAAGAAAAAACGCACATTGCGAAGACTACAACGATGGAAACAACGGCGGATAACCGACTAAGTATATCAAACAAAAAAGATAAGTATTACTCCATTCATCTACTTATCAATAAACTTAAATATCAAACATAAATAATTACAATTAACTATAAATACAATTCCATCACAACTATTTAACAACAAATTCATGTTATAGCAATAAAAAATACCATTCTTAAACTTTATCAACTATTACTTAAATTTTAACATTAATCAAATAAAATCATATTCCCCATACACCATATCTTTCTATCTCTTTCAGGTACGACGCCATCTCTGCAGACCATCGCGGCAGACTTCAGGAACAGACAACAAATTGACTACCTGAGGAGTGTTGCACATAACATCCGACTTTGAACTGACAGTGAACTGACATACACATGTGTATGCGTGAAATGCAATGATTTGCCTAGTGGTAATGTCAAATGTAGTGCTGAATACATTATAGTGCTGAAAACAAGAACATGATCACTTGTTTTTACAGAATATACATATATCATGAGTCAAATATCGTTTTTTGTTGTTTTTTTTTAAATAGTCGGTGGCATTTGTTCTAGGTGGCTTTTGTCTGGGTGGCTTGGATGACTTTTTATATGCTTAAACAGTTGTTAAGACTGTGAGATTTCCTGTTGTTTTTTCATTAAGGAGGTTATACATCCGCCGACTAGCACGTCACGCGCTAGGTCACGCGGCAGGACACGCCTCAGTGACCACGGGCCAGTTCAGTTCTGCTCACTGGTGCTAATTAGCTGGTGAATCGAAAATTCCGTATTAAAGTTGTTTATCGGCCGATTTCGAAAATTTAAACCCAAGTTACTTGCAAATTAGAATACATATCTTATGAATCACGAAAGTTGCTATGGGTCATTTCAGTCGATCTTTAAAGGCGTTTTCCCGTTTTGTGTCGAGGTCCTGTCTAATTTTTTTTTAAACCTATGTAAAATATTTATTATTTGACCAATATTAGCCAAACTTGCCAGATCATCTTGTATCATGATGATATACATGTTGAAATAAAGTTGCGCACCAATGGGTCGAAAATATAAATTTTAGAGACGTTTTCCCGTTTAGTGTCGAGGTTAAATATCCAATAGTTGACCAAAGACATCCAAACTTTCAGTTCATCGTGTATCATGAATCTACATATGTTAAACAAAATTACAATATGCACTATTTAGTAAAATATAGATTTTAAAGAAGTTGTTCCCATTTCGGGTCGTTTTGTTTCCGAAACTAACAAATTCAAATTAAACATTTACCAAACATTTATTAGTTGATCAATCGTAGCTAAACTTACCAGATAACCGTGTGTAATGAAGTTTGGCAAACCAACCTAAATATTTTTTGATAGGGCACTATAGGTGAATTGTTAGAAACGTTTTCACTCTTTACATCAATGTCCTATGGTATGTAAACCAACATACTAATCCATTGTTCTTGACGATTTCGTAGATTACTTAAAAACATTTGTCATTGTTTAGGAGCACAGTTTACTTTTAATCAAGAGATTTCACGAAGCTGCCTCCAACTTGAATATTCTCATGATTTCTTTAGCATAAAATTGCTTTTTTAATGCCCTTCTTATTTGCTAATCAGATTTGATGAACACCAACAGTTTTTATCTATTGATTTTGGCCAGGCATATGACCTTATATACATTGAAATAATTTCTCAATTTTAAGTTCAAAGTAAATGGCCTTGCATTTAGTTAAATAATCTAAAGGTTGCTTTTTTGATTTCTATAAAAGTTACCACACTTATAAATCGGTTGTTATTACCTTCTGAGGGGAGTGGTGGAAATGCCATATGACATTTAAAGATTGTCGTATTTTGGTTGTTTTAGTTTTGTGGAGGAAATTTCTGGTAAGTGACTATAAGCTACTTTCAAACTCAATTACGTAATATAGTTATAGTCCGAAAACTGAAATACCGAGGATTGATTAATATGGATGTTGTCAGTTGGTAACGACAAAGTTGAGTCCTGAACCATTCTTAACTTAAGGCTTAAGTAACTAGAGTTGCAAGCATTTTCCAGACTATGGATGTCTCCAATAACTTTCGCAATAAGGTCTTGATTAACTTGACATCGACCGCAAACTACTTCGATAAATATTACAATTAATTTCAAGTGAGTATAATTTCCCCCATAGTTAATCGTATTGATTTGATGGATAATCATGTCAAAAACTGTTATCAATTATTCAAATGTTTATCATCCTTAGATATAGCATGTTGAAGATGATGAAATATAAAAAAATACTCATATTTATTGCTTCCTGTCAATTGCTTAGGCACACTATTCTTAAAGTTTACCGCCCAAGGCTCAGAGACACATACAGAGAGTATATATTTGGTATAAATATTTTGAATTTCGAAAATTTAAGATATGATGTAAGGAGTTAGTAGATAACAAAAATAAGAGAACCATGGTCTATGTAGTTCAACAGACTTGGTATTGTTGATGTTCAAGACGAAGATGTATACCCGTTAGATTTCCAAATGAAATACCAAAATTGTCCATTGTCAGTGCACTAGATGAAATGTCTTAACACAAATTTGGAAGAAAGTTGATAAAACCATGTAACATTCCTTAAATCATAATCCTAAGTAGACAACAGATTTTATTTAGAATAGTGACTATTTTTCATTCATTTAAACACTCTTAAACATATGCTCTATTATGTCTTAACGCATTTAAAAATCTATTTTCAACAACATCCCACTTCTATCTTCCGACCCCACCACTTCTGTTATCAACCTTTCCCAAATTAACGTTTACCAAACCCCTGCCAATACGCAACTGAAATTGCAAGGGTGTCAGATTTCGACCTGCTTTTCCCTTGTTACTGTGTGCACAGTCCACTGTTTGCAAGGACTATCTGAACAAGCTCAGTCATACGTTTAAACATTTATTCAAAAGTTTTTAGTTTACTTATTACTTGAGCTTCAGACATGAACTTGGGCTCGATTGAATCCTCCTTACCGCATCAATATGATCCAACTGATCATCTGACAAAGCTTTTGAAAATTACAGGCCTTTTAAGTTTGCAACCCGGTCAGGCCATATAAACCCCAGCCACACTATTGTTTTTGAGGTTAGGACAATGAAATTTACACATCTTTGTCTCAAACCTACTAAGATGTTATTCTCAAAACATTATATCCCAAGCATAACTGATGTCTTGTCTGGAACAAAGGCGATAGAATGTTTCAGGTTCAGTATTCTGTAACGCCATTATTTGAACGGCGGTCAAGATAAAATCTACAAATTAGGATCACCTGGGTGCAAGGTTTACTCTCTGTCTCAGAGCTGTTTTAGCTGTAAGCAGAATGAGTTGTAGGCAGATTGAGAAGACACCGGGTGCAAGGTATAACCCCCCCCAAGTTTCAATTTTAAGAGTCATCTGTTTTGGTCATGTCATACCTTTCAGGTCTGATCGGCTTATAAAATAAGTTAAAGATGAAAGATACCCTACATGAGTTGTTCGAATTACATATGCTTAACTTGTGGTGTCATTGCCAAAAGGTAACAATTGCATGCTTATCAGTTCATTTGGGCGACAATATAAAGGTAAACGGTTGCGATATTGATTGAAAAAAGGATGCGCATCAATTAGTCATGCATAACTTTTAAACTTATGCAGGAAGCAGATTGCATTTGAGTTGGTATTATCTAAAAAGTTATTCGAGCGGAAGTCCGAGAAGATACCCCCCTAAAGACATCATCGTTGATGTCATTATTTAGATAGGCAATCTGATGACTGTTTACAGACATCAATAACCCTTCTCGATCATTTACTTGAGATTTACAGCCTGTTGAACAGAGCATCGTGCGGTTATGAAGTTTCTCACAAAAGAAGGGGTGAATGCGACCGTAATACATGAACATATGACCAAAGTGTATGGGAAAGCAGCCCCTCAATATTCTCCTGTTGCAAAATGGTCAGCTGAGTTTAAGCGGGGTCGCAGCTCTTTAGATGATGACCCACGGTCAGGAAGCCATTACAGATTATATGGTTGCACCGGTCCAGGGCTTAATCATGTCTGATCGTAGAATAAAGGTGAACGAGATATCTTCAGAGTGTGGCATTTCTAATGAAAGTGTTTGCATCATTATTCATGAGCACTTGACCAAGGTGTTTGCAAGATGGATATAACGAAACTGCACAAGATCAACACCAAAGAGTTGAATCCAGCCGTGAGCTCTTTGACATCTACGATGCTGATCTCGATAACTTTTATGTCTGCTTACAGGGCAAGAAACATGGATTCATCACTGGGATCCTGACACCAAGCAAGAATACGTGCAATGAAAGCACAAGCACTCTCCTGATCCAAAAAGTTCAGAACCTAGCCTTCTGCTGGCAAGATCATGGCGACCATTTGCTGGGAATCAAAGGGCGTGAAACCTAAAGACTGTAAACCGCCTAAAACTACAGAAACAGAAGTCTACTATGCTGACTTGTTGAAGTGATTGAGAGCGGCAATCAAGAGGAAGAGGCGCGGCATGTTGACTGCTTGAGTTATTCTTCTTCATTACAACGCTCCAGTGAACAAGAGTAGTATCGCACAGGCTGCGTTTCAACAATTTGGCTTTTAACATCTTAACCTTCCCCCTACAGTCCGAAAATGTCCGAAAAGCGACTTCCATCTGTTTCACATTTTGAAATTAAACCTGCGTGGTACGAGATTTGGCATGATGATGAACTCAAGGCAGCTACTTAGGCATGGATGAGGGGCCAGTCAGAAGACTTCTACCGCAACGGCATAGACAGGCTCAAAGATAAGAGGCCCAAGTGCATCAAGGTCCAGGGAAAATATATTGAAAAATGAAATCAATATCGCAACCATTGGCTTCTGTTTTATATTCATTTCGATGAACTTATTTACTTCCCCTCGTAGTAACTAGTATCCATGATAATTGACAATGTGATTTCGCGTTGTTCGGTTTTCATTCAAAACATTTGTAAGTAAATAAGTGTCTTTTATCTACCTAATCCCTGTCAGAAATGTGTTTAAATTTGTGTGTATGATCAGTGAAGGTCTTCATATTATGTTTTAAGAAAACTTCCGTTTATTGTTTTTCTGTGCATAAGCGGGAGAATCTAAATATTGAGAATACATAATTTTGACAATGATTGAGGAAATTAGTTATTGATTGATAAGATATACATTATCAGTGTTTATCATTACAACATATGTAATCTTTCATGGTTTTTTTAAATTTAAGCGATAGATTTACGATGGGTGGGTAATTACTAAATTTAAATAATGTTTTAAATGCAGACATTGGAACAAAAGATATTTCCTTTGCTGATTGTTTTTGTTGTTTTTTAAGGGGGTTAAAATTTGCAAATTGATCAAAGTTTTATTAAATAGATAGATAGGTGTCAAAATGTCAAACCCCTAATTTGTTCGTTGATTATGCATAAGTGCAAAAATTAACAAAATATTTTTTTACGGAATATCCTAGCTTCATGCCATAAATGTTTCATGAATGGGAAAACAGTCTACTTCTCACGTGTCACATAAATTCAAATATTGCTTAATTACCTGACGAAACTCAAAAACGAAAATTTTAAATCATTACACTTTATTCTGCGACTGTTTTCCTTATTTTGAAACGGAAACTTACACTGGACCAAAATTGTTTGTATCATTATGATTTAATTATTTCGATTTGAGTCTGAGTTTTATTTTCACAGTAATTTAATAAACAAATATCTTTAGAAGATCACATTTCTCTCAGAATTCGTGACGTACCTCATTGTTATACTAACAAAACCTTTTCCCCACGAAGCCAAGCTTCATTTGTACAGAGTCAAAATGCAATCTTGCAATATGCATGCACAATTTACCGTGTCCATCAAGGTATTGATTCATGGGGAATAGTATTAAGAAAAGATTTTTGCTCGAAAAATGAGTCTAAATTTCCATTAAAATAAACAAAAATATTTTCTTTCAGAAGTTATTAGTTCCGTTACAGTTATTACAATTATATGAACGGACGGATATATGTCACGTGATATGTATCGTAGCGATGAAAAAATTAAAATCCATAATTTCAATTAACACTCAAAATGAGAACTCACATACAGTACACTCAAATGATGTTCTCAAATACCAAGGCAAACATTACTACACAAGATACTTAATATTAAAAGAATGAATTAGTTTTGAGTAAAAAAAATATCAGCCATCAGAATGCTGCGCCAAAGCTGAGAACCACCATATTTCCATGGAAATCTGAGGATCTGGGCAAGATCTACACTTGGTTATTGACAAATTTCTACACGACTTATATATTTCAGCAAAGTGAAAGTAGTTAAAAGGTGGTGCTCTAACGACAGCTACAAAATCTCCAAGAAGACTGCTAGAGCGCGAGTATACTGAAAATTAGACTTTGAGATAATTTTTGAAAATAACGAACTTCTGTTTCTGCTTTCAATTTCTTGGTCTTCTTGTGTCTTCTTTTAGTTTAAATTAGCGTAAATATGACTTAGACTGTTTAAAGTGCTCTTATTTTATACACATTCTTAAACCTGGACAAGAATGAGACAAAAGACATGAATATGTTAATTTTGACAGGACCTCGACCCAAAATGGGAAAACGCCTTTAAAATCTTTATTTTCGATCCAATGGTGCGCAATTTTGTTTTAACATGTATATTATCATAATACACGATGATCTGGCAAGTTTGGATACCTTTTGTCAAATATTAGATATTTTACATAGGTTTGAATATTTTCATTTTGACCGGACCTTGACCCAAAACGGGAAAACGCATTTAAAATCTATACTTTCGATCCAATGGTGCGCAATTTTGTTTTAAAATGTATATAAACATGATACAAGATGATATGGCAAGTTTGGTTACCATTGGTCAAGTATTAGATATTTTACATAGGTTTGAATATTTTCATTTTGACCGGACCTTGACCCAAAACGGGAAAACGTCTTTAAAATCTATACTTTCGATCCAATGGTGCGCAATTTTGTTTTAAAATGTATATAAACATGATACAAGATGATATGGCAAGTTTGGTTACCATTGGTCAAGTATTAGATATTTTACATAGGTTTGAATATTTTCATTTTGACCGGACCTTGACCCAAAACGGGAAAACGCCTTTAAAATCTATACTTTTGATTTGATGGTGGGCAATTTTGTTTTAACATGTATATAAACATGATACAAGATGATATGGCAAGTTTGGTTACCATTGGTCAAGTATTAGATATTTTACATAGGTTTGAATATTTTCATTTTGACCGGACCTTGACCCAAAACGGGAAAACGCCTTTAAAATCTATACTTTTGATTTGATGGTGGGCAATTTTGTTTTAACATGTATATAAACATGATACAAGATGATATGGCAAGTTTGGTTACCATTGGTCAAGTATTAGAAATTTTCCATAGGTTTGAATATGTTAATTTTGACAGGACCTCGACCCAAAACGGGAAAACGTCTTTAAAATCTATACTTTGTATCCGATGGTGCGCAATTTTGTTTTAACATGTATATAAACATGATACAAGATGATACGGCAAGTTTGGATACCTTTTGTCAAGTATTAGATATTTTACATAGGTTTGAATATTTTCATTTTGACCGGACCTTGACCCAAAACGTGAAAACGTCTTTAAAATCTTTATTTTCGACCCAATGGTGCGCAGTTTTGTTTTAACATGTATATAATCATGATACAAAATGATATGGCAAGTTTGAATACCTTTTGTCAAGTATTAGATATTTTACATAGGTTTGAATATTTTCATTTTGACCGGACCTTGACCCAAAACGGGAAAACGCCTTTAAAATCTATACTTTTGATCCGATGGTACGCAATTTTGTTTTAACATGTATATAAACATGATACAAGATGATACGGCAAGTTTGGTTACCATTGGTCAAGATAGATAGATAGATAGATCGTCTTTATTTCCTCCAAAATTGAAGATAAATATGCATGATACAGTTGATAATACATTATTCAAACAAATATGATTGTTACATGCTAAAAAGTATATACATGTATATCAATAGGTATAAATAAATATGAATATGAGAATCTAGAAACATATATTTAGTAATTGCTTCCATTTACGAAGCGCTATACTTGTTGTTTTCATACATTTGATCCACAAATTGGTATCAAGATTTTTAACATAATCATTTGGTATACCTCCAAGTAGAAAACTTAATAGAACATCGTCATCATCATTCCAAATACTAACAAAGGTTTCTACATCCAGGATATCAATGAGAGAGTCAAATAGACGATCTCTTTCACAAACTGTTTCTTTACAATATAAGATGATGTGTTTAACAATGTCATAGGCATGTGTGCCGCACAGGCATTCATTAGATTGTATAGCAAAAGTCCCTACTCGAATAAGGTAGGATATGTCGTAAAAGCAATCAGAATCATTGAGATTGAATATTTTCATTTTGACCGGACTTCGACCCAAAACGGGAAAACCCCTTTAAAATCTATAATTTTGATCCAATGGTGCGCAATTTTGTTTATGTAGATTCATGATAAAAGATGATCTGGCAAGTTTGGATACCATTGGTCAACTAATAGATATTTAACATAGGTTTGAGTATGTCAATTTTGACAGGACCTCGACCTTAAACGGGAAAACGTCTTTAAAATCTATATTTTCGACCCATTGGTGCACAACTTTCTTTTTACACGTGTAGAGTCATTGTACATGATGATCCGGCAAGTTTGGCTACTTTGTGTCCACTATTAGGTATTTGGCATAGTTTCGAATTTGTGAAACGGGAAACGCGTTTAAAATATTTACTGTTGACCAAGTGGTGCTTTTTGTTTTGTTTTTAACATGTTCTGGTACATAATTCCGTTAGTCAACTATTGAAAATTTAGCATTTGTTTTAATTTGTTAAATATGACTCAAAACGCCAATAACATCTTTACTGATTATTGCACTGTTTTGTTCACTATTGTACATTATCTAACTTTGAACTTACGACATATAGCTTATGTAGGGAAACTGTTTTGGGTATATATTCATATTGGTAATCCTAAATTGAGCAATATATCTTGAGCCTAATATAATCATTTTTAGCAACCATTCGATACAGCAAAAAAAAAACAACAGAATACATTGTAGGCAAAGTTATCATTTTTTAAAACAACTATACAATGTATTGTATACATAACACGTATGGCGAGATAATTGAATATGTATATATAAGATGCATAACCTATCTACGTCCAATACGATAGTTTGAACACAGAGGTCAGAGTAAATATTCGGCATTTTCCCTTGAAATATTTCAAAATGCGATGTAGTTCAACTCATGACGGTTCATTTTCTGTTTTATTTGTTTAACACATTCATACGTTTATTGTTTCTCTAGTTTCGATCAATGCATTTTGCTCCCCAATAACTCAAGAGTAAAGAGTAAAAATGTATTTAACTCAACCATTTTACTTCAACCTAAGACCTCATGACATAAGGATTATCATTAAACCTCTGTGTTTGAGTATTCCTGCTTCAGTGGTTCTAGGCTCCTTTCAAATTCATTTCTTATTAGATAGTCAAAGATGAATATAGTTAAAAAGTCATGTTTATAGATATAACTGATAAATATATGTTTTATTCTGAATATTACATACGTTTAATTTTTGTTTTTAAACTCAATTTATTTTTTTTTATAATGGAAATATTAAGAAAATATTTGTCAGACAGCAAATAAAAAAATAAAGAAAGAGAATCGAAACTATAATCAATAGCAATATTCAAACAGCGCGAGCAGAAAGAAGGTACAGAGATTGTGGTTCGTTTCCACAACGCAATCCTTCTTTTGCAGCTACGGGGCAAATCGCGCTCGACTTTCCAAGCGGATGAAGTCGAAAATAGGCTGATAAAAACAAAAGCTGTTTTTCTTGGCAAACAAAGGCTTTTTTTCACTTAACCATACCATTTTATGATTTTCAATGAGGTAATTGGATTTATTTATATAGATTTCCCTTATTGGGTCGTTTCCCGGTTTGGGTCGTTAACTAAACGTTTTACTCTGTTTTGATTCGTAACACTCCTCTGTAAAGTTCGTAACATCCGAATACTCTATGAAATGACTTCGTCTTGTAAAACATATGTTTGAGCACTATTTTCACGAATTAATCATAAGATAATGTATTTGTATTGAAATATCCGTCACTACTGAGAACGAAAAAGAATATTGATTTAAAAAATTGACTTTTTTCCACCGTAACTACACAAAACCATTGAATGGTAGAGAAAAACTAAGGGATTTTCCTCACAATCCAAATCAAAACATCCATGACGATATTTGAAATGATTCAACTTGTTTACAAGGTCAGTTTCCACTCACAATTATGTTTATTCCGCCGAAAACCTACACCTGTCGGCTTCCAAGCTCCGGCTGCGATGTAACAACTACTAAATATAGTATCAGGGCCCCGTTTAATTTCATTTTAGCAGTAACAGGCTTCCCGGGAGTGAAAATATAAACTTGAAATTAACATGTCAGCAATGCTATAGTGTTCTAGGGGATATCAAAAAGTTTCAATTATCACAAAGTATGTACTGGTGAATACGGACCAAATGGTCACTTTAGCATAAGTGATCCTTGTCTAGTTCCTGGGTCAACAATAGTCTTTTTCGCCACAGCCAGTTATACGTCTGTTGACCACATAGCACAGTACACCCTATTATGGAGAAGATTGAGGTGCGCAGTGTAATTAAGTTTTTTCATTTGAAGGGCTCAACACTGCACTTCAAATTCACGATGAGATGAAATCTGTTTATGACAATGACAGCCCATCCTGTGATACTGTTGTGAGATAGAATAGGAATTTCCAAACAGGCCACATGTCCCTTGCAGATGAGCCAAGAAGTGGACGCCCCTCACTTACTGATGATATGGATGTCATCAAGAAGGTTGAGACGCTGGTTCAAGAAGATCGCCGCGTAACTCTACAAATGATAATGCATGAAACAGGTCTGAGTTATGGCAGTCCATGGAAAACACTCCATAACCAGTTGCATATGTCCAAAGTGTCACCACGCTGGATTAATCGCTTACTGACTCCATTGCAAAAACAGAATCGAAGGGACATATCACATTAGAGCTTCTGGAACAAGACTAAGAGGAGTTCATCAAACATGAATGCTGGGTCTATCAATATGATCCTGAGACAAAAGAGATGAGCAAAGAGTGGAAGCATGCTACGTTACCACCTCCCAAAACGGCCAAGGTGCAAAAGTCGGCAGGAAAGGTCATGGTGTCTGTTTTTTTGGGGATTGTCGTGGAGTCACCTTAACGGATTATCTAGCTAGGGGTCAGACCATTACTGGAGCTTATAACTGCAACCTGCTGAGCAAGTTACGAGATAACATTAAACAGAAGCGCCGCGGTTTGATCGCCAAAGGTGTACGCCTGGTAGCTGACAATACCCCAGATCACACTTGTCAAGCAGCTGCTGTACAGGCACGGCGATGTGGCTTTGAAATCTTACCGCATCCCTCTTATTCACCCGATCGTGCACAAAGGGACTTCTTGTTCCCCGAGAGGAACGTGGACGTCGTTTTGGAGGCTTGGTTTTCCATGAAATCAGGGGTCTTCTATTCAGACGGTCTGCGCAAGGCCTAGAAGCGATGGGGAAAATGTGTATCTCTGGATGGTGACTTTGTAGAGAAGTCTTAAAAACATGGGAACAAAATAAAGTTTGTACCTTTGAAATGTGTTTGAAATAATTGAAACTTGTTGATATCCCCTCGTACGACTGAGCTCGCGAAGACTGCACTACGTAATCAAGGACAAACATATGGAAGCCTGTCATCTTAGCGATGTCGCTGCGTATTGTCAGAGGAAGATTAATATTTTGCGGATATAAAGCATGTTTTTAGTTATTTTTAAATGCATTTAGGCTATTGGCTATACAGAGAGTATTTAAACAAGATGAGGATGGCATGTTAAGAGTGTGTAAATGTATCAAAAGATAGTTACTTCCTAACTGCTTTAAAACAACAAAATCTCATCACGTGGGAAAATATCTACAGAATGCAATCTTTGATATTTATTGCTACTTTGTGAAAAACTAAAATCCTGACAAAAATTCATGATCTTTGTTTTCATGATAGATCTTCTTGAAGTTGACGCTTATGTGGCCTTTGAACTACAAGATTCAATTGACATGGCCTTTTTATTTGACGGAGTTACTGACTTTCATAAATATATTGAACATAGCACCTGGGAAACCATTATTTTACAAGTTTCACTATATCTATATTGCTTTAAAGGTCATCAATTACAATGTTACCCGGAATAATCAAATACATGTGCAAAATATTAATAAACAACTACATTGTTCACTATCCTATAATACTGGTATTGTAGATATGTCCAATTACTCAATAGAATTCCCTATATTAACTTGTGTTAACTTGTACATTACATTTTTTTAATTAATGTATTTTTGTATATATAAATGTATCAGTGTATTTGTATAATATCGTGTATTTGTATGTATGTTTGTGATCATCGGTTTAAACTGGAGGAAATGAAGAATTTCTCTCTCCCTTGATCCGAATACCATTTTCGCTGTTTCCTTGAAAACATGATTTAAGAGCCATTTCGTGATGTTCATAACATATTATACCTTTGATTCGGACCTAAATGTCATATGTGGTGATAAAAGATCAAAACATCGTAACTTTTCATGTCCAAAAGACATAAATGACAAATACTGGTTTTCCATGAAAATCTAAAAACAGTGTCATAAATACAGATGGTGTAAATATCACGTCCAATATACATGGATACTAGTTATCACAAACAATATCAACTCCTAACTGCCCTCCTGGATAAGTCTCCAAAATTACGTTTGACTATTAGACGCGCGCCACTGTCCGGTTTTCGATCATAATTGCGACGTGCTACCTTCATATTGCTTGTCACTGTACAAAACAAATTAGCTTTAAAATGTTTCTCTTTGGTAACAGTCGATACTTCGTGATCAAATGACACCATTGATTAAGTTTGGCATATATGACTCCAACAACTCAAGGAGTGGCTCTTTTAATTTGTAAATAGTTTGTCTCAAACGATGCTTGCATCTAACTTTGGCACTTAACTATGATACCCAGATGTGAACCTTTAAAGCTAACTCGATCTTTATATGGTTTATATTTTTTCATGGCGTCCAATGTATTGCGCGGCTTTCTTGGTTTTGATTGGTAATGTTCGATTTGAAGTGGCACTAAAATCTTTGTAGATTTCTAACTGTCATGCCGAGTTAGTTTGCAAGCGTCAGACGCATTAAAATATACAGAATGCACAGGTTGGTTTGAAAGAGTGTGTGATAACCTCGACTATTAGGGCAAACTGACCGAGGTTCGGACACCACCCGAGGTCGTCCGAACTTCGGACATGTTATACTAGGAGCTGACGCAATAATACGTTCGACTCCTACAATCTGTTTGTTTTATAACATATCTAGTCATTGTGTTATTGTATTTATTTCTTTTGATAAGTATTTAATTCTTGGTAATATTTCTAATTGAAGTTTTGCCTGGAGGTACAATTAACGGATTCAAGAACGAGAATATTCGAGTCAATGTAAATGTTGATTCTTAGGTCAGGGAGTGTAAGAAGCACCGGTATTCATGAACAGAGAACAATAACCAAATAGTCCATATTTTCTGCAAGTTGGTTCATATAAGGTAGATCTAAATACTGAGATTTCTAGAGCATGTCAAAATGGACGTTTTGACCATGGTTTGGACACTTCTTAATTACATTTTCTTAATTTTAAAATTTTAACCGATAATGGTTTTGGAAACATGAACAGACATATGACAAACACCTATAACAAAATGATTAATCTTGAAAACATACTGTTTAGCGCTAACGGCATTTTTATGTCGAACCTCCAAATGGGCTTGTGATGACACTCTTCTGTAACGGCGCTTGCGGCAGTTTTCGAGAATTTAAAACTTTTACCACAGCGATTCGTTTACATAATTAAAACCATGTGTAACAACAATTATATCTTCTGTATCATTTTATTTAAAAAAGCCGTAAAAAAGTGTATGTTGTCTTAAAACTAAGATATAAAAAACTAACGATGTACGAAATATTTTCGGTTACGAAAGCGAGCATTCGCGTCACATTACCTCATACCGGAAAAGGTCATCCGACATCTTACTTCAGTAAACGAGAGGAACGACAAAGCGACAAATTTACCGTTCCAATACAGGTATATTGGTATAACTTAGCAAGTAACATAATATCAAACTTCAAGTACTGAAGTTGTAGGTCAGTGTGACCAGTTTTCTTCATCAGCAAGCAAATATTTGCATAATACCAGGCAAATAAAGATATGTAGGTTGGGAAATTAGACGTTTTGTTATATGCTTGACTACAGAAACAAGTCGGGGATAACCGCAGAACGAGCTATAGACCTATAGGTCAATCGAGCTATCACAGAATGATTGTAATCGTAATATGTATAAAATACATACCTAAAGCAACCTAAACCCTACCCTACAAGCATGATAAGTGAAAGGGAAATAATATTGAAGATGTTATATTGAAGAATACATAGACATGAAGGCTGTATGTATATTTATATTGAAAATGGGTGGCGAACCAATGCCATAGTTTTACTCGGATTTGTTGAAATTATGATAAAATATCAACTTTTAGTATAACCTTTAAACTTTGCTTTACTTGACTGAATTCATGCGGATATCAACTTCGCAAAATACCTGAACTTGTAAATGCTTATGTAACATAGCGGCTCGCGTATGGTGTTTTCGAGCGCATAAGACAAACGGCATTAATTGTGACATAACAGATATCATTTGCATTCAAATCTAATCTTAGTTACCATTATCAAATTTTTTTTCTCCCTCTATATGTTACAGTTGCAAGAAAGTCTCCTAAGATCGAAAAGGTCCCATTTGATCGTGCCCCTCAGATTTTGTGTTGTGGTCAATGAATATTAACTTTTCGGGTGGACGATTTCAAAAGTTAAAATACTTAATCAATTTCGCAACAAAACAAATTTTAAAAAACTGAAAAGTACCATATTTTCAAAGCACATGTTTACTTATTGATATGATAAACGATTATATCAGTGTTTCCGATGCCTTTGTTAAAGCATGGACACTCTTTTCAACAACCAGGGTTTTACGGGACTCAACTTTCCTGAGTATTTGATGAAGAAAATGTCTCGAGAACCCCCCCCAAAAAATCATATGTGACGCAGGATTTTTCGGATACAAATATTTATCTTTTGATAAAAAAACAGATTTTAATATGCTTTTGATGACAAAATGTTATTAAAAACATCAACCATTTATCATCTAAAATAGCTAAATCTTTATCAACCTTTTGTCAAGTGTGAAACATCCATTGTATTTTTGGAGGACTCCTAAAATAGGAAAAGGGACTCCAAAAACTATCTACTCCGAGTCCCCTGGACTCTCAGTTTTGATTGACTATGTAAAACCCTGAACAACATACTTTTTTTGGTCTTGGCAATTAATTTTTAATGTTCATTCTTAGGGAATCATCTAATATTATTATTGATTATTCACCAGAAGAATAATGGTTTACAGAGCCCCTCTGTGAGTTGTTGAAGTCATATATGCCAAACTTAATCAATTTTATTTGATCGCTAAGTATCGACTATTACCTAAAAGATACATTTTAAAGCTTGTTGTATTTTTACAGTGACAATATGATGGTAGAATGTCGCAATTATGATCGAGAACTGGACAGTGGCACACGTCAAATAATCAAACTTAATTTTGGAGACTTATCTAAAACAGCCAGGCAGTTAGGAGTTGATAGTGTTTGTTAGGTTATATAACTAGTATCCATGTAAAGTGGACGTGATATCTACTGTGAATTTATAAGGCTTTTTTTTAGATTTTCATATTTCTTTATTCAATTCAAAACTTAAAGGCCACAGGCCTATAGTACAAATATGTTACAAATGTAAAATAGAATTTAACATATAAAAATACCTTTACAGGGAAAAAATTTAATATGCATTCATGTCAAACATATAACACATTTACAAATATACATAAATACTATCTATGTTATCACAATTTATCGTAAAGAAACCAATAATAAGTCAATAAAGTATACAGTACAATTATATAATTTAGATAGAATTCTTTCTAAGTAGATTTTCATGGAAAACCAGTATCTGTCATATATAAGTCTTTTGGACATGAAAGTTAAGATGTGATGACATTTAGGTTCGTATCAAAGGTAAATAATATGTTATGAAAATCACGGAGTGGCTCTTTAACTGATGTGAAGTTTGATTGAAAAAAATATTGTATGTTTACATCAAGGCGCACGTGTGAATAATCCCTTCAGTTGTGCACTTGACTCGGAGTAATTGATAATCACAGTTGGTAACATTTTAGGATTGTTTAGGATTGCCTCTATCGATTTATAACAGCAACAAATTGTATAAAACTGCGTAATTAACCTTAATTTAATTTTTTTTTGCAAAAGCTTTTATCAATTCTTAATATCAACAAAATGACATCAAGAAATATGATTTCATGGCAGAGAATATTATACTCAGTGTTGGGCCCCCCATAGAAATGTTGTTCATTTCACATCTGTTCAACTAAAACCAAAAATTATGCTAGGTAAGAAATAAATCCAAACCGGAAATGCATCAGTAAAGTTCAGAGGCTGGAAAGGCATTCTACCAAGTGTTTGAATATTATTTAGAGTTAGAAATGGGTGTATTTTATTGTTGAACTGTGAATGCTGACAGGGTATGGTTAATTAACAGCTAAATACGAGAAAACACTAGGTTTTGGCATTTCACTGTTGTCAAATATGAATGAATAGATAACAGACGATTCGATTATGTTGAAGCCCCAAATGCGGAAAATCGTTCTTAAAGAGACAGTTCAACATATATATTCTGTTATGGGTCTATAGCTCTAACAAACTATGAAAGCTATATTGACATTTTATAGCTCGTTCAGTGGTTATACCGGACCTGTGAAATGGACGTATAATAGGCTAATCTATTTAGAGAACCATATTTAGATTGACGTTAAGTAACAGGAGGTGTCTAATCAAACATGCCATTTTACACTTTTTTATATGCAATTTATTACTTGAAACCTTCTACTTTTTTACTTTGAACGCAATAAACAACGCAGCGGTTATTTAATGTATTAATGAATATGATTAGTGTATTTTGATATTAATTAAAAAAAAATGTCCGTCCCATGAGCACAGTATGGAGGCTGGGAATAAAGCAGTGCCATCACTTTTGCCGGGTTTTGACGTCATGTTTGGAATGAATATATATATGTATACAATTGAAAACATTATCCTTATCAATTTCTAGAAATTTTTCGAATGTTTATAACTTGAATACAAAAATTTGCCTGTAAATTAAGAAGTTGAATTGGAGAATTAAATTTGTCTGTTTGTCAGGTTGTTGAGTGATATGTCTGCTCTTGTCATATAAAGTTTCTGTTTATGTATACAGGGATGATGGAATTCTCAATATCTGGACATTGGTCTGAGGAGGACTGTTTTCCTGCAAAGGGTACCCAAAAAAATCTGATCAAAATTCGACATGAGGATACATTTATTATTGAAATAAGCAAGGCACCAATATCTGTGGATGCTTTGAACATCAAGTCAAGAGATCAGGCAAAGTTGAAGGCAGTTACCCCGTTGACTACTTTCGTTGACCTTGAAAAGAAGTACAGCGTTCAATTAGAGACTTCTGGTATCCATGACAACTACAAATCTCAGTAAGTTGAACTTGTGGTCTTTGATTTTTATAAATTGGCCATCAATTTATCAACATTTGACACTGCATAATCATAGATCTGGCAATTATTAATAATTGATACTTGAAATTGACTCATTCATGATACCTGTTATAATGTCTTTGCCCATTTCTGTTAACTAGTGTATACACAATTGAGCATGATCCACCTTTTATGTGATATATAATATGCTTATAGTTCAGTTGAGTTTAATTTCATTGTCATAAACTCAGCCTTGAATTTTTAAACATAAATAGATTCAAATTTTCCTTTCAAACATGATTTATTATCCATCTTCTCTAAAGAACATTAAGCTGTTCAACATAAAATTGCAATATTTGCATACCTCAGTAAGTTCTTCAATGTTGCAATATCTACAAATTTTGTATGTTAATCCCTGTATAATTCTTACTATTACCCCTTTCCAGATGCGTTGTGAGTGGAACTCCCTTTGCAGTGTCCAGGCTGCTGAATGATACAGGGAGTCTATGTCAAGGCACCCATGGTGTTCTAACAGATCCAGTGAGTAATGGTTACTTGCATTTGAATTCTTTGTCGTTGAATTGGATGCATGTGTTGCTCAGTTCTCCTGGATTTTACAATGATGCAGTTGCAGAATGAATTGCAGAAATAATCATCTGCTGCAAAAAATGGTCAAGTCAGGAAAGACACCTTAGTGCAGTATACCAACAGCATTTACCCATATTCTGCCACAAACTTTTCTTTTGAAAGTAGAATGAAATAATGATAATAAAAAAAATACAGAGCTATTTTGAATGACAAAAAAGGGGATATTTCCACAAAAACAAACTTTGACCTGTTTATCAAGTATATTTTACACCACTGAAGACGTTGGATTCACAAAGTTATCCTTCTATAGCAGTTTCAGAAGCACTCACTAGAAAAAGTGCAAAATAAGTGTACTAAATAAAGTATTTGCAAATTTTTCATTATCATTTATCAAAAACATGTGTCACTTTTGAAATGTACTGAATCTGAAAGTAACTTGCAATTGACTTCAAGCAGGCAACGTTTTGATCAATTTCACTGTTTGATTTTCAGGCTCTGTTTTCGTCTGTACATGGACGATATGAGAAGGGGAAGGAGTTTGAGATTGTGAAGCCACTAGGAAAAGGAGGGTTTGGAGAAGTTGACTTGTGTAAAAACAGTGGAGGCAAACACTATGTCAGGAAGAGGGTGAGTAACATCAAATTTAAGAAAAATGGTTTCCTATTATTTTATGTATCTGTAATATGTATATTAGTTTCATTGTGAAAATACACATAATTGATAAAGTGTCTGAATCATTTGTTATTCTGCTATGGTATGATAGTAGAGTATGTATAAAGCCTGCTTTAATTGCCTGATAGTTTTTTCAGCATTTGCCTCATATAGCTTATGTCTTGCTACTCATTGTTGTGTAGCACATATTTTCACACTCAATGAAATGTTGTGAGGGAAGTAGACAAGCAAAATGTATTGAACCAATTGATCCTAAGGTCAATGCCTTGCTTTTAAGTCATTTCATTAGCTGGTTATTCATAGCGATAACTGCATATGCTAAGGAGGCTATCATGGGAGTGGAGAAGCCTCAATTGTGTAAAAAATACCAAGATGGGGCAGAAAGGTTATTTATGTATTTTCCAATTTTGATTTATCAAATGTAGGTTTATCTTCATTTTTAGATTAACATTGCCAGAAACAGGCTTATTGTAATATGGATTGACAGTCAATTACTGGGGAACTACTGCTAAAAGAAATAATCATGTTAGGTTATTGGATTGCATCATCCTTTGCTGATTGCAGATTAGAGGCCAGTTCAGGAAGAAGGAAGTTGAGGTGCTGATGAATCTTCATCATGAAAACATCACAGGATTCTTTGGCTACATATTGAGGGAAGGCGTCCATGAGATTCTTATGGAATATGGAGGCAAGTTAACAACATGATGGCGCAAAAGATCTTTTAATTATCATGTTTGTAAATGTAAATGGATTGAGATTAATCAAAGTCTTTGTTTGAACATTTATCTGCAGGAAATGCAAGGACTGTCTTAGTCTTTATCTAGCCAATGGTTGATCCCAGAGGATTTTGTACTGAGTTGTAAAAGTAATTTTTTTTAAAAGGCTAAAAGTTATATTTCAGACAAGATTCATCATGTTCAACCTTATTTGTAACATTGTATCTCATTTACAAGGAAAAGCATACAGCAAATTCTTTCTGCATCCTTAGCACAGCTGTTAGTCTCCAATATAATTAGTAAACCATTATTACTGGAAGTCCTTATTCATCTTTCTCTTGATGATCAGGATTGTCACTGAAGGAGTTTGTGGAGACCCAGAAGTGGCGTGAGATGTTGCCGCAGATTGTGGTGATGCAGCTGGCTGTGCAGGGTTTCTCCGCCCTACAGTACATGCATCAGTATATGGTCCTTCACCTCGACATCAAACGTATGTATAGTCTCACCATATTGATGAAATGGTCTCAGGAAAATCGCAAAAAGATATTGAAAATATTTAACTAAGATACCCAGTGTTTCTTCCATGAGGGTCATTGGAAAGTTTGTGGTAATGGCTAAAATAATTGCCCAAGTGGCGCTGAACAGTAACTCGCTGATTCACTGGGGAGTTTGTTTACAGTTTATGTTAAATGTCCCCTGATAATGTGAGAACTAGGAAGTATTTACAATCGGAAATAGCCCATCTATCCGATGATTGCGTAACACATGGGCTATTTTTTAAGTTACATATGCACTGATTGTGAATATATACCAAAAATCTTTTTTAGAGTTATTCCTATGGGTCAGGATAAAAGCCAACAGATCTTAGGTCTTTGAACATTAAGTGTATATTACTCTTATTATATGTCTCAATGATGCAAGAGAAGGGTTGAGCAGACTTTTGCCTCTGCTAAAAAAACCATCAAATACTGTGAAGTAGGGTAAATGAATGTTCGAAATTATTTCATCACACAAATTGACTGTTTAAGAGGGCATAATATCAAGCTGCTTTGTCTTTTTCAGCGGAGAATGTATGCATTGCTTATGACAGGGACCTCAACCTTGTCATAAAGCTGACAGACTTTGGCACGAGTCACACCCCTCAGCAAGCCGTGAGTCACGAGGGTTGGACGCCGGAGTACATGTCTCCTGAGGCCTGTCAGAGCATGATGGTATCCCAACGACCAGACCTCGGTAGCATGTTCCAGAACTTCGAGCTCTCCGGGAAATCTGACGTCTTCTCCTTCTGCCTGACGCTGTACTTCATGTTGGAAGGAAGCCATGTAGTACTGGACATATGGAAGAATGAGCTGGATCCCAAGACTTTTGCAAGTTTCAGACTGAATTTTATTACTTATGTAAGTTTTTTTCTTCTTATTCATGTACATAATCTGCATATGATTCTTGGGGAAACATGTTTAAGTGATCTCAGAAAAATGAGAATGAATTTATTAGTTTTACTTTTTTAGTGTACCGGTAATTCAATTTACATATACCTGATTTAGTAAAAGATGTTTCTATTTTTCTATAAACAAAATGATTGAATAAGATAAGTCATTTGAAAGTGAAGGTATACTTTTGCTGATTTCACAATTTTGTTATAAGAAAACATAAGATATCTGCAAAATTACAAATAGCTTATTCTAAGGCTGATCTTCAATGATTTGTCATTTGTAGCAAGGTTTTCCATACTCAAAGTGCCAATATATGGCTTCCCTTCTCATTGTTTAATTACCAAATTTTGGCAAAAAATCGGTTAACCTTCAAACATGTTTTATGAGGATTGTGTCTAAATCTTGTTGCCATGAAAAAACCCTTTAAAGATTATCCCTTTAACATGATGTTCTTCATTATGATTTATGCCTTGATCCTTCGTTGAGTTGGCACTAGAAAGAGCTTCTTAAAACAGCAAGAAGATAAAACATCATACAATCTTTGGGATATTTTTATCAGCCTTCAGCGTTATTTTCATTGGTGACTTATAAAACAGTTTGATTTGTACATTTCTGTATTTCACCAGGGTTTATGTTGACAAACTAATTATTCAGCTGGCTCAGTTTCCCGACTACCTCTGTGAACACATTGTTGGGAAGGGGAGACCACTCCTGGTGGACAAGCTGTTTACTCTCACCCTAGCTGGGGACCCACTCAAGAGACTGACAGCCAAGGAGGCCATGGCTTTCATCCAGCAGTGCATTCTTGCGGAGAGCGGTAAAAGTTTTAATAATTTTTTTATTAAACATGGTTTAAGTTTTGTGAGTCAAGAATTGTTTTACTCAAGCACAGACTCTTTGAATAGGAGAATGGGAGATAACTGGAGATAAGTGTGTCACTGCAGCTAGTGTTACTGCAATGAGGATATGTTTCTTTGGCTTAGCAAGTCTCTGGATGAAAGAAGTATTATTACTCTCTCTGAAATTTAGAAAAAATTTAGATGTGTAACAGACCTTTGAAGGAGTCTTTTTTTTAAATTAAGAACATTTAAGAAATTAACCAAATACTTTATTTCACAGCAGTGACTATTTGGTATTGACCTTCAAGAAAACATTTCTGTTTATTTACCAAAGATTTATTCATCAAAAAGATATTGCCTTGAAGTTTATCCCTATAACTGAATTTGATATTTGATTATTTTTCTCGCCATCCAGTGACTTTCCCGAACATCCCAACACCGAGATCTCCCGAGTCATCTTCTTCGCCTGAATCTGACTCAAAGTCTGATTACACGTGCGCTGACATCGCCATTGACACATCTGCTGACATCGCTATTGACTTGTGTGCTGACACGATGCAAAGTCTGATGTCCCCAGAACTGGACTTAAGCCGTCAACCACAAGCCCGTCATGGAGGTGGCAAGGACATCAAGAACCATCTCAGACAGAAGCTACTTCGCCGACAGTCCACAGGCCCCTACAGCGTTGACTCTGCTAGAAAACTGACCTCTGGTCAAAGGTCAAAGGGCACTGAGCGAAACGACATGGAGATGTTGCTTCCCAAGTTTTCAGCTCTACTTGATGACTAGTTGATCTTTGGAAGATTATGAATTTTGACATTTTTTAATTAGTTTCAAGCCAAATTTATTTTCCCCCGCCAAACAAAGTTTCCAGTTTTGAAATTTTAGAACTAAAAAAACATAAGGTTTAGCTCATCAAAACTTGGTGTGTAGAACAATTGCCATGTGAAGTAGTACTTTTTTGTTTTTTGACTTCTTCAGAATCTTTTTTGGCTGTTTCAATGGAAAAAAGTCCAAATACTGTTTGAACCTTGAAACTTTAACGCTTTTTATAATGAATCAAAGATCTTAAAAATAATCATCTCTAAGATAAATTTGTTACCAATGATCTTCTTAAGAAAGTTTTCAACTAAGAATATGAGTTATCAAGGGTTTACAAGTGTTCAATATGTTTCACACATTTGCAACATGGCGGGGGATATAGCCGTCTCTGTCTGCTAGAGTTATTTTGTTTCATGCTACAATATACTTATTTTGAGACATGACTGTACATTTATGTGTAAATCTATACTTAATTACTTATTATTGCCCTGGTTTTTACCTGCTTGTACAACTCAGAAGTGCATTGGACATCATAATCTTAATTTTAATAATAGTATTAGTGTGTTGTACAACTTTCGTAGTGCTTTATACTGATATAATGTAAGTGAAATATTTATTTATCAATTTTTTAAAATGCTTGTTGGTCACTGGGAGACAGTGAGTAAGTTATTGTTTATTGCCACTTGGGCAATATGGAAAGTTTGTAAGTTGATTTTATGGCTTATTAGGATTTGTCTACCTTGGCATTTTTGCTTTTTCTTTTATTCAGTTTTTTTAAAGAAACAGATTCAGTTCTGCATTATAACAATCATTTTGTCTAATTTAAATAGTTGTTGTGTTAGCCTATTCAGATTTTTGCTACCAAATATTTAACTGTTATTCATTGTTATAGAAATGTTGTAGAAATAACCTGTTGATTCAATGTGATTTCATTGCTTATAATGATGTATGTTATTATTTTGATAATTTTTTCCCTTGGTCCTTTTGTTGCCTTTACCTTAACAAAAACTGTCTGCTTTGTTTTCTTTTTAGATTCCTATGTTGGTGTTGGTGTTTATTATTGCTGAAGATTACACAATACTTTGCTTATCAACTTGTATTTTTGAATGAATTTTAGTGCTATATTTATTTACATTTTTGACAAAGCTTTACTCACATTCTTTTATATGACAACTATTGAAAGTGAACTTTTAAAAAATATTGTTATTATTTATGTTTTATTGTTTGAAAAAAAAGAGATATGTTTCAATGAGGCTTGCTGATCCCTTCCATTTTAAAAAAAATAAAGAACTAAATACTTATCTTAATTCTTAACCTAAAGAATTGATTTCAGTTGTCTAAAACCAAAAAAATTACAAAATTATAAAATACCAAATTCGACACAATAAGTGCCCCCTACCATATTTTTAGCTCTCTTAGAATTTAGCGCCCCCTTCAGTAGCAAAATCTGAAGTATATCCTAAGCAGTTTCATTGAATACAAGGGTCTTGCTCTTTCTATCATTATTCACACACGGGCGTGTATCGCTTAGAAATAGCTTTAGAAAGACATATATACCCATAGACCCTACCCTTCTATCGCTTAGAAATAGCTTTAGAAAGACATATATACCCATAGACCCTACCCTACTATTATATAGTAGTAGGGTAGTGTCTAACTATATAATAGTAGGGTAGTGTCTATGGGTATATATGTCTTTCTAAAGCTATTTCTAAGCGATACACGCCCCTGTGATTATTCAGGTGTACTGCTTGCATGAACATTACTGTCTTTTCATTCCATATGGTGGCAACTAATAACTAAAAACCTTAATCGATTTTAAAGGGGCAGTAGCATTTTTTTAGAAAATTTATTTCTAAAAACTTTTTCCTAATAACATTATGCCAAATGTATTATCTTAATGTCGAAACATCTCATAACTCAATCAAATCACTAGTTGTCTGGAAATATTCCACTATCAATCTAAATAGTTGGCGGCCATTTTTGTATGAACTCTTTTTATATCATTTTGATCGCATAGATATGTTAGTTTTGAAACAGCTTCTTTCAATTATAAAAACATTGTCTCAGACATTGTAAACATTTGTTTTGATATCAATTTTATTTGTTTTAAAACAGACCATGCCACTGCCCCTTTTATACAGTTCAATATATATCAGAATTTGTTATTAAATTTTTCCATGTCTAGAATATCAAGATTTAACCCCACATCATTAAATGTTATGCTATGCCAATTTAATAACCTTCCCTCTTTCAAGTTTTTAAGCTATCATTCAATTTTCTAAGCACCAGCGGCGCTTAATGTGTCGAATAATGTAACCAAAAAAATTTAAGCTGCTGTAAAATAAACTGCTTTTGGCTTGAATGTGTGTTTTGTTTTATTATTTTGATATCTGTCAACAAACAGCATAGCCACTTGTAAGTTATGGCAAACAAGGCATCTTGTCCCCAATCAATGTTTAGCTCATCAGGCCGCTTTCATTATATGAGGTAAGGAGTAATGCTCAACACTAAGATCAAAGGTTTCTATGTTCTGAGGACTAGAGGTCCCAAACTTTTCACTCTCAAGGGATGTAGATGCTCTCCATCAAGGTTTCCCTCACAATGGTCTGACCATTTGCTGTCAACCACATTTGCTGCAAGTTCTTGTACCAATTTGAAGACAGAACCTAGTCATTAGCGGACAAATAACATCATCACATTTAAAGGAAGGTGGTGACCATGCAGAACAGAAGGTCCAACTGAGTTACTTGCCCCTAGCTACTGACTGTGAACATTGGTTTTGAACATAAACAATACAAAGGCTGATGAGCTACAAATCCCAAGGCGTTGTTTTAGTCTTTAATCTTTGTAGGATTGAGACCAGGATGTGTAAATTTCACTTTCTTATCCCCCAAAATAATGGTATGGCAGGGTTTCATATGGTACGACATGGTTGCAAATTAAAAAGGCTAACAGTTTTGGAAAGCTTTGGAAAATGGTCAATTTGATCACATTGATGTGGTAATAAGTATTCCAAAGAGCCCGAATTCATGCCTGAAGGAAAATTATTAAGAAAAAAATATTAAGTTAAATTGATATGTCAGCAATGCTAAAGTGCATGACTGCATGACATTAGGACTGTACTACTATAACGCTGCACTGGGATCCCAGTAACAAGGGACAAACAAATGGAAGCCTGATATCTTTGCGATGTCCTTGCGTATTGTCAGGGGGTTGGTGGATGTAATTTTGTGATGGATGGACAACAAAACGATTGAAGATTGATGTATAATGTTGGTGAGAATGACATTTTGCTGATTTAAAGCATGTTTTTATTGTTTTTAAAGCCTACAGAGATAAGTTCAACAATAAAAGAGAGCATATATTCAAAAGAATCGGAATATAGTTAATTTCTAACTTCTTTAAAGAAACATCATTTGTTTTCTTTGTATCATGGATACGGAATATGATGTGGTTTTATCGATCTTTTCTAAATTGTGTTAAGACATCTTGTCAATTACATAGAGAACTAACGGGTATGTATCTTAGTCTTGAACATCAACCATACAAAAGCTGATAAGCTACAGAGCCTATGGCTCTATTTTATGTATAACCCTGCCTTACGGTATATGCTGGGGGTAAATAGCCTTCATTTCGTCTGTCTGGCTGCCAATCAGTAATAGTCTCTAAATGTGCCAGACCAATCTTTACACCATTATTCTCCACTTTGATAAAACTTAACACTTAATTCAATCGCTTACCATAGATGTGTATTTTGCCAATTTGAATTTCTTTAGTGCAAGTGCAATGATGGCTTCATTTTCGGTCTAGAGTGAGTATACAATTTTACAGTGTAAAATCTAAACTTGCTGCATAAGGACTTTATTAAAGGCTCCTATATTATACAGTCTCAGAGCTGAACCACGACGTATCCTATTCCCATCTGTCAATGTAGGCCTGTATTCGAAGACTCGTCACCCGGGATGTGTCTGTCATCTGTGCTTGTTACACACGGTATCTGGACCTGAAGCAAAGATCTTCTCGTCTTAGTGTACATTCACAGGTGATCAGGTGACACCGTTCCAGTGGTCGAATCCTTCGATCCGTGGTATCGATACCTATAGATCATCAATACGTGGCAATCTAGCAAGATTAGACAAGGCTTATTAACAAAGCATGCAAAGAGAGATAGTTTCTATTATTTATATAAGCATTACCGGCATGTGTGTATTCTTCTGTCAAAAATCAATATTAACATTACCAAAGAACTGCTTATCTTATTTTGAGGCTTGGAAAAAGGTTACCAAGGTAGTAGAATTTAATAATCAATTTATTTTAGGTATTTGATTGGGGTTCTAATCAATACCAGAGAAAGATACAATGTAGAGGATATACGGAATCACATTAGGGACACAAACGGTACATTTTATTTCTGTCACACGTATGTGCAATGGAAATATGTAGGCTACATTGCGATCATTTATTGCAGTTTTGCCCTGAACGGCTGTACTGGAACTCGTACTGGAACCGTGTTGGATCTATTTGTATGGTATTATTGATTCGCTGTTGTCGGATTCTGTGAGTCCTCTTTTGTATGAATGTGATGGAGACAATACACGTGTTACACGAGTCTCCTTTGATGCGATAAATATTAGGTTAATTGTAAGAGAGACTTTATACTAGAGCAAAATCCGTACCGGGTATTTAGGCTCATTTCTAGTTAAATGATAATTATGTAGGACAGTCACTAAATACTCACGCATTCTGCCTTTTACCCTTGAAATTAACTTGTTCAATCCGAACAGGATCATCAAAAAATGAAATCACTTAAAATTCTCTCTATTGAAATATAACATTTCGCAAGATTTCATCAAACAGTTTCCACTAATGGTCCATCCTCGATCACCGATGAAAGTTTGAATGCATTTACTAAAAACGTGTGATGTAATAATGATGTCACTATGGTAACAGTAGGTGATAGATGGTCCGGAAGCGATCCTGCCTTCAACCACATTAAATTTCCTTATAAATCAATAAACATATATGTGGAATATATCTTATCAACATACATACATGTACACCGTTTCGATACTTGTGTTATGTGCGCCAAGTTTCAGTCAGACAACGTCAACCAGCTACAACAAACGAAGCCTAACTTTACATTTACTTTTAACTAAAATATACAAAGGAATATAAGTTTTTCCTTACCCTCCCTAATTCAAAGACACTATTTTACCAATTTCTTCATATGCTTATACCATGTCACGGTGATGATTTCAACTAATTTCAAATTAACGTCCTAATTATATTCAAAATGTGACAGACAGTCTCAGTCTGTAAGATCGCATGAAGCATCTTTCCACTTTGAGTTTGAGGTTAACAACGGTTTTTATGTCGTTCGTAATGATGAGTGTTTTTGCTAACATGTGTTATGATTGGGTTCATCTTACGTGATAATACAACCAATTTATGTTGTAATGATGTACGGCAAGGTGCTAATGGTTATAATATGCCTAACATAGATGTGATAAATTGTAACTTCACTTTGTTATTAGCTTACTCAGCTATATACTGACATATGATAGGTACTTTTTGGATAGTAAACATATATCTATTACCTAATTTGGTATGACTATAACTGCAGTGACATGAATTCTAGTTCGATCAAACACGATCTCGTTGAACCCCGGTGGCTGAGTGTTAATAACTTTGGATTACCAGGGCTAACAATAGGTGCCTCTTTCTGAGAGTGTTGTTTGGAATCCTGCCGTTGACACGGCCCAAGAAAGGAACAAATTGTGTTGTGTTTCAGATAATTTATCTCAACTACAACAATGTTGTAATAATTCTTGAATTCAAACATGACGATCAAACCATGTTTTTATTCTGTGGACTGTCCTTCCAAATGTATCATTGCAGTTTAGAAAAGCTTTCTGTCTATTGCAAACAGATTTTAGTGAAGTCTGTTCTTTTGCATATACTTCATGTCTAAATTGGCTTTATCTAAAAACAAAGTTCAAACAAAAATAAATCTATATATTCCTTTTATGAATTTAAGTATAATCATTTTTAATGGTTTGCTGTGTGCAATGATTGTCGTTAGGACTTCCTTATGGGTTCTCCTTGGTCGTCTTTGAGAACACAATTCACTCGCATGGTGTAAAACACTTTTTTCTATAATTGCCGTCATCTGCGACCTGTTCCTTCCACGCTGTACGTCTCCCAGGTAGTTTACGTAATGCTTGTCTGTAATTGATGTTCTTATCATCGACCTTATCACCCTACAGTGACTCGATACTGCAATATCTCACCACATCCAGCAACCAGGTCACTCCGCGTAGTCACTCTCGGAGAGTTATTAATCCTCCTCATATCAATAATAAACTGGAAAGGTCATCCGTTGCTGCTGATTTTCTATACATGTAGTTTGTCGGGGAAATGTCGAGTCAGATAATAACACGACCAGGATATGTTAACTGCCGTTTAACCACTGCGGCGAACCGGTTTTCAATAACACACACAATATCAGGTCTTCAATGACTGGGATACTTGGGAATGACAAGTGCGTCTTTGAGATCTCTGTTTTGATATGCATGGATGTCGACCAGTAATAAACCCGGTCTGTTCAAAGACGACAATCGTTCTTGCACTTTTTCAGGCCGCCACGGGTCATTGGCGCGAAAAAGCAGACGTCAGTCAAAGTGCCTGCCTTCGTGACTGACTGTGTAGACTAGCTGATTCAATCGATGTCGGATATTAACAATAGACACCCCTCTATGGACGCACACAGCGTTAACACCAATTAAAGAAGGTAATCCCCGATTCTATCTCACAGAAGGTTCGCCATGAGAAAAGTATAGACTGAACCGTTTAGAGCAATATGTGAATGTGTCAACACAATCTTTAACTACAGTCGGAAAGCCTGATATTATAAAACAAATATTCGCTAGGAGCTATTTGATCACGATTTAAGAAACGATCTGAAAGATGAAAGGCTCTTCTATAAAGGACAACGACCCCGTAACACCTTAATGAAAGTACAGGTGGAATCTGAAGATCCTAATCACTGCCACGTGTGGCCTCGGACTCTCATTGTGATGGACAACAGCTAAACACAGAGAGTTCTTCAAACTAGTAATTACTCCCTAAGACACTACTTATATGTCCTAGAAAAGATACTTATTATCTGTAGTTAACGACATTGTAGACATTGTACCAAGCATGACCAAGGACAAACGATCAGATCGTGCGTACCTTTCAACTCTTCCTTTCTGTCTCGAGAAACCTTGTTTCTGCGTTAATCTGCTTTGTGTTTCACAATGAAAAGAAGATCATAAGTGTTAAAGTCATAGATCCAGGAAGGATGGATCTCCCCGAAGTTGAACCGATGGAACATGTAGAACTTATGTGAGTATTTTAACGTATTTATTACATTTTTTAACGCGTGCATAGTGTATATTGCCAGGACGCTTTTTCCGAGAATGCCTTTCTAAACGAAACTAAATATGATCTACCTGATTCTACATTCATTTTATCAAATGATTAATAACAGTTCATTTTAAATATATTATTTTGGTACTTGTGAGCATTTCTGATAAACTTTCAGGACCAAGAATAGCAATAATTTTTGGATAAAAAGTTCTTTTCTTAGGAAAATTAATTATTGCCCCAAAACTCTCTAATTGTTTTTGATTTAAGTGCTTAAGTTCTTTCGCCAAACCTATTTGTCACCACGTATGTCTGTGGTCAATAAAGGAGTAAGCATATATTCCAAATGTTGTGGTCTTCACGAAAAAGTATTTGGTATCTACGTTTTGTTTTCTAGGCAGTCTTGTACTTGGTAAGATAAAATAGAAGATCCATTTGTTAAAGTACCACAGAATATGTTTTATGTCACTTAAAACAGAGCCAGAATACCATTTGTTCTGAGTTTACTTCAAAAGCTTCCAAAAACTCACATTTTACCTAAAAATGTTTAAGTTATGCAATTTTCTTCTTTTCAATGATAATCGAAAAACGGGCATATAGATTTTTAGAAACACTACAAACCAATATTTGTCTCTTAACACTACTAACCAATATTTGTCATTTTATCTGCTGTAAATTCGTAATGCCCCAGAACATTTGTCATTGACAAGACTCGGTTTGAGTCAGTCTTCAAATAAGTTGAAAGTGTAGTATTCAGAAGATACGTTTCAAGTAGTGCATGTCATGTTTGAGAGGCACTTCTGGAGCCGACACGATGTAAGAAATCTTATGCTAGCATTTATCAGCTCCTTTATCAACGAATGCAACCTTTCGGTGTATATGCATACACTTTAGAGGCAAGCCATGTATGTGGTTGATTATAATTTATTTTTTAAGATGTGTGTCGACGTTTATTCAGCTACATCATAGCTATGCGTGATTTAGTGAAGGCATTCAAAGAACATTGCATTGTTAGGTTGCTCGGCGCTTGTGTAACAGTTAGACATTCGCTACGTGAAACACCATGAGTGTGTTACATCGATTGATGTCCTTTATCTCTCTGGCCTAGGGTAAGCTGTCACAAGTGTGCGAATCTCTTGAATACTTTAGATGCTAGGAGGTCATTACCTCCCCTGACACGTGTGGGAGGGGGAGACGCGCCGTAGGAGAAAAACCCATAGAAGAATCAGATCTGTGACTTAGTTGTGTTAAAGGGACAGTAGCACGTGTTTAGATAAATAAAGTGATCTCACGAAAACGAAAATGTTTCCAATCACAGGAAAAATGTTGAATCAAAATAAGTAGTTTTAAAACGAGCGTAACGTGTTAATGCTTACCGCTTCATTAGAGTGTTTTCCTCGTGAGTTTTTATGATATAAAAAATATAATTTTGGAAACGCATCTACAATTAGACAAAAATATTGATTGTTTGATTTTGATAAGACAGCCTTGTGCTTGAAGTGTTTCAAAAATTGTATAATTAGTAAACGTTTAAATGAGACATTTTATTTCGGCCTCTGAATGTTTATATGGCTGTTCATCGATTTTCATTGAAAATAATAAAAAGCCTAATGAGTTTCATGAATATGCTCTTTGTCGCTTTAAGTGCGATAAATATTTTGCGTCAAATGAGATGCATTTATCCTTAAAGGTATCAATACAGAGATGTCTCCCCATGTACTGACGTATATGGTTCGATCCTCATCAAGTGCAGCTCGTAATTAAGACGCGACCACGTGAACAACACAAGAGTCAGAAAATAGCAGCAAGTATTTCGTATTGATGATAGGTCAATGTTTAATGACTGACGGTAGTGAGCTATTTCGGTGCGGTTCTGCGTGTCAACCACAAGCTTGGCGTCCTTCTCGGGTATTTCTTATCTCCTGATCCATTAATCCAGGTATCAACTCCAAACAGACACGTTTACATCGCAATCTATCACGGAAACGTTTATTGTGTGCTATGAGAGGTTATCGACAGCCTGGTTCGAAGTATTTTTCACATTGGCTCCACGTGGTCCTGTGCATGCTTTTCATTAAATGTAATGCTTGTTAGGGGCTCCTTGTGTCTATATAATGGCTCTTACTCTTTTTATTGTATTACACTGTAAATTTTTGACATTCTTGAAGTCAAAATGCAATTTCATTATATCATTTTAATGGCACTGTGACCCTTAATGCCGATTAAAGGCCTGGGCCTAGATTTTCATAGCTCTCTTAGCGCTAAGACAGTCGTAAGCCAACGTCAATGTATGGTGCCTACGACTATCTTAGCGCTAAGAGAGTTTCGAAAATCTGGGCCCAGTTCTATACATACCTGTACCTCCTTTCACAAAGCAACCTTTACTAAGGGTAACCTTAACTCATATTCATTGACATTGCACTAAGGTTACCGTCACTTACGATCACCTTAGGCCAGGGCTTTGACAATGGAGGCCCTATATGGCAGTCTTGTTCTTGTAATTCCTGTCATCCAAAAAAAACCATTGATTATATATACCAGTGGAATATAATTTTTTCAATTGCTTATTTTCAAATAACCATATTTTATTACAATCCTTTTTTCCAAACTTTTATATGCGATATTGTTTTTAGATCTTAGTTTTAGAAATTGTCCCTTACATGGAATCGAACCAATCGAACCAATGTTATGTTCATTAAGAGATCTCGTGCCGTTAGATAAAGGTTCCGTTTTCGCATTTCCTTCCCCTGATTCGTTACAATTACTTAGTACACGAACATCGATCCTGTGAACAAATTACTCTAACACAAGTATGTAATGTATATACTCAAGGAAACTGTACCAATTAATTGTGAATTCTATTGATCCCTGAAGTGAAAAATGGATATCGTACCAAAGATGAAGAAAAATCGAGAAGACATTTTAATTAAGGAGTAAAAGTATTTCTGTTTTGAAATATCATTATGAAATATTCAAGACATAGCTAATTGAGAATATTCAATACAAAAAATGTCAAAAAAAGAACATCGATGACAGTGTCTAGTTAAAGAAACCATCTCTGCTACTCTAAAACTAAAAAATATTGCGCTTATTGCATTTGAAAAAAAATTCTTGATCAAATGAAAACAAAGCAAAAAAGTGCTACAATTTTTCCTTTTAGCTTCGTATTACATAAAACGCTGAAACCGTATATTGAGATACCCGCATCGCGATGATTTTGATATTCTCTTACATTATTTTATATCTTCCAAATCACTGGTAACTTATCTCCATTTTAAATGTATAGAAAGAAAATCCTTAAACCTAAGCAAAACATTTTTTAAGATGCAGTAGTACTTTTAAATTTGTTTTATGTCTTCAAATATTCCCCAATTAAGGTTATGCAAAATGTCTTCAGAGGGTGTAACTTTCATTTCTTAACCCTATCAACCCTTCCTATCGTAGAGGAAATAATCATGTAGACAGCAAAAATCACTGGCGGCCATTTTCTGTGAACGCCTTTTAAGCCTTTGACGTAGGGAAATGGTTTTTATCATGGTACGTTCGCTTTGAACTGTTTCTTTTGATTGAAAGATATTGTCTTGCTATAGGAAAACATCATTTTTGTTTTCGTTAGAACACTTAATTATCTTTTGAAAAACCCATGCTATTGGCTCTTTGACATGGAAACCTCTCTCATGTGAGCTCAAGACGAAGACAAGATCCTTTAGATTAAGGAAACTGTATCTTTAAGTTTGACATCGTTTGAAAGACGAAACAATAAATGTGCTGTTCGCATGTTCTTTCGCATGTTATTGTTATATTCTTATCATACCAACTTCAATTAAGAAATTATTTTATATTGTCAACATATCAACATACATATATTAGATACACTAGTTTTAGAATATCCAGTCGTAGTTATAGTCCAAGGCATGAAAGCATTCATTGACCTTACTCTCTTATTTGAACCAACAAAAATAAACAGACCGCAATGGACATTATCATCACTTAACCTCCTATGAATAAATAATTCATCCATCTAATAATACAATTTCGTTTCAGATCAATTTGAAACTACAACATTGTATCGAAGCAAAATACATGTCTTTGCTCCTCGTTACGAATGAATTAATCATAGGACACCAATGATAAACCTTGCATCATCTGGTTTTACGAAAGGATTAATTATCAATCAATTTGTAATTAAGATGAGAAAATAAGATTGCGTTAACATCGGAATGGTGATTTCTTCGGAAACACAAGGATAGGGTGATGTTGGACGGTTTGCGCAGGAATATTGATAGCAGTGAATAATTTATGAAACCATCTCAGAGAAACTCGAGACTCTTTAGATAGCCCGGATGTAGAGAATCTAAACAGGGCCAAACAGTGATGCGGGTTGCCAGGGCAGAATACAAACTAACATGGGTATCTCCGACATTTAAACGGGGGTTATTGTTGAAGGGACTTGCGTATTGTCACTGGTGAGCGGGTATCAGGTATGTAATCGTAGTAGTTGTAAATGAAGCAAATATATTTTAGATTTTTATGTGTATGATAACTGATTTTAAAAATCAATTATATTAATTTTCAACATTTTCTTTGAAAGTGATACCTTGGATGTGGAAAATGGAAATATTAGAAACCAGAAACCAACACAAATGTAAATCTATCATCATTTTTACCATAATCTCATAATCACTATATTGACATTTTGTCTTAAAATATAAATTCAGGCACCTGTTATTTGAGTAGATTTACTGTTAAACATTTGAGAACCTACATCTTTTATCCAATTGTTCATATTAACTGTTACCAATTGATATAAGGAAGTTTAAAATAATTTCTTCTCATGAATGTAAAAGATATTATAGTTATGGAAAATAAGGTTTTTGAAGTTTGTTAACGTTTTAATTTGAATAAAAAATGTATGATAAAATAAAACGTATCATTATTTAAAAGGAGTATTTTTCCTGTTTTCTTTAAAACTCATACTTTTTTACCTTAAAATATTATTACATTAATTATTTGTAAAGCAATAAGCATTTCGTAAAAGGGTAGCCATCTTGAATTCACGTTTTAAAGATTTAAAACATCAGGTTTTGTTCCTTCTTAGCTTTTGTATTTCTGGAACATCATTTTTCATCGCGTAACGGTTTTATTTGTTATGTTCAGCCAATTATTAAGGTGTTTTACTTTTGACTGTTAATTCTGTCTAAATTTAAATAAATCTTAAATCAAAACACTTTAATCAAACTCGTTGAAATGTAGTATCGCTATCTAATTCTTATCAGGTCCCTAGCTCTAAATGTTATAAATGTTATAGGGAGAGTGTTTAGTTTCTGAGAAGAAAACCACTTGTATGAATAAATTATGATAACGCCTACTTGAAATTTAAGAAGCATGCTTGCACAGCAAAATTTTGTAGAAATGTGATACAGGGCCATCGATTGGTTGCTGGAAATAAACATGAATGACATCACAGAATATGAAACAGATACTCGCAGCTCAGGAAAAAAAGGATTACGATTTGTAAGAATAAGTGTTTAATACAAATATATCTGGAATAGATTCATCTTGCAAGAATTATGGAATTTATTTATCTAATAAGCATGGTCTGATAACGTTTTGTAATAATATGCATGGTCTTATAACGTTTTGTAATACAAATAAATCTGAAAGAAATTTATCTTGCAAGAATTATGGAGTTTTGTTATCTTATATGCATGGTCTGAAAACGCTTTGTAATACAAATAATTCTGAAAGCAATTTATCTAGCAAGAATTATGGAATTTTGTTTTCTAATATGCATGGTCTGATAACGTTTTGTAATACAAATAATTCTGAAAGCAATTTATCTTGCAAGAATTGATTAATTTTGTTATCTAATATGTATGGTCTGATAACGTTTTGTAATACAAGTATGTATGAAAGCAATTTATCTTACGAGAATTATGAAATTTTGTTATCTAATATGCATGGTCTGATAACGTTTTGTAATACAAATAAATCTGCGAATGTCAAACAAGCCTTTTATTAACCTTACTGATGGGAGTTATTGCGAATTATAAAGAGAAATATTCTTAGATATATCAATTATTTACAAGATATCAATATAACCTAGATTTTTTTCCTTTTGCATAAGACCCTCTTCAAGACAAGTGAAGAAGCACACTTTCATCTCATATGGTTTTTAACAAACAGAAAGAAGTCGAATTCGATCGTACATGTACTTTTGAAATTATTATTTCATTTATTGTCCATTTTTAGTCAATAATTAGTCAATTACATAGGGCTAATTGGAAAAAAAGTTATATCGATAAAACCTGCCCAAATAATTGGAATATAACTATAAAAAAGAAGTATAACAGCACAAGCATGACTTATAATATGTATATATATATATTATTATTTTTATTATTATTATGTATATATTCGGATGTCAAAATTTTCACTGGAATGTTATTCAAATTTGTCTCATGTGAACGCTGAAATTCCCTCATAGTACAATTACATATGATAGTTGTTAAAATATTAAAGCTTCGTTGAGTCTTGCTTTGCAGTTTTTTTTAACTCTCCTTTGGAAAAGGAATTAAAACCGGGTGCTTTTCTGGTTTCTCATATTTATCTAACCATATGGATGGCGTTTTCTTTACCGAGACGTACTTTGTGTTGCTCAAAAGTTTAATTTTATTGCTGATCGGTTCAATCAGATGACACTTTAAAGGCAGAAATTTACGATTTTGATCGAAAACAGGACAACGGCGCACGTATGTCAAACCAAATTTACTTATTTTACGCGCCTAACGCAGGTAGACGATCATATCTAATTTGATAATATTTCAAAGGTTATGTTACTTATATTAATGTAAATGTTACGTGTGATTTCGTTCATTGCACATACATAAGGGTGTTTATAGATTTTATTTCAATCTAACAATTGGTATATATATATTTAGCATTTTTGGGTGATAGTCTAGATGTTCTGAATGAATATCGTTAAAACTGGTCTTTGACACGTATCAAAGCAGGGTAAAATATCGGAATCATAATAAAAACGGAGTGTTTCTTTGAACTGATAAGATTAAAAAAAACCCAGCTAAGTAGAACACCTCGAGGTCGCGTCATGAAACTTCTAACTGCCAAGTTCTGTCAAGCTAGGGATTTTGATTCCTCTCCTCAGATGTAACTCGATTTCTTACGTAACGTTTATAATGGACCGAAATATCTGTCGCCGAATGATCCATTGGGGAAGCAAACCGCATGCTATCCAATGGGGTTGCAGGTAGAGCCTCTCGACCTACGTCTATCACAATCGTAGCATTTCATTGTAGATGTCAACGTAAGTTGTTCGTTCAGCGACGTTATTTTAAATTGTTTCAATAGGGGCATATATGTACCTTACAAAGGTCATTTGGAGAAAAAAAGTTTGATAGAGAAAAAAGGGGATTCAGTGATTACAACGTAAGAGCTTTTGGCGAGGTCAGAGGAACATGGACCAAGTGTTACAGAGATGAAGAGGAAATAAATTTGACTTAGCTGTTTGAGGAGAGAAAGGGGGTTACATTTTTAACTGCTTCAAAATAGTTTTAAGGCGAAGTTGACGGAAGGATAGACGGAGTTAATTTCTTTTCCCCTCAAACTACGTTGAGCCTGCCTCTAAAAGGTAGGCTTACAGTTATTTCTGTTGCCGTTGTTAATTGTATGAATTTTGTTTGCAGAAATCTCCCGACGTGCAAAACAAAAACTGAGAAGGATGATGTGGATTCCGGATCTTTGAAGTTGCCCTCAAACCCTCCTCCCTGCAATCGGGCAAATCTCACAATGACCAAGTCTCCTCAATTACAGCGATCCTTTGTAAAGGAAAAAACCCTCTTGGGCATAACTCCGGTCACTCACGATTACTACAACCAGTGGGCTCGTAGTCCTAAGATCATCGACTCCAGTTCCTCCGACCCAGGTCAGGGTACACCGGAAAGGGAACACATTGTCTCTGAACCCCGAGCAAAGACGTCGCTACCCCGCGCTGCCCGGATGACATCGAGTAGAGCTGATTTAAAAACAGCAAATCACAAACCAGCTATCTGTCGTTCGACAACACCCTCTGTGAATGTCGAACTGCCTCCGATGACGTCATTCCGCCGCTCAGTAACTATAGTAGGGGGAGAAAGGGCTGAAAGAGCCACGCAAGTTTGTGTAGAACGTTCCCAGTCTGCGTTTTTACCCAAGAGAGTTGTCCCAAGCTACCAAGCTCTGCCCATGAATCAAGCCGTGTTTCTATTTAAAGGTGATACCTTTATTCAAAACGCCCCCTTCCTCGGCGACCCCAACAGAGGAACTCGGTCTATGAGCCGGTACTCTGTGTGTGGGAGTCAAAGACTCCCTTCTACCAAGACCCATAACAAGGTCACGATGAAAGGGGAGACAACTACACGTCCTAACGCCCCCGGCCCGGTTCAGGTCGCTAAAGTGCAGTTCATTGACTTTTCCGATGTGAAATCATACGTTAGCATTAAAAGGGAGGTTAGTAAGCCAAAGAAAGCGAAGGAAAAGCAATTCTTACCGCTTAACATACCACTTGGAATAAGCATTTAAACCTAACATCTGTGCAACATTTTGATCGACATTTTGTAATACGAGAATTTTTTATGTTTAATTTTCTCCAGGATTGAAATGTGTTTTGAGGTCATTCAACTTTAACTGCATCAGTTTGACTGTTTCCTCATGAAAAATCGGTAGTTTATTTGAAATCATGATGATATTTTTCTATGAACATATGTTTTCCAACAGTATTATTAGATCTAGTAGTATTACAGATCATCATCAAAATACAATTGGTTAATAAGATTTGTAATTTTCAAACAATTTCAATTGATTATAATTTCAAACTTGTAGTATGTGTGAAATAAGATTTCTGATGGTGCTACTCCATTGATGTTAAATATAAAAACAACGCATTTCATAGAATCATGCATTCTCTCCTCACAGAGGTAGCCAAAGTAATAGATTCCTGCTACACTGACCTCTGTTCTATTACGAGTTTTTTTACGGCTTCCGACTGGTTCCCTAAGCGGCAACAATTGGAGCCAGAAACAATCTGTAAAGTTGTCGGCAATGATAACACTGCCTGCATGGGTAGCATATTTATTGTCACCGAGGCCTATGCAATTATGAAGTCGCTACATACGTCTTCTGTCACCAAGACTCCATACTGCATTTTCGAATAAATGCTACCTTTCCCGCAGCCGACGAAAATGCCTGAGGCTTTGCGAATGGTTTCTTTCGAAAATGCGCAAATTTTGATTTTAACCGATCGGGATTTTCCCATTCTTACCCAATAAGAATTCGTATTAGAACAGAGGTTAGAATAAACGAGTGATGGAATTTATGATTTGAGCTTTCTCCCTGAGGAGAGAATGCTAAACATATAATAGACGATTACACTGAACATTCCGTTACATGGTGGTATAGTTACGGACTTTGATGTTAATGTTTATTTGACGGCTAAAAGGAAAGGAAAGATATTTTTTCTAAAGATCAGGTCATATTGATCATTGTTTCTGTCTGATAAACCAATAAGTATTTTATGTTTTATCAAAGCTGAATACTTCTTTCCAGTTTCTCCATAGATATTTTTCAAGTTTTTCTATAAATAACCAATCTCCCCTACAGAGGTATCTTAACTTAATGTTACACCGACTTCTATCTTGTAAGAAATTCATAAATGTGGGCAGTGCATAATAGAAAAAACTTTTTCCAACTTTTTAATTTTCAACGTTTACGGGATCGGTTTGATATTTTTTTGAAACAAGGTCGTTGATTGCACTTAATTTGGCTACTTTTTGAAACAAGGTTGCTGATTGCACTAAATTTTGTTACTTTTTGAAACAAGGTCGCTAATAGCACTAAAATTTTTTACTTTTTGAAACAAGGTTGCTGATTGCACTAAATTTTGTTACTTTTTGAAACAAGGTCGCTGATAAAACTAAATTTTGTTACTTTTTGAAACAAGGTCGCTAATAGCACTAAATTTTGTTACTTTTTGAAACAAGGTCGCTGATAGAACTAAATTTTGTTGCTTTTTGAACCAAGGTCGCTTATAGCACAATTTTTTTTTTACTTTTTGAAACAAGGTCGCTAATAGCACTAAAGGTTTTTACTTTTTGAGACAAGGTCGCTTATAGCACTAAATTTTGTTACTTTTTTGAAACAAGGTCGGTAATAGCCCTAAATCATTTTACTTTTTGATAGAAGGTCGCTAATAGCACTAATTTTTGTTACTTTTGAAACAAGGTCGCTAATAGCACTAAATCATTTTACTTTTTGATAGAAGGTCGCTAATAGAACTAAATCTTGTTACTTTTTAAACAAGGTCGCTAATAGCAATAAATTTTGTTACTTTTTGAATCACGGTCGCTGATTGCACTAAATTTTTTTACTTTTTTTAAATAAGGTCGCTGATTGCACTAAATGTTTTTACTTTTTTTAAAACAAGGTCGCTGATTGCACTAAATGGGAACATTGTATTTGAAACCTCTGCAGAGATAGGACGTGGAGGATACCAAAATATCTAGCTTTTAACAAGGGGAATGTTCCTGTAGCCTAACGTCTCGGCATACTTCTTTCGAAGTTAGTATTTTATGAGGTAATATGATAAATATAGATTACGGTGGACCTTAAATTTGTTTGGACAAGCTGTAGGGGAAATTGGGTAAAGTGGTTGGGAGACTAGCTACCGCTCCCCATGCTTTAAAAGCCAAGAAATGAGATACATAAATTATGAATCATGTGAGCCGATTAATGTTCGTGAAAGAAGTGTTTGATTTGAAATCGATATTTTATTTATAATTTAGAGATTAATCTGAAAATGTGTATTTTGAGTTGAACGGCATGAAGGATGAGTTAGAATAAATAACCGATATTATGATTATTTGAGATAACCTGATTTATCTCGTATAATTCAACCATCCCACTCAGATTTCGACAAACATTAAACTTTTGAGATGAAGCTTTTTTTTCAATTGACAAAGATAACATTATTATCTTCTTTTATTATTGTTTTTAAAAGACTCGGTTTCCATCGAACCTCGATATTCGTAAACAAGAAACTACTGAACGTTTCTTCGTTGATTCTGTTTTCGTATTTGTGTCAATGTTTCCATTGCGCCAAGTGTTTTTAGAGCGTAAGGAATTTTTCTAAACTATCGTCAAACGATATTAAAACGTATTTAAATGTCGATTGAAGTATACACTAGGCTGATTTCGTTTATTGTTTCGTATTGTAAAGCTTAGTGCGACTTCAAACGGCGTTCGTCATGAAAATGAAGGAGCGAGGTGTTGTAGTTCAAATTGTCCTGCTATTTCCATGCTCAAGTGTTCATAGTTTTAAAAAATGATATACAAGTTTAAAGAAATCAATATTTTCCTAACCCTGAGGTTTTATTGATCTTTTATTTGATTATTGTAAAGTTAATATAAGTATGAATATTAATGTAAAGATGTTCAATATCTGCACCTGTTAGTTGAATGATATCCGTTAATTTGAATTTGGAAATGACGTTGAACTTGAATATAGACCATCGACAATCATTGAAAGATATTTCGTTCTTCATGATGAAATTTAACTAGATTTGAAGTTTAAAAAATCGATCTTATGGTAAATTTATAGTTAAATTGAATGTTGCTAATTTCAAAATGATATTTGACCGTATTATTGTAATGTTGTATAAAATGTTGACATTAACACTTCATGTTATAAACTTTGTATAATAAATAAACGCAAATTGATTCCAATGATTTTATTCATTCACTGCCAACGATTACAGGTATGAAACGTCAATTTTACTGAAAGTAAATTACGATTTTACGAACGCTTCATTCAGTAATATTCATTAGTTCGTTTTCAAAATGTGTCTTGATTACATTGGAAGAAGGAAATCAGCGAAATATTTCCTTTGAATTATTTAAGCTTATCTTAAACTTCGTCATCTTTAATTGTTGTAGTTGAGCAAGGAGTAAAACAAACTCCAGTTAGAAACAAGAACTCGATAATTTGAAACTTTTTGGCGAAAATCAATCAACAATGATATTCTTGGCACAAGCACGGAAGACATCGACAAAGGTCACAAAGGTCACATGTATGGTATATGACTTATGTCGATGTCTCTCGTGCTTGTGACCCTGGGCTAATTTTTTTGTCGGATATATGTTAATAAAACTATCATGTACTGGCCCGAAATGTCAACCACGAACATAAAATCTGACACTTGTACAAAATGCTTCAATTCAAATGAAGCATTCATAATATCTCAACATCGCAACTGATGTACAGAAATTCCAATTCTGCAGAAGTGCTTGTATGGATGAAGAATTATAAAACATGAATGAATATTTATAAATTGTATGCTACTTTAAAATAAAAGTTATCATTTAGGGAAGAATCGAAGGAAAATAAGCCAGTTAAAATTATTAAACAGTGAGAAAGTTCAGTTCAATCAAAGTTAATTAGAAAGATAAATAACAATTTCTTAAAATTATTTGTCAATTCATATTGATTCTTTCCCCAATGACTTCAGTTTTCAACATAATCTTAATTGCCAATTTCCTAACCTTCTCGACCCAGCCAGATACATAACCTTTCAAACATTTCTTATTTGGAATGAATAATCAATATTTTAAGAAGTATTCTTTTCTGCAAAATATCAGACAAAGGTAAAAGTCTTATAAAGAAAGTGTAACTGCTTTGAGAAAATATAAAACCAGCTTTCTTCGAAGTGATAAAAACGTTGTGAAATTGAAATTTTTGTTTAAAAGTTTGCATGACTTCTGCCGTGGCCACTAAGAGGATATAAGGGCAAGTTACATAGCAAACTTTTCGGTGACTTTCTAACTTCAACAATAAATCAGAATGCATTATGACACCTAAATGTTTTAAGGGAGAGACATAGGTAACGGAAATAATCATTCAGTTATGTTAGTCGCTTCAAGAACGTATGTGAAATGTGGGAATGTTCACTGTGTGTGGCTCTCGTAATATAATCAATGCATACCTTTTTTCTCATACCTTTCTGGAAAAAGATATATTTAAATGCTTCATTACACTATGAATATTCATTACAGCTGTGACCACGCCCATTATTCAACATGACATCTTCAAATTAAGCATCGGCAACCATTGAGCATGCGCACATCTAATAAGACGCACACTCCTTTACCCGACATTGCACCCGGTGCAGCAGGTTTCAACGAAATAACTAATATAGCACCACACGAGTGAATCGGTTAAAATAAAGGTCTAACCTACATCTTCGCTCGGTACGATCAGCCATTCACTTCAGATTCCACGGTTTCTATCGTCTTTGCTACCATAGTAACCCGTAAATAAGAAGCTAGTGATGCGTTAGCAGGTATCTCATGCGTTACCGTCGGTAACAGTTGTTGATTGTGACGTAATACTTTATTAATAGATGTATCGTTGATGTATCAGAGATGGTGAATACAGCCAGAATTTTCATCTGATATTTTCATTATCTGGTCTAATGAACCAAGAGATCGATAAAACAGTTGCACCTCAGAATGCAATGAAAGTCACGGTTCGGTGAGCAAGGGGTTGTGTCATGTTGCCAACATGTTAGATCATGTGATTGCACCTTCTGAGTCTGCAGTCAGTCTAGTCACATGACTTTCAGTCACGTCCCAATGAAACTGCTACCAGCCCTATTGACCGTACAACGTTCTTTCACAACAACTACAGGTTGAGGAAGGTACTCCAATTAGCAGGTAAGCATTAAAAACACATTATCTCTACAAGACTCATTAAAGAAGACAAATTCAAAACTGAAAAAGTCGACAACATTCCCGTGTATACGACACAACGAAAGTTAGAGCGGTTAGATATGAATAACTGATGTGTGATGAAACGGTTACATGATCCTATAACTAGTTATACTGGGAGGCCATTTGCAAATTATAGTTACATTGTAAGTTAAATCTCCAAAAATTTTCATATGCATCCGAAAAGTGTTAGATAATTCATGGGGAACAATTTTTTTCGGGAAGTAATGATTTACATTTATTTTTTACTTTTAATCGGGCTTACATATGGATCTCCATGATATATGACACGTTGAAAAAAGTAATTTTCCTCAAATATAGTTTCGAGTTATGATCATGATAAAATATGAAAAAATAAATTGGTTACATATAACTATAAATAAAAGCGAAATATGACATCGATTAGGAGTTTAGTTTCAAATGAATTTTTAAGGGCTAAAGCTTTATTTCTTGAAATTTAAAATAAGAATATCAACCGACAAGTGGCGTTCCGCTTCAATGAAAAAAGGTTCATATTTTTAGCAACAAAGTTTAGAATACTGTTTGCCAAATCATGAGCAATATAACTGTCATTTCTTAAATTTTTTACTATGTATAATATTTTAAGTTCTATTACATATTTCGCCTTTTTATAATCAAAATGTAAGAAAGAATATATTTTGAATAATCATCTTCACTTGACACCATTTCCATACACGACAATGACAATGAATATTCTATTAAATTTATCTAAGATATGATTTATCAAAGGACAGTCTGAACAAGAATTATTGAAAGGCGAACGTCGCCATCAGAGCCTCCTTTAATCAAAGTCAGAGAGTTAATGAATTGCCGTGTACGGTAACCTTTTACAAATTTGATTCCTGAAAGGGTACTTTCTCTTGACCATGAGAGGAAGTCCAATTTAGTCCAAGTGATCAAAAACACGAGAAACCGTGTTTCTGATCTTCTGATCTTGACCAACCAATCTCCAATAGATCTGATAGTTCCCCACGTCTTATCTGGTAAAGTCTTCATGAGTGGTCTGTCTAGCAGAAGAGTGTACATGTGTTAATGAGGTCATGGTCTTGGCGAATTCATTTGGGTAATTTTGTCTTAAAAATGCTCTTACCAGGAAAATATCAATTCCCTTAAGAAAAGAAGTAAGAAAAGAAACAAAATATATATGTGAATCTTCGAAATGTCCAACACGGACACTGGACAGACTGCATGCATGGGTTACACTGATCACATGAGTATCCGTTCCAAGCTTCCAGCAAGCGTTACCCATGGTTCCAAGAAAGCAAGAACCAATCGTCTTTTCTTACCCGGTTACTGTACTTAACTGTGATAGTAGGGACGTCAGTGGCTTTTTGATAACCGTTGTTGCTTTGGTAACATAACGCAAGGCAGGACATGGAAGAACCATTCGTAATCCCCTCATCTAGTTTATACAGTCGTAGCTGCACAACACATAAGTATCGTGTTGTGATAATCATCAATAGCTCCACGAATTGGTTACGACATTCGTAGCACACGGCACATGGCAGTTCTAATACCAGGGCTAACCGTAGCTCCGCTTCTCACGATTTGGTTCATACATTGAAATAGCTACTCGGGACGTCACAATCGTATATGAAGGACCAATCGTAGCCCCGTCTTTTACTTAGTGGCTATAGCATCCGTAGGTACAGCGCACACGGCTCTGGTAATGCCAGGTTCAGTATGTCTACTGGTAATCGGAACGGATATAGGTTTTCACCACGTTACACAAACGCATTTTATTAATCAGCCAGATTCAATCCATTTTGAAAATTTAATCTTATTATAAATTCAAGATATGAATTTGGCGTTTTCGGCTTTAGGTGTAATATCGGCGTGCAAACAATAAAAATGTTCACGACGAAGCAACTCTCAGGACTTCACCAATCGGTTTATATGTTTTCAGTGATGCATGACCGAATGTTCTCATTAGAATCAGACTCGAGGAAGTTGAAGGGCATTTCGTCACGTGACAGTTTGATCGCGGCGACCCCCAGTAGATTTAACATAGACTCACACACTTGTCCCTGAAATCATTTCATTAGATACAAGGAAGGATCCGAAGAGAAATGATTGTTGGTCATCCCAAATCCAGACTTGCTTTTGAAGAAGTTATATTTTTGGTCAAGGAGAATAAAGGTTAAATGGAACGAACGACAGACTTTGGGTTAAATAAGCTGACTCGGTTGCTGGTTTTTCTATGGAATAGGAATACTCTAACGAAAAACGTTTTTTTTTAAATTTGAAAACAAACTTCAAGAGAAAACCAAAGTAACATAGAGAATGCTCGATAATGGGGTCGTTGAAAGGAACTTAGAATTTGATCCTGCCATGCGAAAATAATTATTGTGAACAAAGATATAGAATGTAATAGTGTAGTCAGTTTCTTTGCTTGCTCGCTTCAATGTTTATGAATATACGCTCAGTGTTGCGCCTTGGTTGCGAAATCAATGTGCCATAACACATAACAGTTATCTCCCCTTGAATAGTCTATGGTGACAGCAAAACTTGATGTTCATATAAATGGAACCATTTTTAGTGGTAACATCTGTTACATTGTAACCACTATGGCAGAATTTAACATTTCTATTTTAAACTAAAACATTTCGAAATATTGAAATAAACTCCATATCTATATCTGTGTCAAGGTACACTTCTACGAAATACATTGCAGATAAAGTAATTAAGAATTGAAAGTTCAGTTTACCTGTTGTGCAGGCAGAGGTCCGTTTGATGGCATTATCATTAACGTTTGAGCTTTGAAATCGACTAACTATTTGTTTATGTGAATAGCGACATCACCAGTATCTTTGATCATAACTTACTTGATGATAAAACGTGTAGACGTTAGATATCAACAACGAACTATTCAACATGTTTTTGTTTTATAAGAACTCACAGTTGAACCAGGATTGTGTAATAAGTTACTGACTTACTAGTTCGTGCAGCATCAGGGCCTAGATTTTCGAAGTTTTCTTAGCACTAAGAGAGTCGTAAGTACCTTAAATTAACATCTGCCTATGACTATCTTAGCCAAGAGAACTTTGAAAATCTAGACTATTAGTGAATATGGTGTTCACAGACCTGTAACTGTAATTACAAACCTATATTTTGTTACAGAAGGTTGATATTTTAATGACAAAGCGTTTTGAAATTTATAACTTCAATTTACATACATGATGTTGCATGATTTATTTGGCGAATACAATTTTAGAAGGACGAGTGGAAGCATGTACAAAGTTTAAGATACGCAGGTACATCAAGAACTGCTTATTGCTAAAGTGAAGACTGTACTTATTACCATATTAATCAATCATTATGCCGGTACTCCATCTTCGCTTTCTAATGGAAATACTTTCAAATTACACTTTGTTAACAAAATTTTTAACAAAACGAAAATCTATGTTGAAATGTGATACCGGTATTGATGCATCAACGCACCTGTATATCTACACTTTATATTCAGTAACGATACGCTCCAGTTGAAAAAGTGAATGGCGGTTTTCAATATTCCGTCCCATACACCATGCTTACAACGGAGCATTGCATAGAGCGAAAGGACCGGGTCTATCAAAAGCAATGGCTCACGAACTGTGCAAGTGAGAGATGTCCATGTGTACCGATGCCCATTGAGGTCAGAAATAGAACTTTTCACACAGCGAGCCAATATGACAGATACAGTGTGCAATCGTTATGCACTGATTAGAAGGCTCGGGAATCGAGTCACCTGGTTGAAATCCCTGGGTCGTGGAACTTTCTGGAACTGTAGGAAATATCCTCAACAGACATTAGGAGCGGATCAGGATTTTCGTTAGATGTATCACAAGATACAATTTAGTGACCTATTATGCAGATTCTTTTAATTATGTGAATGTTTACCGAGTGTTAGTTCCCTTCCAAACACTTTATTCGTGCGCGTTTATCATGCATGAGCAATACGACTATTACTATATTTTGAACTCTCTTGGGTGGGGTGCGCACCCCCGCAACTTCCCTCTGGATACGTCAATGGACATTTACAGAAACTGTAACGCGTATGCCAAATATACTATACAGATTTAACTTACATGTTCAATCTGAATGTAACACATGTTCGTGTAAATTATGTTCAGAATTTCTACATGCATATGCCTATTTTTCTATTGCACAGGTTGATTGAACAACATGATCTTGCTATGTTCTGATTGGTAGATACCGAGTCACGTGAATGGGTTTCAATAAGATAAACTATGTTATCAACAACTTTTATACTGCATCTGTTGTTCGATTCGTTCAGTGTATTGTGCATAAGCTCATTGGCAAAATAATTCTTTCATTAATTGTAATGAATCATATGAAACATTGAAAACTGTAAGAAGTTTGAAATGAGTAAGTCTAATAAAAAACAAATCCCCTGAAATTTGAACCATTAAAACATTATACTGATATAACGAGTTTTTGCAAAAATCAAAATCAGTTTGGGTCAAAAAAACATTTTCAGACTCTAACATCTTTTTTGCTGTTTAAAATTAATTTGAACCGAATATGCCAAAATCGAGTGACAACACTTTATCAAAGAGTATCTGACTAGCGAAAATAAGAAAAATTCGTCATCTTATGACTGTTACAGTGTTCATGTTAAACCTGCATTGGTGCTGTTCATAAATTGGAAGATGTGGTTTGACTCAAACATGTGTTTTTTGAACAATTCATAGTTGGCCAATCAGGGACAAGCTATATATATTTGAACTTTATAATCACGTTTAATCTTAAACGTGTTAGGTTTTCCCTGTCGACATTGGCAATTTATAAAAGTTTAAAGGTGAGAATATTTACATTGAACAATCGAATAAATCTGGTTCTACATGTCCGCTGTCTCCTACTCGCCAAAGGTCCAACTATCAGCTCTATTATTTTCACAATTCATATTCCTCCCTTTTTAATCTTTTCCCTGGTAGCCTTTAAATACAAAGTTGTTCAGTGACATTTCCTAGAGTTCTTAACTTACCCTTACCCTCCTTCATAATTCCATCACCTCAAAAGGTTACTATTTACCTATTTATAACACTATCAGAAAGTAATGTCCCCTTCTTTCTTCACCCTATAATTGTCTGGGACGTGTATGATTCCTTAATCATTTCTTCTACATTGTGTTCATCCCGATTTGTCACATCCTCCTAGATTTTTTTCGAATCCGTAAGGAAATTCCATGCATTTGGTTTATCCTTTACCATTCTTATCAAAACTAGTGTTTTAGCGCTTTCATCATTGCTTGTGCTTACATTTCTTACCATTGTGGCTTCTGTATTCATGTTGCAGTAAATAAAGAGAAAAATGCCGAAGGAAAAGATCCATATCAATATCGTCGTTATCGGTCATGTCGACTCCGGCAAGTCCACCACCACCGGTCATCTCATCTACAAATGTGGGGGATCGACAGGAGGACCATCGAAAAGTTCGAGAAGGAAGCTGCAGAGGTAAGATGCACGTGTGTTATTTAATAAATAATCCTCCTATAACGGCATTGAAACTCACCTTGGTAGACTATGACGACGTAATGGGGAATGCATGTATATATATTCACGTTCCATCCCGTCGATCGCACCTTACGTATTACGTATCTTACAAAAATTGATTATAGATTTCTAAAATCTTACCCCCAAAAAGGCTATTTCGGTGCGCATTACATCCACTGACGCTCCAGCATTGACCTAAGAACTTTCTAAAAATAGTCAACCAATGACAGTGCTTGAAAGGTGAGTCGGCAATTTTTATGTGGCGACGTCCATCCCTTTGAAAATCAAACCGATCCCTCAAAATTGAATCGTTTAAAGTTTATTGCACATATTTTGATTACTTGCGATTATCATTTCATGTTGAAATATGTTATTTGCTGCAATAAACAAAACAAATTCGCAAAAGTGCCATCTAGCGGAAGAGCGAAAGCCAACTGCAGTTTGAGAGGCTCTCGTTGGTTGGCTGAATTTTAATCGCAAATATTGCGATAATAGTATTTGATTGGCTGAATCGTAGGTCACGGCGCGAAGTTTATACCGGGGTTTACATTCAGGGTAAGAAGAGTGGAGCGTCAACTATACGTCTTACCCTGAGACAGGATGTGCGCAGTAATCTGATGTAGGACGCAAACTTACGTACCTTGTACAACTTCGTCCCCGCACATTTACATCTATTCTATCAAGCACTTCGATGGGACCGACAGCCAACATTGTCTGTACTCATCTGTCAGTCTTCGCCCAGTGGATAAAACCGCTGAGATGGCGACCAAACGCTTGAATCTTCGAGTTTTTACTCATACAGTTTCATCAAGAACTGTCATGTATGAGAAGTTTCAAAACCTTATTCAGAGAATATTTCCTGTAACATGTACTCCAATAGGCTCGATCTATATCATTAAACAAAACACTCCCATGGATTCTTGACAATAACCACTGTAAAACACAACTGAGCGTGCACATGGACGTTTGAGCAAACCGGTATCTATAGAAATTATATCATCAACTGAAGCCATATGAGTTCCTAATATCCGTGTCTCCTCACAACGTTTATAAAGTGGTATATATCGTTTAATTTTCAGCATAAGTAGTCACGCCGAGTCAATTGATATATATATATATATATATATATATATATATATATATATATATATATAGAAAATTTAGAAATAAAGTGGGAAAGAAACCCTTTCTTATTTCTTCAAGCCTTTGAGAATATGTTTCGAGGCTATTGAACTAAATAGTGATCCACTACTGCTACTTTTTCAATTCCGTTCTTACTGCCATTTTTATTTAAAGTTTTCACGTTTCGTCATGATTAAAGGTACCCTCTACATATGCAACGATCTTTCATTTGTTTCAGATGGGAAAAGGATCTTTCAAGTACGCCTGGGTGTTGGACAAGCTGAAGGCAGAACGTGAACGTGGTATCACCATTGACATATCCCTCTGGAAGTTTGAAACCTTGAAATACTACATTACGATAATTGATGCTCCCGGTCACAGAGATTTCATCAAGAACATGATCACAGGTACCTCCCAGGTAAATATCTTCACCAGATCTCGATGGAAGATGTCTAAATACAATAACCTTAACATTATATCAATCCAAAATAACGCCAAAGCGTTTCCTCTAGGAGTGGAGGAGGAAAGGCGGGTCCACACAAATTATGTGTTTCTTCAAATAGGTTAGGGGTAGGGGAGGGGGTGGCAGGGTATTTAAACTCGTCCCTTCCCTTGTCGTATCCTCAACTGATTGGGAACAACAGTTCTTTCTTTGACCAAAATTGTTTCTGTTTGTGCTGTTTTGATAGTTGCCTCTGGAACCGGTGAGTTTGAAGCTGGCATTTCGAAGAATGGACAAACCCGTGAACACGCCTTGCTTGCTTACACTCTTGGCGTGAAGCAGATGATTGTTGGCGTCAATAAGATAGACATCACGGAGCCCCCGTACAGCGAGGCCAGATTTATTGAAATCACGAAGGAGGTATCAGGTTACCTGAAAAAAGTTGGCTATAATCCTAAAACAGTTGCCTTTGTTCCAATTTCTGGATGGCATGGTGACAACATGCTTGAGCCAAGCGAAAAGACGGCTTGGTTTAAAGAATGGGCCATTGAAAGAAAAGAGGGAAATGCAAGCGGCAGAACCTTGATAGACGCTCTTAACTCTATCCTGCCCCCAAAACGTCCAACTGAGAAGCCCCTCCGTCTTCCCCTGCAAGACGTCTACAAAATTGGAGGTTTGTAGCAAAGTCATTAATTTCTAGTAACTTCACTCTATTGTTCACTTTGGTGCTTCTTTCAAAGGATGAACCTGTGTAGTCAATTTCGGAACGTTCTCTTTGGTGTCCCGGACTTTCATCTAGGATGTCACTGAACCTTTTTGATACAACTCTGAAAAAGTTTTCAACAGAAATCGCCTGGTATTATTGAGCATTCTCTAGAAAATTATATAAGTTTTTCATATGATGATTCTAAGTTTTCCTCCCAATAAACACCACAATGAAACTTGACATTTTTTCCAAATAGCCTACAATGTACTACTAACCCCGATGATCGTTTGTCAGTAGGAAGCCTCAGTTTTTTATAAATGCAACTCTGGTGCACGCGGGGGCAGGAGCAAGTGCAGGCAGAGTGTACGCTCTTTGCGTACACTTGAACACGGGGTCTCAAATACATTTTTAATCGTGTTCATACAATATGTATTTGTTATGTAATAATGATTTTGTAAGACGTTAACTAGAAACCCGCCTTGGAGGGATCAGCCTAACCCTACTATCTAAGTTTCTATTTTCAACAATAAAAACAAGATCGTGTGGTATCCTTTAATTATTAACCAATGACATCATTGGCGGGTCAAGGAATTGAGAGTTGGGACAGGTTCACCGGGGGTTTCACCGTTTTACTGGAGATTTTGTAGGAAGTGGGGAATCGGAGTCAAACCGCTTGAACCAAAACAACTCCCCGTTCCTTTCTTCTATACCAATGATTTTAAGGATAGATTCAGATATGGAATAACACGAGTTTCTTGTTTTCCAGGAATCGGTACAGTTCCAGTAGGACGTGTCGAGACCGGCATCTTAAAGCCAGGCATGGTGGTGACGTTCGCCCCATCTCAGCTTACAACTGAGGTATGTATGCAGCAGAGTCATAATCTTCCCCTGCATTGCAATCGCTCGCACCAATCACTGGCTAAAATATCGACAGCCTTCACAGCACTCTCAAGAAAAAATTGGGAATGTAATCAATTTATTTCCAAACCATGGCTGCTGTCACAGAAACAGTTCATGTACTCTATTTGTCACAAATATTTCAGCCGTTCTATACAGAAACAATCATATAAACAAAAGTTCGGTGCAGTTAAGTTACACTGATATATTTATATCATGGAAATCAAGTAGATTTTGTCTGACCAAGACATCACCAAGACAGTTTTAGTCGTAGTTGCTCACTTCAAGGTACGATTCAATGAAATATATACTGTGCATTGTTTGTATTTGAATTCGAGGTGAAATCAGTTGAAATGCACCACTAAAGCATGCCGGAAGCTTTACCAGGAGACAACGTCGGCTTCAACATAAAGAACGTTTCAGTGAAGGAAATCAAGCGAGGGAACGTAACTGGAGACAGCAAAAATGACCCTCCAAAGGCTGCGGCTTCATTCGATGCACAGGTAGTAATTTATTTATGTACGATTCTTGAACATTGGTACCGAGGCCAAAACAGTACTTCAAAGATACTAACACCACCCGGGCACCGCTCCATAAAAACTAACACTATGTATACATTCCGTCAAGAGGTGTTATCACATGTTAACCTACCTGTCCGTACGGCCATTGCTCAACGTACCCCGCATGCACCAGTCTTCTTCCTGACTTATCATGTTATGTAAACCTCGCTGTAAAACTCGCAAAAATTCATGTTTTGAGTTCATCGAACTCTTCGGCAAAAAGTTGATATTAGGAATCCTGCAAAACCTAAGTGAGCTATTCTTTGGCACTGGCGCAAGTTATGCCACGTGTCTTATTATATTGGGTAGGCTACCTATAATGATAATGTTACTGTGTTTCAGGTGATCGTCCTCAACCACCCTGGTCAGATCGGTGCCGGCTACAGCCCTAGACTGCCACACCGCCCACATTGCCTGCAAATTCACCGAGCTTCTGGAGAAGATCGATCGACGTTCCGGCAAGAAACTTGAGGATATGCCTAAATTCCTTAAGTCCGGGGATGCGTCCATTGTCTCCATGGTACCCAGCAAACCCATGTGCGTTGAAACCTTTTCTGATTACCCTCCACTTGGTCGCTTCGCCGTCCGGGATATGAGACAGACCGTCGCAGTCGGTGTCATCAAGAAAGTCGTCAAGAAAGAGGTTACTGGAAAGACGACTAAAGCAGCACTAAAAGCCGAGAAGAAGAAATAGCTGTGAAATGATGTTCATTTCAGTACTTTGGTTGATGGGTTTTTGCGTAAAAACGGCTCTCTATAGTGAACGCCATCTAAAGCTGGAAGCGAGTACCAATCAACTGTATGCTTATTTGATAAATCTGATGAAAGAATCTGTGACGAAAATACTGTTTTTACGTTCAGTCCGTTACCCAAAGACATTGCATTTGACCAAGTGCAACATACGTCAATTGTGATATGAATGACTAATTTCAAATTCAAAAAACCAAAACCTATTCTTTAACCCCATAGAATAATTCGCTTTCATTAAAGCGTACACTGTGTTAAAACATGATTTGCCATTGCAATACAATCAATGACAAATTCAATGCAATAAAGGTCAGTGGAATGAAAAAAACATCATGAGAATTTGTTCTTCATATTTTTACCATGGTAAAAATTCTACAATTTTCAATAAGAGTTCTATGTTTGATATTCATATAAACGGTCTGATCGCTATCCGAACAATTTTCAGATTTCATTAAAACGTATTTGAATATACCAATACACATGAAATAACACACCAGGTCGAACTTAAAGGGGCAGTCCAACTGGCATTGGAAGAACCACCATTTTGACTTCTTTACGCATTGCATTAAATGATATCATAATATTGATTTTAAGAATTATATTGCTTTATTATTGCTATCTTTTAAGAGTGAAAAATCATGAAATATATATTTTGGTAGAATATCCACAAAATTATAAACGTTGAATTGGTACACTGATCTTAACAAGGCTTTCTAACGTTGTTCTGAATAAACCTTCGCTACCCTATTTTATTACACATGTAAGCAACCGAAGTAGTATCTTTTTACCCTGTTCCAACTGGCTATAGGAAATTATCTTTTATTATTAACAGGTTTATAAACAGGATTATACAGTTCCCAAGAAAATACCCCGATACACCTGTCCCATTTAGGGTCTCACACTGGACATGCGTACATATCCTTTTTATCTCTCGTATCTACTAGGAATATAATTTGAATCAACTCGAAACTATCATTCGTATTTCGCTGAAATGAGAAAGGGCACAAAGTGATACGTTCCATCCCTTTCCATGGGGCATTTATACACGAGGTAAAACAGTCAATACATTCTATTGCAATATTACCTCAGTTTTTACTTTTACATTTCTTGCAAACGAATAATGATGAAAATAAAAATGAGCGACGAATGAAAAGTGAAACCAAATGCCAAGACGAGAAGATGAATTTTCATATGTATTATAATTAGCATTTATGAATGAACCAATGCCATGAAAGAACTCGTATCATGTGACAATAATTTGACAAACGATTGGCCAGTAAACGAACAAGAGATCGCTGAGAGTACAACATATCCCTTTTAATGAACCCTTGTAAATTCTACACAAGAACTTAACATGATTGGGCAGTGAATACAGTATCGTTATTAATATCGTATCCATTTTATGAGACTGCATTGCATATATTGTACCCATATTTTACAATTCAGAAAAAGTACTATATACCAGACAGAAATGGCCATTTTTCTAAGGAAGCAAGAAATCAATCAATTGTTACCTTTTACTGATAATGGCAAACATAAGATCAAGACACGGTGACGAAATACTTTCATGGTTGTAAATAGGTTTGTATGTGATCTTGACATTGACCTGTAACCTTGAAAAACATGAAAACATAAAAAACTGATGGACTGATGATTGAATTACCACTTGGTTCACATGGCCTAACTCAAACTGTCGATGGAATTAAAAGGACAACCGCTCTATGTTAAGGGCCAAAACGCCAAAAATAGTAATTGCATCATGTCGAAAAGGAGATGACTTACAAACTGTCAAAGCATGTGTTAAGTTTCAGAACGACTTCTCAAAAACTGTGGGTGAAGAGCTTTTTACAAGATGAGAACTGTCAATCTGAAATTTAAAAGGCAACCGCTCAAATTCATGCTCGATTTCCAAAATTAATATCATCATCATACCGAAAAGGGGAGAAACCGGCGTTGGATACAAATTGTAAATCGATCGATTATTTAGTTTATTCATAACAAATTAGTAGTACCAATTAAAGATATGCCAAATGCATTTTCTACAGCGGGTCAAACACCTCATTACATGACCCGATTATTTCTAGACATAGAAGAATGTATCAAGCATCAAGCGAAAACTTGTCATTTTGGTGTGAATACCTTTTTATCCTTTAGGTATGGAAATGGATTGGCAGATCTTAATCGTTCGTTTAGAAGTGCTTCTTCTGATAATAAACGCTTGCCTTGCAACCACTAATGGTATAAGGGTACTCTAATAAATTTATTATCACTTCGTTTGCCTGGAAATAGTGCTATTGCTTCTGCCCCATAAATAGGGGAACATAAACTCTTCGTCTTAGAGCCCTCCTCAGCTTATTTCCTTGGGTAATATCGCCTCTGACAATACACTTTACCTACAATGATTGTCAGCTTTTATATAAATATTTAAGGACATTCAGTGTTGTTTTTTTCTAGTTTATGAGCGTGTTCTCACGGATTCTTCCTTTTGATATTGTCTTGTTTTGGTATCATTTGCAAGAAAGTTTGCTTTTAACTCGATGTCCTTTTATCATTGGGACGGTTGATTGTATTCATTTCGGTAAGTAACCTTTTGAATTTTGATCAGATTTATTTGTTTAACTAACTTCATAGACAGCTCAGCATCATGATGATCATCCTACCAATTTGTATAGTATTTGCATACGCGAAGCTCCTTCAATTCCCTGATATTTACCAAAGCAAATTCTCCACACACATTTTTTTCAATTTTTCAATCCTATGTGAAATGACTTCATGAAAATACTTCATGAAAATACTTCATGAAACTTATCTCAAACTCTACGGGCTTGTGCAGGCATTGCTCGTGGTAAGTAATTTCATATGCTACACATTTGAATTGAGGCGAGGCATTCGGCGTGGTAGATACCAGAGAATTTGGTAACTTCGCGAACACAAATGAAGCAGCGATTTTGATTAAGTTCACATCTGATTTAATGGATAATTCCTTCCCCTATTGATCTGACTCTTCAATGAAAAATACCCTCAGTTTTTTTTAATAAATGTTTGTTGTTTTATTACACAAATCAGTTTAGAGATTTTTGCGATTCCTTTTCTTACCTTATAGTAAATGCAAACCTGTTTGCGAACCTCATGTTTAATAAAATAGTAAAAAATATAACATGACATGACAAACTAAGTAATTGATTATATATTTTCCTTTTTGAAATATAAATATCTATCATATTTTCACTGGCTTAATACAAGATCAATAAAGAATTTAAACCGTAATTATCAAAATTCATATACAAGTAAGTGAAATTATAAATGTGATTCGATTTTTGACGTCATTCAGTCAGATGAACAATTAAACAACACGTCATTGAACAGATAAGATATTGATAGTTTCAGCAACCCAAGACTGGTGGAAGTTAAAAAAGTGACACTGACAAAACGGGTGATCAGCTAATGAAACAGCTAATGAGCATTACGCTGAATCAGCATAATGGGTTCAAAATAAATCAGAGTATGATACAAACTGAATCATATTTGAAGAAAGCTGAATGAGAGTTGTTGACATTTGATCCAATTTGAATCTGAACTTTATCAAAATCTGTACAAAACTGGATCTGATTTTAATAAGAATAGGAGTTGTATACGACATTGATGAAATCTGGACCAGAATTGGATCACAATGAAACCCATATCTGATATAAACGAGATATGAATCATATTAGATAAGAATTTAATAAGAATTGGATCTCAATAGAATGGGAAATGGATTATAATAGGATCGGAATTAGGGTCAGTATTGGGTCAGATTTGGATTCAAATAATATTTTGATCAGAATTGGATAAGGGTCTTTGATTGGAATTTTATAGGAATTCGATCAGAGTTTCATGGTTACTGGGTCGTAATCTGATAAAAATATATTGGAATTTGAAAAGAAATGAATCCGTTCACAGTCGGATCTGATTCCTGGGCAGAGTAAATCTTCATTTGATCATGGAACCTTTCATCATTGTCTGGTACTTCAGATCGAAGTCCTCATTCTGGGCAACAGTAAACCAGTTCCTCCAGTCCCCCACGTGACCTGCAGACAAACATTTCCATAGAAAACATTAAATCAAACTGGAACCAGAGACAACTAAACTTGAACTCTACCAGTATCAAGAGCCTGTTTTATATAAAAAAAAAACACTGTCTGAAACTAAATTGAAACTTATATGGCTTCTTATTACTTATATTCTGTCCACAGCGGCTATTCGAGTCATAGGAAGCTCTGTAACACAAATAGCACTTTTACGGTTAGAAACACTGAAACCTGATCAGTCTACAATTGTATGATAAAACAATAAATATACGGCCATGCGGGTAATCTATCTTGTGTTGTTACACTATAAACAAAAAGTACCTTTTCTGAAGATAACGTCTTGAAAACTGTTCTGAAGCTTTGCTGTCTTGACAGTTTTCATGTTGCCGAATGTGACGTACTTCCTGACTGACTTCATGAACTCCTCATCTCTGTTGTAACCAAGGAACTCGTTGATGCGCTTTATCTCCTTCAGCGTATCCTGCAGACAAAGGGAGATAACCAAGGAAATTAGCTGGTTATGAGTAATCTTAATTCCTTTGTAAAGCAAATATGTGTAAGTTGCTTAGATAGAAACTAAGCAAATTATAAAGTTCAGAATAATTACAAAATTGTATGATGGGCTTTGATAACGATTTTAAGAGAGTGACTTAATAAGATATGACTGAAATTTCGATGGTAAATTGAAAAAATAATCGAGTCGAAGTAAGGATGTACACCAAACGCTGAGAACAGCCAGTAGGGGGTCATGGAATAACTTTTGACGTTGTGAGGTCACTGGCATCGTTCAGAGTATTGCATTAGACAGGCAGAAAACCATAAATTCACTTTGCAACTTGCATAGATGTGGTCAGTTACACTTATGTTGCCGTGATCCCTATCAAAATTTCTGGCAAAATCGCTGAAGTTCTGTTCGATGATGACAATTACCATTTTATCCCACGTTAAAGGCACTAGTGCACGCTTTTACGGTTTAGATTAGCGTAAGGTTTGAGAGGACTTATGCATTCACTTAAGCTTTCTATCGATGCAATGAAATACTTATAAAACTCTTTACAATTGACCTGTAATCAACAATGAAAAAATTTAGACAGCTGCTGTCGGCTTGGACATATAAAAAATCTAAGATTAGCTGTGCACAAAACGGATAAATTATAGATAGTTGAAAGCTGCTGAACTATTATTATGTGCAGCTTTTGAATTCACCTAAACTCTGATCTGAGAACAAAGAATGTATTATGTTTTATGAAAGCAATGTTGCGAATAAACCGATTTAATAATACACCATTAGCATTGCTATTAGATTGACCAAAGCGGCTGCCGTTTCCACTTTTTTGATTATAAGCAAAATCTTAATATTTCGGATATCGTAGTTCATGCGGATTTATTGTAACATTAAATACTTCCGGTCTTTAAAAATCAACTTTACTACCTGAATACGTAAATATTTGTTAAATAACTTCCGAGGTAAATTACTTGAGTGAGGATCTTGAATATATCGAGAGATATGCAGTATATGTGCATTCGTTGTGTTAATGAAATATTGGTGTGCACTAGTGCGTTTAAATGACCCATATACTATTCGGTATAAGACAAAAAAACTTAAAGATCTAACCACTAGTAATCGTGAGATAGAATGGTAGATCTATAGAGTAAATGAGAAGAGCCTACCTCGACGAGATCCTCATACCACAGACACAATATTTTTGCATCCGGGTTATTCCTAATGTCCTCCTCCCAAGCTCGAGCAGAATCCCACCACGTACCGTACCATGCTGGAAGTAAAACACAAGATGCAAAATATCAAAAAATGATACTCGCAAAAAACTCTACCAGAAACGAATAAGAACATCAGACCATGCACCTTCCGACTATGAAAATTATTTCTAGGTAAGCGATTTTAGTTTTTTACCATTTAAAAATAAACTAATAGGCCAATTTTCAGGATAGTTTTTTTTCTGCTGACCAGATGTTTTGAAAAAAAACTTGGTTTTTGTTGCCAATGAAAAATATTCATTATCTAGTGTTGAAAATTTGTCACGGACACATCAGCTACTTTCCAAAGACAAAACAGAGTTTATCCCAATGTCAGATGATGTATTTATTTATCCTAAATTTTTCATTCTTTAGAGAAAAGGCTACGTACGCATTGAACTTTCAATTTTATAAGTCTTTTTGTCATTTTGAGGTGAACATACAATTGTGTAATAATTTGGCAAGCCCCAAGAACTAATCACTAACCTTTTCCTTCTAACGCCATTTTGAGGAAATCTGCCCACTTTCCGTGATAATTGTTCTGCTGAGGAAGTTTCAAGATGAAGTTGTACATCGAGACCAGTGCGTCTTTGGGGTTCCTGTTGAGGTAAAGGATTTTACACTTCTTCTCGTGTATATCTGAAGGAAGATCCCGGAAGTTGACATGCGTGTTGAGGATGCGCGGGGAATCAAGGTCATCAAGGTCAGAGTTACGTTGAAGCTCAATCATAAACTTCTCTTTGCCATTAAAGTCATCTTCTATCGCCCCGCTCGCCAACAGACGGGTGATCTCCTGCACCCAGTGGACACCTGCAGGCAACATAGGTTATCAATGGAGTGTGTTCTTGGATGGTAAATATTCTGTATTAAAACTTTAAGGTTATCGCTGGAGTGTGTTCTTGGATGGTACATATTCTGTATTAAACATTGAGGTTATCGCTGGAGTGTGTTCTTGGATGGTATATATTCTGTATTAAAACATTAAGGTTATCGCTGGAGTGTGTTCTTGGATGGTACATATTCTGTATTAAACATTGAGGTTATCGCTGGAGTGTGTTCTTGGATGGTATATATTCTGTATTAAATATTGAGGTTATCGCTGGAGTGTGTTCTTGGATGGTAAATATTCTGTATTAAACATTGAGGTTATCACTCAAGTGGGTTCTTGGATGGTATATATTCTGTATTAAATATTGAGGTTATCGCTGGAGTGTGTTCTTGGATGGTATATATTCTGTATTAAATATTGAGGTTATCGCTGGAGTGTGTTCTTGGATGGTATATATTCTGTATTAAAACATTAAGGTTATCGCTGGAGTGGGTTCTTGGATGGTAAATATTCTGTATTAAACATTTAGGTTATCACTCAAGTGGGTTTTTGGATGGTAAATATTCTGTTTTGAACGTAGTGGTAGTGGTAGTGGTTATGATGGTAAATATTATGTATTTAACATTGTAAATCTGAAATAGGACGAAATTTGGTTTATCAAAGCAATATTGAGATTTGAGATTCAATGAGAACTGGTATTAGACATATCAAAGTGGCTGCCGTTTCACTTGTATGGTTGATAAAAACTTAGATATTTCTGATATCGTACATGTTGTTCATGATATCGCAGTTAATGTAAAATTGCATTTGATATTTCCAGTCTTTTAGAATAAACTTTATAACATGAATAAGTATATGTTTGCTAAAAACTTACGAGCCGGTAGAGTACCTTTGTACTGTTAGTGATATCGAAACATATGCAGTATTTGTGCAATCGTTGTATTAACGAAATATTGGCGTGTGGTAGTGCCTTTAAATTTGATTGCCAAATTGACATCCTAAAACACAACACTGCCATTAAACCTCGTCAACAATGATGTCATAGCATTAACATATGTGATTTCATAACCTTTTGGGTTGACTGGGTAATGTGGTGTTAATAGTATAACTATATAGATATAAAAACATACACAAATTAAAGGTCCTTGTTTAACACAACCAATAGCCCCAGTGCATCATAATTTTGGATGATAACGGTTCTATATAAATAAAAGGTCAAAAGTTATTAGTCTTTAGCAGGCTCAAAGAAGTTTCCCTCCCGCTGCGTTGCTTCGTCTTTTTAATCTCACCTGATTTTGGTGCAGAGCAGATAAGGACATCATCCTCTCTGAATCTTAGATCCGGGTACTCTGTGATGGTGTCGGGAGGAAAGGAGGGGAACTTGATCCCCCTGAACTCGATCAGCGGTAAACTCTGTCCCCCCTCGTCCGTAACATGCACCAGCGACATATCCCTAGGGGGTTACCATTAAACGTATATAAATGTACTACTTATCTTAAAAAAAGTCAATATATTTATATATGAACCAAATCACAGCAAGAGTTTGTAAAGAGGTCATATTGTCACGCAGTAATGTCATGTGATTCGTTTGTTATGAACATATTGGTCAAGTGTTAAGAGGTCCATCAGTTGTATTAATGACACGCTTAAAGCTTCAGTTTCCCAGTACAAATGAAGTGAAAACTTGTCTTGCCTTAGGCACGGTTTGATATCTATATGATATGAACTCAAGTCCTCCCCTTATCAAAGTTGATAGTCATAATGAACAAATTCCTTATGTAGTCGAGCGATAAAGTACATGCCAATATACTAAAGAGTTTTAAAAAAATTGTACAAAACGCGAAATTCAATAGCGTGTATAAAATGTTAGGAAATAGATAAAGGGAAAAGCATGAAATATGTTCAGTTTACTGGTAAACAACAGATCATGTAGAAAAAAATATTATCCGTGTTGCAAATATTCATTGCTAAGGGTGTTCAGATGAGAAGGTGAAACTTGAATAGCCTCTTCTTGGTACATGTAAGAATTAACTCACTAAATAAAGTCTAAATAACTTACTGGTGGCTAACAACGGACAAAATCAACTATTTAAAACATAAATATAGTTTGTTATGAAATAAATGTTACATTTTGATCATGATTGTTAAAAATCATTTGTATGCGTCTTGATGTTTTAAAGAAAACAAAAGAAGAGTAGCGTATGAGTAGCATTTTGTAATTGCATCGATTAAACTATTCATCAAATCACGTTGTATGAAAATACTTGTAAGCTATAATAGAAAATTTTTGCGGGTTAATGTGGAAGTCATTATAATATCAGCATTTCTGAGCTTAAAATTATCCACCCCGAATTTGCCAAATTATGCCAAACCCCAATACTTCCAATTTGTACCAAATATACAATCCAATCTGCCACTTTACTCCAATCCTCGAGTCTGCCAATTTATGCCAAACCTCAATACTTCCAATGTGTACCAAATATACAATCCAATCTGCCACTTTACTCCAATCCTCGAGTCTGCCAATTTATGCGAAACCTCAATACTTCCAATTTGTACCAAATATACAATCCAATCTGCCACTTTACTCCAATCCTCGAGTCTGCCAATTTATGCGAAACCTCAATACTTCCAATTTGTACCAAATATACAATCCAATCTGCCACTTTACTCCAATCCTCGAGTCTGCCAATTTATGCCAAACCTCAATACTTCCAATGTGTACCAAATATCCAATCCAATCTGCCACTTTACTCCAATCCTCGAGTCTGCCAATTTATGCTAAACCTCAATACTTCCAATTTGTACCAAATATACAATCCAATCTGCCACTTTACTCCAATCCTCGAGTCTGCCAATTTATGCTAAACCTCAATACTTCCAATTTGTACCAAATATCCAATCCAATCTGCCACTTTACTCCAATCCTCGAGTCTGCCAATTTATGCCAAACCTCAATACTTCCAATTTGTACCAAATATCCAATCCAATCTGCCACTTTACTCCAATCCTCGAGTCTGCCAATTTATGCTAAACCTCAATACTTCCAATTTGTACCAAATATACAATCCAATCTGCCACTTTACTCCAATCCTCGAGTCTGCCAATTTATGCCAAACCCCAATACTTCCAATTTGTACCAAATATACAATCCAATCTGCCACTTTACTCCAATCCTCGAGTCTGCCAATTTATGCTAAACCTCAATACTTCCAATTTGTACCAAATATACAATCCAATCTGCCACTTTACTCCAATCCTCGAGTCTGCCAATTTATGCCAAACCTCAATACTTCCAATTTGTACCAAATATACAATCCAATCTGCCACTTTACTCCAATCCTCGAGTCTGCCAATTTATGCTAAACCTCAATACTTCCAATTTGTACCAAATATACAATCCAATCTGCCACTTTACTCCAATCCTCGAGTCTGCCAATTTATGCCAAACCTCAATACTTCCAATTTGTACCAAATATACAATCCAATCTGCCACTTTACTCCAATCCTCGAGTCTGCCAATTTATGCCAAACCTCAATACTTCCAATGTGTACCAAATATACAATCCAATCTGCCACTTTACTCCAATCCTCGAGTCTGCCAATTTATGCTAAACCTCAATACTTCCAATTTGTACCAAATATACAATCCAATCTGCCACTTTACTCCAATCCTCGAGTCTGCCAATTTATGCCAAACCTCAATACTTCCAATGTGTACCAAATATACAATCCAATCTGCCACTTTACTCCAATCCTCGAGTCTGCCAATTTATGCTAAACCTCAATACTTCCAATTTGTACCAAATATACAATCCAATCTGCCACTTTACTCCAATCCTCGAGTCTGCCAATTTATGCCAAACCTCAATACTTCCAATGTGTACCAAATATACAATCCAATCTGCCACTTTACTCCAATCCTCGAGTCTGCCAATTTATGCCAAACCTCAATACTTCCAATTTGTACCAAATATACAATCCAATCTGCCACTTTACTCCAATCCTCGAGTCTGCCAATTTATGCCAAACCTCAATACTTCCAATTTGTACCAAATATACAATCCAATCTGCCACTTTACTCCAATCCTCGAGTCTGCCAATTTATGCCAAACCTCAATACTTCCAATGTGTACCAAATATACAATCCAATCTGCCACTTTACTCCAATCCTCGAGTCTGCCAATTTATGCCAAACCTCAATACTTCCAATTTGTACCAAATATACAATCCAATCTGCCACTTTACTCCAATCCTCGAGTCTGCCAATTTATGCTAAACCTCAATACTTCCAATTTGTACCAAATATACAATCCAATCTGCCACTTTACTCCAATCCTCGAGTCTGCCAATTTATGCCAAACCTCAATACTTCCAATTTGTACCAAATATACAATCCAATCTGCCACTTTACTCCAATCCTCGAGTCTGCCAATTTATGCCAAACCTCAATACTTCCAATGTGTACCAAATATACAATCCAATCTGCCACTTTACTCCAATCCTCGAGTCTGCCAATTTATGCTAAACCTCAATACTTCCAATTTGTACCAAATATACAATCCAATCTGCCACTTTACTCCAATCCTCGAGTCTGCCAATTTATGCCAAACCTCAATACTTCCAATGTGTACCAAATATACAATCCAATCTGCCACTTTACTCCAATCCTCGAGTCTGCCAATTTATGCGAAACCTCAATACTTCCAATTTGTACCAAATATACAATCCAATCTGCCACTTTACTCCAATCCTCGAGTCTGCCAATTTATGCTAAACCTCAATACTTCCAATTTGTACCAAATATACAATCCAATCTGCCACTTTACTCCAATCCTCGAGTCTGCCAATTTATGCCAAACCTCAATACTTCCAATGTGTACCAAATATACAATCCAATCTGCCACTTTACTCCAATCCTCGAGTCTGCCAATTTATGCCAAACCTCAATACTTCCAATTTGTACCAAATATACAATCCAATCTGCCACTTTACTCCAATCCTCGAGTCTGCCAATTTATGCCAAACCTCAATACTTCCAATTTGTACCAAATATACAATCCAATCTGCCACTTTACTCCAATCCTCGAGTCTGCCAATTTATGCTAAACCTCAATACTTCCAATTTGTACCAAATATACAATCCAATCTGCCACTTTACTCCAATCCTCGAGTCTGCCAATTTATGCCAAACCTCAATACTTCCAATTTGTACCAAATATACAATCCAATCTGCCACTTTACTCCAATCCTCGAGTTTGCCAATTTATGCTAAACCTCAATACTTCCAATTTGTACCAAATATACAATCCAATCTGCCACTTTACTCCAATCCTCGAGTCTGCCAATTTATGCCAAACCTCAATACTTCCAATTTGTACCAAATATACAATCCAATCTGCCACTTTACTCCAATCCTCGAGTCTGCCAATCTATGCTAAACCTCAATACTTCCAATTTGTACCAAATATACAATCCAATCTGCCACTTTACTCCAATCCTCGAGTCTGCCAATTTATGCCAAACCTCAATACTTCCAATGTGTACCAAATATACAATCCAATCTGCCACTTTACTCCAATCCTCGAGTCTGCCAATTTATGCCAAACCTCAATACTTCCAATTTGTACCAAATATACAATCCAATCTGCCACTTTACTCCAATCCTCGAGTCTGCCAATTTATGCTAAACCTCAATACTTCCAATTTGTACCAAATATACAATCCAATCTGCCACTTTACTCCAATCCTCGAGTCTGCCAATTTATGCTAAACCTCAATACTTCCAATGTGTACCAAATATACAATCCAATCTGCCACTTTACTCCAATCCTCGAGTCTGCCAATTTATGCCAAACCTCAATACTTCCAATTTGTACCAAATATACAATCCAATCTGCCACTTTACTCCAATCCTCGAGTCTGCCAATTTATGCCAAACCTCAATACTTCCAATTTGTACCAAATATACAATCCAATCTGCCACTTTACTCCAATCCTCGAGTCTGCCAATTTATGCTAAACCTCAATACTTCCAATTTGTACCAAATATACAATCCAATCTGCCACTTTACTCCAATCCTCGAGTCTGCCAATTTATGCCAAACCTCAATACTTCCAATTTGTACCAAATATACAATCCAATCTGCCACTTTACTCCAATCCTCGAGTTTGCCAATTTATGCTAAACCTCAATACTTCCAATTTGTACCAAATATACAATCCAATCTGCCACTTTACTCCAATCCTCGAGTCTGCCAATTTATGCCAAACCTCAATACTTCCAATTTGTACCAAATATACAATCCAATCTGCCACTTTACTCCAATCCTCGAGTCTGCCAATCTATGCCAAACCTCAATACTTCCAATTTGTACCAAATATACAATCCAATCTGCCACTTTACTCCAATCCTCGAGTCTGCCAATTTATGCTAACCCTCAATACTTCCAATGTGTACCAAATATACAATCCAATCTGCCACTTTACTCCAATCCTCGAGTCTGCCAATTTATGCTAAACCTCAATACTTCCAATTTGTACCAAATATCCAATCCAATCTGCCACTTTACTCCAATCCTCGAGTCTGCCAATTTATGCTAAACCTCAATACTTCCAATTTGTACCAAATATACAATCCAATCTGCCACTTTACTCCAATCCTCGAGTCTGCCAATTTATGCTAAACCTCAATACTTCCAATTTGTACCAAATATCCAATCCAATCTGCCACTTTACTCCAATCCTCGAGTCTGCCAATTTATGCTAAACCTCAATACTTCCAATTTGTACCAAATATACAATCCAATCTGCCACTTTACTCCAATCCTCGAGTCTGCCAATTTATGCCAAACCTCAATACTTCCAATTTGTACCAAATATACAATCCAATCTGCCACTTTACTCCAATCCTCGAGTCTGCCAATTTATGCTAAACCTCAATACTTCCAATTTGTACCAAATATCCAATCCAATCTGCCACTTTACTCCAATCCTCGAGTCTGCCAATTTATGCTAAACCTCAATACTTCCAATTTGTACCAAATATACAATCCAATCTGCCACTTTACTCCAATCCTCGAGTCTGCCAATTTATGCCAAACCTCAATACTTCCAATCTGTACCAAATATACAATCCAATCTGCCACTTTACTCCAATCCTCGAGTCTGCCAATTTATGCGAAACCTCAATACTTCCAATTTGTACCAAATATACAATCCAATCTGCCACTTTACTCCAATCCTCGAGTCTGCCAATTTATGCCAAACCTCAATACTTCCAATTTGTACCAAATATACAATCTAATCTGCCACTTTACTCCAATCCTCGAGTCTGCCAATTTATGCTAAACCTCAATACTTCCAATTTGTACCAAATATACAATCCAATCTGCCACTTTACTCCAATCCTCGAGTCTGCCAATTTATGCCAAACCTCAATACTTCCAATGTGTACCAAATATACAATCCAATCTGCCACTTTACTCCAATCCTCGAGTCTGCCAATTTATGCCAAACCTCAATACTTCCAATTTGTACCAAATATACAATCCAATCTGCCACTTTACTCCAATCCTCGAGTCTGCCAATTTATGCTAAACCTCAATACTTCCAATTTGTACCAAATATACAATCCAATCTGCCACTTTACTCCAATCCTCGAGTCTGCCAATTTATGCCAAACCTCAATACTTCCAATTTGTACCAAATATACAATCCAATCTGCCACTTTACTCCAATCCTCGAGTCTGCCAATTTATGCTAAACCTCAATACTTCCAATTTGTACCAAATATACAATCCAATCTGCCACTTTACTCCAATCCTCGAGTTTGCCAATTTATGCTAAACCTCAATACTTCCAATGTGTACCAAATATACAATCCAATCTGCCACTTTACTCCAATCCTCGAGTCTGCCAATTTATGCCAAACCTCAATACTTCCAATTTGTACCAAATATACAATCCAATCTGCCACTTTATTCCAATCCTCGAGTCTGCCAATTTATGCCAAACAATGTACAAATAGAACCACCCATACATGTATTTCTTATTATACTTATTCTCTTTAAATGATTTTACCTGAGATGTGAGCTCAAGGCAAAGGTAATGAACTGATATATCGTAGGCAGATTCTTTGGAATGTAAACATGTGTCTAGAATTATCATTGTCCGGATATCATATTTAGAATGAGCATCAGAAAAAAGCTGAAATGTCGTTTTATTGTGACCTGGCAGATGGATGTTGGAATGGTAAAATTGGGTAATCTGTTGCGAGGAAAAAGCCAAGGAGGCATTCTTTAAAAAAATTTCTTCTACAACTCAAGAACCGAAACCTGCAATCCTTTTACCGATTTGCTAATGATGACTATCAATTTTAAATTTTGGATCCTTCTAACTTTAATAATAGATGACAGTGGTTACATCCATTACTCTTTACTTAGTTGTCCTCCCGACTATAAAAGGCAATCGCATCTTAGCTGTGGTTTTGTTAAACAAGTATCGATTGCATCTTAAGTACAACCATTTTATTTTACCTTGTACAATCATATATCATGTAAGGCCAAATGAGCTACAGATCCAATGGCCTTTTTTCAATTCTTCAAACGCCATAACGAGCGTTTTGGTATATGTTTAATCATATCAATATCGTTGTCAAAATCCAGCAACAGACGTTTCAGTGTAAGGATAAAAACTATCTTAAGTTCGATATGTAAATACACTTAAAAAGAACGTATCATCAGCACAACAAATTTGAGTGAATAAAAGAAAGTGATAAACCTTACCTGCAAGGTGCGATCTGTCCACCTGTAAAGACAGGGAGTGACTTGCGCAGCTGGGTGAAGCCAAATAACCAGTCGATCAAGTTACACGTGACATAACAGACAACCATTTCGACATGGCCCAGTGACTTCTTCGATATCCCGTTGTTTAATGTTAAGTTAGGTAACAATAAAGCTTAGCCTCCAACCAATGAAGCGAAAAGAAGTGATACAGAGAGAACACCTTAAGTAATAACGATATGCATACACCGTACTTTCCTAGTGAATTATGTATAAAAAACGTATGAAAAGCAACATTTCTGGATGTCAACTTCTTCTGATGGCTGAACTCAGTGGGTCAGAGATTCACCCGAGTAAACGGTAAGTGATTTCATTTTATTTCTTCTTTTAATGACTTTTCAACGACTCTTTATCTTGGAAAATTTTCATACACTTCTCCAAATGAAGTAAAATCTTCCGTTGTTGTTTTCAGCGCAAATGATTTGCCGTGCGAGCTTAGACCGTTACTCTAGCGCCAATACAAAGGAACGCAGAAGAGGACATATAAAAAGCACATCATAAAAATATAATAATGCCTCTGTTACGACACTTATAAGCAGATATATTACGTAAGAGTAAAAGAAATCTCATTTGAATTTTTTCATCCGTATGTATGGATATATCTTTGCAAGATAGAAGATACTGTCAGAAATTAACTTATTTCTATAAAATGATCAATTACCAAGCTATCTTTGCGACTTGATCCCAAATTCGGTTTCCGAAACTGCAAGATATGAATTAAGAAACAGCTCAGAAATACAGGGAATTTACAGTCGAACTGCCAATTACGCCAAATCGTTTTTACCAGATACAATAAATTTATGGAATGCTTTACCTCGTTACAAAGAGTCGTGCACATTTTCAGAATTCAAACATCTAATCACTAAAAGTAAAAATAAAATTTATTTCAACCTTGACTACGGCACCCGATTTTGTCAAATTATTCGCTGTCAACTTAGACTCGGTTGTAGTAATCTAAACTCGGATAAATATAACAGACACATATTAGACAGTCCATGCTGCTCTTGTGGATATCAGACAGAAAACGCCCTACATTACTTTTTCACTTGCGGTAATGATACCAACCTAAGACAAAATATGTACTTTTATAACACTGGTCATACCCTGGATACAATTCTGAACGGGAACAAAGAACTCAGTCACTTTGAAAATCAGAAAATAATTGATTCAGTTCACGGTTTTATCACCAAAACTCAACGATTCAAATCTGACACCCAAAAATAAAAACTGGATTTGAATCCCTTGATAGATTTATATGTATACAAATGGGTTGCTAGACACACCAAACCATTACTGTCTACTTAAATATTATTATTGTAATTGATGAATGTATATTTATATTGTTTACATAAGGATCAACATCGATGATGTCGCATTTTCTTTCATTTGTATCATATGTTGTATGGGAGCGGTGTTAAAATAAGCCCTTCGGCTTGTTCACCAATCCCAATTCAATTTTATTGAATAAAATATGTTTAAATCATGTATGGACATATGCAAATTACTTGAGCGCTTAGAGCATGCATTGAGCGTGGATAATGCGCTATAGAAATCAACTATTATTATCATTATTATTATTATTATTATTATTATTATTATTATTATTATTATTATTATTATTATGTGATTTGTTCTTATTTCTGTGTCGATAAATCAAATAGCAGACTTAACTTAAGAAACACGTTTCATGCGGTATCAATTGCGAACAAAGGGCTTACTCGATCTGCAACATAAGAGACGCTTCCATTGCTGCAGACAGACAGACAGACAGACAGATAATTTTATTCACATCTCACTCGTATTAAAACGGTACACCAAGTACATAAATATAATAATATTACATACACGACCAATCGCCAAGCGATTTATGAGAGATGGTTTAAAACATAAAAATTATATCCATACGGTGCAATAAAGTAGCATATATAAAATGTACATTAAAGGAGCAATTATATAAAATTATAAATATGTAAAACAATTATTTGTACAGGGAATAACGCCGGTGCTCTAAAATATTACAACAGGTTTTGGCAAGACAATAGGTAAAATCATCACATGTAAAAATATGGGCAAGCTGCTGTAAAACTGTCAGGTAATTAAAATATGGCCATTTTAAGATACATCGTTGTAGGAGATCCCTTCGAATAGTAGAGTATAAGGGACAAGAAAGTAAAACATAAGCGCTCGTATCTGCCAGTCTCTATTCTTAAAGGGGCGACACCACATCTGAATTTAGCGAGAGCGCTGCGTTGCTTCCTTGACAAGTTCATGTTAACACATTTTTCACGTTCATAGTGCTTTTTAAAAGTTGTATAGTTTCTCAGTTTCCGTTGGTTTCCTCCCCTCAGTGTCTCTTCCCAATTTGACTTGAAACTTTCAAACATCACTTTTTCAGCTGTTCTAACAAGTAGCTTCTTTTCTGTTCTCGCTTCCGTATTAAATAGATGATTTAAGTTGATTTTATTAAAATGTTCATGCAGTCTAAAATTCCAGTTCCGTTTTCGTTTTATAACTGCTGCATTGTCAGCCCAGAGGAATACTCTCTTATTCAGTCGTCTCTGCGTCGTGTTCACCAGACGGTCCCACAGTCGAGACACACTGGCTCACTGTCTTATCTCGGGGGGGGGGGGGGGGGGGGGGGGGGGTGTCCAGCCGACATCACCGGTGATAGCAAGATTAGGAGCATACTTGCCGAGGCCCAAGTAAAACCGTATTGCTCTATGTTGTATAGATTTCACGCATGAATGAATTGAAGATCCCCAAATTGCGGCTCCGTAATTTAGGGTGGACCAAACCATAGTATCAAATAATTTACTGTACACTTTAAATGGCATTCCTCCTAGAGATTTAAACTTTGAGATTAAAAGACCAAGTGCTCTACTTGCAGATTTAACAGCCGTCCTCGCCAAAATGGAGTAATCGAGATGTTCTGTCACTAAGACACCCAAGTTGTTATATGAATCTGTCACTTCGAGGTTAATCGATCCACAGGTGAAAATAAAATCTGTTTTTAAAACTGCCTTCCCTCTAAAGTGAATAACTTTGGATTTGTCTTCATTTATGTTCATCCAGTTTGCCTTTGCACCAAGCATGTACTGCATCTAATAAAATGTTCAAGTCTCTGTCGGTTTCCGCAAGTATCACGACATCGCTGCATACGAGACCCATTAACGCTCGTGTGATATCAGGGATGCGTGACGATCAGTTAAAGGGTTGCTTTTGTAAGCTAGGCTTATCAAATGTGTCCTTGATTAAATTTAAACAAAAGTTGTTGTTATGGTCCCACTTTAAGTGAAAATGGCATAAATACACCGTACTTTCTTATTCATAAATGAAATGCATATTGAAGACAACATATCTTGGTGCCACCTTTGTTTCTTTAGGGAGGGTGTGAATTCAGTATTGGGAGGTTTGAGTTTTTATTTTCTTGATATGCTTTTGTTTTAGTGTATTTGTAGTCAGTTTTAAATATTTGTTTGGCGTTTGTATTTTAGGCCTGGATACGTATTCAGAGATGTTACCAGTGCACGTGCCCCGGAACACTCCTCCGCAACAAAACACTGGAGTGTTCCAGGGCTAGCTTCAAAACTCTCTAGAGTGTTCCAGGGCTGGCTTCAAAACTCTCTAGAGTGTACCAGGGCTAGCTTCAAAACTCTCTAGAGTGTTCCAGGGCTAGCTTCAAAACTCTCTAGAGTGTTCCAGGGTTAGCTTAAAAACTCTCTAGAGCGTTCCAGGGCTGGCTTCAAAACTATCTAGCGCGTTCCAGGGCTGGCTTCAAAACTCACTAGAGCGTTCCAGGGCTAGCTTCAAAACTCTCAAGAGCGTTCCAGGGCTGGCTTCAAAACTCTCTAGAGCGTTCCAGGGCTAGCTTCAAAACTCTCTAGAGCGTTCCAGGGCTGGCTTCAAAACTCTCTAGAGCGTTCCAGGGCTGGCTTCAAAACTCTCTAGAGCGTTCCAGGGCTGGCTTCAAAACTCTCTAGAGCGTTCCAGGGCTGGCTTCAAAACTCTCTAGAGCGTTCCAGGGCTGGCTTCAAAACTTAAAAACTAGCCTTAAACTCTCTAGAGTGTTTCTGGCAGGGGAGTGTTTTACACCGGGACTATTAAAGTTACTTTAAATCCCAGTCCCAGTCAGTCAGCTTTTACTCTAGTTCTATTCACCATTTCACAAATCGCTATGCGAAAATCGCACTAATGGCCGGCAGGTGTCAATAAACGACGGGGCTAGGTCAGTGACACCATTAACCCAAAATGTAAAAATAAAGTATTGATATTTATCGTTTAAAAGGGCAGCAGCACGTGCACGTTTTATAAAAAGAATTTCTCTTAAATGTTCCTAAAAACTATGTGTATTTTCCAAATGCATTATCTTCAGGAGGTCGAATACCTCAATTCTCAAATTGATTTTACGTAGTCGAAGAAAAAAGTATCAAGTATCAAGAAATACTGTCGACGACCATTTTAGTGTGAACACATTTTAATACTTTAAGTTAGGTTAATGGATTGGCGTAGCTTAATCGAAGATTTTACTTTAGTTTGAAAACTGCTTGTTATGATAAAAAGAATTGACTTGCAATTTGTAACATTTATTTTCGTTTTCTTGAGATGAAATTAACTATCTTATAAAAGGTGCTACAGTTACCCTTTAAAATATAATGAGGACACTTTTTGATGGAAAAGATATACGCTATTACATGTAGGTTTGTTTACCTAAAACATGATACAGACCCTTTAAATATCTTTGATGGTGAACATCATTTTACAATCGTACCAACATGAACATGATTTGCAAGAGCAAGTTACAATCTAGCTAAAACAAGCTGTAATATAATACGTCCTGAAGTCCGGTATTGACGGATATATACATCTAGCTTTAATTATAGATTGGAGCAAGTAAAGAATTCAAAGCTTTCTAAAAAGGGCTACCTTTATTACTTCTTAAAGGGGCATGGCAGTTGTTGGAGTCAAACATAGAAAATTATTTTAGTCTGATGCAATCAAGAAGTACTGCCACTTTCTAAATATCATCATTTTAATGCTAATCGGATCAATCAGTATTACCATAATGTATAGATTTAAAGGCACTAGTTTACACCAATACATCGAACGCACTCATAACGCATATTTCTCGATTTTACTAACGATCCAAGTTAAGATAATCTTCCTTGTAAATTATTTTACAAATATGTACGTAATCAGGTAATAAAGTTGATTCATATCAAATGACCGGAAGTATTAAATGTAACGTTACATTAAATCCGCATGAACTACGATATTGGAAATATTGAAATTTTGCTTACAACCTGAAGAGCGAAAACGGCATCCGCTAACCTATTATTAACAATGCTCATACTAAACTCTTCTAATCGGTTATATTACAAGATTGCTCAAATAAACAACATTTATCTTAAATCTTAAATTCAAAAGCTGCACACATTACTAATTCAGCCGTTTCAAACTATCCATATTTTTCCCCATTTGGTGCACAGCTGACCATAGCTTTTTAAATCTCCAAGCCGTCTTAACATTTTTGTTGTTGATAACATGTCAATTGTCTGGAATAATGAATATCTAATTGAACTGATAGAAAGCTACAGCGAGTGCCTTATCTTCAGATGCTTTAAATAGCCAATTTGAACCGAAAAAGCGTGCTATAGTGCCTTTAAGATATAATGATCAATGTACTAGTATCACGTAGAGTTAAGCACGTCTTTAAGCCAAACATAATATTGGAAAGTTATCTTAAAGACACTAGCGCACACCAATATTTCGTAACCGCAAAGAATGCACAGATAATGCAAATTTCTCGATTACTAACAATATACGCACTAAGGTGAACTACTGTCTTAGTTATTTTGCAAATATGTACGTATTAAAGTTATAACATTTATTCTAAAGTACAAAAAGTATTCAATGTGCATTAACTCCACATGAACTATACCCAATCTCTTATCCGACTTCCGTCGTTTTAATATTTTCATTGTTGATTGCAGGTCAATTTTAAAGAATAATAAATATTGCATTGCAAAGCTAAAGTGAGTGCCTATTCCCTCATATGCCTGTAAATAGCCAATATTTTCCATGTTTATTGGTAACTTGTCATTATCAATTATTACCGTTTACCTCTGGCTGTGCATGTGGTGGTTTAAACTCAAATCAGCGCAAATAGTATTTTGGCGTGTTTCAATAAGATTAATAAGATTTTATAAAATATGCACTTTGTCACTTTACAGTGGTTCCCACAACATCACACCAGAGACATACTTAAAAGCAACCAGTTTTGAGTGTTAATTTCACAACAGGAATTTAGCTAAGAGGCAAATACTTTACTCATAATTTAACCTATAATGAATGAAACTGAAAAGAAAAACAAATAAAATAGGCCGAAGGAAATTTTTTTAAAGAACAAGGATGTAAAACGACATTGAGAAGCAATACAGTTCACGATTCCTCTTCACACGAATTCCAGAGTTAAAGAACATAGACCCATTTCTCGTTGTGTCATCTGAGAACTTCAATGAAAAAAACATGTAGTGTGGAATTTCATCTAGGATAGAAATTGAAGCTAAGAAAAAATATATGTTTTCGCTGATATATCTGAATTCTACGAAACGACTTGCATAAAACCGTGTCGTGTCGTATTTTTCCTCTGTTGACTTCATTTATCATGGGTTGTTTTCCGGATCGTTAGCTGTCCCACATTTTCAAAGTGACAAGGAATTGTAAATGGGGATAAAAGGATATATGTACGAAAGAGTACCCATTCTAGTGTTTGGTTTAGGGCGAAGCCATTGCCGGATCTGCTACGATACCTATCGAATATATCGATATATCGAATATGGAGAACCAAAAGAAGTTCTGATATCCTCGAAACGACATGTGTTAAACAATTAACTTGACCTGACACTTAGCTTGCTCTTAACTTTATATCTCACGGTTTATTTGAGGAAACTGTGCCACATTGTTCCACTTACGTCACGGAATTCCACATCGTTATAATTTGGATTGCATGCACATGTACACAAAACATCGATTCTTTTATTAGCTTTAGTACAAAGCCGTTAGCTATCGAATCAATCACTTCTTGTATGATATCCACAAACACTAAGAAGAATGTCCTATATAAGCATAGGGTGAAAAACTTTTTAATTCATTGCGAGTAAAAATTCAAAATTAAACACCTTTTTAAAAAGTATTACAGTATTAGCCGATGCAGTACATTTTCTGATATATCTACACTTTTTCTAATACACCTACACGTTTTAACTGTGTAAAATACCAACCAAAAAAAAATATTGATAGTGACACTAAGATAATTAAAAAACACTTAGTAATGTTCTTTTGATATGAAAGAAACCTCGTCTGTTGCATAGTAATGTCGGAACCGTTGAGCAAGTTGCTACTAAAAATGTTTATAAAGCTTGATATAGAGATCAGATTAGACAGACTTGAGTGCCTTTGCATATATACTGGTTATCATGTAATTAATGTACGATACATGTTTGTGCTTGGCAAATGCTCATTTTACTGTCTACGTCATACGATGAAAATATGATTATAACCGAGAGTCACTTCGGTCAGTGGATGCCTTAAGACCCTATCGAGGGCCACTGAGTGCCGAACTTGAACCTACAGGTAATTATACAACATCATTCAATTCATCCGGTTCCATCACCCAAAGGTGAAGTTCCGGGTTCATGCTTTATTACTTGTTTTGTACACACAATGTAACAATGTAAAGAGCATAGTATTTAATACAATTTCTCTTGAAAGAGCACGTTATTCAGTCTACTCGACTGTCTTAATTTGAAGGTTCCGCGCCGATCTCAGAAAGATGTCACTGATGCAACCCTGCTACATGACTGATCCTCCCCAATACATGTCATTTTCAGCAATGTTAACACCACAAGCTTGTCTCCAGACCATCAGCAAATTCGTTACTGAAATTTGACTGATCCGTAACCGCATACATTTTGGGTCATGTGCATTCCAATATTTATACATAATATCCCGCTAACAGTTTTTAGGTCCTCTTTTGACAGGTTCATGTAAGAACGACTTCACACGTTGCAAGATCTTATGTATCAGAGCTTGCATACAAAGACTCGGGTCATTATTGGGGGTTCGCTCCTTCCTAGTTGTCGTTTTTCAGCTGTATACCATACGTTTGGAAACATTTCCACGCCCTGTTTATGACACAGTGGCTTCTTTTACGTCATTACCCACTTCCACGATCCAATTCCTCTTGACCTCGAGAAGGTGACTGCAATGTGTGTTGCAAACTTTTAAGGATTCGTTTCATGGATACATACTGCAATGGCAAGCTAAACCTTACTGGTCCACGGTCAGAAGTTTTTTTTATTGTGTCTGACTTGCAACGTGACTGTCTCTGACATTACTGACATTCTCTGCTGTGTTTTCACTCAAGTTTCATAAGTTCATTGAATTTATTATGTAAAGATAATTGTTTTAAAAAAACTAGATGGTCTAAGCACATTACTATATGTATTGTTTCCTGAGTACTCTATATTCGTAAAGTTATCAATACAGGAACGCTATGTTCATTCCTTTCATCTTTTCATTCCAGACTGAATCGAACCTTTCGTTTTGTGCAACAGTGAACCAGTTTTTCCAGTCGCCGATCTGTCCTGAAATGTAAGAACCTTTTATAAATAATTTGTTTAAACGTTTATGAAAACTCGTTACTTGTCATCGTTATTCGTAAACACCATGTGTTGAAACTAGCATTTCTAAACATGATTTCGAAAATAGGTCTGACTTAAAAAGTTATGGATCACATTTCCCTTTTCGAAGAAATGTTAATCATGTGAAAATCAAATGTCGATATAACCATATACCACGTATATTTGCTTTCATATATCTTCGAGGAAAGGATAAAAATTTCCTCCTCAAGGCATATCTCTGGTCCTCGACCAATTTTCTTAACTAAGCTTACTGCCTGGCGTCAAATTTTTAGTTCTTACCTCTTATCAAGTTCAGGTGTAGTTCGCTGAAAAGCCGGCACAGAATCGAAATGTGACAAGGAACAGCGATTACGCTTGAACCGAGTTTCGCCTAGTTGGGTAAGTTCGGTAAGCGAAGAGTTGTTTCCTATTAATAAAACAAATTAGACGAACCTTTTCTGAAGACTGTGCCATTGGAGCCTTGCTTCCAAACATCAAACGGTAGACCCTTCTTGATCTTCTCGTCTTCCTTCATGTTGAGGAAGGAACAAGCATCAGCGATATCCTCACACAGCTGGTCCGTCACCTCGACCTCCAGAAACCTGGCCATCCTCTTCACACAGTTCACTGTATTCTATGACACAAGAGTGTAGATTTAAAGGAACGTTAACACGTATTCTTAGGGAAATATAAGGATCCAACAAAAACAGGGAAAAACAAATGTTACAAATTGTAACACAATATTTTTTATCCAGTAAAAAGAGGTCATAAACGTCGGTGATAGGTTCAATCATGCTACGCTGATCCATTTCCCTGCATATCAAATTAATTTAAGGTCATCGCACTAAAAGGGACGAAACGAGTTTTCACTTTAATCATGTACTTGCTACCTTTTTCCTTGACAACAGATAATCGGGCTAGGTTATGAGACGCTTAACCATCTTTACAATTTTTTAATGTTATTTTATTAAAAGGGGGAAATTCGTACAACTATGACATAAAAACTTGATACAGTGACTATAAAAGGTAAGCATTGTAAAAGCATAGGGCTGCGTTAATGTGACACTGCATAAGATTGAATATGAATCATTTTAAGCACTATCATTAGTATTTAAAATTAATGTTAGACGAAGTTGGGTGTCTGATGTTAAAATTTTGTTTGTAAATGAATGGGTTTTCTTATGTTTGGATGTACCAAAATGTTGGTGATTTAAAAATATTTATGTATCAATTTCAGAAAAGACTAAATGATATTGCTTCATAAAATTAATTTTGCAAAATTTTCTGCATCAAAATATTTTTCACACTATTCTAATGTTTATTCTTTGCTGAATGCGGAAAAAATGTTGTCTTTTCACAAAAAACATCTCTCAGGAAAGCTCTTTGTAAATTTAGAATAAGTTTACACAATCTCAACATACAGTTTTCACGTAAAACCCCTTAAGATGATCAAAGGAGTGTTTGTAAATATTGTAACAGCGGCTGCATCGAAAATGAATACCTTGTATTCTTTACATGTTATTACTACTAGATTTTACAAGCGCTTTATATGAAACAATTGCGAGATGTGTATGTTGGTTATATTTCACTGCCAAACATCCTAAACTGTCAAAATGAACATGTCATTAAATAAACATCTATCTATTTTATGAACTTATCTAGACTAAGAAACGCGTGACTCAGTTTATCTTTCCACGTTATTGTTATTTATTATATACCCATGTAAACTTAGGATAGTAATACAAGGGTGCAATACGGAATCCGTCTTCAAATTCCATATTGCACTCGAGATTCCGTATTGCACCCCTGCCGGTTCTACTTTTTCTGGGACTTCCCGGATTTCCCGAAGCAGCTATTTATAGATATACATTTAGGTCATTGGGATTCCCAGTTTGCGAGAGTTGCACAAAAGCTCCTATAAAACAAGATTGTCATTTCCAAATGATTTGATTACAATTATAAACAAATACCATGAACCATGATAATCAGCAGCGAAAGCGAAAACGTGATATCTTCAACAGTGACCCCGACTAACTGGCGGCGCGAGCTTGACGACAACGTATTTGAAAATTTTGAAAATGACCTTGAACTTTTAAAGTCACTGATTTCTACACGATTGTTAATAAACAAAATAGCTTGATAATTGTTTGATATATGCTTTATCATATTCAATCAATTCTGAATTTGATCAAAATATCTTTCTTTTTATCTATTTGTTGTTTATTGTAAGATGTGAATGTCGGACTTGCTATTCTTGACGTCATGCGGAGGAATGTGGCATTCAGGTCAGTTGCATTATTCGGTCATCGGCGTACTAATACCAATGTCAAGGTAACCTCAACGCGGAAGTATGTATGGCGTGAAAATGTGTATCGCTACGCAACCTTTTATTTTTTATAAAACATATTTTTATTAATTAAGATCGGGTATATAATAAATATAGAACGTCATACTAGTGCATTTTGATGTTTTGTATTGAACTCGAAAATGTCATGGGAGCATAGAAACAACTCGTTCTTCGAACTCGTTGTTTCTCTGCTCCCATGACATCTTCTCGTTCAATACAAAACATCAAAATGCACTAGTATGACGTTCTATATATATAGGCCATTTGTCTGAATAATCTGTCTGTCTCAAATTAGTGTACTTTTCCGATTAGTTCCCTTGCGTGAGGGCGTTTGTATCTCTCAACTTACCCGAAAAGTTTCGAGTATTTATACTGTCGGTGATAGAGCTATCACAAATAACAATACAGCATTTGTTCACATTCTAAATGGTATTTCTATTGTTAATTGTTTAAACGCACTAGTGCACGCCAATATTTCGTAAACACAACGAATGCACAGATACTGCATATCTCTCAATATTACTCACTATCCTCACTCAAGTAATCTACCTCGGAAGGTATTTTACAAATATTTACCTATTCAGTTAGTAAAGTGGATTTTTAAAGGCCGGAAGTATTTAAAGGTTACGTTACATTAAATCCGCATGAACTACGTACGATATCGGAAATATTGAGATTTTGCTCATAACCAGAAAAGCGGAAGCAGCAGCCGCTATGGTCAATCTAATAACAATGCTAATGCTGTGTTTTTAAACCGGTTAATTTACAACACTGCTTTCATAAAACATATTTCATGATTTGTTCTCAGTTCAGAGTTTAGGTAAATTCAATAGCTGCACATAGTACTAGTTCAGCCGTTTCCAAGTGTCAATAATTTATCCGTTTTGTGCACAGCTAACCATAGATTTTTTTAATGTCAAAAGCCGACAGCGGCTGTCTCAACGTTTTCATTGTTGATTGCAAGTAAATTGTAAAGAATGTTTAGTATTTCATTGCATCGATAGAAAGTTTAAGTCCTCATCAACCTTAAAATAGCCAATTTGAACCGTAAAAGCGTGCACTAGTGCCTTTAAGGTGTCACAGATTGGTTAGGATACAGCGAAAACGTTTTAAGAATATTTAAAAAACCCATTTACATCGACCAAATCTGTTGCAAGCAAACCAACAAGATGTATTCGAAGACGTATATAATCTACATATTGCAACGCCAAAACTCATAGTCTAACAGGAAAATGGCATTTATCGAAAGGTGACCGGTATTATGTCCTTGTTTCAAATACGAAGTTATCTCGTGTGTGCATTTCTGTTTTTAACTACTACTCTTCTCCATCAGGATATATTCATGACCAGCTTCCTTCAATCTCCCCAATTGCTTTCACTGGACATTCCTCCCTCTTTGATGGTATACAACTCACTTGTTTAAGGTCCTCATAGTACAGCGTGAGGACAGGTAAGTCTGGACACATGTCGAGGGCAGCGGTCCAATCCTGCAGGTGGCGGAAGTACGAACCGGATGGTACTGTCAATTAAAGGCAAAACCAGGATATAAATATTGCTTCAATGCATGTTTCTGTAGTTGCATTAATGCTCTAAACGCTTGATAAGTTACTTGTTTTGTGGTTGCCGTGGAAATAAAACCGCTATCAGTGAACAGCAGTGAAGACATGTGGAGATATAGTGAAAATAATAGAGTGAAAATAAAATTGTGAAAATAATGGAGTGAAATGATAGCGTGAAAATGATAGAGTGAAAATAATAGAGTGAAAATGATAGAGTGAAAATGATAGAGTGAAAATAATAGAGTGAAAATGATAGAGTGAAAATGATAGAGTGAAAATAATAGAGTGAAAATGATAGAGTGAAAATAAGGTTTTATCACTCTCTAAGGATAGAGGTCAAACTTGACACAAGGACTTCACATTTAAACTTCTCCTTTGGCTTCATACTGTCATTGAAGCGACAGGCATTATTGTAAATTGAGAATCTCATTCAAGAGTCTTCTCATTTCGTTTATATTGTATGTTGAATATATATTATATTTACACACAAACAACTATATAAACCATTACAATTTAAAACTTGCATTGTTTACATTCCCTAACCGCTTGACATGCAGATATAACACAACGTACTTTACTGAAGCAAGGAACTTATTAAAACGTTAACACATGGAATTTTGGAAAAAAAGCAGTTCCTCTGCAACTATTAATTTACAGCTGAAAAACTAGTTAAGATGGAAGAACTGGAAGAAAGTGCCCTTTCCTCTTTTCTTTCCTGGCATATATTTTACGTACCATGTCCCTTCAGAAAAAGCTCCACAAACTCTTCAAAGCTTCCATTAAAAGTCACTGGCAACGCCATCTTCTTGACGTGGTTGAAGTAGGACACACAGACATCTTTCGGGTTACGTAAGACCCGGATGCACTTAACCTTCTTCTCGATTATCTCCCTTGGTAACAATCGCATCGGAAGATGGGTGTTGAAGACCCTCGGGTTTGTTAGCGTCTCTATGCCCTCTTTGAAGATGAACTCAATGTTTCTTGTCTCCTTGACGAGTTCCTGGTACCTCACCGATCCGGCTTTTAGCATCTCCAGTATTTCCCATACCCAGTGGGTACCTATATGATAAGATACAGTGCCAATTATTACCATAGACCATGAACTACCCGGCATATAAATCAAAGGACTCGAATTCGTTTCAAGCTCTTATCATCTTCACACTAAGTAGGGACAGCTGTGCAGTGATCATCAGGGGTTCTTAATGACGTTGTTATGAAGTGACGTCAAAGAATAAGGTGCGTAAGGTACATATCCTCGCGATCGATTCTTACCAACAGAATAATGACATCAAGGTTCTTCTTTCATCACATATAACATGTTAATTGGTACTGCAAGCTCACATTGATGCTGTATAAACGTTGCTTGAATAGTTTGATGTTATAGTTTTTGTTGATATTGTTCTTTTCATCTTTTATGTCGTTAATGATAATACAATTTACCTTACATATTGTAGACACATTATGGAACAGCATGCTTCTTTTATATCAAATTTATAATGTATTGATGAATATAATGATGCAATGTTATAATTGTATTCACAGCAGGCAAAATATTACCGCGTATGCTTGTTATGGTATATTTTCATGATGTAGTTAACCAAATTTAGCTTGCAAGTTGTTAGAAGGTCTTTCATTTTCCTTTATTTGGATCAAATGTTCATTGAATCAAAACATTTTCAAAGAAAACAACTAACCAAGAGGGACAATGTATATCTTTTATAAAAAAAGACTTAGATAACGAGGCAATCTTCACGCTACAAACTAGCACACACTTTCTTTTCATTCATTGAAAGCGTTGTGGTTCGTATTTCAGTCCATTAAGAAATAAATTCAGACTTTGTGATGTAAACGATATGCTGCATTCTGATTGGATCAGACATGGTCATGTGATCGGTATACATTTCAATGAACCCAAAGTTGAGGGTTATACAAAATAACCTTCAGTAAATGCAGGTTATACGATATCGTGCCGGAACTATTTTCTTCCCTCGGGGATTCCCCTGATCCATCCTTACCTCAGTCTTGAGGGTCGTCTCTGAGACAATTCTTAATATAAGTTATTAATTCTGTTAATTGATAACACACACCTTAAAAAAATATATTTTATTTTTGAAGAATAAACATTATTTGAAAAATATATAAAAGTTGCTGTTTTAAATAAAATCATTATCGTCGGTAACTACCGTAACTAGGGTAAATAAATTGTCGTCTGCTTGACTCAAAACTGTAAAAATGGATGATTACGGGTTGTTTGATATTGAATGGCCTAAAATGTCCCAAATGACTCAAGAATGATGCAAATGTCGAGCTGCGACACATCATGTACATGTCCGGTCACAAAAATGAGGCCAGTGTGCGAAGTTACACAAGAGCATGCACCTCATTTCAAAAACATGAGTTGAGCTCCATCCTCAATGACCTGACTGGTGACACAGTTTCAAGTCACCCCAGTCCGCGCACACCACAGAGTGTTGTGGCGCGCAGAGAGCCGTCATCGACAGTTTCGAGACCCCCCGCGACCGATATTCAAAACGATGTTGGCCCGTTTCAAAACATGAATCCGTCATTGTCAATGACAATGTCAAACATTGGCGGGCCTGCAAGTGGCATAATGTCACGAGGATCTTTCCATAATTGTTCGTTCACGTTTAATGTGACCAATCCCAAACCGACACCCTAAAGTGACAGCTGACAGCTGATAGCCAAAACACGCTGTACTGTCACCTAGATTCTGGACAGTATAAATACGCGAGTGTTATTTGTTAACTTTGATCTATTTAAATTAAACTTTACATTTTCCACTTTTTTCCAAAAATATAATCATTTTTAGTTTTTTGATACACAAAATGTATTATTTGTAGAATAAAAAAGTGTCATTTTTACCGAGTCTTTGGAACTATTTTGTTTATGCGTCTGAATACGGGTAGAGATCCGTCTTGGTGTAACCGGTACGTAGGTCAGTACGTGCGACAAGCAGCTATAGAATTGCATTTCGAACGCATTTTCGCTTTAAATACAACGTTTGAATTTATAAGAAATGAATTTCATCATATGGTTGTCCACACGGTTATAACCTGTTTGAAACTTGTAAGATAAACTTTTGTATAACCGGCGTCGCAAGCTTGCCGGTTATACAAGTTTATCTTACAAGTTTCAAACAGGTTATAACCGTGTGGACAACCATATGATGAAATTCATTTCTTAAGAAACGGGTTTTCTGTTTACAACATATCATTGACTTCCATTGTAATGATAACCGCACATACGATTGTTGGGTTCAGTCAAAGTTAAACTCACCACATTTCGGGTAGGCAGAAAGTATGACGTCATCATCTTGAAGTTTTGCGTCTTTCACATCTAAGAGTTTGTCGATGACAGTCACTCCTCCGAGCAGTTCCGGCGGAAGCGGATACACGTAATAGCCTTCAAGGCTGTGCATGTGAAACCCTTGTCCATTCTCATTAGTCAGATCCAATATTGAGTATTCATCTGCAGTGCTAGAATTAATAATTTTGAAAATCCAATATAACTATAGTTTTTTTTAGTTAATCAGCAAATATATATGAATTTGAAGAACGACACAGGTTGCAAGTGTTCAAGTTCATCATTTACACAAACTTAAAGGGACACAGAGTATGATGTTGGAGTCAATTATGCCAAGCTTCATAAATGGTGTTATATTATCGAGAAATGGTGGTTGTTATCATCTTAGTGCTTATTAGTTCCGTATAGTGACAAAAAAAAAGTTAAGGTCTTAAGGATCGAAAACCGGACAATGACGCTCGTCAATGACTCAAACGTAATTTTTCAAACTTATTTACATCAGACACAAACGTAATTATGGATTGGTAGTATTATAAAGGGCTTTTAACTAATATACATGTAAAATGTATGCAGAATTCCGATGTCCTGACATTAATATGGTCGTTTTTCATTTATCATTGAAAACATAAAATACCACAATTTTGGAATTTGGGAGATAAAGGTGAGAGTTAGGTAGGCGATTTGAACTTAATTGAGGACATATGGTAGTTCGGCTTTTATTTGAAGTACATAAAAATTCCTAAAACTTATTCTGTGTCACTTTAACCACAGTTCAAACATCGGGCGTCTTGTTCGCCGGATTCGTATGTTAGTTTTTCCTGATTAAAATAGTTAGACTTAGATAGTATGCATGTAATTTTAAAAAACATACTGTATCACAATCTTTCATCCTCGGTAATTATCCTGTTGATTTTATTTTTCAATCGAGGCATCTCTCACCATTTCTGTGAAAAATGTTACCGTTATGTTAATATATATATAAGGTTAATATATTCAATAAGTAGAGATCATGACGCTTTATAGTTCTATAGGTGAAATCATGATATACTGATCTTCAACCATATCAAATGTAAGGCCTGAATTGAAGTAACCTTGTTTTTGAATCTTCAAAAATAACGACGCTTTAGTATTTCAATGTATTTCGCTTTTGAAAGAACATTTAGAAAGGTGACCATTTGCGGAAAGCAAATTAGCAGCGTGAAACTGATATTACTTTAAGTTGAAGTTTGAGAAATGAAGAAATTAGATCCGTTCAGGTTTTGACGGAATATGTCATCTGTATATACTTGCATTACCGTAGAGTGAGCCAACGCCATATGGTATCGTACATATGATAAACACATGATTCAAACCGCAGCAACAACAAAACATTGCAAAAATAAAGCTGCATACCGAAAGTTTGTTCACCTACCTATGTTTTCAAATTTAACTGTCATGCAATTTGGATTTCGCTTACACGTCAATTGCATCACGTAACGTGAACCGCTGAATTAGAAAAAAGGGATCAGTTTTTCAAATGTTCAATTTCGTTTATCTTTACTTAGAATAAAATCTTCCATATTGACTTTTAAGTGCTTATAAGTGAAAAGTACAGTTACTTATGTTTCAGATAGTAGATCATTTTAAGAAGTATTAAAGATTTAAAAAAATATTTGACCTCAGATCACTTTAACAAATTATCTCAACGTTTACAATTTACTTTGGTAAACGATAAAATAATTCGTCTCATATAAAGGAAAAACTTACATCAATCTGTTAATAATGTTACGGATCAAAGACTTGACAATTGACAAAATAACCACACTATGATTAACAATAGGTGAACAAAGTTTTGGGATGTGACGGTATTTGCGAGGCAGACAAGGAATATGCGCTTTTAAATCAAGTAAATGTCAAAGTGTCCATGCCATTCACATGGTCGTAATCTAGTTTAAATGGGTTGAACTGAGGCGCTGTTATCAAAATAGCGGGTTAAGTGTGTACACTTTGTGGTTTTTATTTTTCTCTCGGTATTCTGGTCTATACTTGATGTGGCACGTTATTCACATCATCTTTGATCCTCCTGTGTAATGTTTTGAATTCTTTCATTTTATACAAACGCATGTTTAGGTGCATTCACGTATAATTAGTGTCAAAATAAGATGTCATTTCATATCATTTATTTATTATTTTTAAGGGTTAGGCAATAGAATTGACACGCCATCGCACTATAACATAAATGAAAAAGAGAGAAACCACAAGAATAGATAATAGACGAATAGACAAATAGTTAGTGAGATAGGCGATAGACAGATGGATAAATAAACGGATGGATATGAAGATGGAGCGATAGAGAGATAGATAGATATATAGAAAGATAGATAGATAAACGGAAAGATAGATAAATGGATAGATAAGTAGATAGACAGATAGATAAATGGATAAATAAGTATAGATAGACAGATAGTTATATAGATAGATAGATAAATAGAGGGGTGGATGGATTGATGGATAAATGTATGTCAAATGATGTATGAATGAAGGAATCATATTACTGATGTAAAATTACTTTATAAAGTAAATGAACGAATAGAGAAGAACAAATAATGAAAATAAAAACAAATAGGCGGTAGTATTGTACCCTGGTGCATTTCATTGAGAGCATACTGTTATGTAACACAGGAAGTTCATGGGCCGTTCAATAAAAGCGTGCAAGTTCCTAGAATTAGACCTTCCTACAAATATCCGGGTCGTTGTTGTTTTTGTTAAGGGAAAAAAAGACAACCTCATTTAAAGTACTTCAGTGTTCAATGAGCAACCGTGTCCACTTATTCACATAGACGATTATTCATATATTGTATCTCGTTCTCATCATCATTGGCCAGTCCCGCCTCAAGACTCTTAAAACTTTCAATCTATCAGGAATACGAATTAAACAATGGATTTAAAAGATGTCTAGCAATTATGAAAATTGACCTTTTCAAATGCTAATGTGAACGAGAGACTTAATCATAACAAAAAAGGTAAACACCTGCGAAAATTATGGACAAATAATTCTCAAATTCAGTGAATGGGAGGCTTATTCAGAATAAAAAAAAACTAAGTTAGCCAACCTTTTAGTCTTTAGCTCTTTTTAAGACAAACAGAGAGCGCGTCTAATGCTCTTCTTTAATATGATCATGTGCTAAACCTGGGAAGAGAAATGGCTTGATCCCAAGAAATCCCTATTGATATCACTAGATATGAAAATGATACTTGAACATATGAGAAAATGTTGCATACACGCCGTCTTTTATGTAGTTAACACAAACGTTTCGATGCGAGAGCTTTCTTTGTAGATAATCACAATTATTTTTCAGACACCTATGTAACGCGCTTTAATGTACATTATACCTCAAATACTCTTACACTCTAGAGGAATAAGGTCGTAACATTGAACCTCACAAAACATGCATACGAAATTAACATCGTCTTAGGCAAAATGTCATGAAATACTTCCCGTAACTATCCTATAATCGGGAGGTCACGCTCGGTTGAATGAATTGCTACAGGAACATAAAGTAAACCACAAAAACAAATGCTACATACAGCTATTCATAATCACCTTGTATACAAAAAACTACGCTACCTTGAAGTTGCAGTCTTGGGTGATGCCATGTCTGCGATAATGGTGTCCCAGTAGTTGTGAGGAACCCGCTTATTGATGTAGTTTCGGTACAGAGAAAGGGTGTGCTGGAGTTTGTATGGTAATGTGATAGTTGACGTAATGACCTGTTCGCTACACTGGGTCGTACTTTTAGGCCATACAATTATAGTACGGTATTGACAGATCAACAAAGACTAGTTGTTTCGCTCTTGAACATAATGTTTCCTGGTAGTTACAATAATGTTTTTGAATAATCTGACGTCTCACGATCAGAACTGTCAGACACAACAAAGACTTTTGAGTTCTGTTTAAATGGAAAGTATTTGCTATGGTAGACTAACTTCTAATAAAAGGATATTTTTTGGATTATAACAAAGGCAAACCAAACATGCATTTCATTACAAGAAAACCTTATACGACTATTATTATTAAAAGCAAGATATAGATATTTTCTATAAAAGCGAGAGACAACTCACGTCATATCAAATAGAGAGATAACGTTCGCTTTATTGTATGGTCACCTCTGACGACGGTGCGTAATCGTTCAACGGATAGAGAATGTTTGACTGCAGACAATACCTTATTGCAACTCTAAACATAAAACTGTTGTAAAAACTGACACAATCCTCATCATGTACATTATATAGAATGTTTGATTACAATTGACAAGTTATCGCATATGTAGATATCAGGAATGTATTTCAGGCCTAGGCCGGTTTTTTTATCCATGTATATGAATATTGATAAAGTGTATTCGTCATTTAAGTCTGACCTTTGCACGTTGACCTTTTGGTTGCGATTGTATCAGTTTTACCTGAACATCACTTATTTCAATTACATGATGACCTTTAAGGAGTACTAGCCCTTGCTCTCGTTGGGGAGAAATCATACTCTCGCAAGGGTCTTGACGGGCAGTTTTTTTTTTATCAATTAGGAAGGAATCTCACTAAAACGAAAATAAACTTTACCAATTTTGTAATAATTTTTTTTAGAAATAGCATTTTAAAACGATTGTGCCATGCATGTTCGGTTACGCTACGTAAATGCATTTTCCTACTTCAAATGATTAAATAGTTTTCACTAAATGACCGCCAGCAGTCTTGGCTTGAGACGTTAGACTTATAACAACATTCAGTATTGGTTTTATATTGATATTTGTTGGTATCGCACATTTTCATATGGAAGGATTTTTGGAATATATTGATTTTCTTATTGAACATGTTAGTTGAAACGGCAAGATTGATTCGAATTGATATAGATTACAAATTATATCCATGTAAACATGTCTATAAACTCAACTTCTGATTCAATGTTATCAATCCCAGAGGTTATATAATGAATAAATACGTTTTAGGGTAGGGTAGTGTACGTTCATAGGGTATTCCATTCATTGTACGATTTCAGAATTAAAAAGATTAAAAAGGTCCTGGAGCACTTTTAATTTTTTAAATATTTATTTCGCCATGTTTAATATCATTTAATATGAAAAATATTATATATTCTATTTTTATCTAGAGAGATACACAACTCATTACTAAACCAGATTATAAATTATCAGAGACAAAGGGTTTCTTTTTATTTCTAAGGTTTACGTACGTTATCAAATCTACTGTAGGCAATTGCGCAGCTGGGAGTCTGTCAAGATAAGGGCAATAACTGGCCTTCTTGGTGGAATATCCTGTTCCTGAAAAAGATTCCAGATTCTCAGAACTGGGATGTGTTGTGTGGTCTTAATGGTTTTAAAACACGATGGCCCTCAGTAATTACCCGGATGTAGAGATTCATGAACACACCGACAAGTTTATTCAGTAGAATTGTTCAGGCACAGATGTATAGATAAAGATAATCAGTTGCGCTCATCGGACATTAATTTGGTCTCAAAACTGGATTTCTATCGAAGGGTAAAAATATTTATGGAGTTTGAGTTTTATATTAGTGGTGTCCGTGTGAGACAGATTCGTATTTCTCTCAGTAAGACTAGCTGCTCTAATCACAATTTGATGGTAGAAGATGGTAGATATATAGCTATTAAAAGGGAGGATCGCCTTTACCCGCTGTGTATTATAACTAATATATATTGAAAACGAATAATTTTTTTGTTTAGAATGCCCTTTTTATAAGAACTATTTCAGAACATATCCTCCAGAATTAAAGCTAGTCCAATTATTTACATCAAAGAATATTTTTAATGAACATTCAAGTGTCAGGCACATGCAAATTGTAGCTCATGTATACATTACTTGTGCGGTGAACTTTTAATTTTCGCCGCACAATGGAGGCATCTTTTTCAATCAAAATAAAATAGCAAAATCTAAAATGAATGTCTACTGTTGGTTATCAGTGTCTTTCTCGTGCAAAAATTAGACTTTTGGCATGGTTTAAAAGACAGAAGGGGTTACAATTTCGAAATTTTTATTTCCTTGAATTTCGATTAAAATATTCTAACTCCCTGAGAACAAAATCAACGAAATCATTTGACTTAATGCAAACGAACACACATGACTTGTGTTTATAGCTTTTGGTGACGCATAAGGGATTTTGTAGAGAAAAATGATATTTACTGTTTTCGATTTTTTTACACCTGGCAACTTCAGTGACTTCAGTCTAAAAATATTACGGTTATTGCTAGGTATGGCATACTTTTGCGCTAAAGTGCAATCGATATTTTCTTTTGTATTTAAAATTCAAAATTATTCGTTTCTTTTTCGCATATCTACGATTTCTCAAAGACATTCCAGATTATATGATATTTGCACTAGGATAAGCAGGTATGTGAACAAACTTTTGGTATGCATCTGTAAAATCATGTCTCATAGGCCTTAAAGGACGGCTATCTTCTTTTTTTCCTGATGTAGACGTTTGGTCAGGCTTTGAATTGTTATAATACTTTTCTTCTTTCTTCATTCTTCTATGATACTCCTTAGACGTTCACAATTCCAGTACACGATAGTTTCTCTGCTACAACGATAATATTCCAGATGGTTTCTGAGGAGAACGTTAAACATCAAATTCAATTCATTAAATTATTAATCAGGAGATAATGACTGTATGTCATGTTCAGTTGGTTTGAACAGTGTTTTTTCCAGAGTATAAGACAAAAAAGACCTATTCTCATGTGTGAAGGAAAATGTGACACATATCTCATAATGTAAATATTAAACAGCAAACCCTTAATCAAAAGTATAAAGCAATGCTTAGCTAAGGCAACACTTGACATCAACAGTACTCCTCAAGGGTAAAGTTTGGCTATGTAACAGAGGTACTTGTGGAACATGTCAATATCTCTGAAAATTCCAATATAGTTTTCGTAAACAGAAATGAGGGATTTTATGTTCGCATCAATATTGATCGTACGGCAAAATACGTAATCTATGTCATTAGATATCAAGGATCTTCAAGTGAATATATGCTTGGGAATGTTAACATTTTTTTCATCGTACAGTCTGTTTTGACAATTCAAATTTTTCAAACCGTTTTTTTTGTGTTAGACTTTCTGAAGATCAGATACATGTAAGATAAGCCATTGAGGATGTTACATTCGTGTCCTTGACGTACTATGTTTAAGACCTGAGGGCCTTCATATGAGTATTTCCATCAAACTTTTACCTAAAACGGTTAAAAATTACAATTCAACGCAATCATAAAAAGCATAACATAATTATAAAAGTCACAATTATAAAAGACTCTATAAGTGGTGACCAACAGTTTGACACGCAGTTCGGAATTACCTATATCTATGTAAAATCCTCTTTTTGGGAAATTTTGAACTTGTCACCATTTCTTATCAGAATACTGTACAGACATCAATACTGGATCAATGTGTTTAAGATTCATATATACACCGGATACACAAGGTACATATAATCTGGTATCCTACATAGGGACAATATAAATAATTTTCATATTTTTGCGATGAAATATTAATTTAACACATTTTCGGCTAAATGTCAACAAAAAAGTGAATATTAATTACTGTATAACATCATATCATTTTACTTACCAAAATATTTTTAAATGAAAGCTTTATAGGAACATTACAATTCTTAATAATTATATTTTTGATCCCAGTGTTTCACATATCGATACCAAATTTGTTTCAGTATGAAAATGAGTTTATGTGTGATAGAGACATGTTTTTTTATTTATCTCCTGAAAAAATAAATAAAGTTTTGAAGAAGTAACAAGTGGACGCCTAATAACAATTTCCAAGTAATGTCACATACTTTTGTTCTCAAATAAGCAAAGAAAGAGACATTAGAATACCAATTATCTATATAATTTTTACTGAGGTTAGTTTTCTATGTTCTGTACATTACTCCTGAGCATATGATACAATGAATTTGGAAATCTCACAGCTCTGTATCTTCCATGCTTCGCTAGTTCCAGCCGACGCTCGCAAGTTTCGCCGCAATGCATAACTACAATAGTGTTGCGATAATAAAAGAAGCCATGATAGAAGTAAAATACCTTTACTCGTCGTTAAACCTCAAAACACCTTCAATCCCTTTGGAAATGTCCTGAAAATATCAATAGGCTTCAGTAGAGGGGCAGCACACGGTTTAAAAAGAAATTAGCTGAGGCTCTAAAGTTCGTCTCTAGAATCGAAATAATTACATGAAGTCGGATGGCGCGAATGTACAGTGTAAGGGAGGCAACTCTCAACCATTGATTTAGAGAGCGAAAAGGCGATACATAAAATGGACTGTTTAAATACGAAATCAATTTCAATTCATTGTTTATTATATGCATTGGATTTGAAACAAACACAAACGAAAACTTACGTCATATTTGAGGTGCAAACCCATATCACCGCGTTGCAAAGTGATTAAGAAAAAAAGAAAAACAAATAAGATATTGTGAATATCTCAAACATAAAATACTAGTTAATAATGGAATAGATAATTGGAGAAACAACGAATTCTACTTTTATTGAATAAATCATTTGTGAAAATATTCCTTTACGACCGATTACCAGATTTATCATATCAAACAATACCTTGTTTTTTTTACGAATATTCTCAATATACACCTTTAATGATTTTTTATATAAACATTTCTAGCATGTTTGCTAATCTTTGTAATGAGCTGATAACGTAAATATAATAATGATAATTTGTTAATGATTTATTAAAACGGTTCAAAATGAATTGGTGCAATCATTGTTACTCAAGCTCTTGAATGGCTACATATTATATAAATACTAAACCTATTGTAGAGTCAGTGACGAAAGTGTTACTACATGCCTGAGAAAGGATACCATCTTATTCGATAAAATGAAAACCACTTTTGTGGAAAATGTTCCCAATACGATGAAAAGGATTTTCACCACTGTGGACGGGATTCTCGCCGTGGTGAACCGGTTTGCACCGAGGTAGTTTGATACGAACCGCGTTAAGAAGAGTTTTTTAACCACAGTGGAGGGTTATTCACCTCATCTTAATGTATGTACGCTTTCGTTTTTGTCAGTTTAAAATTCTATGTCATAAACTAATACTTTTATAGATGGCTTTTAAAGTAAGTAGTAAAATATATTGTACATGCAGTTAGATTTCAAGAAGCATTTATTCAATTTTAGTATAAGGTTTTGTTTTTGCTTTGAGTTTTTCTTGTTTTACTTCGAGATTTTTGGAGTTTCAGTTTGAGTGTTTCGTGTCTCATTTTCAGCTTAGCGTAATTTATATACGTTTTTTTGTTTTCTTGACACTCTATAGGAATCAACGTGACATTCAAAAACGGCTTTCATTACTAAACTGAACATATTTTAGAAGCGACCTTTGACCCACGATACAATATTGTAATCAGATATTCATATATTCCAAATAAAGTTGTTAAATATCATTGTGGTTATGTAAACTTTAATTAAGCAACAGAATTTCATGTTGCTACTTTGTTAACAAGATCTCAACGCAGTGTCCTGAGGAAGCTGCGCTGTGTCACATTACCACTAGAAGTGGAAGTCGTCAGGTACACCCGCCCTAAAACACCTTTAGAGAAAAAAGTAAAAAGATTTCATTCACACAAAATTACTTACTAAAATGCTTCATCGAAGTACTATTCCTGCGAATTGTTTAATAAGTGACTAGTTGCTTTGAGCATGGTTAATATTAAAGAAAATTCCTCAACAGATTAATGTACAAACATTCAGATGTTATTGACGCGCTAATGACTTAATTATCAGCTGTCAGACTGATTCGCGATTAGTTCACCATCTACTCAATTGATGAATAGTTTAAAGCTGAATCAAGTAAAGAACACATTCAAATAAACAAACATTCAATGAATATTCATGGTAAGTTTATTGATGGGTAACACATTCTGAAGAGATTATTTAATGCTTTTTATGTCTTAAAATGAATATTCATATCATGGTTTCTGAATCTTTTCAAAATGAGGTCTATTCATACATAGAGTTGAAATGGCCTTGCTCAGCAGGTACAGAGGTCTCCCGGCATGCGTCTTTCATCTATTGTAATGGAGAATTGTTGGTAAGTTATTACAACCACATACCTCCCGGGTCATTTCAAAATCTTCCTTCTCAAAAAAGAAAATTGTAAAAAGAAATTCGAGGTACCTTCGCTTAAAAGCGTTTGCAGCTACATAGTATACATCAGACATGACGCTTATACATACCTCCCTCGCCTTCATGAGCTATCGCAACGTTGACAAGTCATGCAATCGATTAAATCTTTGCGTTAACATTTACTTGAACGAATGTACTATCGGTCACCACCTTGTAATCTTACGAATGATTTATAAGTAAGAAATATGGATGTTTTTACCTGGTAGTTTGACTTTCCAAATTTTAAAGCAATGGAGAATATAACCGCCATGATTATCGCGAAGGCTACAATTAACCAAACTACAGAAAGTGCATTCAATGTTTCGAAGTCAGTTTTAGATTCATCATAAGGTGTAGACGTCATTGTCTCATTTCTTGGTGTCATGGTCGATTGGACTTGATTGGTGGTCCTTTTTTCTTTGTCCATTTGACTTGAGTTGTGGCCCCTTTTGTCAAGGTCGATTCAACCTCAGTTGTGGAATCTGTTTGTAACTCAACCAATGATTTACTTGAGCCTTCCGCTGGGTACACAACTGAAGTGACTTTTATTGTTTTATCAGTATTGGGTTCTTTAGTTCCCAAGTTCGCTTTTTCAGAAGGCTTGGTTGTCGCTACTGTGGTTTGGTCAACTGTAATTTCAATTCTTGGGTCAGTTGTGTCTTCTGTATATAGGTCATTCGTGACCTGTGTTGTTAGATACTTCATGAGCTCCGTTGTACATTCTGTTGACATTTTTAGCGTAGCGACACCAGTCGTGGTTGCATTTTGGTCTGTAGAGTTTGGAGCTGAAACATTCAATAGTTAGCTATATCAATTTTCGTTATTACTTCGCAAAGCCTATCTTCTAAAATAACTGGATTCCTAAATGGGATATTTTTATCTTTCAATTGGTTATATAAAATGTATTGTTACCCTGGGACAAAGCATTCATTGAGCACGTGTGTCAGGTAAAAAATAATAAATTAACCGACCAAGGCAAAAAGCTCGATATGAAGCTGGAACCCCAGCTAAAAGTTTCGCCCCGACGAGATACAACTTCGACCTCTGTACCGTTTAATAGTAAACATGATAATTGTATCATAGAAATGTTACATGTACTTCAGACAACACAGAAAGTTATATCAGTAGTCATTTTCATGTATAATCGCATCTTCTCCCGCATGGTTTTAAGTTACACCAGTCTCTATCACTGGCTAATTTAAACCTTGCTGCCAACCAGTAAAATTTGTATTTTGAGTGCAGCCCCCTCTTCAGTGAAAAGTTGCAAAGTTTATACGATATATCCGCATTCATCTCAGCAGTGTGGAAGACAAGCACAGAAAAGTAAGGAAAATGCGGCAAGGCCTATCATTGAAAATCATTGAGATCGGCGCAGACAATAGGCCATGATCGGGAAGGTGACATATAATCGTCGTCGGACATTAATTAGACATGGACACCTAAAAATTACGATTTGATCTATTTGTAACTTGTCTTAATTGTCTTAATGAACTCACAATAAGATGTTTTGGAGAAAATGTACAACCCAACAGCCTCCTCAAATATTGTTGTTGAAGGTATCACTTCTGCAAAACCACCATTCAATGATATGCGACGTACGCTGAAATGGACATGCTACATATTTTGCCGAAGAAACGTGTGAACATCTTTGTTGTCACGAAGTAACAACATCAAAAAGAAAGCTTCTTTTGAACCTTTTCAACACTTGCAGAATTGATTAAAGAAATGTGTCATTTCTAATAAAACAAAATAAGCTCATATATTATTAAAATGAACAGAAATTACCAACAACGTCTTCACCTTTGAAATGCAATATCTAAAACAATTCATGGAGTCATGTTTTATGTTAACAATTATCTATTAAATGTGAGTGTGTGAAACAGATAAATGGCTTGCGTATATGAACGCACCATTTCTAGCTTTACTATTACAATAAACCTGATCTTTTCAAATTCGTACTCGTAAATTATCGAATCCCTAGGGTCTCCATTTGAATATTATTCATGGTTTCGATTACAACAGCATTGCGAGCCCTCAATTATGAATTTCAAACAGTTCTACCCCTATTACTTGTTAAGCCAAAAGTTCTACTACGTCACAGAAGTTACTCAAATTTCACAGATGAAAATGCAATAAAAAGGCTTATGGTTGCCTTTTCTGAAATGCGTGTTATGAAATTATCTACAATGAAGTTATGAGCATGGGATCATTAGATTTATCGTAATCGCGATGCGACATTAATAGGATGCACTTTGCTTTCTTGCCGGCAAGAAGAGAACCGACAGGCAAAGATTAACTGATGACGCCAAAACGGTAAAGGAAGGATAAGTGTAAGTGATCATCTATTTGCTCAACGACATTTACTATTCCAAATTAGTTGCTTTTCAAAACTAAGTCAATGACTTAAACAGTGTTTTCCTTACCGTGAGTTGGTTCCTGTTAAGTAAAGCGTTGTTTCAAGCAAAAATATGTTGTAAATCTCCCATGACCTATCCCCCCCGGTAAATTTGTTTTCTGTTGGTTCCATCTAATGCGATTGACCAAATAAGTGATTGAAGATAATCAGTCAAGTATAGGACGTCATCTGTGGATAGAAGGTGCACTAAAGGGACAGTAGCACGTTTTTTTAAATAAAAAAGTAATCCGACGAAAACGAACATGAATAAACCAATTGCAAGGCATTATTAAAAGTAATGAGATATTTACCCCCTGAAGATGATTCATTTGGAAAATTTGAAGAAATAAAATTTTAACAAAACGTGTTGTTGCCCCTTTAATGTTAACGCCGACTTACGGTATTGGTGTACCAGTCACGTGATCACAAAATTGAAATACCAAGGAATCAGGCTAGACGACTGTAAAACATCTTATGAATTACTTACTATCTTTGTCTAATGCTTATCCGTAAGATACCTCTAAAGTATTTACAATCGTCTTGATATCTGAACCATCATAATTAGATGAACTGATCTTGGTACCATCTTTACCGTCACTCCATATTATTCTGCTGAAAGAGAAGGCAATATAGCCATCAACAAACTTAAAATGATTGGCATATATCTTAGATTCATAAACTAGTAAATATTTAGCCAGAGGGAATGATTATACGAGTACCTTAAAACCTGTAAACTTAAAATACAATAACGACGGGACATTTGTACGGTAACCAAGTCAAAAAGTTAAGAAAATACTACAAAAGAGGGAAAATGTTTAAAATAAAATGGAAAAACGATGTTAAATCTTTACATTACACAAGACGAAAAATGCGAAAATAAGTATTAAACCAAATTATGAAATCTGTAGTCGACACGAGAAAACAAACTGCTGATTTAATTAATTAATAATACATTTTTAAAAAGAGACAGACAGTTAGAGGACTATATGTTTCCATCTTACGTTATCATTTAAAATGTTTTTAATTGAAAAGTATCAAGTTCTTGAAGTGAAGTTTAAAGTGAAGAATTGATTGAAATACACCTTTTTCTGTAACTAATACGATGTTTTACCTTCCACAAAAAAATTAAATTAATGACGGTTATGAAAATACATTTATCTGAAGCACATTACTCACCTTTGAATGTCACGGATGATAATTTGATCAAGAAAACTGACAATTTGTGAGTCGAAGATTGTTACAGGGTTTGATCCTGTCAGATCCATCGATACTATATCATGATTGCCGTAGCCAGCATAAAATAATCTTCTGCAATCTTCATCAATGGCCAAACTATAAGCATCTAAAAAGAAAAACTAGCAGCATTCAATTCGATGTTAAAGGAAATAGAAATGCTTAAGAGTATATACTGCTTATGTTATGTATAAGTATTTTGATTTCGCCAGTCAAATGTGATAATCGTTCCCATCAATTATAAATTACAATGTATACATCTTAATACCTAAGCATTCGAATCCGTACGGTAAAAGTCATTGCCGCAGGTTTTTCTATGTTCAGTTTGTTCAATTTTTTTCATTAGATATTTGCTTCATCAGCTTCTTCAAAAGGTAAATAATTTCAATCTGACCATCCGTATTCCTGGAATAGGGAGTCAAATATGAAGCACGTCACCTATATCAAGTATCATAAGGTGATAATATAGCAAAATAGTCACGAATAAATCTAAATGCTATCGCAGTCCACAGTTCAGTTATGCTTATAAGTAACTGTATGAGTCAGAGAGGAGAGAGGAGAAAGCAGAGAGAGACAGCAAGGGTTTTTTCTGTAAACAACGCTCATGCAATGGGACGTTATCGATTTGCCCGGGGTCCTGTCCAGGCTCATCGTGGAAAACTTTGGTTGGTCAAAGATGTAAATGACCACAAGTGTAACCCCTTAACTGTTGGATGCGATTAGCATTTATAGTAAAGTATATAAAGTAAGAAGTAAAAATTATTGTTGTGACAACGTTAGATAACTGTGTGTGAATATTTAATATGGCAATAGTTTATAGAGAAAAATCTCTCATCATGAAAAAGTAAATTATACAAATTTAAGAATAAAATGGGTTAACTTCTAGAAGCTAAAGGAACTCGGTAAATGAATACAAAAATTATGATTATTAATTTTCTGGGGAAATTCTTGGAATTTTGGAGGGTGATGTTGTGGATCATCCAATGACAGTGGAGGATCCACATACATGGCCATGTAGGGTAATACTAATAAGATGTTTATTCTTCATTAGTAGTTATTTCATGGTCACGTGTACGAATAATTAAGTTTTTTCTGTTAAATACCTGTGCGGGCCCCAAGCCGGGGACTCGTGCAGGACTTCTCACACAGGGCGTGTGACTGTGTAATTGTGATCAAATACATGATAGAGAGAAACACGGACTCTTGTTTTTCTTGATGTTGTAACCGTTGATGAACCCGAGTCACAGCTACATCCCCACAATTCACACTACAAACGGACAACATCAGACAAGACTGTATGAGGCAACGTGATCACCAATAAATTATTTAAGTTGGGGAAATTGACTCGCGAAGCTAGAAGAAATGCTGTTATAATTCTAAATTCCCTTGCAATTAGTACCATTAATCGTTTGATCAGATACCTCTATTTCCAAAAAAACATGTTGCAGCGCCTTCAAATCACAGTGATAGTGATAATGGTGACTATGAGCATAACGTAAGAAGTACTTTAAAAAAGATAATTAAGATATTTTTGTCAGTCCTGTTTTGAATACTTACCACCAGGCAGGTTAAACACTGTGGTCACATTTTACCCATTGATGTCTATGCTCTTTATTGACGGGGGTGGCAGCTGAATAAAGTAGAACTGTTTCCCGACAGAATCGTAGTCAACCGCTGATGGTTTGCCTGTTCTAACTTCCTTGGTTTGTGTGTCATTTACTACCAGTTTCATAATACTGTCAGCCTCAGAGTCACACACGAAGATAACAATATCTCCATCTGTGTCTGTAAGTGTATGCAGGACAGATAAAAAATTAATAAGTTAATCATAGGATGAAATGTCAAAGAAGTAAATCGGGATTTATAACTGTGAAATATTTATTTCCTAAAATTTTGATATCAATCAAATTCAATAATAATTTGTAATGCCAAGTCATTGATGATCCCATAATTTCGTGATTAACAGATTCAGATTCAACATTTTCGAAATTAAATTCCAATTAAATACCTAACAATTTCATCATTTATAACCTTGTTGCACTTGTTAAATGGGTTACAGACGTTTTGTTTTGATTATAGGTTATAACGTTGACAACCTAGCAGTGATGGGGTGCTGTTGTCTTATCAGTCTGTACAAATTTCTGTATAAAAAGTATGTATTAAAATAATATTCATTTTGTTAATAATGTATCTTAATGCTATTAGTGCCGCCTGACAATTAAAAATGGGTTGTATTTCACTGACCCATATTTTATTATTACACACAACTTGTCGCTGGTAGAAGACGAGGAGCCGAGACTTAAAATGACTCACCTCCAAACACCAAACCCAATTGAAATATAAGAAGAACATAAGAAATGAACTTACCATCTCACATCATCTATTCTTTCGACACATTTCATGAGTAAATACGAGCAACGTTTATGTGGTAATAGAGAGGATTCGCGTAGTGTAAGCAAAAATTCAGAGATTTCGCAAAATTAATCCTTCTGCATTGACACAGCATATAGCAAATACTTTGTAGGGAATATTTACATTCGTATAAGAAAATTGAGTGTAGTTTTGTGCTGTATTCGACGCGTAACGTTTTATAAGAACATGTCTGGAATTTTTAAAGGTTTTAATGTAGGTATGAGGATGATTTAACGTTGTACAATATTTGATAGTTCGTTGACTTTAGAATTTTTTGAAAACTATCCTCACATATAGAGCTGCGTGCACTTAGGTAGGAAATGGATGATACAGGGTATGAAGGTATCAATAGACTCTAGGAAAGTACGGCATAAAAGCATAGTGAGGGAAGGATAGCAGGGTTTTACAAATTTGGTCTGGCTTCTACCCGTGAACCTTTCTAATTTCTAGGAGCATATAAGCCCGGGTGACATAGCTGTCGGAGTTTCTACAGAATGCAAACATTGCCTTGTAACAACGAGTTGAGGTTCGCATTCAGGACACGTTCCTCACACAGAGTATGCTTACTCATCCGGTCGTTAAATGTTTTGACAACTTACTTATGATATATACATGTATGGTTTTGGATACATAACTTCCTGACCAGCTTAATCATAGGCTTTTTATTTAACAGGTTTGTTATAAACAAATAATGAAGGATAACATCTTTAAGTCAGATGTTTAACTCATCACTCATCGTGGTATGTATCGCATCTGGTGTCACAAACGAAATAATTATTACTCTGAACATTTGGAATTTAACGCGTTTGTCCGCCTGGACTTGGTTTGGGCAGTAGGTACATGATGATAAGATTGATGATAAGAATCAATCAAATAATGAGGCTTTTTAGTGCATTCTTTTCAGAAGACGAACAATTTTCTAATCTAAGAAAAATGGTTTTGAAAATATACTGACTCAGGAAGTTTGAAAATATTAAGATATCTAGACTCCAAAATGTTCATCATATTTATCATAAATGATTGTGATATACTCTCCTTTATCAGAAAATAAACCCTGCGCCACTCGTGAAATACTTACTTTTTTAACCTCACTCTATGACATAAATATTGTATTAATTGAGGATGATAGGTAAAATATAACACTAGCTTGAAATTCGTTTATTAAGCACTCCGTAAACATATAAATGCTACATAACATATAAACATATAAAATACAACATGGTCTGAATATAAAAAATATAAAGTTTGTATAAAATTGTGATCTGGTTAAGAGGAAAAGACGTTTATTTGCTTAAAGGCTATACATTTCAGCATAATCATTTGACAAGAAAAAATAAACAATTTCAAAGAAACTTTTGTTAGAATATAAAATACTTTTTAAAAAACCCATCTTTATCAAGAACAGAGAAGATGAATGTTATCATGTACTAGAATCTCTAATCGTTTCGTTCTATTGGAAAACTATGCTTGAAATTAAGGGTCGATATTCATCCATAAAACATCTAGAGTCAAAGTAATGATATAATTTTTTCAAAGTTTGGTAAATTCTATAATTTGAAACATACAGTCTTTATCTTAAATTTTCTTCTATCGATTCTATTCAAAACAATACTTTATTTTAGATAACAACATTTTTAAAATTTAAAACTGTTCCTATATTTGTTGGGCCAAGCTGTCAGATTAGACCTAATTGTATTCAAAGGTTAGATGGGGGGACATTTGACTTTGCTAGAAACAGAATATCAATTTAACTACATTTCATATAAATACATGTCTTGATATTAAAAAACTCTGAGTTGATCTATACATTTTTTTTCATTTTAATCTTTTGTAATATTCTATGCGTGAGGGATCGTTGATAAGTACATTCTCTGTCTGATAATGTGTTTTCCTGTTGGGCGATCATGTAAATTAAATGTTTTCGACTACAAAAATGTAAAGCGTTACAATAATTGCTATAACTGTAATTTCGATATCTGATAGGGATGCACTAAACTATTGGGTAATGTAAATGATGATAAGAGTTCCAAGAGAAATTGGTAAGAAATACTTGAAAAAAAGAATTAATAAACGAAATACTTCTGTTACTTCTTTAAAAAACATCTGTAAACATGTTGAATATGGAACATACATACGTCTCAACAAAATAAGAATTTCCTTCAGATATCAAAGAAACTTCTAGTTTACATGAACGATCTTATTATCGATAAGCATTTCAGACTGACTAACCAATGGCCAATGTCAGGACTAATGATCTCTGTTTAAGCAATATAACACATTGAAGTGATAATCTAATCATCTTATAATAAATCTTATAATTAATTATTTGGTATATGTTGTAAGGTTTTAAATAATTTGTTCTAAGGTGTTATAACCAAATGTATTTTTCTAATTGTTAAGAGTATCTGTTAAAATGGATATATTGATTAAGTATTGTTAACAGTGACTGATTAATATTTTAAGCATTTTAGATATCCGCACTAAATGAGTATAAAATCATATCAAATATACCCATTTATTCAACTAGGAGGATAACCTTCTACTCAACTCCAGTCGAGAACGATAACGCTCCTCTCATTGTGTGACATGTTCCCCAGCTTACCAATTTTCATGGTAAAATTACACCACAAATAAAGACGATAGCTTTGCTTTCATACACAATGATAAAAATATGAGAGACCAGTAACTAATCAGATGAACATCCTATTACTGAATTTTTTTCTATTTTTTTTTCATTTGTGGGTGATTGTTAGTCAGTATTTCTAAAAACAAGTTATAAAAAAATTCATATTGTTCAACTTTAGGAATTTAAAGAAGATTTAAACCATTTAAGGAATTTCGAAAGTTTCCATTTCTCGCAAGTCTATCTTTATGACTTTGCTGTCTAAATGTTTCAAAATTGAGGTCTCTTCATGTAGGATGTTGGTATGAACTTGCGACCCGCAGACCACCGTCCAGGCATCCGGTTATTATCTAGTCTCGAGGAGTGATTTGCAGTCCAGGTCTCTTCTTGCTTCCAGGATTCATCTTGTCTCCAGGAGGGATCTTGGTCTGCACTTACAGGATGCTCAAGACGTGATTCTTTCATCTATAGGAGAGAATAATTATGATGATAACTTATTGCAAAAGCGTTGATAACATCAATTCACCTTTCTTTGAATACTCAAAAAAGAAAAAATATATCGAAATCAAAATATATTTTTTTTGGGAGGCAACAATTGTATGGTTATATATGTTCAGCGTTTATTTTAGTTTACCAACCTTCTTGGCAAAGATCATCGCTGATTAATGTGCACATAATTAATAGTCTTTTTTAATAAATCATAGTTCCTAATAAACAAACTTAAAGGAACGTAGATCAAAGAAACCAGTATCATACATATAACAATAAGTGTCATATTTGACAGTACCTGATTATTTGTCTTCCCAACTTTGATAGTGATGAAGGTTATGACTGCAACAATAACGGCAAAAGCCACAATTCCTCCAGCTACTGAAAGTGCAGTTATTGTGTTAAAGTCCATGTAAGATTGATCAGACACAGGCAATTCTGTCGTCATGTGTGTTGTCCAGGTCGATGAGCCGTCAGTTGTAGCTTCCTTTGGTAGCTCAGTGGTTAGAACAGTTGTTACTTCTGTAGGTGACTCGACAGCGGCTTTTGAAATTGATTCACCTGTGGATTGAGCTTTTGTTGTTGGTTCAGTCGTTGGTAGAGTTGTTTCTCCTGTTGTTGGTTGAGCTGTTGCTAATGTTGTTGATTGAGGTGTTGCTTTTATTGTTGGTTCTGTAGTTGTTTGAGTTGTTGCTTTTGTTGTTAGTTCTGTCGTTGGTAGAGTTGATGCTTCTGTTGTTGGTTGAGTAGTTGATATTTTTGTTGTATGAGTTGGTGTTCCTGTGGTTTGTTCTGTCGTTGGTAGAGTTGTTGCTTCTCTTGCTGATTGAGTCGACGCATCTGTTGTTGATTCTGTCATTGAATGAGTGGTTGTTTCTGTTGTTGGTTGAGTTGTTGCTTTTGTGGTTGGTTCTGTTGTTGGTTGAGCTGTTGCTAATGTTGTTGTTCGAGTTGTTGCTTTTGTTGTTGGTTCTGTAGTTGTTTGAGTTGTTACTTTTGTTAGTTCTGTCGTTGGGAGAGTTGTTGCTTCTGTAGTTGTTTGAGTTGTTGCTGTTGTTGTTAGTTTTGTCGTTGGTAGAGTTGTTGCTTCTGATGTTGGTTGAGATGTTGCTTTTGTTGTTGGTTCTGTAGTTGTTTGAGTTGTTACTTTTGTTGTTAGTTCTGTCGTTGGGAGAGTTGTTGCTTCTGTAGTTGTTTGAGTTGTTGCTTTTGTTGTTAGTTCTGTCGTTGGTAGAGTTGTTGCTTCTGATGTTGGTTGAGATGTTGCTTTTGTTGTTGGTTCTGTTGTTGGTAGAGCTGCTGCTTCTGTAGTTGTTTGAGTTGTTGCTTTTGTTGTTGGTTCTGTTGAAGCTTCTGTTCTTGAGTCTGTTGTGGTTGCATATTGTGTAAAAATAAATATTTTGGGGATGTCTCATACAAGCTACAAAGTTTCACAGTTATCAGACAAGGTCAAGATGTAAAAAAGTGGCATATACTACATGTAGTTAATATGTATGTTATACAATAGGGTTGATAAGCTCTCAGCTAATCGTCCATGGCAGTATTCTTCTGAATTAGCTCGTTGTCAAAGTTAAACATTCATATCAAACCTCGGGTTTAGGCTAGAACACTTGGTAATTATATATATATTATAACATATCTACTTTCCTCTGGCTTTCATATCTGGCTCCATCTGCTAGAGGATGTGATATAAAAATAAAACTGATGTACTATCTAATTAATCTACCTGTACAGTTCTCCCAGGAAGTTGATGATCCATTAACGATGCACACCTTGCAGTCGTCGTCAATCCTGGTTTCTCCATTCACATAACATTTTTCTGCGTAGAAGCAGAAGGAGTCCTGATATTTTGCAAGGAAAATAAGGAAAATCAGATAATTCTAAGTGACATTTTAGCACGCAAAACAATGGCATAATTTGACACTTTTCAACCTTTTGATTTTATGATTGGTAGCACATTGCTAATGAAATTAAAGTATTCGTAAGTTCATGATGTTATGCATTATTTTCCCCAATACCTGTCTCGTCCAGCTGATGTCAGTTCCTATCATGTTCCCAGTAACACAGCTTCCATCGTATACCAGCACACTGACATTATTGCTGTAAAGAGTCCCATCATTTGAGACCGATATCCAAAAGACCCGTACATAATCCGTATCTCTCAGTTCCTTACTCACACTGATGTTACACTTCAAATGACTGATGCTTTGTACAGAGGCGGTAGAGACGCGGGACCATTCAAGTTCTGGACCAGTATCTCTCACCTGTCAGGATGACAGGATACACCAGCATCAATTACAATCGCCTCTTAAAAAGGCTGATAATGTATTTCTTAGTCCAAGAGTAACACTTAACTGCATACGATTACTGTTCCACTTACAGATTTCTTTAAAGCAATTGTTTATGGTTCTTAAAAACTTTTCTAGAAATTTCACGAAGGATAATGTTCCAATATCCCCAACATCATTTATCATACAACAAAACAATTCACCTTCAATGCCTCTACTAAACATGTGCTTTCATCTGTGAAAGTTTCCCCATAAACAGAGAGGAAGTCACAGGAGAGGCTGGAGGTATCACAATGACTGTCATGTAGGCTGGACAGAACAGGGGGAGCGGATAGATCGACAGAACAGTCCAGACCACCAAAGTTTGGCAAACAGTAACAAGTACCTGAAAGAAAAGTCATGACACATTTGCTTCAAATACACTGCGTACGTATTTATCCTCTGGGACATCACGCAGGAGTATATAGATGTTGGATCTGTCATCTATTCATCGTTTGTCCGCCCGTCCATCGTGATCAAATCATTTCAGAGAAAAACTCGAAAACCGTTAGACGAAGTTTTAAGAAATTTTTTATGTTGATTTAGCAACACATGTTAATTTGCCTTTGGCAATCAATATAGAAAGAGCAGAAACCGAAGAACGTACTGCCGAGGTTAATGAAACTTGGTGTATGGAATAATCATCAAAAGAAGTTGTACCCTTTGACGTTCTCATCTTTCTAGAATTTTTAGTTTGAGCACTCTACATGAATACGCTACATAATGAGTCATTTCTAGAGCAGAACCCAAAACTCGTTCAGCCTAGGCTAACGATACTATTTAGATGAAGAAAAAAGCTTATGCTGAGGCGAGTTTTGTGATTTCAGGCTTAAATTTTACGAAATCTAAAAGAAACTTTGCTTTATTCTCAGATGTGCCAAAAGCTGTGTCTATGGTATCATTGGTAAAAAAATTGTAGTGGTTTTCACAATGGATAAATAGAATCGGCCTAAATCTAATTCTTAGCACGTATTTGTCAGAAACGTGACCACGGCAACGCAATAAAGAAATCGTTAATGTCTTGCCCTTGCTTCATTGTCACGTTTCTTAACCAGCCAATGCATGAGACGATTTACAGACCTTCCGAACAGTTCCCATTTGAGCTGCAGTCACCGGGACAGGCCTCCGCTACGACGATGTCATAGACAGATTGGTTGCCAGAGGAAGAGGTACCGTTGTCTTGAAGCACAGGGTTCACGAGGACTTCATGGTAGCACTTGCTCCTTACAGAGTCAACTGAGTACTTGCCAAAATCTGTGGTACCTGTCAACTGAATTACAAAACATTAACTTAATGTTTCTATTACTTGTCTCGAAGAGCATGTCTAATTTGTACCGACCAACTTAATATCCAAATGAATTTTAAACTGAATTACAAATCATCCGTTGAAATACATCGTTACAAAAAAGAAACACCCGTTGAAAACTTATTAATTTCATCAACAATCAACAAACAAAGTTTGCACACAGCAAATACAAGTTTTAAAGCACTAAATCATAGATTTTCACGGTTAATTTGGATATGTGAGGGTAAATGCGGGCACATGGTCTCACTTTCGGTATCTATTGACAAATAAATTCTGGCTTAAGAGTACTTGAGTGGTCCGAAGAGGTGGTCTCTAAAACCACTTGTACATGCAATCTAGCACTTCAAAATAGCTTCAAATGGCATATTTCTGATAGCTGAAACAATTATCTATAACATGATTATTTAAATTTAGCATGAAAACTGGTCAGTTCGGATGCAAATGGATTAACCACCTTGAAATCGTATAATTTTCTTTTTTTTTTTACATTTCAATAAATCACCTGCGACCAAACTAAATTATAATCAGTTTATGGCATTGAACATTACCAGTTTTTATGTTTTAACCTTAATACGTATGAAATTAGTTTCAAAATCATCTTACATGGTAGATTACAAGAGTACATTTTTTAATAAAATATTGAGTTATACAAGGAACTACGTATTATCTGCATTTACGAAATATAGTTGTGCGCTAGTGCCCTTAAGTACCATTTTTTTTTTGTCGGGGAAGGAACACCATCATGATATTTATAAACTAAAGCTTAAGATTAGAAATGAGTTACGAAGAAAGACAAAGCAAAGGGATGTATAACTTAAACAGTTTACCTTGATATCCAGGATGCAGTCGTCGATGCTGCTGTTTGTTTCACCGGCCGTAATGTTTTGACAGATTTGAATGGATTTAGACTCTTTGAAAAGCTGTTCACAATGTTCTGTGGCCGCATCTTCGGTCCAGTTGCCCAGCCAAGTGTTTGTATCCTAAATAAATGAATATAAATCAGTCAAAACACAGAACAAAATAGTTCGCTAAATGTTGGGTGTCTACATAAGTGACGCCCCTACTTGGAAAATAATCCACTCATTAACTAAATTGAATTGTGCTTTTATATTTGGATGTATATAACTGTATTTATATGATGAATGTCTTTGTTTTTGACAAATGTGTCTTTGCCTGTATCACAAAATAAGGAAAATAAAAAAAAACAACAAAAAAAAACCAAAACATTTTGGTGAAAAAGAATTTCATTTTTTAAGAAATTCATTGATATAACAAACGCTAACAAGAAACGAAAAATGTTAAAACATTGTGCACACGATAATAGACGTCATCGGAATGTGACCTTTTTCTAGGTCAGATCAGTCAGTTTTATAAAGTTGATGGAACAGTGTCAACAGTTGAGGAGGATTGATTGATATTGATTACATTGACATGAATTTAAAAAGTTTTGATAGGACACGCAATGATTGAACTAAGGGAACGGGAGTTGCAAGATTTCCTTTTCAGATTTTGGGCTTTTTGAGGGGGAAACAACAGGATGGATATATCATGGAAGGGCCAAGTGTTATGGTGTGGGACGGTCGGCAGAGGGAGGACGTAACGCAATTTGCGACGACACAGAAGTTGGGCGAGTGATTAAGCGACTGATTGGTTTGTGCTGTTTTTCAGAAATATTGGAGTAATTATTGACACTTTGAATATTTTTGTATCCATTGATCTTTCACGTAAATTCACGTCTCGTTGATAATGCAACATTTGACAGTCGCCACTTTCTACCTTACAAGTCACGTGATTGAACGATGTCATGTGATGTTCGAAAGTAGTTCCGTTTGTTCGCACGAGATGGTATCACACATGTGTGTAACCAACTCATTGTTATCTAATGAGTGATCTCACCACGGTTAAGTAATAAATTGGTGTAAATAAATGGTCTGCAAATTGAACATAATTTGTGCTTTCTGAAAGGTTTATGGTGGAAAATAAACACCCACGCATGAGAATGAGTGACAAAAGGTGTGTAAACATCACGTTTCTAATTAAGTTTTGTTTATCATCCAAAGTTTGTTAAAGCATAAGCATAACTGCATTTCAGTGGGTGAGCATATCAAATATATCACAATGAAAATATCAGCTGCCGTGGAATGTTTCGAAAGGATTTGGTGAAATATCGCATTTATTATCAGTGTCTGTGAAAAACATACATACCCTTTTGTTGACATGATGGAATGATGGTTCGAATTCCTTATACTCTCTGACAGATCTTCGTCTTCTCCTGTTGACGATGCACGACGGAGGAGGCGTGACGCCAGAGTAGCCAGGCAGCGACTTGCAGTTCTCGTAGGCCTTGCCAGGAGAACACTCTAGATTTTTCTCTAGGTTATAATTTGGAGTGTCACTTGAGCACGAACAGAAAGTTCTCTGCTGGGGCCAGCTGCTCAGTGATGAGAGGTCCGAGTGGTCGAAAAGATTTGTTTGACTGTCTACCCTGTAAGAGTAGGGGGTAAAAATTCATATCAATAAAATCAGAAAAAGACACACAATTTGTTTGTTACAGTGTCCTTTTACTATAATAATAATAATAATAATAATAATAATAATAATAATAATGATGATGATGATGATGATGATGATGATGATGATAGGATATTTATGAAGTGCTGAATCTATGAATGTCATGCTCTGAGTGCTGAAAAGAGGAACCTGAGACATCTATAAAAGGTTTAGTTGGGATGTGAGGTTTCATATGTGTTCGTAAACAGTAGTTTGTCTTGGGTTGCCGTTAAACTGTTCAAACGATGTCAAATGCTTGATCCTAAGAGACGAAGATTTCCATAACTGTTGGACCTGGTGATAGAAACATCTAAATTTTAAAAATTTTTGATCTTGGAACAGTAAAGAAAGGCTCATCTCGTGATGAAAGAAGAATAGTTCATTCCAGTAAGCAGGACACCATGCCATGGATAATTCTGCAAACAAAGCAGAGAAGGATATCAAGAACATATCTAAACGGATATCCTCACCGAACTGGGTTTCCAATGGAGTTGATGTAATATAGGCGTATCATTATTAAAGATTGGGGATCTCATCAAAATCCGATCTGACTTGTTCTTTATGGATTGAAGTTTAAATAAGAGTTTTTGGTTAAGTTTCTGCAGAAAAAGTCTAATCTAGTCATAACGAGACAATAAGGGTTTTGACAAAATCTGAAAAGATGAGATGCCTATGACGACATTTGACACGTTAAATGTGGAATTTGCAATTTGCTAGAATTAAGATAATTTGTCAAAGAACTCTTTTCAGTGTTGAATAGGATGGCTACTGTTTTGATGTCATTGAGTTTAAGCATGGGACTTGTCATCCTAATCTGCAAGAAGTTTGTAAGTTGCAGTATGCTGCAGGGTGCTATGGATCGTGATGGTGTTGAGCTGATCATAAATCTGCACATGAGAGATGATTTAGATCCTGTTCATCCATTGATAAAAAAACAAGAGTCCTATGACAGGGCCCTGTGGTACTCCACATTCGAGATGCACAGCATCTGATTGAAATGAGTCGATCACTGCTAACTGTCTTTGTTAACTAATGTGGGAAGAAAAACACTTCAAGAAGGTTCCTTAAATATATAAATGACGTTGCAAGGTTGCAGGGAGTCATGATCTACTTTGTCAAAGGTGTTATTTCGACAAGTCAGGTAGAATGTGAGGAGTGAGGCTCTGTCCGGATCATTGTTGTCCTAGGTATGCAGTTATTTTTTAAAACTCATTCGAAAGTAGAACCTCAGAAGGTGAACTTTTAGTCTGTTACTCAGATCGATGATATTCTTCATTACTATCATTGTACATCGCCGTCTCCATAATGCTTTGTAAAAAGTGACAATTTCGTTTAGCAGAGTATATCTTTGTGTGACTCATAAATTTAGATATGCTAAATTCTCAACATTACATAAGTTAACTCCCTCAAAATGTTTGTACATTACAACTACTTGTGTTCCATACTTTACAAATGTGTAATTGTAATATGCACTTGTCGTTCTATTTACTCATGAATAAACCATTTTCACATGTATGCAAATTTTACTTTAATTTGGAGCTTACTCTATTAATTTGTATCTCTCTCGAACCTCGACCTTACTTGTTTCCTCTTTTTGGTCAGATGAAATATTGAAAACACATTCGAATAAGCTCATTTCTTATCTTGGTATCTTTTGGATATTTTCATTACATAAGGTTATTATCACCATTTCACCTAATCATGTGCAACACAACATTATAAAATTTCTATAGTGACCATAAATAAATGATAAACTGCAAACTTGCTCGATTAATTAATTGTTATAAAAAACGCCTTAGCTATAATTTGAAAAAAACATTCAGAGTTCATGCCTGTATGAAACAGTATCTAGGGAACTGACCTCCAAGAGTTTGAGAATTGTATAAGTTCGTTGACCCACGCCCTGTATCCTGCATTGCATCCTTCAGTCGCCGTCGGGTCTGTTGAGTAACTCCCATTACGTAACACGAAGTCATCATTGCAGGCATGGTTTTTAGACATTTTCCCACACAAACCGACACTCTTCTCAGTGTCTTGTACAGATGGAAACATTTCGAGGTTGAGAAAACTGCCATATGTATTTGCAACAACTTTCCCTCCCGTTGGTAGATAAATCTGGCAGAATAAAATGACATTTACTAAATTAAACCAACTGATTATATTTCTCTTAGCATCTGACCTTATTTTTTAAACATTATATTTGAAATTTTTTTAAACATTATATTTGAAATTTTTTTAAACATCCAATTGAAATTATTTAATTTAGTTAGGATATATCTTTTAAGATGATTCAATTCAAAACTAACATTATAGTCCCCCCCTCTTTTCTTGACCTGCAGAACGTCCCCTCCGTCCTTACACAGAGTGTAGTCCATAAACCAGATATCAGACTGTCCAGGGCACCTGTTGATCTCAAACACCGTCCTGCCGGCTCTCACTGCAACTCCACAGTTACACCAGGCCAACGGACTGTTCAGACATTGAGCTGTCTGGATTTGTACCTGGTACAGTGTGTACACTGGCATTACTTGTCAGTAAAGGACGATGTAGTGTTGATATAATTTGATGAACTTTCTCTATCATACATCACTTTACATCTAATGCTTTAATGGTAAACATGTATGAAAATATGACGCTTAGATATTCTATATTAATTACAAACATTTATTTGCAGCATGCAAGACCACTGAATGGTAAAGAAACATAAACATTTGCATCTGTCAGACACTTACTTCAATAGGGAGATCCTTGTGCATGTAGAGGGTAAAAATTCCACTATATTGGTGTTCGTAGTGTCTAGATAATAAACAAATGTATGCAATATAAAACTCCGTTCTTTTCCTTGTGCGAAAAGTAATATGAAGTTCTGAAAATGCACAGCTGATTTGGCAAATTGGATTGAAATATAATCAAATATAGTATAACATTTAAAAATAAAAGAATGTTGTCACCTTCCATCAAAGGTTTTGAGATGTGGGTCATTCTTCGAATGGCAGCTTTTCTCTTTGATATGGGAGGTGTCCTTCGTGAGTTGAACCTATGTCAAAACAAAACTACAAACTATAAACAAAATCAAGAATGGATGTTATTTAATGCAACGTTATAATGTTCAGCAAAATAATACTTCATATATATGAAATCGAAACATACACAAACGGGCCTTTAGTCTTCTTTTTCAAAATGTTCATTTAATGAATATGTATCGTCCATTGTACCACGCTTGTTCTAATGATCTTCAACTGATTATATTTTGTGTACCAAGATAACATAGAGTTCCATTAAAAATAACATTTAAGAAAGTCCTTGACTGTAAAGATGTTTTTAAATTGCATTCTAGGGCACAATTTCGTTATTTTGGCTTCTCAAAAATGTTTCCTTTATTTTCAAAGTTTTCAGATGAATAAGTCGTGCCACCAAGGTTTCCCTTTGTCTTAGGGAGCTATGTGCAGGCAGGTTCAGTTCTAAGGCAATGTTTTCTGGCAAAATGTTAAGTTTCCTGTGTTATATTCAAAAGACGTTTGATATGCTAACCTGTATCTGAGAGAGCAGAGCTTCTCCCCACATGTGATGTATACTATCATTGGTCGAGGTTAGGTTTAAGCTGACCTCTATGCTGGAGTACCCGTATATGCTGGTCATCTTACCGAAGAAGGCGAGCGAGATAGACTCGTTCCAGCGTGACGACACAAAGGATACCCCGCAATTGGAGGGAGTCATGACCGCCTGTTCACATCGTTCAGGGTTACCTGAAAGTTGAAGTTGTCTTTTCCACTTTTGGATACCTTTAACTCGACATAATTTAACACTGAACTAACACTTTCATATTTCTTATTTGCGGAAAGCTGTGGTTCGCACGAACGTCCGTGGATTGGCCTCAACGGCGTAGTTTCGGAATGTGTGTGCCGAAAGTTTGAAGAAATCGTACGGAAAGTGTTTAATTCATATTGTTTCGAAATACTTAAGATCATTTGGAACTGCAGAACACTAAGAAATAGTTATGGATTGTCACGGTAATTACTCAGATTTGTACCCTCGGAAAAGTGGAAAATGTCAAATGTGTCAAAGTCAGTTAAGTTCAAAGGTTTTTCTTCTTAAACCGCTAATATCCAATGCTACTATGATACTTGCTTCTTTTAACCCATCCTCAACCAAGTTATACTGCCATATTTCTCCCTACACTAACTCCAAACTATTGCGTTCTACTTTACATTACTCTCATGCAACTCTTTCATCCAACATGAAATACCCTCTGATACCCCACTTTACACTTCTCTACCTATCCCAACCTACTCTACTCTATCTCACTAAAGGTTACATTTCCAAACGACACCGTACACTACAATGCTCATCTTCCCCTATGCTATATTACCTTATTTAATCTTTGCTTACACCTCCATTACCATAACCAACCTAGTCAATCCTATCGTACCACGGCTTCCGCTTAGTGAGATTGAATGAGTTTGTTCAAAAGAGTGTTTGTTTAAAAAGCTAGGGACTACATATATTCTGCGTTTCGTAGCGGAATCATACAGAATGAAGGAAAGACTTATGGTCCTTTGTGGTGTAATTGTTGATTCGCTTCCGCAAGTATTCCATGGCCCATTGAAATGGCGCTAACTCACTTTCACCTCATGTTTTGTGAAAGGCAGAATAGGAAATAATAACACATCAACACATACCTTCAGAAAATAAAGTCGTCTCTTGTACCAACCATTAGGGATTGATTTATTTGATGTTTCACTTAGCAAACGATTCTATCCCATGGCAAATTTTCAGCTATAAAGGACGCAAATAGTGGAACTGTTGATGTTTAGTAGATGGTACCACAAGTAATCGTAAAGATAAACTCACTTATGGTATTCACTTTCACCCTGAGACTGCATTCTTTTGGAGAATTTCCACATCCAAAAGGGTCAGTCAGAGACAGTTTGATGTCTGTTGATTCGCCTTGGGTCACTCTGACTGATGTTGTAGACACCTGCATGGCAGTGATTTCCAAAAATATTTCTTATTCAATGAAGAAACAATTTCGTAAAATGTTACCTCGCATTGATACAATTAATCCAGTTGTGAAGTGATGAAAATATTCGATTTCAAAATAGGTTTATTCTAGTAACTACCAATTTCGATGCCAAAGTCATATCAAGATAATACAATAATTATAACCGTTATACAAGTAGTTCAGATAAAATTTCATTCGGAGAGTATTTGACTGTCAATTTTAATTTTGCTTTGTCAAAGTTCGTTTCCAAAGGAAAACATGTTACACGACTATTTAAATTATTGGATTGTGCGATCTGAACATTCTTGGAATTTTGTTTGTTTGTAGTACTTTCAGCATAATAAAAGGGGAATTATCTAGTTTATTAAGATTTTATTTGTGTTTGCATCCAAATTATGAAGCATATTATACTCAGGGAGTATAGCGAGTATAGGGGTCGATTCCTAGAATGTGAAGGGCTCACAGCTTGCTTTTATGTCAAAGTGAAGGGAGTATAGGGGTCGATTCGTAGATTGTGAAAGGCTCACAGCTCGCCCTGATGTCAAATAGAAGGACTATAGGGGGCGATTCCTAGATTGATTATTGTTTGTCTGTAGAACAAAGGGAGTATAGGGGCCGATTGCAAAATGCCCTTCACAATCTAGGAATTGGTTTCCATGTGTTGATTTCAGGGTTTGAGCCCAACATCAGTTCTCGCAAATGGTTTTTGTTTTTTGCAAACGCTTCTCTTATTTCACATTTTTTTCGTCATCTGGCCAGAAAGGCCAAAAAGGGCAAAAGGGGATGCCGTCCATCGTCCGTCTGACAGAAAACGTTGATGGCAAGCGACCAGATTCTATCACACTTTCCCGTCCCAAAATCCTCCCTTTTACTATAAGGCGTAGGCTTGATAAACTAGGGAATGTGGTCAATACTCAAGAAAGGCGTAGGAAATCGAGATATTGCCTAGCAAGCTAATTGAAGGTGTTTCATGCGAGGACTACTGTTTACTGACGAACAGAGCACCTGAGCACCTGTTCGTACGCACGTTCGAGACCAGCCTCCTCCAGAAGCCAGTTAACCACGACGGGAGCAGGGACGGCCCGGTCAAGCGTTGACAGTCTTGACCCAAAGACAGCAAGGTACCTTCAGCCCCGAAGATGCCGTCAAAACAAGACCAAGACGCGCGTTGTGGGATTACGCAACCACAATGTGAGAGTGTCATGGAATGTGACACTTCAATCAAGAGAGCAGAAACCGTGAATGCTTGATTTCATAATAATACTGTATATACCCGGATTCCAACATATTTCTTCTTTGACCTCACTGCCGTTGTTGTGACATTCCTTTCCTCGAACGTAGCTGTCACTGAACAGGCGATCTGAATAAAAAAGAGATCATGACTGAACAGATTTAAGTACAAACTTGTTTACAGTTTCTGACACAATGTTTTTGATATAGGTCGGTATATTCCTATCTCTTAAACCTACAACTACAACTTGAAAGATCATTGTTACTATCCACTCTACATTTTTCTTTGATCATCATGTCTAAATGGAGAAGAAAAAAAGGACAGCAATAAAGTTTTACAATGTATATGATTATGGCAACCTTATTGCACCTGAATTCCTTTATTAGCATTTTGTGAGTGTTTTGCAATGCTAATAAACTCCCAGGTTAATGAAAGGTTTCACTTTTATCTCTTTCATGAACACATTAGGAGCTCTGATACCGGTTGAATTGTAAGCAGGAACTGATAGTAAAACTGCTTCATTTCCTCTACACGAACGCATCGCCTCGAAAACAGCCACTGGAATTGTGCATTCACAAACATGTGCAGGACGTGTTAATGAGGAATGATTTGTGATGCACGTGTAGTAATGTTGCATAAATACCCTTGTTCGAAAGAGCAGACATTCAATAACATAAACACACCAAAAGTATGCCAAGACTTATGCAAGGGCACCGTGACCAAGCGATCGGTATGTCAACTATGGAAGCTTCCCAACGTTAAATAACAAGAACCTTCAACTGCAGCCAAAGTAGTACCAAATTATAACTATAAGGTATACTTTCCTTCTTCCTACAAACTACAATCCAGGTCAATGTTTCATGATGAATATTGTTATGAGAATTTGACTGTTTAAAAGTTAAACATTGAAGGGGTCACACACTTGTTTTAATTATGCAGCCTAGCTTAGTCTTGTATGTGGTATCTCGAATATTTTGCCTAGAAAAAATCCGTTCTGCCCGTGTATTTCTTGACTGCTCTGAGAACTTTCATAAATTGAATAGATCTTGAAACCAGGTAATCAGTATGTCAAAGCCATCCATTAGAAAGCATTCATTCACACATTAATACATGGTTTTCTACATTTGACTTTGCAATCGTTCTGCTGCGCCAGATTCATCTTGACAACACCGATCTTACCAACTACTGTTTGACCAAAGACATTTGTGAACATATCTTTTATTTTAAATAATTTGATAAGCTTTTTGTATTAGTCTACGTTGTACCTTAAACTATATATTTTATTATCATTACCACTATAATAACTCTTTGTCATATATTGCTGGTTTGACAGGACATTTTCCTATTCTAAATTCATATGCAACAATTTCAAGGTTCATCAAAACACTGTTACATGACCGTTAAATCAAATTTGAAAGATATAATTTCCGATATACAAACATGATCTTCAGGTCTGTATTTTAACTACATAAGTATAATAGTTTCACCTGTATGCCGTATGCTGTGATGTTTTCATCTCTCAGGCGTCTCTCTGTCAGGACCTGGTTCTCAATCACGCTCCCATTGGAATATTTTTCCGGAGCTGAACTCAGAACCAGCTTGTCCTCCACAAACCAGCTGGTGCTGTAAGACACGTTCTCAGAGAGCCGACTAAAGGTGCACAGGAACAATAACTCGCTCTGGCTGCCAGTGTGGATCAAGCGGGATTCTACCTTCGGTTCTTCATCTGTGAACGTAACATAAAACCTGAACGTAATATTTAGTAAAGGATAATTAAAACCTCACTAAGATACCAGAAATGATAATCAGACCTTTTCGTATTTAAACTATCCTTTGCAACTATTTGAGTTTGTTTTTGACACGGATTCAACTAATGCATTTTTTATTTTGCCCATTATTTCACTCACCATACGATATTTTAGAATAAACATACAAGCCCCAAGGAGAGCCATATTCTGTTGTTGATGGTATTTCTTGTGCAACACCGCCATCTACTGAAATGCGATGCACTCTGAAATGAATGTGCAAAACCACAAGCAAATGTACATGTTTAATAGCACAAAACAACAGCGAAACCGTAGCATGGATTACAATTGTATCATTGATACTGAAAGCAGTGAGATCACGAAGTCTCACGACGAATATTCTCTGAGATGATTATGAAATTCTTGTATATCACTAACAAATATGTTATGCTTTTCTGCGGTAAAACCACATTTCATCGGAATTAATATTGCAAGCTCACAACGATGTACAATGTCTTAATATTCATTATCATTTGAAGCAATCATTTCATTCGAATATTTACATAATTTTTTCTTAATAAATTCTTGGAAGAAAAAACGAGGTTTTGTAGTAAATTTTATGAGCATTTGAAGAAGCTACGCATCACACAGTTTATCAAGTAATATATTTACACAGTATTACTTCAATATAACGTTTTTAAGAATTGATCATCTGATAACATTTCCTAATAATTTTGAGTGTGCCTAGTTCACATACTAGTTGCTCTAGTTCTTCTGGAACTGCCTCGTTTGCCGTGTTCTTAATTTGTAAATATTTAATCAAGTTCTTTATTTGAACAATATATGTCTCACTGGAAATCATTTAAGGATATAAAAAAATCACTGTGTATTTCAGAATATCTTTAGTATGATCATGTAGATTAAACCTCTATGAAGTAAGTTTTATTGAAAAAAGCGAAAACTTTGCAATCAATTAGACAACGAAAGCATGTTAGTTTAGTAAAAATCTAAATGCAAATGGTTTTACTTCACAGTGTTATTTTTACCGGAGGTTTCTTCCTGTGAAATAAAGATAATTTCCAAGCAAGAATATATCATATAGATATATTGACTGATCCCGGTAGGTTTCATTTCTGTTTGATCCATCCAATGCGATAGACTGGATCACCGATGGAGAACGTTCAGTCCAGTACAAGATATCACCTGAGAATAGAATACACTTTAACATGTACGATTCAGATTCTGATTCTGATAAAATGAAGTTGTGAATGTTAATGATGGCCACAACACAAACTCAGATTATCCGGGTAAGTATCGAATTGCTAAATTAGGAAAAAATTGTTCTTTCTTAGTAATGATATATGTGCAAAGATATTGGTTTAAATGACGATAGCGTAGTAAGTCAATGGTGCAACTAGAGAATGATGAATATGCAACGTCTTTAATCTGGGAAGGCGACCTTTTTGATACCATTGAGATACCAATGGCGTTTTCAAGAAATGTTATTAATTTACAGAACATGTATTTTTTAGAAATAGATTACCACCAATACCTGATTAAAAAAAGCGTATACCTTGTAATATTTCAACAAGACAAACGCCTTTTGAATCTTAATCATTTTCATTTAATCAAAAATGTCAAATGACAAAGTACTTTTCAACCAATCGACATTTTGACAATATGATTTGAGTATTGATAAATGGTATCATCTACTGCTATCTTACTGCTTAATAAGTCTTATAACAATCATCATATGATAAATACACGTGTCTTGCTGTGTCATTTGTGCAAATGTTCAAATGTATTTGTTTGCAGCTCTATCCGACGCATGTTCATTTTAAACATAGCTACAACAACTCCAAAACCCATATCGGTTAAAATTGTTAATGCATTATCTTTCATGTAATTTGTTTGAACTATAATTCGACGAAGCACATTGACAATTCATAACCAGGTGTCAAACTATCATAAGTGCATCTTTATCGTTGCTAGGATAATAAACATAAACTTTAATATCCCTTTCCTTGACATTTTTAACAGTACGCAATTATTGCACACATGTAAATATTGAAACCTGCGATTGAAAAGGCGTTATTCAATAACTTAAACAGGGGAAGGGCGGAAAAAACATTAGATGCTTTCATATATAGCTATGCGTTAGCCGCTTATAGTAATTTTTATTATAAAAGACGAAGCTGAATTGGATGCCGAGGTACGTCGAGCAGATTCACATAAATGCATCTGAAGGTTGATGTTGGACGAAGCTGTACATGCTTAAATGATCCAAAGATATCTCTAATGTAATAAAATATGTTGTTATTCCATTTGAGTGTTTTGTCTGCATATCAAACTCACAAAAATGTTATTTATAAATAGTAATTCCGTCTGTGATCTAACTACAACGATGTTAGTTAGACCCCGATTCACAACAAGGAAGCCATGGTCTAAACAATGACTACCTATAAACTGTTAGTAAAAGTTCGAAAACATAATCCTATAAGTCTCAGAACAAGGTATCCACATGTCCTTGTTGGTGTCCATATTTTAGATGAAAAACTTCTTGAGTTGGAAATAATGTTCACATAGTATAAAATATTCCAATCAAAGTAAGACAAATATCAGGAAAGCAGTGTAATGACTATAAAATAACTTACTGTTTTTGTCTAATGTCAATCCATAAGATATCACAGAAGTATCTACAATCTTCTTGATATCTGAACCATCATAATATGAGGAACTGATCTTGGCGTGACCTTTACCGTCACTCCATATTATTCGTCTGTAAATGAAAGCAATTACCACTGTACATCCTAACATCAATGACGAATATCTACACATTTACAAGGGTTAGTATACATACATTTTATCATTTCCATAGCTTACATGTACAAAACCCTAATCATTTCAACATTTCTTTGCTAGTAAAGTTTACGAGAAAATTCATCTTGGTTACAAAGAGAATCGCTGATAAAAGAATTACAAATATTTGAAATTTTGCACTCTTATATCGTTTCAACATGTAGAGATAATATTTGTTTGAAATTTGAACGAATTGAGAAGAAATAAGGTTTCAGGAATATTTCTCGAGCTGTTAGAAAATACACGTTAGTTGCTGAAACCCGATCGAAGACCGGACACCCTACCTCTTTAATGTACGGTTCAAGTGAAAGCCAACTTTATATTACAAAAAGTTTTTTGGGCCATTTTTCATAGAATTTTTATCTTTATTGTTTTCATCATGTCAAATAAGCGATTCCGACCTCTGTACTTGGTTAACCGAGTTTCCATATTCATACACGTTGTTTTACCACAGCCATTGTTACGTTTCCCCTTTCCTTATATGACGTTCACTTAAAACGTTATTAAATTATTTTCTGAACTCTAGATGCCACAATCAATCGTGTCCACCTGAAGCTAAGATCAAAGGATTGCCTCCAAGGGCACTTTTTTAAAAGAATATGTTATTTTACGATAAGATCAGAATGAAAAGAGTCGTTGGTGTTTTTAAGCGTCAAAACGTAGATCAATACCTTGACAACCTTTTCTGTTTACATAATTACTAATTCATAAAAGTAGGACAATCGATCATTTATTTGCGCATGAAACATGTACATTGTATATAAATTCGACACGTTAAAGGGTAAACGTGTTTTTCCCGATTTAAATCAATTATTTCATAAAAAGAAAAAACATATCTAAACAAAAGACGTCATGAGCTGAGGTGACATCATACATCAGTTTTAAAAGTGATCTGAATGCAAAACTTGAAATGTCTTTACAGTAAGTCCCTGATAGCATAATATAAAAGTGTGTAGACGGCAGTCTCGTCTTTAACATATTTCTGTAATTGCAACACTTTCTGCAATGTTTGTCAGTCATCTTAGACACTCACTTTTGTCTCTCATGGACAATGATCTGATCAGGTGACTCAACAGTTTGAGAATCGAAGACCGTTACTGGGTTTGATCCTGTGAGATCCATAGATACTATATCATTATTTGAGTTGCCAGCATAGAATAATCTTCTGGAATCTTCGTCAATGGCCAAACTATATGAACCTTGAAAGAAAGTGCAGGTAACATTCAGTTCATTACCCATACTCTGGTCAATTACAAATTATAAATTATAATAATAAATGTTTAACCAGTAGAGAACTGTTCTACATGCAGTAAGTTTTTGGTGCAATTCTATACAAAATTTTAGAGCATTACCACACATGGTTAGCTAGTCTAGCCGAAGTTCACAGGTTTCACCGCAGTGCATAGCAACATTAGTGTTACGCGCGTTTTCCCCTTCAATAATACTAGGAGCCATGATATAGGTAAAGTAGTCTTAAAGTGGTGTTAAACCCATATCACCTTGTCTCACCTCAATTTTCAATACTAAAGTATATTGAATTGATAACATGTGATTCATGTTTATGCAACACTATACATATGTTTATTTTAAGTGATTGATGAGAATTAATATTCCAAAAGAAATATAAGAAGAAAAACAATGGGGTTTTCACGTTTGGCTTTTGTTTCTTTTATCGAATACTCACTACCAGGCAGGTTGTACACTGTTTTCACGTTTTCTCCATTTATGTCAGTTCTTTTAATCAAACTGGGTGAATACTGAATAAAGTAGAAATGTTCCTCCACAGAATCGTAGTCAATTGCTGTAGGAGATCCTGCTGGGACTGTTCTGACTTCCTCCAAGTGATTGTCTTTCACCGCCAGTTGGACTAGACTGTCCTGGCCGGTGTCACACACGATTATCACAACATCATCCTCTATGACTGTAAATATATGCCTGTACATTAAAATCATTCAATGGTTGTTATCACCATAACTAAAACTAAAAAAACTGTCATTAGTATTCTCATCGGCCGTAAGCATAGCCATTTAAAACTCTTATGCAATTCTATCGTTTCAACAGGATGAAGTTCTTGCATGTAAAAACATTCGGAATAAATAACTGAATATCAATAATATGAGCTGATGTTTGTTATATGCAGACAGATTGTTCCAACCGTCAGTAACGCCGTGAATCACATAAAGTTCAGTCAGTTTGTTGTCCTTCCTTCTATACCTACTTCCAGATGGAAATCAATTATCTCTCAGAGAACACCAAACTATTAGATAAAATTAATGAATGTAAACGAAGCCTTTAATCTTAAACATATAGGGCACAAAACGACAGTTCATAATGAACATAATGTTATTTCTCAAATGAAATACATATTATAAGGAGGAACTTCGTTCACCTTTAAATGACTGTGAATAAATGTAGGAAGTTCTAAGAAACAAAGAGTAAACATTGTCAAATATGTCCATATACAAGACACATAGATTCCTCGAGAATTTTGTACCTTCTGGTGTCACGTGTATGATGAAGGCAGCAATTAGAAGGGAGGTCAGAGCCCTCATTTTCAGGAACCTCTGAAATGGGAAAAGTATTCACAAGCCTTTGGTCAAATGTACCATACCATTACTCTTGAAAATACGAGCGTATTTGATTATTAGATCAGAATAAATAAGCACTGGAAACCCATATTTACACTAGTATACTACCACAGGACACAATCTGTCAAAGCTTAAAAACCCCCAAACATTTTGAGATCATATGACTACATGTCAATCGATTCCGCATCGAAGGCACATTCATATTTGAAATATAATATTTTTATTTGAATATATTCAGATAAATATGAAAGTTTTGTGACTTTGATTTGAACTGAAATCCGAAATATGAAGCCAATCTGGTACTTTTGCAAGTTTCAAAATCAAAATCTGGCATGAAACATATTCTATGTCAGAATCATATTTAAACAATGATCGTGCTATCATTCAAAGATAAGGAATTGGAAAATATTGTACTGTGCTATCCCAAAATATGTTTAAATAAACATTCAATCATAATGAAAAAAGAGGTATAAGTCATAAATCATGAAATGCAATTAGTATGACTTGATGCGTATGACTTGCTTTAGGCGATATCTTCTGTTTAAGCCAGTCTTGGATGTTTAATTTGACCAAAGACTCTCATTATTTCATATGTAGACGAATTCTCAATGAAACCAATTTGAAATGTCCAAAATCTTAAAACTTCAATCAATAATGCTACATGTATATTTGGTCAATATATGTGAGTTATTTTAAATCAAGTCTTTTTCTTTAAAAATCAGTCTTGTACTCATAACTTAAAGATATTACCTTAACACATATTATACGTTTTTGTACAACAATGTAATCAATATGATATATCTGTATATATAGAAGATAGTCTGTAAGATTCAACTTTTCTTCTAATTTAACTGTGTGTGTTTGTGTGTGGGCTGGCAGGGTTCTCTGGTCAACTCCTTCCGTTCAAAGAAAAAACGAAACGGTTGGAAACCGTCCCCGGTCGCACCATGCGAGCCGACATTTACTCTCTCCCATAAAAAATACAAAAAGTGCCCACCTTGCACGAGCACAATACTCGGGTCACATGACCCCTAGTCACATGATCATATATGTCTATTTTTGGCACTTACACTCCGGCCCCTAATAAGTGACAACCTGCAACTTATTACTTATCAATAAAAGTAAGTGCCATGAATAACATAAATCATAACAAAATAACTCCTATAAATTCTCATCTTCAAAATTATAGAATATTCATTCACTTTCATTTTCATATTTTAACAATATGACATTACAAAAACAAATAATTTATTTAAGGAAACTGTTAGCTTCAAATTTAAGTAGACCTTTAATTTGATCATGAAAACTGAAATAAATTCCTAATTTCCAACTGCATTATCATAATACATTTCATGTAATAACTTCACAAATCCCTGTGGCACTAAAGTCCATTAATGCATAAGCACAGGTATGACACTTAGTCACATGCAAAGCAGAAAATCCTTTTCTAGCCTGCAACAACACTGACAAACTTAAAGTCTCTGCTACATGGCCTGCAAATAGGCAGACAAACTTCTACATGGCCTGCGGTAAGGCAGGCAAGGCAGGCAACCTTCTACATGGCCTGCGGCAAGGCAGGCAAACTTCTTCATGGCCTGCATCATGGCAGGCTGGCTTCTATATGGCCTGCGGCAAGACAGGCAAACTTCTATATGGCCTGCGGCAAGACAGGCAAACTTCTATATGGCCTGCGGCAAGGCAGGCAAACTGGAACATGGCCTGCGGAAAGGCAGGCAAACTTCTATATGGCCTGCGGCAAGGCAGGCAAACTTCTACTTACATGTAGCCTGCGGCAAGGCAGGCAAACTGGAACATGGCCTGTGGCAACTCAGGCAAACGGGTACGGTCACACCGACATGGTTGGCAGCGTCAGACTTGGAGGGTTACTGCTACATCTGTAAAACTTTTATACATTAACCGTCACTAGAGTTAGATTTCCACATTGTTACATTTTTCCTGGCAAAATAACATTACCTCCAAAGTCTGTGGAGGCTCTACTGTTCACTCTGTAGAAGTAAACACAACTTGCTAACTGGTCTGTCTAGAATACTGGTTTTTGTTTTCACTTGTACCTGGCGCACATGACCTCGTTTGTCAGGATACACATTCATAACACGCCCCATGGCCCAGGAGCTTCTTGGCAATAGACTGTCAGCAACTAACACAATATCCCCAACCTGGAGATTTCTCTTAGGTTCAATCCATTTTTGTCTCTGTTGAATAATGGCAAATACTCTCTAACCCATCTCTTCCAAAATAAATCTGACATGTATTGAACTTGTCGCCATCGGCGTTTTCATACTGGTCTTCATTTTGAAACAATCCCGGTAAGAGTTTTGCAGGTTCCTTGAGCAAAAGAAGATGATTTGGGGTCAATGGGGTCAGATCTTTTGGATCACTGGATATTGTGGAAATAGGTCTGCTATTTATAATGGCCTCTACCTCACAGAAAACTGTGTGTAATTCTTCATCATTTAGAACCTGTTCTTTCACAAGTCCAGAAAGCACTTTTCTGACAGTTTTTATTTGCCTTTCCCAGACACCTCCAAAATGTGATGCTGTTGGTGGGTTAAATATCCAGTCTATGTTCCTCTGCAACATTGTTTCATGAATTTTTTGCTGATTCCACTTTTCAATCTGTTCCCTAAGTTCTCTTTCTGAACCGACCAAATTTGTTCCATTATCAGAACGTAATAATTTGACTTGTCCTCTTCGTGAAATAAATCTGCGAATAGCACATATGCAGGAATCTGTGTCCAAGGAATGTTCCATTTCGAGATGGATGGCCCGGACTGTCAAACATGTGAAAAGGACTCCATACCTTTTGACGTGACTTCTTGCTCTCTTTACCACAAATGGACCGAAATAGTCTATTCCCACATAAGTGAAGGGCGGCTCTGTATATATCAAGCGATCACTTGGCAGGTCCGCCATCTTTTGCTCACAAGTCCTGGAATTGTAGCGTCGACATGTGATACATTTGTTCAATATGCTTCGAACTACAGAGTTAGCTCTCAAGATCCAATATCTCTCTGCCAGTTGTGAGAGAATGTAATTTCTTCCCATATGTCCAGCTACTTCATGAGTGTCTTGTATGATTAAAGTTGACACATGACTTTGCTTCGGCAAGATGATCGGATATTTTGATAATTCGTTGAGTTTTGCTCGTCCGATGCGACCTCCAACATGCAGAATACCATCTTTGAGAAATGGGTCGAGTCTATACAAAGGACTCCTCTTCTTGACTTTGTTGTGAGGTTTGTCGTCTTGGCCGAGAAAGTGTATTTCTTCTGTGAAGGCTTGTCCTTGGACAAACTTAAGGATTGCTGTTTCAGCATTTTCCAAATCTCTCACAGTAAGGGAGTTGCAAACTTTCACTGGTGATTTTCTTGACCTCAGATTATACCTAGTGGTTTTCTGCTTAACTCTGTGAATCAGTTCAGTCTTGATCCTCAGTATCCATGCGACAGCTTTTTTCAGACAAAACCAATCAGAATAGTGGTCGATCAATTTCTGAACTGTTTCTGGCGCTTCAGCTGTAAAGAGATTATTTGTACAGACCATTTTCACCTCAGGATCCTCCTGACTAACTGGTGAGATGCTTAAATTCTGTTTTGGCCAATTTTCCTCTGGCTCCTTAAGAAACTTTGGCCCCCCTAGCCACCTTCCACATTGGTCAACAAGTTTGAGAGATAAGCCTCTTGACGCATCATCAGCTGGATTTTCTTCAGATGAAACATGATTCCACTGTGACTGTACAGATAAACCATGGATTACAGCAATTCTATTAGCAACAAATGTCTGATACCTTGTACTCTGGTTTTGTATGTAGCCCAGCACTGACATACTGTCTGTCCAGAACATTGTCTTTTCAACTGGTATCTCCAATTCTTTGGTTAGTAGCCTGTTGACTCTCACTGCCACTGTTGCTGCCGTAAGTTCTAGTCGGGGAATAGTTACCTGCTTTAATGGCGCGACTCTTGACTTGCCAAGTAAGAATGCACAATGTACCTGTCCTGCTTTGTCCACCTGTCTGAGATAACTCACTGTTCCATAACCTGTTTCACTGGCATCTGCAAAGGTATGAAGCTGTGTTGAAACTATGTTGTGTAATGTTGATGACTTCACACAACGATCGATTGACAAATCTTCAAGTTTTTGCAGGTTCTGGAGCCAGTTTATCCAGATTTTCTGATATTTAACTGGTATTTCTTGGTCCCATCCATATTTCAGTCTGCAGAGTTCTTGTAACAGGGCCTTGGCTGGCAGAATGAATGGTGCTGCAAGTCCAAGCGGGTCGTAGACAGAGATAACAACGGAGAGTATACCTCTTCTCGTAGCAGGCTTGGGGCTAATCTCAATTTTAACTTTGAACTTGTCAGATTCAATACACCATTTCATTCCAAGTGCTCGTTCAATTGGCAAATTGCTTTTGTTCAAATCTAAATCTTTCACTTCATTGGCCAATTCATTCTCTGGAATTTTTTCCAATACTTTTCTGCTATTGCTAATCCATTTTGTAAGATGAAATCCCCCTTTTTTGCATGCTGTGGTTAATTCTTGAATAAGTTCTACTGCTTCATCATCTTCCGGAACTGACTTAAGACAATCGTCAACATAGAAATTCTTCTCTATGGTTGTGACCACACTTGGGTTAAAGTCTCCATTGTCTTTGGCTATTTGTCGAAGCGCAAAATTGGAACAGCTGGGTGATGAAGCCGCACCAAAGATGTGAACTTTCATTTGAAACTCTTCAATATCTTCGTTCATATTCCCCTCTGGCCACCAGAGAAAGCGCAAGACATCATAATCATCTGGATTGATATTCACTTGATAGAACATGGCTTCTATGTCAGACATCATAGCTACTGGCTCCTGCCTGAATCTAAGTAACACTCCGAGAAGTGTGTTGGTAAGATCTGGCCCTTGTACCAGTTGGTCATTTAAGGAAGTGCCTTGGTACCTTGCTGAACAATCAAACAAAACTCTTATTTTCTGTGGCTTTTTGGGATGATATATACCGTGATGAATCAAATACCAAACCTTTCCATCTGACCGGTCCAACTTTCTGAGCATACCCTTTCTCCAGAATCTTGTCAATAAAGCCTTTGTAATCTTTGTAATATTGTTCAATTTTCTGAAGCTTTTTCTTTAAAGAGTTCATTCTTTCGATTGCTTGTGGCTTGTTGTTTGGCAATAACAGGGTAAATCCAACTGATAATGTCCATCTTTCATTTTTTAACAGAAGTTTCCATGATTTTGAGAAACTTTTTATCTTCTTGCGACATTTCTGGCTTCTCGTCTACTGCTTGTTCACTAAAATCATGGTTGAAATTATCTCTCAGCTGTTTACTCAACTCTGTGTCACTATCCACCCAGATTCTATTGACTGAAAACTGTGGTATGCCATGAAAATCACTGCTCTCTCTCAAATGGTTGCTTACTGTCCAACCAAGCAATGTCTTGACAGCATAAGGTCCTTCTCCTTCACTGTTGATGACTTGCCATGGTTCCATAGCTCTGGGGACATTATTTCCAATAAGGAGTTCCACCTCGGCATTGATTGAAGGTAAGCTTACTTCATTCAGGTAACTCCATGTCTTCAAATCCTCTTGTATATACATATCATGTCTTGAGACTGGTATCTGTTTCTGTGTATAGACCTCTGGTAGTTGTATCACATTATCTCCATCTAGACTGCTTACTTCAAGATTCTTGATAATAATGCTGTCAACTTCTTTTTTCTGTCCTAAAGTGTGTAGAGTGATCCTTGATCTTCTTCCTTGCGCTCTCATCCTTTTCATCAAGCTTTCTGTGCAAAAGGTAGAGGAGCTCCCATTATCAAGAAAAGCATATGTTTCTATATATTCATCTGTGTTCTGCAATTTTACTCTCACTGGCACTATGGCCATACCAACAACTCTATTTCCGGCCCCATTGCTCTTCCCATTCCAAACAGTGGCATGGTTGATCTTGGCAATTTCTTTCGACTGGCTACTTGTCTCTGACGGCTTTCTGTATGCTAAGTGTAAAACAGTAGCATGGGGCTTTCCACATAGTTTACATGCAAGTTTATTGGTACAGTCCCTACTAAGGTGTCCATAGTTGAGACAACTAAAGCATAGGCGTTTAGATTTGAGAAATCTTATCCTTTCTTCATCGGGTTTATTGCGAAGTCGCTTGCACATCTCAAGGGTATGTTCTTCATGACAGTAAAGACATGGTGATCTGAAAGAGTATCCCTTTCTCTCCCCTTCTCTAGATCTATTCAGGTCAGGCTGATCCCTTGACTCTTCTGTCCTTTCTTGAGGAAAAACCTTGTTGGCTCTTGTATATCCTAGTTCAGATATAACTGTAGTGTAACTGTTGAATCTGTTCTTGTGTGTAATCACTTGACCTTTATTTCTTGTACCTTGTCCCTTATCCACAAGGATATCACCATACAATGGGTTTGATACAATTTGAGCTTGCTCCTCAACAAATTCAGCTAAATCGATGAAATCAGGGTATTGTCTTTGTCTCTCCTGAATGTAATGGGCTTGTGTTCTCCATCGCTCTCGTAACTTGAAAGGCAGCTTCGAAACCAAGATTCTTAAGTTGGTAGGGTGATCAAGTTCTCTCATGTGTTCAACATTTGCCATAATGTTCTTGCATCCTGTAAGGAAAAGAGAATAGCTGTTCACTGCATTAACATCTTCTGATTTCAATGAGGGCCAATTCAAGGCTTTATCCAAATAAGCTGAGGCAACTTTAAAAGGATCTCCAAATTTCTTCCTTAGAAGGTCTTTAGCAGTTCAATAACAATCCTCATCTCTCATATGCATACAACTCTGGCTCCCCTCTTGTGTACTGTGACAGATAATAAATCCTGTCTCTGTCATCAGAAGTTCTACTCTAAATGATATGCTCAAATGAAGTCATGAAGTTGTGAAATTCTAATGGATTTCCATTATATATGGCAATGTCTCTGAATGGTAATCTTGCACCGGCTTGTTGTTCCATCATCAACTCCATGAGTCTGTTTTGTTTGCTGAGTATATCATGAAATGATGCATGAGGATGCGACTGCTCTTTTAATGATGTCTGCACTTGAGATTCACGTCCACGTTTTGATTCCCTGTCCTGATGGATGCCCTCTCTACCTGTGCTAGAAAATACTTCATATTTATTCATATCTGTTTCCCTGGCTGCAAGTCCCTCCTCATCCTCATATTGTTTGAAGACATTTGCTTTGGCTTCAGTGGCTGCTACTTCTGCCTTCAATTCTACCTCTTCCTTCAAATATTTCAGACAACTTTCTTCTTCCTCTAATTTCTGTTTTTCTTTCAAGACTGATGAACGGGCAAGTAACTCTGCTCTCCTAGCTTCAGCTCTCATTCTCTCTGTATATGCTGTGGATTGTATAGACGACCAGTTACTTCTAACAAAACTTACATTTGAAAGAGCATCATCAGACTTAGTATGATAGGTTGTGATGTCAATTCCTAATCTCTCCTCTGCTTCCCTCTGCCAATCTTCAATTGAATCCCTGAAACTCATGATTCAGTCTTTTGTCAAATCCATTCTTGTGTCATATCATATGAGACAAAACTTCCATAGCATGGCAATTGATTAAACTTGTATCTATATAACTGGTTTCACATTTCCAAAGAAATTCATTCGATATGAGAATTTTGATATTACATGTGAAAGAAATTCCTTTTGCTCACTGTTTACTGATTTTGACATGTACGGCGTGCCATACTTTTATGAGGAAAACGTTCATTTGACGTGAGAGACGACTTGTCAGTATAGTCATTTTCACCTTATGGCGTGCCATAATTTTCGTCAACATTGTCATGTCAACATTGCTTCTTGAAAGTATTACTGAGACAAATTATGGCAAATACATAAGACTATTCATCTTCAATTGTTCATTCAAACTTCAACTTCAGTAATTATGGCTTTTGGTTGAATAATACCTTTCTATAAAGCGCAGAATGTGACTGTCTCTTCAACGTCTCCTGTTTTCGTGACCACTGCGTCGGAGAGAAGTGACAAGACTGTCGCGTTGGTTTCCAATTTTGTAAGATTCAACTTTTCTTCTAATTTAACTGTGTGTGTTTGTGTGTGGGCTGGCCGGGTTCTCTGGTCAACTCCTTCCGTTCAAAGAAAAAACGAAACGGTTGGAAACCGTCCCCGGTCGCACCATGCGAGCCGACATTTACTCTCTCCCATAAAAAATACAAAAAGTGCCCACCTTGCACGAGCACAATACTCGGGTCACATGACCCCTAGTCACATGATCATACATGTCTATTTTTGGCACTTACATAGTCCGATCTACAAATGTTATATGTTCAATTACATATAAATAAGATATTCTTGGCAAGACCTAAGCCTTGCGTCTCACGCGACTCTGGTATAAAGGTGGTACATCAGGCCATAGTGCCCTCGAGAGAGGCAAACAACTTATAAATATCACCTTTAAAGTGACCCGGAGTATGTTTCATTAATTTGTATGTGGCTTAAAGAAGAAAGCCGGAGAAAATCCTTCCCAAAAAAGTCTAAATCACAGAGGAAAATGAGTGAGAACCCGGGCGAATACATACCTGGTATAAACCATATGGCACGTCGGATGGATTCCCACAGCATGTCAGTTTAGAACTACAAGAAACTACTAACAAATTAATTGACATTGCTCCTCGCACCTTTGACCCAGAATTCCCAAACCGTTTTAACACGGACACTGGACAAAATGACTTTGTTTAACTGTTAATGTTATGTAATTCATCTGGTCTCAGGATGATGAATGGTAGACACTCCAAAAGTTTGGCAAATGATTCTACCCACAACGGGGTTACGGTCGATTATCTGTAATTGACTATTTGATTCGAAACCAGCAACATCACAACGTACTCCAACAACGCACCTTTACATGTCATAATATCAACAACAGCTGGACCTTCAGCTAAAAGGTGACGTCATGAATGAAGGTCAAGGCCAACCTAATACCATTCATCGCATGGGGGACGAATTTCGGACGGAGAGTACAACAACGTTACTATCTAACGTTGACCGATTGGAAAACTGTAAGATCACATCGCACCTAAACAATGTATGGATCAGGGCATCGACAATTTCAGGACAATATGTTATGTCGCCATTCTTTAAAATTTGCAATCGAGAAAGGTCACGTGACGCTCACATAAATCCCTCCTGTCATCGCAAAGAAACTTACAAGCCACGCCAACCGCCCCGGAACACCAACAAGCCATGGTTTAATAACACTTTGAAAACCTGCTATTTTCGTGCGATTTATACATTTAATAACAATAAGACATATGATAATCATGCTGAATTTCTCACAAATAAAACAACATATAAACAATTAGAAAACAAATGGTATCTAAGATCTGAAGATAAAATATTAACCTCAATTTTCCAACGCTTAGAAATAGCAGAAAGCGAATTAGGCAATGATTGTAATTCGCTTTCTGCTATTTCTAAGCGTTGGAAAATTGAGGTTAATATTCCAAAACCAAAGATTATCGTTTTTAAGGAAAGTTGGTAAAGGTAAAACGTCAGAACATTGGTTTTAAAATGTCATTGCAGTGGTGATTCTTTCAGTTCTTTAGGACTAATATTTTATCACGATAATAGATTCTCAAAGGCACAATTACAGTTTTTGGATCAGGGTAGAAAGACCCTCTTTTACGTCTATAAGAATATCAGATATCTTTTCACATCCATGAATATCTTCTATTTGCTTTTTATTTATATAAAGCTAGTATACTATTTTAAGCTTATGAATTATGTGGATACGAAAAGGATTAATTATTGAAAGGCTTCTGTAACAGGTTATTAGGAGTTAAAAAATCAACATGTTATGTAGGGTATATGCAAAGCTAGGTCATCATCTGCTTTTATATAAAGGACAGTACAACATGGTTAAATATTGGTGTAGTCATCTCGTTTCTGATAACAATATCTTACAGGGCTGTTTTAAGTCTTTGTATAAGGAGGTGGAGACCTTCATTTATGGTGTTGGGCATATCAGGTCAAATGGATGATGTCAAAAATTGCGTTAAGTGAAATATGGCTACGACAAGATTTAACTCAAGGATATGTCTCAGTTAAAAAAATAGGATTAAAGATCAGGCCGTACAGGTTAATTTTAGTCATTTGCCATTCGCCGAAATATGTACTCTATAAAAACCATTATCGATCAGTCTTCACTTCAGTATATAACATATATATATATATATATATATATATATATATATATATATATATATATATATATATATATATATATATATTCACAAACATGTATTCCATATGTATATAATTACAAAATGATGTTGTTACACGATTTTCGGTGATTCTGATTGGACTAGAGCTCTCGAAAACTTGCAACCATTTTTCGAGGAATGCAGAAAATTTTGCTGTTATACCTCGCGCATTCATACTTTTTGACGTCACAATCTGATAGAACAAATTGACGCAACGGCTAGTCAGGTTATGACAACATCGCGTTACTTTGTTTTTTTTTTCGCAAAATAAGAAATGTACGCATGTCATCATCTTCCGAAAACTCTTGATTTTAATAACTACGAGTCCTCAAGTTTGATAGCTCGAATCGTTTTCACAAACGGTTGCCATTCTGCATGTCATGTTAATGACGGTTATTTAGAAAATGCGGACTGGAATTAAGACGAACTTTGATTGCATGCGCGTCAATGCTGATAAAAACGAAATTAAAACATATTTCGTTTTAGTACATGAAAATTTTGATTCCACCGTGTATAGTTGTGCGTAACAAACTGCAAACTAACGTAATGTTGACGACAACTTTTCAAGATGTGTTAAAATTATTCAGAAGATTCAGAAGGATTGTTTTACATGTTTGTTCCTCTATTGATGTATAACAGCAACACATTTTGTATACAATTTGTTGCTTTTCACATCGATAGAGGCACAAAAAATGTAAAACGATCCTTAAGTAAGAAAGATATATCTAAATTCAGACTTAGCTCAGAATATTTATCAATGCAAAGAATTTGTACGCCAATTATCTGTACAGATAACGGTAATAAAGGAACTGATTTGATAATTTTTTTTGCAGACTGTAAGTGATACCCTTAAGATGATCAACAAGAGTAAACAGCTTTTGAAAGTCAATTACACGTGAATAAACAATTGACGAACACTCTGGCGTTATGCCAACAAGGACCTTGAACTAGCAGGACTAGGCTCATTGCCAGATACATGTGAGTACATAAATGTTGAAAGATCAGCACTGTCGTGACATGTTGTTCTAGCTTCAGATTTAACCACATCTTTATGTGTAGAAAACATGCGATGTTAACGAAATAAAGATAAACATTGGCTTTCAAATAAAATGAAATGGGTAAACAGGCTTATATCATCAGATATGATATACAGCAAATTGTATTCCATTGGTCTTGAAACTGTGTATAATTATTTATTGTGATCTGTTGAAATCGTCCTCATGAATTTTTTTTATAGCAATTATGGATTTTAATTTAGAGAAAGAAAAAACATACGTGAGATGACCACAATTTGACAGAAATAAAGATTTTGACAACAATTTAAAGAGTGTGGTCAAAATGCAAACAGCTGACTAGTATTATGAATTCAAACTTTGTTTTTGTGTTTGGTATAATCTCAAGCAGACAAAGTTATGCATGACAGTTGAAAGGGTTCGGAGGTTACACACTTTGTATTCAAGTAATAATAACATGTGATTTCGGATTCCGCATATAATAATGGAAACATTTGTTGTTTTATTTTCATTGAAATCAATAATAGTCATTTATGTGTCATTTACCGGTTAAGAGGCTTAATTAATAAAATGTATCATATGATAAATACATAACACAATAAAGCGTATATTTTGGTTATGATGTAAGCACAACAATGTAGAATACACTTGCAATGAATGATTGACCTTTAACATTCAGATTAGTTAACATATAATCATATACGATTGAAAATAGGCTTACAAAAGTGTGTGTTACACATTGACCGTGCAAAACTAACTGAATTTTTGATGATATAGAGCAATAGGAAAACCGGTTTTGTTTGCCAGAAATGTATTGATATATAAATGAGAGATTTCGTTATAGAAGAAAGTATTGAAAAAAGTTCTTAGTTAAACATATTTCATTCATTCTGATTAATGGAATACACACCATCTCATTTGTTTGCACATGGGTGATTAACCTTTTTACAACATAAGTGACAGATAATGCACAAGTAAAATGTGTAGGAAGATATAGAGCTGACAAATAATTTTCGTGTGCTACATGTTCTGCTTTGGGCGGGACCACCTCTCGAATGGATATTCATAGAGCTACTGTTTGGTCTGTTTATTGTCGTGTTGTGAGTTGCGTAGAATTCATCTGTTGTACAGTTTTTGTGCAATAAATAAACCTGTGCAATAACATGTGCAAGTGTATCACCTTCCTTCAATAGTTCATACTATTTGTGTTGCACTGATGTACAACTCAATACTGATAATTATCTGTGGCATAGAAAGAAGCCGAGAATTAATGAATTCAAAATTGAACCCTTTTCAATTATTGAGTGCGTAAAAAATTCACAAAACCGTCTCCTTATAATTAAAAAACCAGCAATTTCATTACCATTTAACGTTAAAGTTAACGTATTGATATATATTTCGTCAGGGAATTGTAATTCCTAACGGGTGGGAAAACAACACAAAAAGTTGAAATGTATAGAGCAATCTGAAAGTATAATTTTTTTATTTGTTAGTTTGCTGATGAATAAGGTAAAGGTTAACAACACGAAATTAAAATCAAATTTGACCAGCATTCATCAAAATTCGCGAAAACCCAAAATGACAGGAAATACACAGGCCAAACAAGGATCAGGATAAAAGAATTCATCAGATCCTTGTTAACTAAGAATTCTATTACCCGTTTTGTCATAGCATACACATATTGTGAATTTGAATTACTTCTAATCTCGACAAATGTTTCTGTTTAACATGATATACAAGTTAAGATCCTACACATATGTCTGAAAAGAACTTACCATTCCTCCTTTTCCAATGTAAATATACCCATTTGTGGGTCGGAGCGACGAATGAAGTGACAATCAAGATATGCAACGAACGCAAATATTGAAATAGTAAATGATACCTTACACAAAGTTTAAATAACAATGACACTTCTTTGCAACCCAGTTGAAGGAAGTTGTTAGGCAGGAAACTAATATAAAGTTTATAAAATAAGTAAAATATGTTATCCGCTTCAGAAAATATGCCACATGCCATATTTTTGGCATATTTACCCGTAACACAGGCATGCATGGAGAGGTAGATTGTTCAACAATGAGAATTTATCATTTAGTTTTCTACATAAAAGAGTTTTATTTAAGGTCGAAATATAATTTTCTTTGGTAGTGTCCTCTTTTGCTTGCATAATTTGACTCAAAGCCACACGCATCAACATTTCTTCTTCAAATTCATAAAGTCGTCAAAAATGCCGGTAAATAAGAATGCCAAAAAACCCCAGATGAACCTTTAAAATTATTAAGTTTTCTTATAACAAATCTTCTTTTAGAATTATATCAATTGTTTTTCAGTTTTACACTTTGTTAAACGGGAAGATGATAAAAAATATTGCTTTTCTTTCGGCATAAACTTCAAAACGGTCACCTTAGCAGTAATCATCATTCCCTCTTGCTTTTCGTTAATTTTTAGATTGTTAAGTGCATAGTATTAGTCAACCCCATGCACGACCCTCTGGGATGTGACGCAAAATTCCATAGAAACAAGTTGTCTGCTTTCAAACCTATAACACAAAATGAAGTTTGCACACTATTTCAGGCCAACAATGGGGTTGCTGTTCCTACTTGGCTCATGAAGAACTGTTCCCATGTCATAAAATCTTCAGTTAGTTCTTTGTTTAACCTCTCATTGAAATAATGATTTTGTTCCAGAGTGCTTCAAACATGCTGTAATCACGCCTGTACTTAAGACACAATCATTGGATTCCTCAGTGTACAGTAATTTTCGTGTCCAACCTACCCTTTCTATCCAAAGTGTTGCAAAGGGTTTTCTCACGTCTGCATCACTGAACATTACCTACAGGACATGTGTCAGTCTGCTTACAAGAAGGGCCATTCCACTGAGACTGCGATGGTACGTTTAGAGAATGACATCTTGCGATCAATAGATGGAAGGGAAATGGTGCTTCTGGTTCTGCTAGATCTTTCTGCTGCATTTGACTCTATTAGCCACGACATCCTACTGTCACGATTGCAATACACATCAGCAATTCAGCTCTTTCGTGAATTTGAATCCTACTAAAGGAAAATATCTATGTGTGTACAGTTGGACAGAGTCACTTCTTCACCAAGAACCAACAAACATTGTATGCCGCAGGGCTCTGTGCTAGGCGAGGTGTTGTTTTCATTAATATTCAACCGCTTGGCAGTATCATTCAGAGTCACTCAAAATTGTTCCATAGATACGCTGATGTTAAACCATCACCTCAAGTTAAGAAATTTTTTCTTTTTTTTTTCAAAATAGGGCAAACTGACCGTGGTTCGGACAGTGTATCGATTCAAATATTTTGAAACTCTGCATTATAAAAGATAAATTGAATAAAGGAAATATGAGCAGACCAAACTAACAAAAAGTAATATTTATTTTGGATTTCTATCTTAAAATGCAGAATTGTTTATAAATTATCCGAAAATAACCGTTTTTATTGCCTTTATGAAATCGCACGAGGTTTGGACAGTTCTGACCTAACTTTTGACAGTTGCACATAATCTTCTCGCATTTATCCTTAGCTTAAAATTTTTGTCAAAACTATCTCAGACATTCCAAAACACGTAGTGAGTAGTTCATGTACAATAATATTAAGGTTTTTCGTAAACATGAATTAATTTGTTATCTCTCTGTTGGTTGAATGAAAGCATTGCAGGTCCGTATAAAGAAAGTATAAAATTTGTCCGAAACATGGTCAAAACTGTCCGAAGCAAGGCCATTTTCACTTATTGTCAATATCTCAACATTTACTTAAATATTTTCTTTAAATGTACCCATATTCAGCACAACTTAACTGTTCGATTGTTTCTCTTTGTTTATGAACACAGATTAAAATGTTTTGGCGCTCCCTATATTTCCTAAACTGATAGTCAACAATTACGTTGAAATAAATATTTGGCCAATATCTTCCATGGATCTATAATTCGTACATCACAGCAAAAGATCGATTAGATATGATACCTAAAATCAAATGGCTATTTAATGAAATGAATAAACTGACATAAAAAATAATATTCTAAAACAAATATTAAAAATGCATTTATTATTGCGTCAGCTCCTAGTCAAAAGTGTCCAAAGTTCGGGCGACCTCGGGTGATGTCCAAACCTCGGTCAGTTTGCTCTAACCATTTTTAATCCTTTTCGGCATTAAACTCACCCAGGAAAGCGATTACCGTTTTGGTGATTTGACAAGCTTGTATAATGACACTTCTCTGTCTATCTAGGGATTAATGAGCCATTACTTAGCCTTCAATCATCAATTAGCCTATTGTTTTTAAGTCACAATTAAGGATATGACCAATATTATATATTTTTTATTGTTCCTTATTTTGTAGCTTTTTCATACATGAGATGGTTACATAAAATCAATAGGCTATTCAGACATCAAGAAGTAGATGGCATCATGATCAGAACTTATAAAATATATCTATTCCTGGGCCAATATGACCTGCAGCTTTAGTCAATAGATAACATTTGTGAGTCTCTTCTTGCATGAACTGGAAACTGGGTACTTATTTTGAGGATCTAATAAGTATTTTTAAGAGAATCATGATATTTATAGGGTAATTATTTCGTTGATGAAAACCTAACGTAGCATGTTGTTTTGTAAGTGAAAGTTTTACTTGAAATTTTCCTGAGAGCCAGAGTTCCAGTTCTTGCCAAAGCATTTTAAACTTGCAACAATCATGCAAAACATGGGCGGTTGATTCTATATGGGTTTAGCAAAAACTGCAGACATCAGAGTCTATGAGCAGCATTTTATGCAGTCGCCTGTTTGTCGGCAGGATGTGATGCAACAATTTATGTTGGAACCATTGTAATTTGTATCGTGAGTGCATCTGAAAGGAAGGTTATTGTAGAGTTTCCATATCTCTGGTCCTAGGTTGGTTTCAGCTATATGATTCCATTTGTAAACATGCTAGTTAGTTGTGATATCTTTAGTAATTCGTGTTCTGTAGAAGGTTTGGCCGATGCCTTTAATTATCTTTTTCAGGGTCGAAGGTAATATTGGATTCTGCGTTTTCTCAAGCTTGATAGATGTAGAGGTACAATATGCTTTGATAGCGCTTCATAGCCCTATGTATGGTAGAATACAGATACTGTCAGTTGCTATATTTATTGTGTGCAGTTGTAACCAAGCACTTAGGCGTTCGCTATAAAATTTGTTACGGATCATTTGGGATAAAATGTGTCTGAAACTTGGGCAATTATATTCACCTATGGATACAGATCCAAGTTTAGGTAGATTTACTGATCAAAGTTCATACCATTTACAACTTGGTTTGTAGTAGCGACTAATTACAGACAGATTTTGAGACTGTATGATTTGTTTTATCTCAGGGGCCTTCAGACCGCCGTCTTTTAAATGGCAGATGATTTGACTTCTTTTGTTTTTCCCTGGTTCATTTCCCCATGTGAATCGAATCATTTACGTTCAATTATTTCGATTACACTATCATTCAGGTACGGTAGTTATGAAATAAGAGATTAAGTTTCGGAAAGACAAGACATGTTAACGCCTAGATTCTCCCAAGTGGGGATAAGTTATGTGAGGACCAAATGTGCATAAGCGTCTCACATTGTTTGTCCTTATGATTAAGGTCGATCATTTTTTCAAAATCTAGGTTATGTCTTATGTCTTGGCGACAACCCCTTGAGACGTTAAACTTTTGTGAAACGAATCCATTAATAATTACACTTGAATTGATATCATAATAGAATAATATTAATCCATTTTTAATGCAGTCTTCAAAGTTGAAAAGAGTCAGAGTTTTATTTTCCAGAAATGACCATTCTACCGTATCGAATGCTTTTTAAAAGCAGTTGATAACAACAACCCAGGCATATCGATGAATGATAGAAACAAATCGTATAAAATCAACAAGTTGTTGCTGCTATACACCTATAGAGGCACTAAAATCTTAAACAATCCATATAATTACAAACTCAACTATATTTCCAAAGATTTTCTGAATTATTTAAACAAATCTTGAATAATTGTCGTGAACATTACGTTTGCAGTTTGTTATGCACAACAATACACAGTTGAATCAAAATTGAGAAATGTTTGAAAAATAAAGCGACGCTACGTCTAAGTTCATTTTCATCAGCATTGACATTAAATAACTTTCATTACATACAAAATGGCTACGGTTTTCAAAAGGTGTCGAGCCATCCAACTTCGGGACATGCGGTTAATGAAATCGAGATTTCCCGTAAAGGTAAGAGTTTATCTTTGGAATCGAAAGTATCATCTACTTATCAAAGAAGTTGTGAAGATGAACATTTTCATTTCTTATTTTGCAACAGAACCAGAGTAACGCGCAGTTGTCATAACTGGACTAGCCGTTGCACCACCTTTTTCTGTTATATTGTTACGTCACAAAGTATGAACGCACGAGGTATCAATGCACATGTTTTCTGCATTCACCGAGAAATGGCTGCATGTTTTGAGAGCTCTCGTGTGTTTTAATAACATGGTTCAGATAAGATCAAAGCAATTTGTGTATAAACAAGTTATCAAGATCACACGATAGTCTTTACTGATACAGCAATAGAATCATAGAATCAACAAAAAATGTTTCTAACCAAAACAACTCAATCAATTAACCTTTATCTTGGAAAACATGATTTTCATTTCATTTATTGCCATGACTTAACCTAGCTTGTTTTACTTTTTATTTTATAACAAAAGTTTACTGTTCCCAATTAGTAACAACTTTGTTAAGTGCATAAATCAAGATAACTAATTTCAATATATAACAATTATACACATTAATAAAAAAAAGGAATTTGGCTCTGTCTCTTTCAGTGACTTTTATATGTTATTCCTCCTCTTGTTCCCCATTAAGAAGCACTTGGGAATTCACTATTAAACATGTGAATGAGACTTCTTAAACCTGCCTCATACATGAAAATATTTTCGATTTCAGGTACCATGTATTATCAAAGTACATTAAGTGGATTTTAAAGTTATGTTATTGACAATATTTAGTAATATGCTTGACAGTTAACAAACCTGAAAGGGAGATCAAGTTATAAATGATGCGCACACGCATTTTGTGACTAGGACAGTTTTATTTAAATATCTCATAAGATGTTCAGCACCAAATATTGACCGGTAATTGTCTTCAATGCCAACCAAAAATATTAAATATGGCAGGTGGGTACGAAATATTCGATTTAATTCTTACTGTTTGGTATTTATATAACTCTCATTGTTGTTTCCATATCTTACCCGTTGCTTTAATTTTGTTCATCTTGACAGAAAATGCTTTTTTTGGTTAACTTTTGAGAAAGCCTATGGAACCATGTAACTGGCTTAGGAAAAGTCTTTAAACAGATTGTATAGCATGGAGCGGTTATCCTTCTCAGTGACCCTCAGTCATAGATCTTGTACAGGCGAACAAAAATCATCACACTATCTTCCTGGACCGTGTTAGAACATGTGCTAGAGTATGACATATAACAGATCTTCGGATCCGATTTCTCCACAAATATTTATGTATAAACATGTGGTATGAATACAATAGCTATTAACATTTTACTTTGAAGACAAAGTTTTACCAAAAATTACCAAACTGGTTAATTTGTCATCAGATGTGTACCTAAAACTTTAATTATATACCTTGGAGACAGTGAATCGCCATATAGTTATATCTATTGTGAACAATGAACATTGATGTTTTCTTTGAATAGATGTTGCACAAGGGACATTCATAATCATCACATATTGTTTATCTTTAATACTAATCTCAATATTATACATGATGACATAAAAAAACATACGTCATCTCTAAATGACAAACTTATAATAGATACTGTTTTTCAAGGATACGGAGAAGAACCTTATATTTGTGCAACAGCCGAAATCACATGTACGCTTTGCGTAAGTACTAGTTATAGAAAACTATCAATAACTATCAACCTGTAACTGTCCTTATGACTGCTTTCAATACGTTTCTAAAGTTACGTTTGACTAACTGACTCACCCCATTGTCCAGTTTTCAATCATACTCGTTATAAATTCTTGATATATGATACACCATGTATACAAGGATGACTCAGGAAACTTTCTTATGATTGAAATAACCTTAAATGGTAACCGAATGACCATTAGTAACGTCAATGGCCCAAATACAGATACACCTAACTTTTACAAAATGATTTTGTCAAAATTCAAGGAATTTGGAAATGCCTGATATATTTTAGGTTGAGACTTTTATTTGGTGTTTGGCCCTAAAAAAGATACAAACAATTAAAAAATGTTAATAATCCAAATGACAGAAAACAGCTTTTAGAACTTCCTTATAGGAGAACTAAACCGTATTGACAGTTGGCTTGAAACTAATGAAGACTTAAGCAATATAAAATGAGACGATCAAAAACCAAAAGGGCAGGTTAGATTTCCCCCTGTGTGGTAATGTAACCAATGCTTGTATTAACCCAGGAGACAGAACAGATCATTCTTTTTTAAATTTTACCAGGAACATTTAGAAATACACACACACACACACCCACACCCACCCACCCACCCACCCACACACACACACACACACACACACACACACACACACACACACACACGCACACACACACAATTGTAAATTAATTAACTCCCTGTTACAGATGCGCATATGCAGGGCATTAACCAAGGAATGAATACATGGCATGCAAACCCTTGGGCAGTGTTTGAATTCATCAGAATCTGTATTTTAAGAATTCAAGCGACAGAAGGGTAACTGTTTTTGTGGGAGAAGGGTAATTTTGTGACGACTAGAAAGCTGCACAAATGTTAGAGTTAATGTTTCTTGTATTTAAATTACTAAAATTATTATTATATTGAATTATTTCCTATACACATACAGCTGGAACCAGCTATACGACTACAAAGACGTGCCATTTTATTATCACTGCGATTTTCGTTGTGGTACCTGCGATGGATTTGATGCAATCTAATATCAGTTATTTAGACACTATGTTTATGTTATGTTGTAACTGTTATTTCAATGAAAAGATGACACATTCAATACGTCAATATAAAACAAGTTCCAATAGCCATTTTCAAGAGCAGTAAAAGTCACATTACTTTAAAACCAACATTCAAGGTGTTTTTGTTATAAGGCTGAAATTTCAGGATTTGCCAATGGATCAAGATAATGAAATCATAAATAGTGTATATGGCATATATTTCGATTTGGGTAAAAATGCATCTCTTGGTATATTAATGTTGAAAAGTTTAAGGGAAGAATAAAATGTAATAAGATCTGTAAAGAGGATATAATTATCATATGTTCGTATATACTCTGTTTAATGCCCGTTCCACACATGAGAGATTGCCTTAATGCTTGTCTTAATTTGTCCAATGAAAGTTTTTCAAAGCTCTTGTTTATCAGAATATGTATATCAAATATACTTAAAAACTTTATAAATGTATTCCTTACATTGAAGTGAAAAACCCTTTTTCCTTAGAATACCTTTGCGCACATGGAAATGAGCAACTGAAATATCGTTTTGAGATAGTAGTAAAACAATTCTTTGTTATAACAAGCCCTAGTTCAAAAGTATTTAATAGAAAATAAAAGAAAATCAACTTACCATCCCCCATTTAGAAAACGGCATTCTTTCTGTTTATTTCAACCTCTTGTAATAGATTTAAGCAACGAAAAGAAACAACTCAGACAACAAACATTCAAACTATATATAAGCAATTGGTTCGTATACCATTAGGTTTGAATGACAACTTTACATCTATACCGTCACGATCAAGGAAGTTCATTTACAAGTTTACAGGTTTAGTGAGAGGATTATTACAGCTTATTGCGCAATTTGTGTATCAAGTAGCAATGCTCTAGATGGGACGAAGTAGTAAAGAAGTTTTGATTGCCATTATGCATTATTATGAATAAACATTACTTAACAATGTTTTTGAGTGATTACTCATTCTTTGAAAAATACAAAAAGAAATTTAGTTTTTTTAAAAAAGAAATGGCAAAGTTTTAAAAAAACCCCAAATTCATCAAAGTGGTAATTCAAAATGTCCCCAGACACATTTATGTGTAATTTGTCTGGGAATACAGTTTTTGTGATCAAAAATATTATTTTGGAAATTTAACGGTTCACAGGGTCAAAATCGTGTCTTCTCAATTGGTACTTCGACAATGTAACCCTTAAAATCGAAATGGAATACATGCCACATGTAATTACAGAAAATTATCAAGGACCTAATAGTTATCTAGAACTACAACAAGGTCTAGTTTTATTCGTGATATACTTTTAAACTCAAAGTGCGAAGAGGATAAAAAAAACGTCATGTAAGTTGAGTTTGGTGATGGTTTTCTTTGATATTCTATTGCTACTTTCAGAAAACATGTTTGACAAGACAAGGTCAGGTTAGAATGCTGAAATGATGTCTCTCTATTTCTCTTGCAGCATGTGGTGTGAATGGAATTGTCTTGGTTGTGTATACACTTTCAAGTGTTTAAAACATAACCACAGATTGAACATTGTCAATCCAATCATTAGGTAATTTCTGTAATTTAGGTAATTTAGGTGCCCTTTGTGACCAATCTTTGAACTGCGATTACAGGCATCGAAAACGGTAGGTCATTTATAGTGAATGACAATGCTTTGAGATGTTCATTTAAGTTTTCTTGTTAGGTTTATCACTTTCATTTAACAATATTATTAAGAATCACATTCAAATTTGAATTTACAACCATACCATTTTCTAAGTCAATTCACCAGCTTTCTCAAAGATATGGATTATGTAAAAGAACTTTTTCTGCCGTTTGATTTAGTAATCATCTGATGTAAAACAAAACGATAAGGGTATCGTCTTTAACACATATTTTAAACTTATCACACGACAAGGTTTTAAGCATCTGGTGTCAATAAACAAATAAATATTACTGTTGGATGTTTGAAAATGTATTTGAAATTAAACTTGATTGTCTGCCTTGTTTTGACTTGTGCTGGTATAGACGTTGAGATTGAGACGAATCGATCACAAATTAAGGTTTTTGAACGCAGTCCTTTTTTATATGATGAAAACTGCTCAATTTAAAGACAAGCGAACACAACTATTTTTGAAAATGCCCCGATTCACTTAGTGAGATGATTTTAAGATATCCATTAATAAAAAAATTGTGATGAAAAAAGAGGTGATGATTAATTATATTACTGAGTGAACAGCTTTGCCCTATCGGTACAACAAAACCTGTGGCCAAATCCTTTATATAACATAGGGTGATTGATAGTGAAATACACAATTATAAAAGGTAACATAATAATACATATTTCCGGTATTCTTAGGGGAGAACTGAATGCATATAAAACAATAACACTTAAGTTTGAAATGTTTTATTAACCAGTTAGTGTACATAGAAGCAGTTACAAACTACAAGATGGTCTAAATAAATAAAAAGAATTTTGCATGAAACTGTGATCTGATTAAGAGAAGGAAGCGTTTACTGTTTGTCTTAAGGCTATACAATCGTGCAAAACATAGTTCGTGGCTAAGAATTCTACTATAAACACAATACAAGAAACAATTTACAACTTCAAAGAATTTTCTTTAAGATACAAGACTTCAACAAAACAAACATATCATCATAATGTACTAGAACCTCTTACGGTTCCGTTAGAATAACTATGCTTGAAATTAAAGGTCAAAATTCAATCCTAGTCCAAGTGAAAATAGAATGTTTCGTCAACGACTGGTTAATTTAACTATACTTGAAACAATCATTTTCTTTTAACAATTCAGTTCAAAACAATAACTTTATTTAAGATTATTCAACATTTTCTAAATTTTAAATTCTTCCTTTATTTTAGGAAAAGCATTCATATTAATCTGGCTCAATGTATAGATTAATGATTTCAGATTATATCTATGTATTTATTATATAAGTATTTCAGACTTATTAGCCACTGGCTCAATTTCTACACTAATGATTTCTGATTATACAATATGATACAATATGTGATAGTCTTATCATCGTATAAGAACTCTTATAATTAATTATTTGGGATGAATTGTAAGGTTGGCAATTATTTCATATAAGATGTATTGTTCTAATTGTTTAAAGGGGTTACTTAATTTATTATTATTTTATGTATTTCATATATAGGAATTAAATGAGTATAACATCTAACATGTTTCCCAGATAATCTAACTATTCCAACATGTCTTTCTCGGTACCATTATCATATTTACTTTAGAATTCTTATCCAAAACATTACTTATTTCATTCTAAACAATTTGCATGCATTAGGGATTTAGACAATAACATTTTGGCTCCCTTTCTGACCTTATTTGCAATTTTCCCTTCCATTTAATGGACCAAAACAAGGATTCTACACCAAAATTTACCCCACCCATGACAATATGGCAATTAAATAATGATCAGTAAATTCTGCAGTCTGTTAGTCTGTCATAAAAGAGGTGTAAAAATTCTTTTGATATTCAGTTTATCAACCTCTTGGTATCCTACAATTTCAGTCTGTAGATTTTGATGTCTCTTGTGATATTTGATACTCACATTAGATAGACTGCAATCAAAAGCTTAAAGCAAAGCATATTGCGAGATAAAGTTACACTCAGTAACATAACTCTTCAAAGGCACACAAAAGAGGAATGCATCTAACAAAATAAAGAATGTTCTACTTCCGTGATAGGCGATGTGGAAAGACATGTCTTTTGTTATATAACATTACTAGCTTCAGATTTAGCTACATCTTTGTGTGAATAAAACATGTGAGGTAGATATAATACAAATGAAGATTGAAATGCATTGAAATAGAATGAAATGTGCATTAAAGCATTAGATGTGATCGTACAGCTAAGTTTTTGTCATTTGTCTTGAAGCAGTGTATAATCATTTATTGTGATCTTTTGTTGTTTTATTTTCATTAAAACTAATTATTGTCATATATTTATAGTTTACCGATTAATATGTTCGAATTAATAAAATATGTCATATATACATAAAACAATAAAGGACATATTTTGGTTAAGATCTAAGCACAACAATGTACAATTTTAACACAACGACCCTTAACTATATAAGGGATGCAATTAGCTAATACAAAAAAAAATTGGGATTGAAGTGGGGCTTACAAAAGTGTGTGTTATTATTTTCGTTTTTCAAAATCTGCCATGAATGATGACGGTCGGACGCTAACTGGCTCATTAATGAAAGAGAACAGTGGTAAAACCTTTTATATATTCATAAACCTACTGTTTGGTCTGGCTTTTGTCGTGCCAGTTGCGCAGTAAATAATCCTGCAACATGTGCAAGAGTATCTTATTTCTTTATCATTCCAATAAAATTTTTGGAGTTTTTGGTTTACAAATGAGCACCTGTCGTCTTTAATTGACTGTAACTATGATAATCATCAGTATATTTTAATGCAGTGTTCTTGTCTATAGTGAAATTTTCAGCAGGAAGTTGTTTTGTTTAAATGGAATACATGGACAAAGACCAGAGAAAATGTAGATATGTCCATGTCACTTTCAAACATATATCACGCATGCAGTGTATTCTTTCCTTTTTAATTCATAATTTTTGAAGTAGCATTTTTTAGAATTACGTTTACCAAACGAGTACGTGCATTGAAATACGTCTATCCAATCTCGGCACCATCCCCATGTTTTCAGAAAGATAATGTGAGAGCTTAGATATTCACAAAAATGTACGAAAAAAAAAATGTTGGTGTGATCGACGCTTTATTTGAAAGAGGTTTTATCACAGATATGCATAACTACAGGCTGTCATACAGTACTGATAAAAAAAGAAACCAACTCTTTGAAAACCATTAACTTGTGTATTGTTAAGATGCTTTCAGTATGTCCCAGTGTGATTATGAATGTAAGATGAAACTTATGTGCGTTGCCTTGGACAAATGAACCTTGAGTTGATGGTGTTGTACAGAGTTAGATTTCAAGAATTGCACTCATGTACAACTCATCTATGGCAGAGAATAAAGTAGCCGAGATTTAATGAATTTCAAACTGGACCCCTTTTCAATTAATGAGAGAGCAAAGTACTACACAAATCCACCCCCTTAAAGATAAAAACTGGCAAGTACATTGAAAATTAACGTAAACGTTAGCGCATTAATACAGTTTTGTCAGGGTGTTGGTATTCCTAACTGTCGGGAAAACAACACAAAATCTTTCGTTGTAAATATACAGAGCCTGCTGAAAGGATACGTTTTATATTTGATAACTAGCTGATGACAAGAGATTGAAATCAGTTCAGACCAGCATTCAGCAAGATTCACGAAAAAAAGGACAGGATATCCACAGACCAAATCAGGATCACAGAATTCATCTGATCCTTGTTAGTTACAATTCTACTTTGAATTATTTCAAAAGAATTGTTTTGAATTACTTTGAATTATTTTAATCAAAAACACTCTCTAGGTGAGAAGAGGACCCAGGGACACCATATGCAATGAGTTGTTGAGTAAGTTAAACATACACCCCATCTGATCCTTGTTAGCTCACAATTCTACTTTGAATTATTTTTCCTGTTTTATCAAGGTAAACACATATTCTGAATTTCGATTATTTCTATTCTTGATAATTGTGTTTATTTTACATGACATACAAACTAAGATCCCATACATATATAAGAAAAGGAACTTACCATTCCTCTTTTGTCAGAGTTCTACGCAAATAAACCCATCTGTAGGTCGGAGCGCCGAATGAAGTGACAAAGAAGATACGCAACGAAGGTAAGTAGTGAAATAATATATGATACGTTTCTCAAACATAAAGTTCAAATAACCATGACACTTCTTTGCAATCCCGATGAAGTAAGTTGTTACGCAAGAAAGCAATAAAAAGGTTGAAAGTAAGAAAAATATGTTACCCGCTTAAGAAAATATGTCACATCCCTTAATTTTTGGTATATTTACCAGTAAAAGATACGTTTCTGGTGGTATGTTTTTCAAGACAGGTTAGGATAGGCAGATTGTTCAACAATGAGACATTTATCATTTAGCTATCAAAATAAAAGGGTTTTATTTGAGGGAGAAATATCATTTTCTGGAATTTTAGATGGCACTTTTTACATGCAATATCTATCCACGAACAAGTTCACAATATTTCAATTCTATAATAGTTCCAGGTAGTGTTCTCTTTTACTAACATATCATGACTCAAAGCCACGCGCATCACAACTTTCTCTCCTAATTCATACAGTCGTCGAAAATGCCAGCAAGACTGCAAAAAAACGGATTATCCTGTACCTAAAAGTGACAGTGGTCAACCTTTAACAATATATAGCTTCCTTTTAAAAGCATTCCTTTGAGAACTATTTTAATTGTTTTGGAGTTTTGCATTTTGCAAAACGGTAAGATGTTAAAAGTATTGCTTTTCTTTCGGCATGAGCTTCTAGATATTGACTTAAGCAGTGACCATCATTCCCTCTTGCATTTCGTGTATTTTTAGGACTCTAACAGGTTTACAATGTAATTTTGAAGAAGACACGGTAAGCATAATAAAAGACTCCTCACATCGTTAAATTGACATCTACTATACCTGAGATCTTTTATATCCCGAGTAGAAAAACTCTAGGTGAGAAGAGGATCCAGGGACACCATATGAAATGAGTTGTTGAGTAAGTTAAACATACACCTCTAAGGTTTTTATTTACACTAATGAAAGACGTTCTTACCCTTTAGTTTTTTTAGAGAGATGCTAACAAAGAGCTACAGGAATCTTGAAGAACTAATTGGTATGTCTTATGTAATGATGAATTAAAACTAAGTCTGTCATAAAGTGTGCTCACTGTTGACTTACCTTGAACTTAATGGAGGTCTAATCTTCACAAATATATATCTTCCTGGTGTTTCAAATTTTCATATTTAAAACCATCTATTTTAATCTTAGAATTTGATTAGAAATTAATTTAGAAATGCATGTCATTTTTTGGTAACACTTGACCTGATTCAGATAACATTAAAGCAATTTGTGAATTAAACAAGCCATAAAAGAGCACACAACGGTCATCAATATAAGGCAATAAAGGAGCGGTGCACAGAATTAAAAAAAACAACCCTTAATCTAAGCAAAACAACCCAATCATTCAACCTTTATTTTGGAAGACATGATTGCACTGATTTTCATAATTTCATTTATTAGCATGAACAAGGTGTGTCAAACATGTCTTGTTTTACTGTTCATTCTAATTCAGAAGTTTAATGTTCACAATTGGTAACAAGGCATGGTAAGTGTCTAAATCAAGTTTAATAATTTCAATCTTTTACAATTAATCACAAAAATATAGAAATTGTAGGATTTTGGCTCTGTCTCTTTCAGTGCTTTTTTAATTTTCATTCCTCCAGGTTGAATCTCTTGTTCACTAATAAGAAGCACCTGCAAATTACCGTGAAAATATGTTTACTTATTTGTGAACAAGGAAGACTTCAACGTTCACATGAATTAAGTAGGATTTAACAGTAAACCCATTCTCAGACACTTCCTGTTACACACTATATACTACTGTTTCCCTGTCACACTTCAGAAAGATAATATTTCAAAAACGTCTCTACCTTATGTGGTAATTTCCAACAAAACAAGCTGTTGATCTCGCCGTAAGTCTATCTCACTGTGTGCCTATTGTATTTCTATCTTAAACTTTGCCCTTGATAAAAAATAAAGTCTGTAATAGTATATCTTCCTGCTTTGCTATATTTCCAACTAGCTATTCAGTTTTGTGAGATGTGATTTTTAGCGTAACACATACTTTGCTCCCATACATCCTGACATACTTATCTTACACAGTAGACTGATCACTAACAAAGTTAATCAAGAAAGAGACACTCAATGAGTTGTTGGTGACATATGCCAAACAATATTATTGTTATAAAGTTTTCGAGAAAAGTATAACTGTAATGCTATTTATTCTGGAGAGTGACATAACTGAGTTATAAAGTCAAGAATCTGTTAAAACCAAGTCCATGGTGTGCGTAATAATGTCAAACTTAATTTTGGTAATAATTCTTAATCAGGTGGAAGATAGAAGTTTAGATGAAAGTGTTTGAAAGGTTATATAACTAGTAGTCATGTAAATGGTACATGTGATTCAGCTTCAGTACACACAAGTTCGATTCTTACATCATATAATTAATGAATATGCATTTTGATTCACCATAACTGATGTAATGAAATGCATGAAAGCCAAACCAAATGCCATTTAATTCTCATGAGCGTTACCTGAAAGGGAAAAGTAAACTTGCATGCATTGTTGATTTTGAGAATAGTTTAAAATAGACGAAAAGACTTAACGAGGCGAACGTCCTGCACAGCGTTTTATGTTACTACATGAATTTGGTAAAAGATCGTGGATCGCGGGTCCCCAGATTTACTTACATCTTGAAATGAAAGAGATAAATTACCTAATAAATCAATTTGAACCCTTCTACACTAATACCAACTAATTTTAGCTAACTTACCAACAGATCCATTACAACTGAACCCAACAACAGTTTTGTTGTATTGCATTATGCCTACAATCCCATGCTTCAAATACTTATAATGTATCGGAACAGGATTAAGAGTTTTCGTTTCTTGTAGAGAAAGGTAAGTCTATCTTATCTAAAAGTGTATAACATTCACGCTAGAATAGGTCAGCACATGGAACTTACTTGCTGAACAAAAACATGTAATTCTAACCTGTAGGCAAAGCTCTATTCTTCTAAAACCTTTGACATTAAATTACCATGCACTTCAAAAAGGAAACAGAATTGTTCCAACAGTTTGCATGTTTTATTATCTAATGTGGAAATAACATACGATGAGTCATCACCAAACATGGAATCACAATTCACTTCATAATGTATGTAAAACGAGATATCATCATTCTAGTGAGTTTTAATTATGAGACGTGTGTATCATCTTTTGGGTCTGATTTCTAATCTTAATACTTGCAAAAATCATCTAGGTGAACGAGTGATAGAAAACAACCGAACAAAATGACTAAAATAACTAATAAAATGATCTATCTTAAATACTACCTGCTGCTCACAGGTCACTGTATTCAATAACTCAAGATAACTCACTTCCAATGGTATTATGCAAGACAGTTTCTACCCAGTCATTAAAAAAAATATTTGTCAGTGTATGTCAAAACGAGATTGCATCAATCTAGCGAGTTTGATTTATTTGTAGAAGTAGATATTAAATCTTTGGCGGGATTTCTATTATTTGAACATTTAAAATGATATATCAAGTCTTAATGCTAATACTTGCTATAATGTTATTGGTGATCAAATGATTGAAATCAACCGAGCAAAACGCATGAAATAACCAATGGACTGATCTATCTTAAATACTCCTGCTGGTCACAGGTCACTGTATTCAATAAACATAACTCACTTCCATTGGTATCATGCAATACAGTTTCTTCCAAGACATTCTGCATCTCAATACGTGATTGTGAGGTTACACCCTGCCAAATTCTGCCAAATCAGGGAGGCAGGATTGAATAGGAATGCATACGAAATGCCATGTGTCACACTTCTGGAGTTTGCTAATTAATTAGATCAGGTCTCAAAGTAGATAAAGTTAAAATGTTTAAAATAAAGAGTAGACAAATAACTTATTGTGAGCATTAACTGCTTAAGAGACAGAACCATAGATGATATCACAATTATCATCCTCTTTCATGATTGCAATGTTTTCATATAGACTCCCGGATGTTTGACGACATAATAAAAAAAATCTACTAAACATCATCCAGGATGAATTATAGAACTAAATCATCCTGAATTCACTAAGATTTCTGTTATAGAATTGATGAGCTAATGAAATTGGTCAAAAAATTACTTATCCTCCTAAATATAATAATCATTAACCTCCTTACATAACCCCATTCCATTTGTAGCTATATGTAATCTTGTGACAATATGAGGCATTTTCCTTGACAGATAGAAATATATAAATATATATATACTGTTGCTGGGAGCTTGACATTGATTTGATATTTAACTTGCCTGTCTGCATTATTTTGGCTTTTGCAAGTTTTTAATGTAAAGATTGAAAAGAAGACTCCATATCGATGATTTTAATTGCATTCTTGTTCATATGACGAAAGGTAACTAAAGACCAGGCCACACTACTGGTTTTGAAAATTAACTGAATTATAGCTTGTTCATGTTTTCTTATTCAACTTTCAGAATAAAGTATAGAAATTATACTCTTTTGAGGAGAGGCTTAAAAAGAGATGCTTTTGAGATAACCATTACCACTGGTTTTGGTAATTAGCGGAATCATGTGTTGTTCATGTCTTCAGATTCAATTTTCAGATGACTGAAATTATATTTTTTTAGGAGAGGCTTAACAGAAGAATATTTTAAGATAGCCATTAAACCAAGAATGTTGATATCAAGATGATATATATATATAACCTACGGTGATAGGTGGCGAAACTTACAATTCTCGAAGGTAACATAAAGATACATATTTCCGGTATTCAGGGGAGAACTGGATGCAAATAAAACTATAATATAGGTTCAATATGTTTTATTAACCATTTAATGTACATAGTAATAGCTACAAAATACAACATAGCCTAATGTAAAAAATGTTAAGTATACACAAAATTTGGATCTGATTAAGAGAAGGAACCTTTTCCCTGCATAAAGGCTATAAAAAGAATTCCAAATAAGGCATATTTAATGAAAGACGAAATATATCCTCCAAACGTACTAGATGTTCTGTTTCAAGAACTATGTTTCAAATGAAATGTCGAAATGCTATCCTATAACTTAATTTTGAATCTGAGTGAAAACAGAACGTTTCTTCAACGGCTGGTTATTTTAATAAAACTTGAAACAAACATTTTCTTGTAACTATTCAGTTCAGTAACAGATTATACAAAATGTTAACTAAAGCGTCTTCCTTTTTTTGGGGCTAGGCAGTCAGATCAAACCAAATTGTATTGAATAGTTTGGAGAAGGGGGAGAGTATTCTTTGCTATATAGACAGAATATTAATTTCAATACATTTTGATACAACGTGTTTTAACCATTAGTAACACTTAGTTACAATACAATTCTGTTAAATTAATGGGTTTTTTAAAAATATTTGTATATGTGTGAGGGATCATTGATAGGTACATTCCTTGTCTCATAGTATGTTTTCTTGTTGAGTGGTTGAGCTTTGTATAATTGCTATAAGAACTGTAATAGACAAATGGTAAATGAAATAGAGCCAATGGATCGGCATCTAACAAAACTTTCATGTTTAGAGTTACAAGATGTTATGGTAAGAAATGGAAAATGGAAGAAATACTTGCAAAATGCTCTTGCAAAATGTTACTTCTTTAGAAAATATTTGTAAACATGTTGAATAGTGAATATTCATGGAGAGTTCAATATATCAACAAAATGAGACTGTTCTTTAAGATATCCAAGTACCTTCTAGTTTGCGCTAATCATGTAGATGATAGAGACCTATTAATCACTGGGTCAATGTCAGGATTAATGATTTCAGTTTATGTAATATATTACATAAGCATTGTAAACTTTTTCACCACTGGGTAAATGTCTAGACTAATGATTTCTGCTTGTGTTACATATTATATAAGCATGTAAGACCTACTAACCACTGGGTCAATGTCAGGACTTATGGTTTCTGTTTATGTAATATATTATATACGCATTTTTAGCTTATTAACCACTGGGTCAATGTCTAGACTAATGATTTCTGATAACACAATAAAATACAATAAAGTGATAGTCTATCCATTTTACAAGAAAACGTATAATTAATAAATTGTCTAAATATACCATCATGTCTTTCTTGGTAACATTATCATATTTACATCAAATTCTTCAACTTATTCTTCTTCATAAGAATTACTTTTGAAGATTACTTTTGAAGATGGCTACTTAACATATGATCTCACATATGCTGTATAATTCTATGAAAGAACGTATCAACAATATGTTATTGGAATGATTGCAAGAGTACTATATTTTCAAATGAATGTTAAACGTTATCACTGATAAAATTAAATTTTTTATATTCAAATTTCATTGGTTTAATATATATTCTTTACGTTCATTGATAGCCTAGACGATTTGAATATATACATATATATAGATATGTATAGATGTATCATCCCAACTTGGGATCGCGTCCCATCTTAAGATGGGACGCGTCCCAACTTGGAATTCCAAGTTGGGACGTCCGATCTTGAGATGGGACGGCAGATACTTTAACATGTTTATAATATCCTTATTCTAATGTTGAATTTAGAATAACATGATAACATGTATCATTTAGATAAGTGCTTCAAGGACATCGAAAGATATTTTGATTTTATGTTGATTTTCATGACTTATTGGCTATATATATCTCTCATCGCATACGAGTCTTTCATCATAGCCCAATACGATTTCAAAAGTAATTCTTACACACAAAAGTCTTATAAATTATTTCATTATATTCTTAATCATGAAAGCATGTTAAGCAAATAAAAAAAGAATTTATATTCAATTATAAACTCAAAACCTACTCTAAGTGAATACCAAGAATGCTAATCTAATCCCTTGTAATCAGTTCAATTTCTGACACATAAACCGTTCCGTTAAGCAAGATTCCAATGTACATATATATTGTGTTTGATAGTCGAATCTAAAAGTGTATGCATGTATGTAACATAATTCACAAACACTAACCTATAAGTGATGTTCCGTTAATGCTTATAAGATGTCCAGTAAATAAATCCAGTTATGTCTCCTCATATTTCCGATCGAACCTGATCTGATCAGTGTCGTGATGCAAATGGCAAACATACCTGCTTGGTAGTTCAGAGATGGATGTGGGTTAGGTGGAGGGGGGGATGTCCGAAAGAAGGGATTTTGGTAAACATCCGGTTCGGTTATGACACTAATACCTGTGTGTCACCTTCCAATTAGTGACAAGAATGGGTACCAATTGCACATGAGCATGCTTGTAACACTACAAAGGTACACGCCGAGTGTTTGTTGTTTTAGTCAATGATCATCATTCATTTTTATCAAGGCATTTGCCCCTATCGGCAATATCTCTGATAGGTGGAAGCAGACGTGATCAAACCCTAACCAAAAACAACAACAAATATTATGTTTAGTGTTATTGTATTGTTATTCGATGAAAGTTGTTTTGCCACACTAAATATATTCAAAATATTTTTTTCAATAACAGAACGATTATCATGTCAAGTAACCAAAATGAAATCTAACATCATCCATTGATTAATTATGGGGAAATAGCACGCTTTTCAATAGATTTTTTAAAACAAGATAACTTAGTTTCCAAGATTTGCAAAAGAAGATTATGGTTTAAACAAATTTTTTTCATTTCTATAAAAAGAAATTAGATTTGGAGGCAAGCTTGAAGCTTATATTTATATTAATGCCGCTCCAATAAAAATTATATTTTGAAACCATCCAACATACAACACAAAGTGAAACAAATACGATGTACAGTTGCAGCACAATACGTTAAGATATTCAATATTGCAAAGGCGATTTCTTTATGCTAATTTAGAAATGCAATATTTCAACTCATTTCTTATCAATACTACAAGAAGATTATAAACGGAGTTTGTTCACTGAAAAACTTTGTTTACCTTCACTAGATTTTTTGACACAAACCCTTGTTCAGAAAAATTATTCTACTGTTTTCTACATAGCCCGAGGTAACATATGATTTTGATCAGTATTAAAAGGTTGCTTTTTTATATGTACAAGCGTCTATCTAGGCTTGTTAGAAGCGTTGAATTGAGAGAATTGTTGTGTGTTCATACTACTAATACGTTAATCAACTGATCCGTACATAAGTCAAATAAGATGAGTAGGTGAGGGGAAAGAATTACATTTCAGTGTAATATTGTTATTTTACCGCTGAAAGTTTACTTAACTAATCGTTTTGTTATCTTTAAATAAGCTACTTAACATGTCCCCCCGAAAAAAGGCATTAGGTTTGTAAATACACATCAATGAAGTTTATTGATATACTAAGACTTATCGAGTTATTTTGTGCTGACATACATGTACTAGTGTAATATCCTCAGAGGACTAAGTGATTCATATTGTTATTGCTTACACAAATCTGATATAGAAACTGTCATTTCTTATACAAAATTGATATTGAAACTGTCATTGCTTATTGTAAAATATTCGATATTTCATTGTATGAAAATATGCAATATGTGTAATCATATAATGGTTAGTAAGTATATTTCTATGATTTAAACGGTATTCTATTTCAATAAAACACGTGTTACACAAAATTCAGAATTTATATACAAAAAGAAAAAAGGATTAGCAAACAGGCAGCAAATGCTTATATAAATTCTTTTCCTGAACCAAACATAAAACTATTTAGATATCAAGTACATTGGTGGAAATATACATTTGCAATTATTCTTACTAAACTCAAATTCATATTATGCTTTGTCTATCTTACATTTTTTGTACAAATTTTAGGAAAGAGCTTAAAAAAATCGATTGGTATCGTTTATGAAATGATAAATATATATTATTAGGAATTCGTTAACACTCTGCGACAAAGATTTGTCGCCGTTAAGATAGATTTTAGTATATTGTTATGAGTTACGAGGGAATATTCAAACCCTAAGGTTGGCACTATTTGAAAATATCTAAAATGTTGGGGAACCAGACTTCGATAATAGGAACTTTTAATTATTTTTATATTTGATACAATCAACCAAGTCGCAAAGTAGATGAACAAGATAGTACTCTGTTAAAACAACATGGGGTTTTGGTGTCTCCATATGTTGTTTTAGCCTAACAGTTCCTACGGTGGGGAAATTGGTGTCCAATCATCCGTTCTCTGTCACGCCAAGCTGACACATTAACAAATTCAGTCTAGTCAGTGCTGCATTGTAACGATGGAGAGTACCTTAATTTCTGTTTATACATATATAGGAGGTTTTTGCATGGATTATTTACAAATGGTCCTAACGGACACAAGTGCGAAATCAGCTGTGCTGGAAGCGCTTGTAAAATCTCCAATCTCATCATCATCATCATGGATTATTCATTTCTCTGTATCAGGTACGTTTTTTAATTATATATTTTTGAAAAAGCAATTTATCACTAGTATTGTAAAACTTGGATCTGTATTAGAATAACTTCATATCTGTGATTGTTAATAGTTTATACCACCTTTTTGTTAAGAAACTAAGATACAAAGGTGTCTCTGTGATGTCAGCTGTTCGATCTACGCATGTATTGTTCGTTTGAAAAATGCTGAAAACTACTATCTAAATATAAATCTATACATTGATCTGATTTTGTTATGTCTCTTAACAAATGTGATTCAATCAGTAATCAAATGTGACTTTAAATAAATGTTTGAGGTGTGTTGAATCGTTCGTACTCGATAACATATGAAACCGAGTGAAAAAGTGAAATAAATGAACATCAAATCAAATTTTCTTCTTAGGTGTGAAAAGAATATAACAAAACTATCTAAAAACATGTTTTACTAACACAAATTATTATAAAATATGAATATTATTAACATGTTTAAGTATCCCCCGTCCCATCTCAAGATGGGACGTCCCAACTTGGAATCCCAAGTTGGGACGCGTCCCATCTTAAGATGGGGCGGATCCGCAGTTGGGATGATACATAGATATCAATTGAAGTCCCATGTCATAGTCTCATAAGACTGTTTTTTTAAAGTAAAAATATTGTCACATTTTCACCTGTCATCCAAATTACATATAGCTAAGGCAGAAATGCTGATATCGAGGAGTTGTCATCAGACAACATTAAGTAACAAATTGATGTATTAATCAAATGCTGTGATTGTTGAAATTACTCTACTATTGTTTTCATTTATTAATAATAAGTCAAGAGTAATAGTAGACATTTCTAAAACAACTGATTCAAATATCATATTGTTTGACTTAAGTGTTTTAAAGGAGATTCAATGCTAACATTCATACTATTTAAGAGATTTGAGAGTTGCCATATCTGGAATTTTAGAAACTTTATGAATTTGCCATCTAAATGTGTCCAAAGTCAGGTCTCTTCATGTAGGGTGTTGAGATGAACATGCGACCTACAGACCATCGTCCAGGCATCTGAGTATTATCCAGTCTCGAGGAGTGATCCGGAGTCCAGGAGTCATCTTGATCGGCATCAGCCTTCTCCAGACGGGATTCTTTCATCTATTGAAGAAAATAATTAACATGGTAAGCAATTTCAAAAGCTTTGATAACATCAATTAAATTTTTATGTGCGCCAAATTAGTAATCTAATTCATAATATCATTAATGTGTATAAACAAACTTAAAGAAACGTTGATGAAAGAAACCAGTATTATAAGTGTAACAATAAGTGTCATGTTTGCCAGTACCTGATCATTCATCTTGCCAACTTTGATAGTTATGAAGGATATGATTGCAACAAGAACGGCAAATGCCACAATTCCTCCAGCTACTGAAACTGCAGTAACTGTGTTGAAGTCCATCTTAGATCGATCAGACACGGGCAGTTCTGTCGTCATCGTGTTATCTTCTGTTGTCCGGGTTGAAGAGTCTGCAGTGGTAGCTTCAGTTGATAGCTCAGTCGTTAGAACAGTTGTTCCATCTGTAGGTGACTCAGGAACAACTTTTGAACTTGATTCAGTTGATTCTGTTGTTGGTTCTGTTGTTGATTGAGTTGGAGCTCCAGTTGTTGGTTGAGTTGTAACTTCTGTTGTTGGCCGAGTTATTGGTTGAGTTGAGGTTTCAGTTGTTGGTTGAGTTGAGGCTTCTGTTGTGGGTTCAGTTATCGGTTCTGTTGTTGATCCTGTAGTTGATTGAGTTGAGGCTCCTGTTGTTTGCTGAGTTGTTGATTCTGTGGTATGTTGAGATGTTGGTTCGATTGTTGGTTTAGTTGTTGCTCCTGTTGTTAGTTTAGCTGTTGTTTCTGCCGTTGATAGAGTTTCGGCGTATGTTGTTGATTGGGTTGTGGATTTTGTTTTTGGTTGAGTTGCTGCTCCTGTTTGTTCTGTTGTGGCCTCTGTTGTTGCTGTTGCTGATGCTTCTGTTGTTGATTCAGTTGTAGTTGCATAAAGTATATCTGTACAATTTGAAGCTGAAACAAAAAGAAATCAATCAGTTGGCACTGTCTTATGGAGGCTATCGCCCAAAATAAAATAAACAATCAGCACATACTAGCATACCAGGGCACAATTCTTAATTTATTCATCATAAAACTATAACATGTTCATATGAATTATTAGCTTTATGCTAGAACGCCAATAATATATATTATAACATTACAACTTCCCTCAGTTTGCTATTTAGGTCTACGGCTGCAAGAGGATGTAATATAAAAAAAACAACAATGTTGTTCTATTCAATGAATGCATTACCTGTACTGTTCTCCCAGGAAGTGGATGATCCATTAACGATGCACACCTTGCAGTCGTCGTCAATCCGGGTCTTTCCATTCATATAACATTTTTCTCCGTAGAAGCAGAAAGAGTCCTGTTGATTGCAGCGAAATTATGGTAAATCAGATATCTCTAATCGGCAATTTAGCAATCAAAATATTGGCATAATTTTGACAGTTTTGACAGTTTACAACCTTTTGATTTTATGATTGGTTCTCACATTTCTGATAAATGTAAATGTATAAATAATTAATTTATTCACCATGTCATGTTTTATAATCCCCAATACCTGTCTCGTCCAGCTGATGTCAGTTCCAGTGATGTTCCCAGTAACACATCTTCCATCGTATACCAGTACACTGACATTGTTACTGTAAAGAGTCCCATCATTTGACACTGATATCCAAAAGGCCCGTACATAATCTGTATCTCCCAGTTCCTTTCTTACACTGATGTTACACTTCACATGACTGATGCTTTGTACAGAGGCGGTAGAGACGCGGGACCATTCAAGTTCTGGACCAGTATCTCTCACCTATAAGAAGGAAAAAATCACGTGTTAGTTCCAGACAGGGTGAATTAGCAACAACTACTATCGTCCCTTGAAAGATCCCAAGTTTGTTTTATCCAAAACAAACCCTCAACTGCATATGATTATTGAGATACCGATTTCCATTAAGCTAGTGCTTATGGTTCTTGAAAACCTCTTTAGAAACTTCACAAAGGAATATGTCAATATCCCAATCATTATTGGTATACATATGTATATGTAGGTTTAGGTGGTTTTCCACCTACTGATAGCTAGATTTTACTAACGAGGGTTACCACCCTTTGGTTAGACTCGCCGGAGGTCTGAGAGTGATGTCAATAAAACTTGAAGCCCCAAGAACTATAATTGATTGCTGAAAGGTCATAAGTCAACAATATATTTCATTCATTATAAAACAAAAGGAACTCACCTTAAAGGCCTCAACAAAACATGTGCTTTCATCTGTAAAGGTTTCACCATAAACAGAGATGAAGTCACAGGAGAGGCTGGAGGTATCACAATGACTGTCATGTAGGCTGGACAGAACAGGGGGAGCGGATAGGTCAACAGAACAGTCCGGACCACCAAAGTTTGGCAAACAGTAACAAGTACCTGAAAGAGATATTCGGACAGATTTGGACAAACATATGTTATTTTGTCTTATGGCAGTTTCTATAGAAACACGACTTTAAAATTCGTTTCAAGAGCAGAACTCTACCAAATTAAGATTAATGGGAAATGGAAGAATCATCACTGTGTACTGTGATTTTTTGCGTTTTCAAGTATCCAGATGTTTTAATTTTGGCAGTTTCCATGGAAACGCTACTTAAAAATTCGTTATTAGATCAGAACACAATAATCTTAAGACCTAGGTTTACTAAACATTGTCTATAAGAAAATCACAATATTTGAAGTGATTTAGTGGTTTCAGTTTAAAGGTTGAATAATTTCCCCGTTTTCATGAAAACGCACCTTCGAATTTCATTTCCACAGCAGTATTTATATCTTAATGCAACTTACTAGATGAAAGAATATTTGTTTGCAAATGTACCTTTTGATGTTTACAACTTTTCTTTACATGTGTATGTTGCAATGTCATTTAAAATCTTTTATCACAAGTATGTAAAGTAGTTTCTTAATCATTCAAGATTGTTAATTTTGTCTTTACATTAACATAATGAACTCGACGGAGGCACTCACAACAGCGTTAAAATATTTAAGTTAGATTTTCAATTGGCAAAGGAAAAACATTTTATTACCGGGTAGTTGAAAAGCCTAGATTGATGTGCCATCGCTTGTGCCAAGTACTGGCATTTATTATCTCTATAGGACCTATAGAAATTGAAACAGACATAATAAAACCTTAAACTAACAACTTGTTTCTATGTTTCTATTTTAGCGAATGAATGTGAAGATTGACATACCTTCCGAACAGTTCCCATTGGAGCTGCAGTCACCGGGACAGGCCTCCGCTACTACGATGTCATAGACAGATTGGTTGCCAGAGGAAGAGGTATCGTTGTCTTGAAGCACAGGGTTGACAACCACTTCATGGTAGCACTTGGTTCTCACAGAGTCAACAGAGTACTTGCCAAAATCTGTTGTACCTGTCAACTGCGAGTCCAAAACATCATAAACCTAACTACACTCAACTCAACATATTAGGATTTATTGTAACATCGCATTGAATATTTCGTGTCTTACAGAATTTATACAGTTTATGACTTGAACAAATTTGTAAATTCAACATTAACGTAAATGGTACATGTGCTGTGTACGTGTTGTTAGATATATCGAGATATGCAAGTTATATGCGAAGTAGTAGGAAGGATGAAAGGTAGCTATAGGGAGAAGGACAAACCAAATGGATATAAACATGAACATGTTTTACCTTGATATCTAGGATACAACTGTCGATGCTGCTGTTTGTTTCACCGCCCGTAATGTTTTGACAGATTTGAATGGACTTTGACTCATTGAAAAGCTGCTCACAATGTTCTGTGGCCGTCTCTTCAGTCCAGTTTCCAGGCCACGTATTTGCATTCTAAATGAAAAAATCAATTTCTTGTACGTTGTTATAAACAAATTGAAATATTTTATTATAGTTTGGCGAGTCAAAAGAATTATATGCTTCCTCAAACGTTACAGATTAATAAACACACACGCATGAGAATTGGTTACAGAGGATGTGAATAACTTCACGTTTGTATTTTATATTTGTTTATTTAAAATTTTGATAAAATATTCGCATAACTGCATCTCATTGGCTGGAAAAAATTATAATATCGCCATGAATAACCAGTTGACAGCAACAAAATGCATTTGCAATGAAGGATATCAGGGCATTGTACAAGCATTGCAGATTATAAAGACCCTGTTGTAGCAGAATATGTAAAATATCACATTAATTATCAGTCTTTGTCCAAAACATAATACCCTTTTGTGGACATGATGAAAAGGTGCTTCCTGAGCCTCTCTGACAGATCTTCGTCTTCTCCTGTTGATGCTGCACTTGGAAGGAGTGACGTCAGAGTAGCCTGGCAGAGACTTGCAGGTCTCGTGGGCCTTGCCAGCAGAACACTCCACTTCTTGTAATGGGTCGTTTAGTTCCTTGTCTGTTGAACACGAACAGAACGTTTTCTGCTGGGGCCAGCTGCTTAGGGATGAGAGGTCCGAGTGGTCGAAAAGATTGTTTCCATTTTCTACACTGAAAGAGTTCAGCGGTGCTGGTTTTTAGCACTTTGCTAAGAATGCATTAATCTTATCAAAGTCATGTTAAAAATAATACTATAAAGAGAAATTGGGAATCTATATTTCAATCACACATATGATAAGCTTTCAGAGTTCTATGTTCATTTAAATGTTTCATTCCATTCATACAATAATTGTGTTAAGAAAACCTCTATCGGTGGCCCTGATCAGAGACTACAGGGTAACAAATGTTTGAAAGCAAACGGCATTGCATGTTCAGAAACCAAGTTCAATCCACAAATCGTTCTCTGCACACCTGATTTCCGTGTGATGTTCTTGTTCGGAATATTCTTTATGGCAAGGTCAAAAATTATTTTGTTATATTATCATAATTTTAAACTCTAAACAGTATCCTTAATGTGTGAAACCGATTGTTTAAGTGCCAAAAAAGTTTGATGGAGTAAATGCAATATGTTAAATTGCAGGAGTATTTCAAGAAATGCATACTACTTGTGTCTAAGAAATTTGTTGGAATGAAATAAAGAAGACAATGAACTGACCTCCACGACATGGAGAAGTTTGTAAGCACGTTGACCCACACTCTGTATCCAGCATAGCATCCGTCAGTCGCCGTCGGGTCTGATGAGTAACTACCATCACGTAACACGAAGTCATCATTGCAGGCACCGTTTTCAGACATCTTCCCACACAAACCTGCACTCTTCTCAGTGTCTTGTACAGATGGATACATTTGGAGATTGAGAAAACTCCCATATGCATTGACCACGACTTTCCCTCCCGTTGGTAGATAAATCTGGCATAATGGGATGATGTTCATTTGAAATGAAACAACTTGGCTTTTCAGTTCTAATATTTTAAGAATGATTTACTTTAGGAAAACATCCAATTGAGCATTATTCAAATTTATTCTTGGTATTTTTTTTCATGATGATTCAAACTGAAACTAACATCATAGTTACTGCCTCTCCTCTTGACCTCCAGAACGTCCCCTCCATCATCACACAGTGTGTAGTCTATAAACCAGATATCAGACTGTCCAGGGCACCTGTTGATCTCGAACACGGTTCTGCCAGCTCTCACTGCCGCTCCACAGTTACACCATGCGAGCGAACGGAAGCTACAGCGAGCTGTCTGGATTTGTACCTGTTAAAAACTGTGAAACTTAGTTGTTTTCGGAATTTATTGGACAAATAACATACCCATACAAAACAAAAAACATAAGGAATATCTGTCTACCATCTTATGTTGAAATATGGAATATTATTGACAGTCATAGCCGTTGGTTTATCAAGATAAAGTAACAGTTTCATTAAACCTGTAAACACTTCATCATAAATATGCTTTTGCATTATTGTTGATAACTTACTTCAATAGGGAGTTCCATATGTTTGTAGAAGGTGAAATTTCCATCATATTGGTGCTCGTAACGTCTAGATAACATAATCATGAATGTTAGCCTAGAATTTCTTTCATTCCCTGTATAAAGCATTATGTAAGGTTTTTAAAAATACACAATTGAATAGCAATAAATCTTCATTTTGGATAAAATATTGATATAAAGATAGATGTAAACGTTTAAGAAATAACAGAAAGTTGTCACCTTCCATCAAAGGTTTTGAGATGTGGGTCATTACTTGAATAACAGCTTTTCTCCTGAATGTGCGAGGTGTCCTTCGTAAGTTGTACCTAGATTTAATTCAAATGTAAATTCAATGAAAGTGTTTCCCCATAGTCATTTTTCGCAGGGCCCTTTATCTGTCCCGCCCTAAACTTTATCACTAGGGATACAGCTGATCAAATTTTTAGCTAGTACAGGAACAATAGGGGACACAACCGAAAGACCTCATTTCATGCAATGAGTAAAATGTAGGCGGACATGTTTGAACTTTGTAGATCAATAAAAATTGGTTAAAATAAATGTGATGTATTTATGTAAGTGCCCTTTTTTAATTAGAGTATACTGGTTTTTAAATTAATTTGTCCTGCCCTTTTTCAAACCTAGGGGAAACACTAAAATAAGAGTTTGAAGACAATACTCAAATACGAAACATATAATCATTAATGCCTTGCATTTAAAATATATCATTTTCTCACTTTCAAAATAGAATAAGATATTTATTCACGTTTAACATAATAACTTAAGTTTTTATGATTTTTATTTTAATATATATAATTTAACAATGCACTATAAGTAATGATGATTAAAAAAGCAAGTATAGTTTTTAAAAAAAAGAAAGTAACCAGCAGACCTTTATTGGCAAAGTAAGTTTTATTTGAATAAGTCAATTGTTTCCTAATATTGCAAATTCATTCAATGAAGAGTAATCAAATGTTCTAACTATAAACTTAGTGTTCTCTTATTGAAAATTGGTACACCACCTAAAAGATGTTATCCCGTCATACCAAAGACCTTTGTTATGCTTACTTGTATCTGAGGGAGCAGAGCTTCTCCCCACATCTTATGAGCCCAATTAAATGTGGAGGTCAGATTCAAGTTGACCTCCTTGCTGGAGGACCCGTATGTACTGGTCACCTTACCGAAGAGGGAGATGGAGACAGACTCATTCCAGCGTAATGCCACAAACGATGCCCCACACTCAGAGGGCATCATCACCGCCTGATCACATAGGTCAGGTTTACCTGAAATTTGAAGTTGTCATTTCAACTATGACCAGTCTTACATCTACAGAAAATGATAACGAATTTGAATGTATCCATAGGTTCGTTATCGAACATGCAGGTCGTCACCATGAAACGTTGAAATGTATGTTCGATTTTACATCTTTGGAAATACTGTTTTCACCAACCATATAGGATTGCTAAATGTGAGTGAGTGAGTGAGTTGGGGTTTAACCTGCTTTGAACAATATTTCAGTTATTAAACACGTAGATGACAAGCATCCAAACGAGAGTGGACAGTGAAGGGAGAAAGGGAAAAGACGAAGAGAAAGGCATGATGAGAGATAGACAACAGGTTTTAGAAGGACTCAAATTTAGTCTGGCTTCTACCCGTCGACCTGTCCAGCTTGGGTGTCCCTGCCAAGAGCATGAAAGCTCCAGCCGGCATAGCTCTTGGGGTCTCTGAAGCACGCAAACCACCACACCGCGATAAGGTATTGAGTCCAGTGGTGGATTGCTAAATGGGATAGATTTACAGGATGTCAGGATTGACTTATTGAAGGCTTATTAAACATGGCCTATTTTCAGTGTACTTGAGGTAAAGAATGAAATCATAGAAGTCAATTGATGGTATAAAATATAATCTTACAAATAAAAATAAACAACTTTAACACTTACGTAATGTATTCACTTTAACTCTGAGTCTGCATTCATCAACGTGCGTTAAACTTCCGCATCCAAACGGGTCAGTGAGAGACAGCTTAATGTCTGTTGAAGCACCCTGGGTAACTCTCACTGATGTTTTAGATACCTGTATGACAGTGAGTTCACATGAACATTTAGCATTCTATGAAAAAATGATAAGGAACTAGTTATCCTACATGGGAAATATTTTCTCAGATGACCTGATTGAAATATTGCAATCTAAAATGTGAATGTTGGTAATTCTCGTTTCTGTATATTGTCATTTGTATTGTCCCTGAGAACTTTAAGATAGATAGGCTTACACAAGAAGTTTGGCTGAATTTTCATTCTCAGTGATACATCGATTTGAAACAGAAGTAATAAGAGTTTTTTAAAATTCTGTTAATGCTTAGTTTGCTTCCAAATGACAACAAAACAGAAATACAAATAACCAGACTAAATCTAATAGAAACTACAGGAAGAAACTTCCGTTTCAGTGAAAATCGGTGACATGGAGAGAAATCCATACACTCTCACCCAAACAAGTCTACCTTCCCCTCCAACTTTTGAATTGGCTAATATGAGGTCAACACCAATTTCCATTCCCAATGAATGGCCATTGTAATTTGCAGTATAAATCGATTGAAGCTGTTTCTTTGACAAGTGTTGAAGTATTGGGCCAATGGACTCAGTTGAATTCCAAGCAGTCATACATTTTTTGCACATGAAAGCTCGAGGGAGCCCTTTGATGAAAGAAAATAAACCTTAGGGGAAGATGCCCAATCATATGTCGTAGTTAATAAAATTGTATTGGTAATCTCTGGAAACTGCTCTCATTCCGAATCCAAATTCAACCATTGATGATGACAGTGTTGTCAAGTGAAAGCTGTCATTGTGGAAATTAACTTATAGTTTGTGGAAAAATTAATTCATGACAATTTGAACTCAAGGTGTGTGTATGATGGATTCCCAGGCTGTTCACAACTTTTCATAAGCAGGTACAAGTGACCAGCTCAGTATTAAGGGCTTTATTTAAGATTTGCCAAAAATAAACAGGCAAACATTTCGACAGACTTATTAGACAGGATGGATTCATAAAGATCCTGAGACTTGGGTTCAGTGGAAGAATGGGAAAATGTGTTACTCTTGCTGGTTGCTATGAAGAGAAGGACAATCAACTGTGCAAAGGCTTCTTTCCACTAAGACTACTGCAAGAGGACGATGGGAAATCAAAGAAAATCATAATATACCTTGAATTTGTTTCTTGTGTAATGTATATACGATGTTAACAATGTAAACATTTATTTGTTTCAGATGAACATTTCTTACATGACCTGCGCTTTTGTTGTTATTACACATGACTTTCACACATAAGTTAACAAATGGTAGATCTTCAAGGATGGTAACTACAGGTGGGAATTGACGACAGAACAATGATAAGCTTATTGGTTCAGACTCAATAAGACACTGCTTGTTAACATACAAGTTCGAATGTCGAAAGACACTTTCATTCAATTAGATAAAAAAAAGGTCAAAATTTTACAAGTCAAATTGTTTGCTTTGGTTTTACTTATAAAGAACTCAACAAGGACTGTAACTACAAATATTAAATGACACACGATAATGTTATAGATCCGGGGTTAATGAATTACTAGACACTTTACCTGAATTCCTACAAATTTCTTCCTAGACAGCACTGATGGAGTTGAAACATTCCCTTCCTCGAACGTAGCTTCCACTGAACAAGAGATCTGAATACAAAAGGGCCCAAGACCGAGAAGATGAACTCATACTGTTTCTTTATTGTGTTGGACAGAGAATATATGGATAACAGAGAATCTTTCAATATTTCATATACCAGTGTTATATAAAGAGTTTTTTCATAATTTGGATGAAAGTTTTCATAAAAGATATTGACTAGCATTTCTTTCTTATTGTTTATGAGAAAGTAAAGAGGCTATAGAATGTTGTGAAACACTATGTAAAAGTCTCAGCTTCATCAGGTCTTTTGAATCAATAAAATGGACCATATATAATGTTTATATAGTTAACAACGTCTAGTCCTTTATAATGATGCTTCAAAATCAGTTCTTTTTATCGTAAAATCACCTCAACAATCTTAACAAGGCGTCTAACTACTAGTTGAGATTAGAATAAAACATTATGTTTAATCGTGACATTATTATATTATCATTAATATAATATTTGAGGTATATTTACTTTAATTACATACATGTGAAAACACATATTTCAGGTTCTTATCGAAGCTATACGTGTTGTAAGTAGTTTTACCTGTATGCCATATGTTGTGATGTTTGCCTCTCTCAGATGTGTCTCTGTCAGGACATGGTTCTCAATCACGCTCCCATTGGACCATTTTTCAGGATCTGACCTCAGAACCAGCTTCTCCTCCACAAACCAGCTGGTGCTGTAGAACACGTCCTCAGAGTGCTGGCTGAAGGTGCACAGGAACACCAGCTCGCTGTGGTAATTGTCAGTGTGGATAAGGCGGGATTTAACATTGGGCTTCTCCTCTGTTTACATAGTAGGAAAAACGATAACGAGAGATATTATGACAGACATTCGATTTAAAAGTCAATTGTCATATATACTGCTTGAAGAAACATAAAAATTTCTTAATTTCTTCGTATGTTATAACCATTTTTTTTTACTATGTAACCTGACTGTCGATAACTCATATATAACTCCTATGAGTTTGTGTGTTCAGACATGGTTTAACAAGAAACATACACTCAGATATGATGTAAATTTCATTATTTTTTAACGCGACGGTCGGGATTGTTGCAATACCTTTTTCTTTTATTTAAGATTCACTTAAGAAACCAATTTCAAAATGTTTTAAAATTACATCACTTCAATGTTTGCTTTTTGCCTGAATGCACTCACGATAAGGTGTTGATAGAGTTGTTGCGGCTTTTGTTGGTTGGGTTGTTGCTTCTGTTGTCGGTAAAGTTGTGGCATCTGTTTTTGGTTGAGTTGTTGCTCCTGTTTGTTCTGTTGTGGCCTCTGTTGTTGCTGCTGTTGATACTTCTGTTGTTGATTCAGTTGTAGTTGCATATAGTGTATCTGTACAATTTGAAGCTGAAACAAAAAGAAATCAATCAGTTGGCACTGTCTCTTTGAGGCTATCGCCCAGTTTAACAAAATAAACAATCAGCACATACTAGCATACCAGGGCACAATTCTTAATTTATTCATCATAAAAGTAAAACATGTCGATTCATATTAGCTTTAGGCTAGAACACTAATAATATATATTATAACATTACAACTTCCCTCAGTTTTCTATTTAGGTCTACGGCTGCAAAAGGATGTAATATTAAAAGAATTATTGTTCTATCCAAGGAACGCATTACCTGTACTGTTCTCCCAAGACGTGGATGATCCATTAACGATGCACACCTTGCAGTCGTCGTCAATACGGGTCTCTCCATGCGTATAACATTTTTCTCCGAAGAAGCAGAAAGAGTCCTGATAATTGCAGCGAAATTATGGTAAATCAGATATCTCTCTTTTAACAATTAAAATAATGGCATAATTTTGACAGTTTTGACAGTTAACAACCTTTTGATTTTATGATTGGTTCTCACATTTCTGATAAATGTATAACATGTATAAATAATTCATTAATTCACCATGTAATGTTTTGTATTCCCAATACCTGTCTCGTCCAGCTGAAATCAGTTCCATTGATGTTCCCAGTAACACAGCTTCCATCGTATACCAGTACACTGATATTATTGCTGTAAAGTGTCCCATCATTTGACACTGATATCCAAAAGGCCCGAACATAATCCGTATCTCCCAGTTCCTTACTCACACTGATGTTACACTTCACATGACTGATGCTTTGTACAGAGGCGGTAGAGACGCGGGACCATTCAAGTTCTTGACCACTACCTCTCACCTATAAGAAGGAAAAAATCACGTGTTAGTTTTACACTAAAGCTAATTCCAGACAGGAGACATTAGCAATAACTACTATCGTCCCTTGAAATAAGTTTTTTTTTATCCAAGACAAACGCTCAACTGCATATGATTATTGTTCCATTCACCGATTTCTATGAAGCTAGTGCTTATGGTTCTTGAAAACCTCTTTAGAAATTTCACGAAGGAATATTTCAGTATCCCAATCATTATGGGTATTCATACGTATATGTAGGGTTAGGTGGTTTTCCACCTACTGATAGCTTAATTTTACTAACGAGGGTTACCGCCCTTTGGTTAGACTCGCCCAAAGAGCAATAATTGACTACTGTAAGGTCATAAGTCCACAATATGTATCATTCATCATAAAACAAAAGTAACTCACCTTAAAGGCCTCAACAAAACATGTGCTTTCATCTGTGAAGGTTTCTCCATAAACAGAGAGGAAGTCACAGGAGGGGCTGGAAGTATCACAGTGACTGTCATGTAGGCTGGACAAAACCGGGGGAGCAGATAGATCGACAGAACAATCCAGACCACCAAAGTTTGGCAAACAGTAACAAGTACCTGAAAGAGGTATTCGGACAAATTTGGACACACACAAGTCATTTTATCTTTTGGCAGTTTTTATAGAAACACGACTTTAAAATTCGTTTCAAGAGCAGAACTCATATACTGTAAATTCTACAAAATTAAGGTTAATGGAAGAATCAGCATATGTACTGTGCCTTATTGCGTTTTCAAGTATCCAGATGTTTTAGGTTTGGCAGTTTCCATGGAAACGCTACGTAAAATTCGTTTCTAGAGCAGAACCCAATAACATGTTTCGACCTATGTTGCACGTGAAGATTTACATACCTTCTGAACAGTTCCCATTCGAGCTGCAGTCACTGGGACAGGCCTCCGCTACTACAATGTCATAGACAGATTGGTTGCCAGAGGAAGAGGTATCATTGTCCTGTAGTACAGGGTTGACAACCACCTCATGGTAGCACTTGCTCCTCACAGAGTCAACAGAGTACTTGCCGAAATCTGTGGTACCTGTCAGCTGAGTGTCCAAAACATCATAAACTTAGCTACACTCAAATCAATATATTCGATACTTGCTTCTAAAACATGTCAAATTTGTACACATCAACACAATGTCCGACAGAAAAACGGAACTTAAAACCATTCTTTGAAAAACAGGGTTTATAAAAAAACAACACGGTTGAAAACCTTATAAATTCAATTAACAAAATTTGCACTTAACATGAATATTATTCTGTAAGGCAATATAGCATACATTCTCACGCTTGAAAAGCCTTAATTCGTTATGGCAAATGAGGGCACTTGCACTCCTTATTTTCTATTGATGCAAGATGTTCTTTACAATTGACATTTGATTATGAACAATTTGAGAAGGCCAGAGTAACTAAGTGATGTACAGATTTTTTTTACGAATATATTAATTGCTAAAACGGGCTCACCTAGGAATGCCTTTAGCTTAAGAATTTACTGTAACATACGAAGCTCCAGAAGGGACATGGTAAAAAAATATTTTTTTTACGTACGTACGTGTTATTATTACGTACGTACGTGATATTATCACGTACGTACGTAATTTTAACACGTACGTACGTAGTAAGCTAATACGTACGTACGTAATAATAACATATACGTACGTAATAATAACAAGTGATACTTTAGCAAGAAGAAATTACATCTAAACATGGAGACGGACTTAATTGTTCCATTCTACTTCGATCTAGGTTTTAACAAGACTGAAATGCTTTATTTCCTAGTTGCAAAACAACGGATAGTAGTAAGCAATAACATCTGCAACGCATTTTGAAAGGACTACGTCTGTATCGACGTAAGCATTCAGATAACAGAAAGGCTAGTGTACAAATCAACAAAAGCCCTTCAGCTGAACCTAGAGATTTTGATAGAGTAGTATAGAGAAAGTTTATGTAACTGATAGCAGAAATGAGAAGATCCCGTTTGAAGTTAAATTGAATGATGGGCGTTTGTCTAGTGATGTACAAACTGTTCTGGGACCCTGGAAAGATGCTTTGTCAAATCTTTTGAATTGTAATGATAATGCGACGAATGTTTTGAATTGTTATGATAATGCGACGTGAAAATGCGTAAATTGTGATATGGAAAGTGATGATAATAATCTCAACAAAAGGTCCTTGAGGATTTAATTCAAAAGTCGAAAAGCTTTCTCATTTCTCCATATGATTAATACTTTGTTCATTGAGGTTGAGTGAAATTCAAATTAATTTGATAAATTGTTTATTGATGTCAATGTATTATACAATGTACTACTCTTTTCTTGTATAAAAGTTTTGACACAAGAATCTACAATAGTCATTTTGGGTATGAAATCACCACCATTACAATTTTTTCGTTATTTATGTGGACTGCCTTTAAAAAGTCAAATCGGTTGGTTGAAATTAATAAACGATTGATAATTATTCAAAGATCTACGGTGTATGTTATTTTCCTATTGGACATTTCACAAAGGGAGTGTTTCAATAGATATTGTTATTTTGTTATAAAACGTCTTTTTTCAAATATTCTTTTAGGTCAGAAGTATGTTAAAGAAACAGAAATTAACAAGTGATTCTTTATAGCTGAATAGACATACTTTATTTTAGGCGACATTTTGTTAATGTAGCCGGCAATTCAAGAATAATCGATAGTTACTAGCTTGAGTTTGTATGACTTTCACTAAAGACTCTTGTTGTATACTGTTTGCTGACGAAAATAAGACGCCTTTGTTAATGTCCAATGTCTGTCTCATGAACATTCTTTACGTCTTGAAATGCAATAACCGTCCAACGGGAGATGACTCAAAAAAAGTTAAACCGAGCCACGCTCTATTTCTTGTATATATATCCAAGATTATTGATAGATAGAGTACTTTTAGGTTTTGCAAAAAGACCACTGCTACTAATGAGATTGCAAGATAAGAAATTAAATGTTTATAGCAGCTTAGTGGGGCTGTGTTCAACATTTACATACCACGTGGTTTGTGTTTGTCAGTGACTACACACGCTGTGTGGTGACTGCTTATAATTTTAAATGTTATGTCTTATCTGACCTCTCACTTATCAATCAAAATAAACATTTTCTGAATCCATGACAGAGCTGAGTTGACTCAAATAAGTTTCTGCTTAATAGCGCTTTCTATCGACAGCTCCTAAGCTTACAACATTCAAATTTAGTTATTACGTACGTACGTACTAATATTACGTACGTACGTGATATTTTAGTACGTACGTACGTAATATTATTACGTACGTAAAAAAAATATTTTTTTACCATGTCCCTTCTGGAGCTTCGTAGTAACATGTTAACTGAGAACAAGCATTCTTTGAAAAGGTTTATCTGTTACTACAGGCATATTTGAATATTGCCGGTATTGTAATTCATACATAGTACATATGCTGTGTACTTGTTTTTAGACATATCGAGATATTCATCTTATATGCGAAGTAGTAGGAAGGGAGAAGGACAAACCAAATGGACATAAAACATAAAAATGTTTTACCTTGATATCTAGGATACAACTGTCGATGCTGCTGTTTGTTTCACCGCCCGTAATGTTTTGACAGATTTGAATGGACTTTGACTCATTGAAAAGCTGCTCACAATGTTCTGTGGCCGTCTCCTCAGTCCAGTTTCCAGGCCACGTATTTGCATTCTAAATGAAAAAATTAATTTCTTGTACGTTGTTATAAACAAATTGAAATATTTTATTATAGTTTGGCGAGTCAAAAGAGTTATATGCTTCCTCAAACGTTACAGATTAATAAACACACACGCATGAGAATTGGTTACAGAGGATGTGAATAACTTCACGTTTGTATTTTATATTTGTTTATTTAAAATTTTGATAAAATATTCGCATAACTGCATCTCATTGGCTGGAAAAAATTATAATATCGCCATGGTTAACTTGTTTTCAGCAACAAAATGCATTTGCAATGAAGGATATCAAGGCATTGTACAGGCTTTGCAGATTATAATGACCCTGGTGAAGCTGAATGTGTAAAATATCATGTTTATTTTCAATTATTGTCCAAATCTTGGTTAAACATGATACCCTTTTGTGGACATGATGAAATGATGCTTCTTGAGCCTCTCTGACAGATCTTCGTCTTCTCCTGTTGACGTTGCACTTGGAAGGAGTGACGTCAGAGTAGCCTGGTAGAGACTTGCAGGTTTCGTGGGCCTTGCCAGCAGAACACTCCACTTCTTGTAATGGGTCGTTTAGTTCCTTGTCTGTTGAACACGAACAGAAGGTTTTCTGCTGGGGCCAGCTGCTCAGGGATGAGAGGTCCGAGTGGTCGAAAAGATTGTTTCCATTTTCTACACTGTTAGAGTACAGCGGTGATAGTTTATAGCAGGTAGCTAAGAATGCATATGTTATCGAAATCATCCTAAAAATAATACAATAAAGAGCAAAAGAGAGATATGGAGAGAAATTGCAAGCTTCCAGAGCTCCATGTTCATTAAAATGTTTCATTCAATTCATAAGTTAAATGTGTTAAGACAGCCTCTATCCCTTGAGAAATTAGGAAGCAAACAGCATTGCATATTCAGAAACTTAGTTCATTCCCCTATATCCAACTTGTTTCCGTGTGGTCTCCTTTTAGTATATTCTTTGTGGCTAAAAAACGTTATTTTGTTTCATTATCATTATCTTAAACTCTATACAGTATCCTAAATTGAACCCTAGGTTTGTTTGAGTAACTGCAATATGTTAAATTTAAAGTATTTCAGGAAATGGATACAGAGCCTGTCTTAGAAATAATAAAGAAGACAGTGAACTGACCTCCAGGACATGGAGAAGTTTGTAAGGACGTTGACCCACACCCTGTAGCCTGCATTACATCCGTCAGTTGCCGACGGGTCTGTTGAGTAACTTCCATCACGTAACACAAAGTCATCATTGCAGGCACCGTTTTCAGACATTTTCCCACACAAACCTGCACTCTTCTCAGTGTCTTGTACAGATGGATACATTTGGAGATTGAGAAAACTACCATATGCATTGACAACGACTTTCCCTCCCGTTGGTAGATAAATCTGGCAAAAGTGAATGAAATTCATTATAAATGAACAACTAAATTTATCGGTTTTTAGCTCGCTGAATATAACTCATTTGACCATTACAAAACATCAATTAATCCAATTTATTATGGTGTTTTGTTCAAATTCAAACTAAAACTAACATCATAGTAACTGCCTCTCCTCTTGACCTGCAGAACGTCCCCTCCGTCCTCACACAGAGTGTAGTCCATAAACCAGATATCAGACTGTCCAGGGCACCTGTTGATCTCAAACACCGTCCTGCCGGCTCTCACTGCAACTCCACAGTTACACCAGGCATTCTGACTGTAGCTACATCGAGCTGTCTGGATCTGTACCTGGTAAAAATAAGTGAAACTGGGTTGTTTTTCGGAATTTAGATCTGACAAAATACATACCCATACAAAACAACTGTCATCTATCTTATGTTGAAAGAATTGACAAATATCATTGACAGCTATAGCCACTCAATGTTGGTTTATCAGTAACAGTCTCATTAAATCCGTAATCAATTTATCATACATGTAATATTGCATCAATGTTGACAACTTACTTCAGTAGGAAGATCCATGTGTTTGTAGAAGGTGAAATTTCCATCGTACTGGTGCTCGTAACGTCTAGATAACAGTAACATGTATGTTAGCCAAGAATTCCCTTCATTCTCTGTGTAAAGCGTGATGTAAGATTTTGTACAAGACACAATTTGATAGCATTCATTATTAATCTAACATATGATTTTACTCAAATAATAGGGTTTTCTCACCTTCCATCAAAGGTTTTGAGATGTGGGTCATTATTTGAATAGCAGCTCTTCTCCTCGATATGGGACGTGTCCTTCGTAAGTTGTACCTTAAACCGAAGAAGTGTTTGAAGACAGTGCTCAATTAGGAAACATGTCATTATCATGGCCTTGCATTTAAAATATTTCATTTTGTTCAATTCAAAATTAAATGAGATATTTATTCACTTTTTACCTTATAACTTGAATTATTTTAATTTAAATTAAATTTTTACAAAACACGTATAATAAACGTTTGTGTACTTGTGGTTAAGAAAGCATGGACAGTAAATTTACTTTAAAAATATAGTAACCAGCAAACATTTATTGGCAAAAGAAGTTTTATTTGAATTTGAATATAGCAATTTGAATACGTCAGGTGTTTCCTAATATTGCCAATCTATTAAGTAGAATATTTTACAATGTATTCATAAACAACGAAAACAACCAAATAGTCTATTTTATCTTATTACAGTAGATTGAAAGTGAATACATAAGTAAATATGAACTTTGTTCGGACAGTTTTGACCATGTTTCGGATACTTCTTAAATTTATTTCAAAGGACATGTAATTTTTTAATTCAAAGGACAAAATGAATAATAAGGACAAAATGAATAATTGTAAAAACATACGGATCCCACTAAGGGTATTCTTCCGTCGAATGCCGACAAATGTGACAAATGTATCTGTGACGTGCATGTGCCAGTATTCGATAATCTAACATCGGAAATAATGTCTTGTAACAATGGAAATGTAATTTATGTTTCAGCAAAAATAGTCAGAAATATTTAGAGCCAGGGATTCCGAAGTCAACCTCAGATAAATCGATAAATAAATAATCACAAATAAAACCGTTATTTTCGGTTGATATAGCAACAATTAGGGAAATTTATATTTAAATTACAAAGAGTATTAAATTTTTTATACTTTGGTCTGCTGATAGTTTCTTCAAATAATTATAAGATATTCAGTCTTTCAACATTTTTGAATCAAAACACTGCCTGAACCTTGGTTAGTTTGCCCTACTTAAATGTTCTAGCTTTGAACTAAGTGCTCCCTTTGTCTTCGGGAGCTTTATGCAAATTGGTACACTACCTAAAAGTTGTTAACTGACAAAATGTAAGCCCGTCATACCAAAGTCCCTTGTTTTGCTTACTTGTATCTGAGGGAGCAGAGCTTCGCCCCACATCTGATGAGCCCAATTAAATGTTGAGGTCAGATTCAAGTTGACCTCCTTGCTGGAGGACCCGTATGTGCTGGTCACCTTACCGAAGAGGGAGATGGAGACAGACTCGTTCCAACGTGATGCCACAAAGGATGCCCCACACTCAGAGGGCATCATCACCGCCTGATCACATAGGTCAGGTTTACCTGAAATTTGAAGTTGTCATTTCATCTATTCACTGACAAGTCTTACATGTACAGAAAATGATAACGAATTTGAATTTATTCATAAGTTCGTTATCTAACATGCAGGTCGTCACCATGAAATGTTCAAATGTATGTTCGATTTTACATCTTTGGAAATACTGTTTTCACCAACCATATAGGATTGCTAAACGGGATGGATTTACAGGATGTCAGGATTGATTTATTGAAGGCTTATTAAACATGACCTATTTCCAGTGTACTTGAGGTACAGAATGAAATCATAGAAGTCAATTGATGGTATAAAATATAATCTTACAAATAAAAATCAACAACTTTAAGACTTACGTAATGTATTCACTTTAACTCTGAGTCTGCATTCATCAACGTGCGTTAAACTTCCACATCCAAATGGGTCAGTGAGAGACAGCTTAATGTCTGTTGAAGCACCCTGGGTAACTCTTACTGATGTTGTAGATACCTGTAAACAGTGAGTTCACTTGAACATTTAGCATTCAATGAAAAAGGATAAGGAACCAGTTATCCAACATGGGAAATATATTCTCAGATGACCTGTGAATGTTGGTAATTCTCGTTTCTGTATACTGTCATTTGTCTTGTCCCTGAGAACTTTAAGATAGATAGGCTTACACAAGAAGTTTGGCTGAATTTTCATTCTTAGTGATACATCGTTTTTAAACAGAAGTAATAAGAGTTTTTTAAAAATTCTGTTGATGTTTAGTTTGCTTCCAAATGACAACAAAACAGAAATACAAATAACCAGACTAAATCTAGTAGAAACTACAGGAAGAAACTTCTGTTTCAGTGAAAATCGGGAACATGGAGAGAAATCCATGCATACACTCTCACCCAAACAAGTCTACCTTCCCCTCCAACTTTTGATTTGGCCAATATGAGGTCAACACCAATTTCCATTCCCAATTAATGGCCATTGTAATTTGCAGTATAACACGATTGAAGCTGTGTCTTTGACAAGTGTTAAAGTATTGGGCCAATGGACTCAGTTGAATACCAAGCAGTCATACATTTTTTGCACTTAAAAGCTCACAAGAGCCCTTTAATGAAAGAAAATAAACCTAGGGGAAGATGCCCAATCATATGTCGTAGTTAACAAAATTGTATTTGTAATCTGTGGAAAGTGCTCCCATTCTGAATCCAAATTCAAACACTGATGATGACAGTGTTGTCAAATGAAAGCTGTCATTTGGGACATTTTGGTCATTTTGGAACTTATAGCTTGTGGAAAGAGTCATTCATGACAATTTGGATATGCATAAGGTGTGTGTATGGTTGATTCCCAGGCTGCTCACATCTCTTCATAAGCATGTACGAGTCCCTAGCTCAGGGTTTTATCCCAGATGTGCCAAAAATAAACAGGCAAACATTTCGACAATGGATGGAATCACTAAGATCCTGAGACTTCAGTTCATTGGAAGAATGAGAAAAATGTGTTACTCTTGCTATGAAGAGAAGGACAAATGATTGTGCAAAGGTTTTGTTCAACTAAGACTACTGAAAGCGGGTCAGGGTAAGTCTTAAATGAAGGGCCAATAAAGTACAAATCTAGTTCACAACATGATATATCTATGAATTTGTTTCTTGAATAATGTACATACGATAATAACAATGTAAACATTTATTTGTTTCGGTTTAACATTTTTGACATGATCTGCGCTTATGTTGTTATTACACATGACTTTCAAAGTTAACAAATGGTAGAACTTCATGGGAGGTAACTACAAGTACGTATTGACTAATGGGTTCAGACTAAAAGAGGCACTGATTGTTAACATACAAGTTCGAATTTCGAAAGACACTTTCATTCAATAAGATTAAATAAATCCAAATTTTACAAGTCCAATTGTTTGCTTTGGTTGAACATCTCTTAACTGACCATGAAGAGAGAGGCAACCTGTGAAAATGTAGGTCTTTGCATTAAACTTTTCCTTACAAAAGAACTCCACAAGAACTGCAACAACTATTAACAGACAAACGATAAAGATAATGTCATGGATCCAGGTTCAATAAAACACAAGACACTTTTACCTGAATTCCAACAAATTTCTTCCTTGACAGCACTGATGGAGTTGAAACATTTCCTTCCTCGAACGTAGCTTCCACTGAACAGGAGATCTGAATAAAAATAACCCAAGTCGAAGAGGATCAAATCCCAGATTCTTTATTGTGTAAGACAGAGAATAAATGGATAACAGCAAACCCTTTCATTTTTCATATACAGTACATAATGAAGGGATTCCCATAAATCTTGACGAAAGTTTTCATAAAAGATATTGAGTAGGTCATTTCTTCCCTATTTCTTAAGAGAAAGTAAAAAAGCTGTAGAATGTTATGAAACATATTAACTATGATAAAATCGCAGCTTCATTATGTCTTTTGAATCAATTAAAGTGACCGTATAACGGTTTATATTGTTTACATACTCGGATCCTTTATATGGATGCTTCAAAATCAGTTCTTTTTACCTTAAAATTACCTTAACAATCTTAACACGGCGTCTAGCTACTAGTTGATATTAGAATAAAATATCATGTTTAATCGTGACATTATTATATTATCATTCATATAATATTTGAAGGATATTAATTATAATTACATACAAATGAAAACACATATTTCAGGTTCTTATCGAAGCTATACGTGTTCTAAGTAGTTTTACGTGTATGCCATATGTTGTGATGTTTGCCTCTCTCAGATGTGTCTCTGTCAGGACCTGGTTCTCAATCACGCTCCCATTAGACCATTTTTCCGGATCTAAACTCAGAACAAGCTTCTCATCGACAAACCAGCTGGTGCTGTAGAACACGTCGTCAGAGTGCTGTCTGAAGGTGCACAGGAACACCAGTTCGCTGTGATAATTGTCAGTGTGGATCAGGCGGGATTCTACCTTGGGCTTCTCCTCTGTTTTCATAGTAGGAAAAGGGATAACGACCCATAATACGACAGACATATGAGTTCAAAGTCAATTGTCATATATACTGCTTCAACAAAATATTGCAACATAAAAATTTCTTCATTTCTTCTTATGTTATAATAAAAAAAATTTACTATGTAATTTGACTGTTGATGACTTATAAACTGGATAACTCCTATGAGTTTGTGTGTTCAGACATGGTTTAACAAGAAACATACACTCAGATATGATGTAGATCCTCACCACTCAATATCATTATTTTTTTTAACGAGACGGTCAGGATTGTTGCAATGCCTTTTCCTTTTATCTAAGATTCATTTAAGAAATCAATTTCAAAATGTTTTGAAACAACATCACTGAAATTTTTGCCTTTTTGCCTGATTGCACTCACGATAAGGTGTTTTGGAATGAATGTAAAGCCCATAAGGAGATGGAAATACTGTTGCTGAGGGTATCTCTTCTGCATCACCGCCATCTACTGGAATGCGATGCACTCTGTAACAGATTGACAAACCTCGTCGACAATGAAATATACATGATCTCAGAAGGGAGTGATTGGAGACATGATGTACAAATTGGCATCACAGATTGCAAAAAAATCATCAGATTCCAATAGCTATATCTCCTGCAACTGGCACCATATTCTAAACCCAATAGATAACATATGTCATATTTGTCATGTATATATATACAAAGGGTTGCATAAATTTTTACCTGTAGTGATCGCGTTAAGATTGCTTTCTGTTCGCGGTCGAATGCATTCAGATAGTATTTTGATCGCAAATGACCGAAAAAAACGCAAATTGATCTAAAAAATCATTTGAGCTTTAATCCGTGGGAAAATATAGTTACTGATGTCTATAAAATTAACTCTTTATATTGCATACTAATTCCACAACGCTGAAAAACACAATTCCCCTGATTTCGATGATATTGGAGCAAATGCTTTTTTATCGTTCCATACCCTATATTCATAAGATGTGAAGAATGACCAAACCGTATTTTTTTGTCTGCTTCAGAAATGTATACAACATTACGTTTTCCTTTGACTCGTCGGCACTCCCAAATTTCGATCTTCAATCCTTTGAAACGTTGTATTGTCACTATTAAAGATCAACATTGGCACTTTTGGGATTCAGGAAAAGAAATACAAATTTTGCATTGACTGGACTTCACATTTCTGAAATCGGCCCATAAACAAAACAGTTAAACAATGGTCAATAACGGTTGTTTAAATCAAATGTTTATTGTAAAACATTTGGATTTATTTGTTGCAAACACACGATCATCTGAAGTAACTGAGACAATACATGTACACAGAGCTTGTTAATTTGTTGTCTGAAAGTCGGCGGTAAGTCTGCACATGTTAGGTACGCGTAGCTGAGTCTTGCATAATAAACATGGACCATCACTTCCGACGAAGACAATAAACAGGCTCGTTTATTTATCATTGAACTATATTCCTTTTTTTACCGTATTCCTTAAACTGGGTATACCAGGTTGAATAAAACCCCTAATGAAAGTGCATATTGTCACGATTTTATGCGCATTTTATTCCGATTGATAAAGTACATAGATATATTGATTATTAGCGTAACCAATTAACCTTCAAATGATACCTCTCTGTAACAGTTATGTTTGCTTGCTAAGATAATAGTGTCTACAAAATTCGTCTTCTTTTCCAAATGCATACTCTCTGTTCCGTAAATGACAGTTTCCTTAATACATATGTCCCGAAGCAAATGAGGCTAATTGAATGAAATTGAATATAGTTGCTGTTATGTCTATTGCTTCCTTCATGGCTTTATATAAGTCTATATAAATGTGATTATTCTCCGCGTTTAAGTCAAATTAGAATAAAATCATAAAACAAAACCATTTACCCCTCGAGTCTTAAAACAGTATCGATACACACTTCTACATCCAGCGTGCGATGTCACACAGTGGTGATAGCGGGGCAAATCAGAAAAATTCAACATAGATTGGTTATGCTATGTAGGTCATTTAACTATCATACATCTAAACTGGACGCATGATTTTGACTTTTTAACAATTAAACGAACGCTTTCATATACCATGGAAAACAATAATTTCAAAATTTTGGTATTTAAGAGATAAAGATGAAATTAAAGAATGTCATACGGTATTTTGGTTTAAATCCAAACCAAATACAAAAGTTATGAAACATACTCTGTGTCACTTTAAATGCACGTGACATGAAGTACCTTCTTTTCTTGGACACCATTTACATACATGTATGAGCTGCTATCTTTGCATGTCGAAAGCACGTGAGAGAATAGATGTTGTTTCATCTCACTTCATTGACTGTATAGTATCGTCATCATTTGCACCTATGCAACAATATAGTATATTTGGTAATCCGAGTATTATATAGATGCACCATTATGATCGAAAATTGACTGATATTCGAGTGCTCATATAGTATGTAGTAAATCAACCTCAAGGTGGAAACGAAGAAAAGATCTTTCAAGATGTAGCTTAGCGGAACTTAGGTTAGAAAACGGTTCAACTAAGACTTGAAGTCTATGAAATCCCATGTAAAAGTCACATTGAAATGACACGTGACGAAAATACCTTCATTAAAACAACTTTTACATTGTGTTGCTAATGGTATAGGGTTAACAATGACAAGGGACGTAATTCATGACGTCATATGCATACCACTAAAAATTGATTTTTTGGATATTTTTTGTTTTTATGTTGCTATTTTAATTCCATGAAGGAACTAATTTTTCTTAACTGCAGATCATGTTCCGGTCTGCCTTGTTTGTCTTTACCTTTCTTGTTCTTTAAATCTTTGTGACTTCCATGTCAATTGATTTATATCATCATTGTGTTTATATGCTTCAAGTTTCCATGTATGTTATGTTCTCTTGGTATATTTTGCCAGCTTGGCTATGCATGTCATCTTTTTTGTTTCCCACTGCCACTACCTTACCTGATTTTAAAATATATATAGATGACGGTTAATATAGAACAGTATAGGCAGGCAGTGGGACAGTTTGCAGTCAAAGTGCACGTAAAATCCCTGTTGAAATTTACAGTTTTCATTCATAATTTCAGATTCGTGTGTTTATATAATTCTACAGTTAACATCATAATTACAATTCTTCTATGTTGTGGGGATGAACATCCTCATCCGGGTCCTTGCTTTCATACTGATATGAAATTAATTCATCTAAATGTTAGAAGTTTGAAAGAAAAGGTAGATCTATTAGAAGCTGAGTTTTGCACTTATGACATATTTGTTTAACAGAAATATGATTACACTCCAAGATAGATAATAAAGAAATCACTATTCCGGGTTTTCAAGCACCATTTCGCAAAGATAGAGAAAGCTGTGGGGGTGGGGTTGCAGTGTATGTAAAAGATAATATATGTGCAATTGAAATGGATGGTTTGGACATGGTTGGGCTTGAAGCACTTTGGGTTAAGATAAAAAGTAAAAAACAGACATTTCTAATCGGTACAATTCATAGGGCAGATAAAAGTGAAGAACATTGGGGCCTTATTAACCATATTATCGCAAATGCTGTAGATTTGAATAAGAAAACTATTATTGTTAGGGACTTCAACTTAAATCTTTTTAATGAAAACCAATCAAAAGTGAATTATTTAGAGGCTGCATACGGACTCAAGCAATTAATATCTGAACCAACAGGGATCACATCTCATTCACGTACATTGATTGAATTGATATTCGTAACGTGTTTTACCAAAGTACGGAACGCGGGAGTGCTTGATCCGGTATGTAGTGATCATTGTCCGGTGTATGTTGATATTGAATCTGATAGACAGAAAGAAACCTGCTATGAGCGAAAGATTTATGATTATTCTCGCGCTAATACAGATGGTCTAAAGCAATCAATAAATGATATTGACATAGGAGTAACCGAAACCGAAAGTGTAGATCTAATAACATCCAAACTAACCAATGACTTAATCCAAATTTGCAATGCGCATATACCCAACAAAAATGTTCTAATTAGACCTAGAGACCCACTGTGGATGAACAACGAAATACGCTCACTAATCAGAAAACAAAACAGGCAACATAAATTCGCTAACTAAACAAACCGCCCGCTTGAATGGCAAAATTCTAAATCACTAAGAAATAAAGTTATATCATCCGTGCGTAAAGCTAAGAAACAACATAGCATTAGAATTGATGCAGCATTAGGTGAGTCAATTAGCTCAAAAACATGGTGGAAATTAGTTAAGAAATATTTGCAACTTAAGTCAAAGTACTTGTCACTCAGTCATCAATCACCATGTTCTATACGACGATCTGAACGATGTAACAGAAATAATGAACAGCTATTTTACCAGCCAGTCTCAAGTTATAGACATTGATGACGACCCCCCTCATGTTGATGGACGTTGCGATAATACTTTAAGTGATATAGTATTGGAGGTGGAGGAAGTTAAGGATATATTACTCTCTGTAGACACAACTAAAGCTACGGGCCCTGACGGAATTGGAAATAAAATATTGAAAACATGTGCTCATTCACTAGCTCCCATTCTGACTAAACTATTTAATCAATCCTTAAAGTTGGCAAAATTCCCCTCTTCTTGGAAAGAAGCAAAAGTAATCCCTATCCATAAAAACGGCAACATATATGATTGTTCAAATTACAGACCAGTAGCATTAACAAGCTGTATGGCTAAAGTATTTGAAAAATGTATCTTTAAATATGTAAATAATTTTTTAAGAGATAATAACCTCCTGTCGAATCTCCAATCAGGTTTTACATCTGGCGACTCGACAACTAATCAATTGACCTATTTATATGATTTTATAGCCAAAGCGCTAGACGATGGAAAAGAAGTACGAGCGATATTTTGCGTTGTAAGTAAAGCATTTGATACAGTTTGCCACCAAGGAATAGTGATGAAACTAAAATCATATGGAATTGATGGAAATTTATTGAAGTGGTTTGAAAGCTATCTAAGCAATAGAACCCAACGAGTAGTTATTAATTGACATGCGTCAAATCCCCAACAAGTTTTAGCAGGTGTCCCTCAAGGTTCTGTTTTGTGACCTCTATTGTTCATAATTTACATTGATGATATTGTAGACAATATTGACAGCAATATCAGATTATTCGCAGATGACACTTCTCTTTACGTTATAATTGACGACCCCATTACAGCTGCAAATTGCTTAGATGCCAACCTCTCGTTGATTTCAAATTGGGCTAAAAAATTGAAGGTTTCATTTAATCCAAAAAAACCGAAATCAATACTGTTTAGTAGGAAAGTAAATAGGAGCAACCAACCGTATCTTACAATGGACGGTGAGAAAATTCAAGAAGTAGATAACCATAAGCACCTAGGATTAACCCTCCAAAGTAACTGTTACTCGGATATCCACATAAATTTTGTGATCAAGAGAGTTAGCCCTCTGATAAATTGCTTAAGAAGCCTGAAATATCATTTATCACGGACAAGTTTGGAAATTATTTAAAGGTCCTTCATCTTGCCAATTTTTGATTATTGCGATCACATTTGGGACAATTGTACCCAGGAACAATGCAGTTTATTGCAAAAATTGAATTTAGACGCTTTAAGATCAATACCTGGAGCAGTTCGCGGTAACCTATTATATGAAGAAACTAATCAAAAATCACTATCTGAACGAAGATATATTTCTCAACTAACACGTTTTTATAAAATGAAGAATAACCTAGCGCCTCAATATCTCTGCAACCTCCTTCCTAGAATACCCAGTACAAATGATTACAATCTCAGAGATAATTCATCTGTGCGAACAGTACAATGCAGAACGGCGACATATGCCAAGTCTTTTTTACCAGATACAATAAAACTGTGGAATTCATTAACTCCCAACATTCAAACTATCGATTCGTTATCTGGCTTTAAAAATTCAGTCTGCGGACCTTAATGATAAAACTATTTTCTTCAACCTCAACCACGGTTCAAGAACTTGTCAGGTTATCCACTCTCGCCTCAGAATCCACTGTAGTGATTTGAATGCTGATAAGTTTGAAAGACATATTATTGACAGCCCCGCCTGTGATTGTGGTCATCCACTTGCAAACGCAGTACATTATTTTTTCACTTGCAATAAGTTCACCGAATTAAGACAGCAATCATTCTTCTATTTGAAAGGATTTACTATCAACACGGTATTACGGGGATGTACATCACTCAATTGCAACGATCTCGATAAATTGTTGAAGTCGGTTCATCATTTCATTATGCAATCTGATCGATTTGACATTCCATAAGCACTTTGTTGATATTGACTGCCATACAAACAATTATTTTCGTGCATAACCACAACTTGTGGAGTTTGATATGATTACATGCGTCATTAGCAATTGTTCATTCATTTCTGTATAATTTCACATGTCATTCTTTGGAGCGGCCTTAAAATAAGCACCCCGGTGCTTGTTGGCCAATCCATTCATGAAATGTATTCTTTTCATGAATAAAATATGTTTAAAACACATACCACTATATATATATATATAGTAAATGCGAAGTCAACATGATTTCATATTAGTTACATTTCAATTAAGGGGTATATCCATCAATAAAGAATTGCTCTTTTATTTTCCTCAGCTCTTCATTATCTGTGCGCATTTTCTATATCGACAGATTGTGAACTGGGGATTGCAATTTTTTGCACATTCATCCATGTGCACTAAGGGGTATACATCTATAGTTTGGTGTTTTAATCTGTTGTTTATGCACTCGGACTCTCTAGCGTCTAGCGCCGGTACATAGTTTTTCACATTTGGATATATATTTGGATAACATGGGTTAAATGTAGTAGCAATAGGTAAGGCTGCCGAATTGTTTTCCTGTTGTCTTTGTTTTAGAAGATCTTCTTGGTTAAAGGAACGGATGATCACTATGTTGTGAAACTGGTTGGTAGTGAACTTATATGAAGACCAATCTTCAGTTGTTGTTTTTTAAAGAATATATATATATCGTCCAAGTACATCGCAAACTGCACATCCACCTTGTGCAGATATTGGACGATTGGTTGGGTCACGCGAGTGAACAGCCACGGAGTCAACGATATCCTGAACGGTAGTACGTTCCACTGAAAGTGACGACCCGCCAGAACGAAACGGTGGTATCTGCGATCTGCCTGGTAAATGGGATTGTGCTGACACGCGTCCTGCAGGTCTAGGGATATCATCGAGTTCGATGGCTCCAGTAATCGCATGTCTGATTGCACAGTCAAGAGTCGAAAATATGGCAACCGATCTATGAACGAGTGGTTGAACTCCTTCATATCGGGGATCAACCGCCACTTTTTCGCCTCGGCAGTCTAGCGTCTAGAATGGATGAAACCATCATCCAGGTCCTGGGATCGATGGTAGTATGGGAGGAAGGTCTGGACCTCCTCTTCTTCGACTTGTGTTTTCTCTTCCTGGAGAGGACCCGACATCAGGGGAGGACCTCCTGGTAGGAGACCCTTCAACCCCGCTTGCCTTTGAAGAGGCGTTGGTGTCTCTAAGAGGCGAAGCCTCTCGGTCCGAAACCGCTCCTTGTTCTGGCAAGTCAAACTCCGCCGCGTCCTCTGAAATCGCGACATCTCGCGACATCTGTCAGCCTCCGGACAGAGATTGCGTCAAAGAGAGTGAGGGTCAAAGCGCGCGGACTTCCTGCAGCCGCACGCCCCGCAGAAGGCTGAGTACGGAAATGACATGACGCCTCTATTTATGACAATCCAATGCCGCTGGAAGCGGCAAGCGCTATGAGGAAGGGGGTATGCCTCAACCAGTCAGATCCTATGCCGCTGGAGGCGGCTAGCGGCACGCGCTATAGGGGGGAGGCGGTATGCCTCAACCAACACTAGCGCCCTATGCCGCTAGAAGTGCAAGCGGCACACGCTATGACGGGGAGGCGTGATGCCCTCACCCAGGCGCTTAGCGCGACACGCTTCAAGCGACAGGCGCCAAGCGCAAGCCCAAGGCCTAGCACGCTAGGCGACAAGCGCTATAGCGGGGAGGCGGTATGCATCCAACTCGCCTGCTGAGACCTATTCCGATGGAGTGGCAAGCCGCAAGCCAGACACAAGCGACAAGCGACAATCGTCACGGACCGCACGTGCAGAGCGAGCACGAGCGAAATCGACAACAGCTGACTGCAGCCAACTGTTGACAAAACCCCAAAGCCTAAAAAATGCCCAAAAGATACAACTACCTCGCAAATAGTACCCGACCCACACGGACAGAACCCTTAGCCCAGAAACCCCAAAAGGTACGCATAATATCGCAAAAAAGAACACAATGGAGAGCTATCAAATAGCTTGTCGATTCAATGGCCGACAGAAAAGCAATGACCATATAGGGTAGGCCATCTGGTGGGGGCACTGAGTGCAGCTGACTTGAGCGTAAACTCTGTCTTTACTCTGTGTAAGGATCGCGGATTCAGACAGATTAGGATAATTGGGCATTTTGTTAACTATCACGGAGAGTATATTAAATAATAGGTACATTGTATGGAAAACATCTTTGATTACCCATTTTAATTAGTATTTTAATTTGAAATTCTAACATTTTAATACTTTACCATTTTGAAATCTCAAATGTTTGATTTAAACATGAAATATATCAAACTCTTAAAAATGATATTGTGATATTACTTTCTTTCCTAAGTCTTTCATAATCAAGTATCATTCTGTTTTTGTCACTGTTCACAACTTCGCATCTTTTCTTTTGCACTTTGGTTTATTTCCAAAACTCTTTGCTAAATACGATCATTATCCAGCATATAGAAACATGACAAACTGGACAATAGACTTGCCACTGTTACTTTTCAATTTCTACTGTTAGCTCAGAATAGTAGTATAATTTCATAGTAGAACAAGATTTTAAAAAATAAGTATCTACATCGAAGTTATTAGCTTGCATTACCTGATTCAGTTTCTTGCAAATTTAGAATCTTTTACTCCAAAACGCAAACCTTATCAAAATATTCTCATATTATTTATAATGACAAACCATCCTGAAAGTCTGTCATGATGAAAGATATGTGACATATGCATATTTACCTTTATTACATCAATGTTTTAGTTTAATTGAATATGGACAGGGCTCCTAGATTTTATAACAATTTCATCACATTATGCATCAAGACAAAAGGGGCAGGCTGAATCTGATTTTTTAATTACTGGTTTATTCAAATAACGAATAACTAACTAGATAGGTTGTACAAAAATAAATTGGACAATAAGATTACTATGACAGTTTATTTTCAACTTCATTCTCATTTGATCATAATTTTTGAAAAATATGTTGATGAGAGTTAGTACTGTCATTCAAAGGAAAGAACCATGTAAATTTGAAATTAAACAGACCATTCTTTATTCTTCTGTGAGTCAGATTTCTGCAAGAAAGTGTATGACTTGTCAATCAATTTTAATGTTTATCTATTTCAATATATGACTAAGATTCCTTGAAGTACATTCGTTTACTTAAGTTCTGTAAATTTAAGAGAAATCAGAGAGAAACAGCTGTGACATTTCATCAAATGCAAAGGTTTTTACTGATAACTCGAGCAAACAAAATCAATCGGGGGTTTGCTGTTACAAACTCTCATGTACTTTCATATTTGTTCAAATTGAAATATGTAACAGTACTTCCAAAACTTGATAATTTTATCATCAAGCTTACCGTTGGCTGTCCACTGTGAAGTAAAGGGTTCTGTGAAACAGCAATATATTGCGAACATATGGAGAATGATGACGGTAGATTTGTCGTTTGTTTGATCCATTCAGTGAGACGGCCTGGATCAATGGTGGGTTATACTCACTCCAGTACAGAATATCATCTATGGAGAAGGGGAGATTGACATAAGTAGAAGAAACACATTTTTACATGAACAAGTTAAAATATAAAAACAAAATTGTAGAAATAATTACATATCAAAGCATTACACATAATACAATTGATGTCTAGTGTTTATAATAACATGACAGTAATTCATGTAGATTAACAAAATCTATAAACTAAATGCAGATATAGAATCAGCTTTTGTTAAGATCTTTAAACAACGATTCTTTAAATAAAGATAAACTGTTAATCCAATGAATAATTTATAATGAGTTTTTGAACCAAACAATGTAAGTCTTCGTGGAAAATAATATCAAAGATAGAAATAGTGTAAAAACATACAAAAATCAATATTAAATCGGGTCAGATAAAAAAAACCTTACATAGTTCATTTTACATTATCATAAATTATAAACTCATCGGCAAACAAAACTTATCACTTTTTAAATCGAATTTTGCGATTTATAGTGTCTGCTATAGGTTTATAGATATGCTGAAAACCTTCACCAAAACGCATTCGGTGGACTAGCAACTTTTTAGTGGAATCATGTAAACGTCAAAAACAGAATAATTGTGATTTCTCATTCCGCACGCGCGACAGTTTTGCAGAAATACCGACGTCTGAACAATGAAGCAGTCTAAAAAAGAACACAAAAGAAATGCTGAGACTATCGCAATGAGACCGCAACATAGCTCTTGGTATGGCAGAAATGGGGGCGACGCAACGTCAAATTGCAAGAAATGTAAATTGCAGCCAAGCAACGATCAGCAACTTATTGCATCGTTACCAGTTAACAGGCCAGACACAGGACCGTCCAAGTTCGGGTCGGCCGAGGGTTACAACGACTGCCGAGGATAGACACATCCGCGTAATATACCTCCCAAACCATCACGTGATGGTGACGTCTATGGCACCGCATCAGCTCACGAACTGTTCGTCGACGACTACGCATGAAAGGAATAAGAGCCTATCGTCTCCTACAAGGAATGCCATTGACCTTTGAACACCGACAACGTCGATTACAATGGGCGCGAACTGTACGTCAGAGACAGTAGTTGGGAGAGTGCTGTTAAGTGATGAAAGTCGTTTCAACTTGTTTGGGAATGATGGCCGAGATGTGTATATCAACGTATTGGCGAACGACTTCGACCAAACTGCGTTGAACATGTGCACCCGTTCGATGGAGGTGATGTCATGGTGTAGGTGGTATTTGCTGGCAACAAACAACTCAACTTGTAATGATTCATGGAAATTTGACTGCCCATAGGTACAGGGATGAAGTTTTGCAGCCTGTTGTATTGCCATTTCTACGACAACAATCTAGAGCTACCCTTCTACAACACCAGACTTGTAAATGATTACCTCAATAAGGTTAACGTCACCGTCTTGTCTTGGCCGTCACGATCGCCGGATTTGAATCCAATCGAGCATCTGTTGGATCATATTGGCAGACAATTGAAGCAACGCAAATCCGCCCCCACCAAATCGACAGCAACTTGAACTTGTATTGGTGGATCTGTGGCGAACACTTCCTCCTGACGACTGAAGACATCCATGAGGAGACGTGTAATAGCGTTCATTGATGCAGAGGGTGGTCATACACGTTACTTAAACATGTTTGACCGATTTGTATGGACTCATGCTTCATGTTTAATGATGTCTGTTATTGTGTAAATTAAAAATTATTTTGACCCCATGCCATTTTGGTTCAACATTTAAATAAATTTACTATTGATAGAACAATGGTGGTTTTACATAGCGGTTGGAAATTAGTTGTGTCAATAAATTGATAACAATAAACAAGATATGTGTCTTGTTGTCATTTTTATGAGCGAAAAAAGGCGGTGATAAGTTTCTTTTGCCGACTAGTTTTGATCATTTTCTGAAAACAAATTTGAAATATGCTACTCGCAGATGGGATAATTAATACAGAGATATTAGACATCATTATGTGAATAGAATAACAAGAGAAAACCTCAAAAATAAAGTTTTCAATTTGGATAGTCACAGTAGTTAAATTGAATTTCAAGCTCAAGCGTTTTCATGGATAACTGAAATAAGAGTAAGAAAAGATCATTATGAGTTGACAATGATAAGTCAAAGAAGAATTGTTATGTGATAATGTTTTAAAATGACATGACTCAGTATAGCAATGAAATATTTCTTATTCTATTGGGTGAGCAAAATTGTTGCCTCAGGTCCATTGTAAATTTTTTCTATGAAGCAATAAAGTTATCGTGACACAAAAAACCTGCTCAAGTAAAAGAGAACAAACACAAAAATTCATTACATATTGGAGGCCAAGTCATAGCAGTCATTTATGAATGTTAAATTATTGAAATTAAGCACCTTTAAAGGATTATCAAACTAACATGGGTTTTGGGTTTTGTAAGTTGTAAACGCAGTAGATAATAATTTTCTTACTGTCCTCATCTAAGGCCACTCCATGTGATACCACTGAAGTATTTACAATCGTCTTGATATCTGAACCGTCATAATTGGATGATCTGATCTTGCCACCATCTTTGGCGTCACTCCATATGATTCTTCTGCAAACAAAAATCGAACTATGATTAAGTTACTGATGTGTTAGAAAATGAATCCCACACTAACGATTATGTGTTACAATAATTAAGTAGAATATTAATTTACTAAATAAGATGCAATAATAAAGTCAAATATCGATTACCGATTTGAATTAATGTGATACTATCCAGTTGCTCCTCACCAATTTAAAAATTTATTCGCAGTTATAACTGCTATGAAGTGCATAAACACATAATCAGTACTGAAAATTTTAATGTGTGCATGAAATATTGTAATTGATTAAATGAATTGATACTTTATAGAAAAGTTGAAATGTTTAGGTTACAAAGCAAAGCATGACAAATATAGGTAAATTATCAACATAAAAAATCAATAAAACATGTAAAGAATATCTACAATGTTTGACCTTTCATTTTTCTGAATAGATAATCAAAGAATATTGCTTCAGCTTTTGGTCATCGTTATAGTGTAATTGGCATTTGTAAGTAAGCACCCGATGAATCATAAAGGTTCAGTGAAATCTAAATACATCACATACTACAACTGATGTTTTACAACAGTAAACAAGAATATTCATCACAGGGAAGCAGTGTACTAATTAATGAATATTATATATAAATAAATGTAATATGATATTCATCACAGGGAATGCGTAACGTGATATAATTATCAACAAATAATCATACAATTATATTCACCAAGGACAAGCAGTTAAATGTTGCATTAAAGAGCTGAGATATTAATAAAAAATTAAATAAAAAACAACACATGCCCAGATAACAATAGCAAGGTAATTGGGCTGGACACGGTCACAGTGGCCACCGAGAAGCATTTCTTTGAACACCAAGCCTGGAAGGCTAAAGCGCTGGTTGGAAAGGTACCACGGAAGAATAGGAAGAGCGCGAGCAAAGAGAACAAATGCGTTTGCTGAATTGAATGTTCAGCAGGCATCTTGCCTTCCAAAGAAGGACAACCCCCACTCAACCCCTATGTATCCACCACTGAACCTGGTAGTTGATAGGTGGTTGGATAGAAATGGAGAACGGGTGCCTAACTTGTGTCAAACGTTGCAAAAAGATCGTAGAGGTGTGTTTGGTTATCTGGCGACACGAGGGGCAATGATATATGATGGGCCGAAGGTTCTTATTGTTCATTTGAGGTCCAACATTTTGTTAAAGGGGAACACTTCACTTCAAAGTGTAGAAATTGGTTAGTCTTCACAAAATATTGAATGTTGCACTTTGAACATTTGTTTATAAAATTAATAAACAGTAAGTTAAAGCTCTCCGAAAGATGCTATTCTTCACCAATCAGAAAGCAGGTAGGCCATTCCTCCCTGATTAAAGATTTGCTTGTTGTTATTTTAAAAGTCTGCATGCCAGAGAACTTAAGCAATATAACATATCTCTTTGGGGGCAGTAATATTGAGTAAATTAAACACAACTACTCTATTGATTCAATACATACAAAGATATATTAATTACTTTCATTAAGAATTCTGAAATACATCAGGTATAATCATACACATTTGGCAAGTCATGGTGCTTAATTTTATCAAACTTAAGCACAGCATACTGACCCCTGTCTCTCGCCTCCCCCAGGAAGTGTTTGAGTGAGTGTCGTGTACGTCTCACACCGTCGCTGTAGTCGTGGGACATGCTCATGTTGTTTTCCTTCAGCTTCTTCGCCTGACTCAACACACTTGACTTCTGTTTGGATGAAGTGAATGTAGCTAGGATAGGTCTGGGTCCAGTTGATCTAGTTCTAACTCTGCTTACCTTCTCAGATGCTATTTCTTCAGGAATATTCATTTTATCTTTAATCACACGTTTGAGAGTATCTTCTGTGTCTTCATCTGGTGCTTCATCTGCATTATACACAAGGATATTGTTTTTCTTAAGCTGGTTATCCAAAAAGTCTACTCTCTGTGATAGACCCACGATTTGGGCTTTTAATTCATAATTTTCATCACTAACACTTTGTAAATCTCTTTCTATTTGAGAAATTTGGCCTTTCATTTCTGCAAAATTATCAGTCATCTCCTTTCTCATACCTTGAATTTCAATGAGGATATCCCGTATGCCCGGTTCAAATGCTGCATCAAGTGTGGACTGTCTTGTTGTGATTTTCTTGGTAGGGGGTGCCTGGATTACTTTCCACATCATGACTGAGGAGGATTAATATTGGGATACACAGAAGGAGTCCAATACGGAGAACACAACTTGAACCTCTCGGCATGTGCAGTCGAGTGTAACGCATGGCCACCCGTAGCTGTGCTCTTCCCAACATGAATGAGATATAGACCGGCTGAAAACCGCCAATACGGCCTCTATATACCTCCAAGTCGCAACCCATTGTTTAATGGTATTAAATGACGGTTGTATATGAGATTTTGGGTCTTCTAAAGTTTATTTACCGTCTCTTGTTGGGATTTATCGGCGGAGCCCTCGCTTGTATGGTGTGAACGTCTGATTCAAGGCCATTTTCTTCCGGCATCTTCAAAGAGCATGCTAAAAGATCACCAATCCAACTTCAAATATCCCAGACTCCCGTTCTGTCCTCGCCCGGCCAGTGCCAGTTAGTTCTCTCTTTACCTTAAGTCGGCAAAGGCCTTACATGTGCGGACGTCCGAGAAGCAACCTAACACTTGCTTAAGCTTATCCTTGGGTGAAACTCAAGTTGTGTTTCTGTGTTGAGCTAAAATAGCCCTAGCTCCACAAATATTGGGGTAACAGTAGCATGCATTGGCTTATTGTAAAGGGAAAGAACTCATCTACATGTACATATAAATATGAATAGCATAAGTATCAACATGGTAATGCTACATGTAAAGAGTGTGGTAAATGGGGCATGAGAATATCATTTGAACACATAAAAAAAACCACAATCGGCGAATAAAGAGATGAATGATGAAAATGGATACATGAATGGAAGGTACATAACATGTACTTTCAACATATTCAATAATTAATGACATTTCATTATAAAAAGTCAGATGAGAAGCGGGGAACAAAGACGCGCGCTCGAATCAGGTGACAAAAACGAGAAATTTGCTACATTGTCCCGAGAGTGCACGGTAGTCTCCCTCGTGAGTAGTCCGCCGTGTACGAATCCTCCTTAGCGCCGCGAAATCCCAGTCTGCTCGATGTGTGTGTATTCGCAGCTCAGGAGTCGTCCCTGGCGGTGCAGAAGAAGGGTGCCAGTGAGTATTGGTCCTTTAAAACTCTCAGTCAGGGATTCCGTAATCCTATCAGGTCATGCCTCGTAAAGGCTCCAATGGGGTCACTGAAGGGCTTTGATGTCGAAATGCTGTGCGTCTTCTCCATGGAAGTCTCCGAGCACTGACGTTGTACCCGGAACGGAAGTCTCTTCGCTGCTCTCTGCGGGAATGGAAGCTTGTCCATTTGGCAACTCCCGCAGATGAATCTGGTTGGAGTCGGGTGGGTGCGAGTTGGCGAGGGGAACAGTAGTTTTGCCTTGAACGCTTTCATTTGGCTGGCGTAGCAAAACCTAGATTTTCTCCGTCTATCTGGATTATTGACCACGTATCCGTCTTCACTAACCCTACGCCTAACAGTATATGGGCCATACTTGGCCTTAAAAGAGGACTTGGGGACAATGAACCTGATTGCCTGCCTTGAATTGTCCTAACTGTGCGCTCCTATCAAAACGATCAAAATCCTTAGCCTGTTGGTCACTCAGGGCACTGAATGCTAGAGTAGCTTTGCCTCGAAATTTGGACTGAACCAAAATATGCCAAAACACCCTAGGTCATTCAAACTCTAAAGCTATCCTTTCAAACTGCTTAAAGAGACCTTCAACATCAACCTCTTCAAAATTAGGAAGCAACCTATAATACTCGTCAATCTTAAACGAACAAGTAACTGGAGCGCTAGCCTGCTGAATCTCAAGCTCACGAAGTCAAAATTCGTGCTTGTTAGCCCGTTGTTGCTCTTTCGCCTCTAGCCGTCTAACCTCATCTTTCCTCCATCTCTAAATGTTTAGCTTCTTGCTGCATCTCTAATTCCATCCTCTTAGCCTCCTTCCTCTCTTCCATTTCTAACTATCTTCCCTCTAACTCTAGTCTTTTTCACTCTGCCTCCGAGTTATCACTTCCTTGAATATCTACCATTACAGATAACTCCGGTTTTATCTGACCATAAGACCTCAATAATGTGGTTCCTAATCTGCCGAACTCCTAAACCTTCCTCTAACGAGATACCATACTCATCAGATAGCTTAAATTATTTATCCTTAGACATACGCTTACTCTGCGCTACAGATGGTTTACCTAAATCAGCCATGATGTAAAACTAATCACCTCACTTCAACTTGAAAACTCTCTAAATAATGGCAAAAATAAAACCCAGGCAGTCAAAGAACAATAACACCAAATCAATCAACTAGAATATAAGATATCACTAGAATACAATATCCCGGACGAGCCCCCAATTTTCTATCTCCTATATTGATATCTAAACTCCGATGGGACCCATTTATCCAGCAGAACAATATAATAATCTAGCCAATAAAAGTATGAGAGAAGCAATGAGTGAATAAAGTTATTTATTTGCTATGTACTTACTTAGGTTGTGAGTTTTACGAGCGCTTACCAGCAAAAGATGATGTTACGCTCTTGGTGTGGGTATGGTATTGAGTGTGTGCGTTTTGTTGTGTAGTATGTGCATTAGGTGAGTATATGTTGTATAGTTACTGGGTGTGGGCAGTGTGGGCAGTTTGGGGATGAAATATATTTGTGTTTGTGTGTGTTGAGGCGTGTGTGTCCTGTTTGTAGTGTGATGATTGCCCTGTCAATGTTTGTGTTTGTGTTTTTGGAGTATATATTTGGAGGGGGTAGGGAAGTAGTGTTTTGGTGTGAGTGGCTATGAGGGATTGTTTAAACTGTTGTGCCACTTGTGTTTAGCTTGTAGTTTGGAGAGGCTTTTGGCCTCTTGTTTAGAGTGGTAGAGTGGAAGTGTTGGTGTTGGTGTGTTGAGGCCCTCCTTTGCCGCTTTGTCGACTTTTTCGTTTCCGAATAGTCCGACGTGGGCGGGTATCCAACGGCGAGTTTAACGCCTTGCCCTGTGTGTTGAGTGATTGAATTGTGTGTAGTATCTTCGATATGAAGCCTGCGCGGTTTTTGGTGGATTTGTTTGGAGTGCCTGCAGCCCATTGAGTGAGTCTGTGAGTATGAGTATTTTGTGGTGGTTTTAAGTGATTTTTTGCTGTAGGGCTATCAAGATGGCCATGAGATCTGCCATAATTCTATTCATTTATGATAGAAATCCAAAACAATATTACCTTTTTAATAATCCCGTAAACTGATATTTACTTTCTTCCGTTGATCCTTTGAAATACAGTCTTTCCAAATATTTGAATAGGTACTCAGCCCGAACCTCGGCCAGTTTGCCCGAGATACTAACTATCATTTGTTCTGAGATATTTTTTGTACTCTTCATTGTTATGGAGGATTAAAGCTCATTCATTCATTCATTCATGAGAACGCAAACTGTTGCCTTCCTATTTGTAAGTTTTGTCAATCTCTTAGTATTTTGTTCAACTACTACTGATAGAAAAGGTTACATTTTACAACGTGACAACTATAGATTTAAAGTGATTTATTCAAAATTCAAAGGAGACAATGAGTTATTTGATTCTTGTGTACATGTCTGTTTACAGCTATGAAAAATGAAATGTGAAGCTTAAACATCAGTGTTTGATTCACTTACTTGACTGATAAAGGTCAAATCATGCTTCACCTTACCAGTGCATTTTAGGTAAGGGGTAAAAACAATAAAACAAAGTCAGATCTTAAATAAAAATGTTAGACCACAAACTAAAAATGTAAACAGTTGTTAATCAAAATTTGTTTAGATGCGAGGCACTCTTTAGAAATCCATCTGGGAATATTTGTTACCTTACCAAAATAAGGATTGTTGAATTAACCGTTGTTTATTGAATTGAAAACTGTAAAAATTTAAGGATTTCATGAAACTTAATTAATCCTGTTATAGAAAGGCAAAATCTTATTTAGACATACTAATAAAGTAAATTAGGAAGGCGGTCATGTTGATCTAAGAAAATACCTGTTAAAATTTATCGACACTGTGACCATTAAAGGGTGCCTTGAGTTTATCAGCTCCTTGATGCCAGATGGGCTATTACTTTAACTGCCTTTCAGATATTTTAAAGTCATTTTTTGCATCTTTACTTAGTCATCGGAATGCCATTGATTGATGTTGATTGATTCAGACCATATCTTGTGAAATAAGCAAAATCTAGGCAACTACGAATGTGTTCCCTACAAAACAGTTAATATCGAGAAATGTTTGCTTTCCATAAATAATACATTCTTATAAGTTAACAGGAATATACTCAATTAAGCATTGAGCAAAAGCATGTTTATATGAACATCTATTAAAAACAATTTGCTCATTTCACAGCAAGCTTTGAAGGTCTATAAGAATACTACGAAGGGAGAACTGTTTTGGCGAAAGAAATGGTCTGTCACGAAGCAGTTGACCCCTCGGATGTCCATTGCACAAATTTTCCGCCGGATCAATTCTCCACTAATACGTGCAGTAGAGAACCGATACTTACACGTTACAAAGCTAAAACATTGCCCTATTACAAATTTGTCTCAGAATCTGCGAATTCTCAATACCTTTTCCACAGTGACCATTCATAGTTAGTGAATTTATCAAAAATCGTAAGCTTCAAGGGCAGATAACTCAAAAACCTACCCGTCGAATTTCATGATTTTTGCAAGAGAGAACAAAATCAATTACGTCTTTTAGAATCAAGAATAAAAGCACTCACGAACAGTCATTCCCGGTCACAAGAGAGGGTCAAAGTTTGCAAATGTAAAAATTAACAACAGCTCAATCAACATTGAAAGATAATAGAATAAATAACCTGCGGATATCTTTATTGATTCAATTATGTCCATAGCCAAAAAAAATGGACCATTTCAATTCCACTTTCGTTTTGAACAGATATAGTAAAGGGGGATAACCCCCAACTTAATGCCTTAACTCGGCCAAGGAGGGTAAAATGAACGTCTGGATTACGGTGTTTAAATCATTTATGTCAAACTTTAACAATGGTTTTATTTATCAAGAAGCACTGGTTGGTTCTCTTCTGATAAGTTCACTCTAGTGACAAAACGATTTTGAAGTCGTGATTTCTGATGGAAAGCAACCAATTCCTAGTTTCCCGAAACAGTGGATGATAGCTAGGGACTCGGCCCAGGCCATTCTTCAGACACAGGTTTTTTTTATCCAAAATTCACTACCTCTCAAAATTCCAAATTATTTGTCTCGTTGAAACATTTTTAGACAAGGACATAACACTCTCCCAACTGAATAATACATATGATATATATAAAGCTAAAGCGAATAAGATTGCTAAAGCTGGTAGACTTTCAAGTGGAGTTATGGTACTTGTGCATAATGAAATATCACGCTACTGTCAACAAATTTAGATCAGTAGCCCCAATACAATTTGACATAGGATAGACAAATGGATCAAGATCTTTAACAGTGTTAAAGATGTACCATTTTTTGGAATGTATACTCCTCCGGTTGGTTCCACCTTTTATGTTACAGCTGATTGTTACATTGATGACAGACAGTCATGTGACAAAACTACCAATAAATTTGGTGAGCAGTTGTGAGATCTGTGTTTTACCCTTAATTTATATATTTTCAATCGGAGAGCAACTGGTGATTGCTGTGGTAACTATACGTATATTTCTCAGCAAGGTTGCAGTGTAGTAGATTACTTTATTGATACCATAAATATGAACCTATTGTGTCACTCCATGTTAGTCGACTCTACAGTAGAATCGAAGTACATGCCAGTATATCTCAAGTTTACAAAAACAGTTGATCATGACCAGATTCCCACTGACTCTACCGGTCCTCAATAGCACACATATAGATTGAACTCCTCTCTGTGTCACATATCCCAGTCATGTCAGTCATTAACAGAGTTGTCGTTGCTAGTACAGTCTGATATTGATCTCGCTGTTTGTAAGTTTGCAGATACAGTTTTAATCTCTGCTGATGGTATGAAGATAGCAAGCGTATATCAAAGTCATAAATCAAATAAACAGCAAGTGTGTTCACTCTAAAAAGGCAGCACAAAAGAGCTTGAGAATCTATCGAAAAAATAAAACTCATCTTAACAGACGTCAATATTGTCATCTGAGAAACTACTATAAGTCTGTTTGCAGGACTAGTAAACTTTCCTACCAAAACCAGACTCAAAATAACCTGAAATCAAGTTTGTCCAGCTCCTGAGTGTTCTGGGAAGTTCTAAGGAGTATCTCTCCTAGGAGAAATGCAACAAATAATATCAGTGGAGACGTTTGGTTTAAGCATTTTAATAATGTTTTATTGCATCTTCAATTGTACAATTGATGACGTCATTCTTAATGAAACTATTACATCAGATGACATTAATGAATTAGTGTTGGAGGCAACTATTACTAACAGGGAAATTCATGCAAGTCTTAACCACTAAAAGAGACGTAAATCCCTGGTACTAATGCTATTTTATGTGAAATGCTAAAATGTTGTCTAAAACATATCATCCCTTTTCAGTCTCATTGTCGAATAAACTCTTTGATACGGGATCTTTCCCTGAATCCACTATCATCCAACTTCATAAACAAGGAAGTATAAACAACCCTGATAATTAAAGAAGTATTTCTTTGTTATGTGTTGTAGGTAAAGCATATACCAGTGTACTTAATACTAGACTTTCAACTTGGGCAAATTTGAAGGATAAGATTCCAGAGACGCAAGCTGGTTTCAGACAGGGATATTCCACTGTCGATCACTTATTCACTATCAATGCCCTAATTCAGAAGTGCTTATCTAAGAAACGAAAAAAAAATTGTGTTGCATTTGATTCTGTCGATCGTATCAAATTGTGGGCATTTAAGAAATACAGGTCTGGAAAATGTGAAATACAGGATGGAAAAATGTTGAAAGCTCTCCACGGAATAAATAATTCAGTAAAAGCATGTGGAAGACTGAACAATAATCGATGTACAAATTAGTTTGAATGTGCTGTTGGTTTGAAGCAGGGATGCATATTAATTCCAATCCTATTTTCCTTTTTTTACCAATGAATTGTCAAATGATATCAGATCAAATGGAAAATATGCTGTTCAGTTTTTTTCTGATATGCTTGAAATATTACTACTGATGTTTGCTGATGATGTTATTTTAGTATCAGATGCTATTTCTGGATTACAGAGACAACTGAATATTCTGGAAAATTATGCAGACACCTGGCCAATATCCGTTACATATCAAGGCTCTATGTCGGGCTGTTAGATATTGGTTGAAGTTAATTGAAATGCCGAACAATAGAATACCTAAAAAATCATATGAAATGTTGGTTAATTTAGATAATTATGGATACTCAAATAATGTCTCACTAATGCGAATGTTGTTATTTAGTCATGGATTTGGTATTGTGTGGATCAGCCAATCACTTTGCAATAAGATTTTATTTCTCTGAAGATTGAAAGTTGTCTTGGAATGGTATATTGCAAAATAACACAATTTACAGATTATATAGAGAGTACAAAAGCCTTTTATCACCGGAAAAATACTTAACTGCCATTACTGTGAAAAAATTCGGCAATTAGTATATAAGATCAAGATCTGGTTTAATACTTTTAAAAGCAAATGAAGAAAGATGGTTTAACATTGATTATTGTTTAAGAATTCGTCCATTGTGTAAATATGATGTTGAAAATGAATATCATTTTTTACTTGTATGTGAACACTATAATGACTTAAGAAAACTGTATTTTCCAACTTTTCTTTGTGTTTCTCCAAACATGTTTAAATTTAAGCGACTCATGAGGACGGAGAATGAAGCCCTAATGCTAAGTACATGTAAATATGTGTTTCATTGCCTAAACAGAAGGCAAAGTTTTCTTGAATTGTGATATTTGTTAATACTGAAAATTTATTATGTATAAAATTTATTATGTATTGAACTGCACATGTATATGGGCCAATGGCCTACAAACATGAATAAATACACTTGACTTGACTTGACTTGAGGTCATTTAACTAGTATAAATGAAAATGGGATTCAGAATTTCGACTTCTCCGTATTATTTTGAGCGTTTTCGATTATCGCTAAAAACAAATATCCTTTAGCATTTAAGGGATGAAGATGCAAGTTAAGCGAGATGATTTACACCTCAAGGTGTACACTGGCAAAGTAGAAGTCCTGTGACAATATATCATTATCCTGAGCTGAATCCGTTTGTCCTTTGACTATATTTGCAAATATTCATCTGTATTCGAATATACTTATACGAATCAAAAGAGTTAAAAAATATAGAAAAAAGACACTTTCATTCGACACCTTTAATTTAATAAGACCTTTCACACATTCAAGTGTGATATTACCATAAAACTAACTGCCAAGAACTTGGCGTTGACCCTCTAGTTTCCCGTCTGTCATTTGACTAAAAATAACAAAAAAATGTGTTGACCAAAAAATCATGTGTAAGCCCGGGCTTGTTTTAATGATGAATGCTACGCCCCTTTTTATGCTCCTGTTTTGAATAACCACCTAATTAGCATGGGGAAAGCTTTGCGAAGCATCGATTATCAGTAATGACTCGAAGCCACGCCCACTGTGTGACGTAATAGAAGGCCACTGAAACTAAAGCTATTTGTATTTCTCTGTGTTTTTAATTTAACAGCCAAATAGGGGCAATAGACTTAACAAAAGAATTCATAGAAACGATTTATTACTGCCTCTTGATATAGACTTTACTTCTCAAGGCGTCATATACTATTGATTCTAGCGTGACAAACCTTGTACACGGTTTCGCGGGTGGGTTTTTAACTCAAAAGATTAGGACTTTGATGTGAGAGATCCACAAATATTTAATAACTCGTATTTTAATATCATGCAAATTTTATGAAAAATTATTTATCAATATGAAGTGTAAATTGACGCAAACATTCTTAATGAATGGTTACTTCAAAATTAGTTAACCAATACATATTTATTTACTGTAGTGATATTCGTATCATATTTCATCAACAATGTTCTTTTCTTTCACTTAACTTTCATGACAACTTAGTACTAAAGTCGATTATTCGTTTGTAGTTATCTAAAATATCTTATATTAATCGAAGATATACTTTGAAATTGTTTAAACGGCGGTTAAAACAGCATAATTTTCTCTTTTTTTTCAATAAGGAGGTTAAAGAGGAGCTACTTATCGCAGGACACACGCTTCAGTGACCACCAGCCCTTTTAGTTTTGTCCAGTGGTGCGAATTAGCTGGTGTTAGCTGGAAAAGATATATTTATTGGCCAATTTGTGAACTTTTAAGTTTAGTCACTGACATATTCGAATACATTTGAAAGAATCCTATGTTGCTAGGTGGTTTAAAGTGGCACAGGATATGTTTCGTGATTGTTATATGTCGGTTAAATAAGAGTCAAAATACCATATGACCTGACTTAAGTTCAAATCGATCCTCTAAACTTTCATCTTTATCTCTAAAATTTCAAAATAATTAGATTTTCTTGTTTTCAATGATGAAGGAAAAACAACGATATTAATGTAAGTAAGTCGACATTCTGCGTCCAATTATCATGGATATTATTTAAAGGACCTACTAAACCCAACCAATCAATATTTGTGGTTGTGTCTGCTGTAAATTAGTTTCCAAAATAACGTTTGAGCCATTAGCTCGCCGGTTTTCGATCACAAAACGACTGTAATCTGTTAGTGTCAAGGTACTGATTAAATAAACACTAAGGTACTGATTTTCAGAAAAAAACACTACTTCTCGATTAAATAATACCATTAAAAAGTTTGACATATTTGACTCCAACAACATACTCTGTGGCCCATTAAGTTTGAAAAGATAAGGGAGAGACTAAGATTTTTGTGAAAAAACATTTTTGCAACAAACAAAAATTAACCATAATTTTGGAGGCATTATATGTTTATGTATGTTTGCTTTTCTATGACTTACCTTCAACCAAGATACAAACCAGTGTACAAAACTGGTAAATGGTAATTCATAAGAACAATGTAAAGAACGTACGTAAGTGTAATTAAATTTCTCATTCTCATGTTTACACAAAAACAGATACTGATAGGAATGACCATTTGTTAGCATGCAATCACTTTCATGATTAGGTGTAGATGATTAAAATAGATGATAAACTCACCTGTTTTTGTAATGAATTGTAATGCAAAATGGTCTTTTAACAGATGGTGCCTCAAGTATTGTTTGTGACTTAAATCCTTGTAAGGTCACGGATACTATTTCATCATTAGAATAACTGGTGTAGAATAGTCTTCTTGACACGTCATCGATGGCTATGTGGCGAGGATCTGGTAACAAAAATAATATCGTTATCTCAATTATATGAAGATATTATATAAAAATAACGTGCATTAGTGCAATACTATGCATGATAATCAACTCTCAATGTAGCTGGAATAATCAATGGACATGATAACATCATAAACATATACTTTTTAGGTGTCTTTAACTTGCTACACATAAATTTGAAAGCATTCAAATGACTTTTTAACGCCTTTATTACTAGTTGACGAAATGATAACCTAGAGGTAATAGATGGACAGCATGCATCATGACAACCTTTGGACAGCTAGCCATGTGGATCGTGTGTAATTTTACAGTAAGTCATGCACAGAAGAATACCTACTTCCAAACACATAAAGGACTGTGGTCACATTTTGGAGGTCGATATCTGCTCTCTTTATGGAACCAGGATTCCTCTCTGTCCAGTAGAGCTGTTCCTCCACAGTATCGTAGGCGATGCCCAATGGATTGTTTGTTGTGAGTCTTCTGATCTCTTCAGTATGCGTGTCATTCACTGACAGCTTGACAAGACTGTTATTGTAAAAGTCAGTGACGAACATCACAACACCATCGTCTGTGTCTGTTAATACATATCATTAACAGTTTGTATATACAATTGTAATTACCCAAGCGAAGACAACTATAACAATGATTACTTGCAATGATGTCGTCAAACTGGATTTGAAAGGTAGCTTAATTATTGCTGGTCAACTTTTGTAATCGAAATGCTGATATCTAATCGAGGTGAAATATATCCAAACAAATAACATGAAAACAAATGCCAATATTATATTCTAAAAGCATAATATATATCCATGCTTGTTTATATCAGGTACCTTCATTCTCGCTTAACAGTAACAACAGATTTATGGGAATATAGAATTGAATTTTGTTTATAGTTTTATATATTAGGTTCTCTTAAGGCTTACTAAATGTTACAGTGTCTAGTTAAAAGTTATGATATGGATTCTTACCTTCTGCGTTAACGTAAACTATGTTGAGCAGCAACATTGTCAGAAAGGTTATTTTCAAGACCTAGAATGAAAAATTCTTTGTTTTTGCTTTAATGGAATGAATAAAGAACAAGTTCTCAAGTTTTAAAAACTTCCCAAGGATATGTACTTAGATGACTTACATCATTCATTCATTCATTCATTCATTCATGACCGTTAACGGATAACAAAGATATTGGATTGACTAGGTAGTCAGCAGTGTTATTTCCGTGACATCATAAAATAAAAAATGAATTACTCAGTCTCTGTGAGTAGCCAAAAGGTTTTGCTTGTGAGTGTCGTATTGTATTTTTTATCAATTATTTTTTAAAATTGATTTCATTTCTCAAATGTAACCATTTTGATGCTCTCCCTGGCTGAAAATCAGGTCATCAGTTACCATTTCTTATCAAAATACATTCAATGGATTTTAAAGTCATGCACTTGACAATATCCTTGACAATAAAGAAACCTTAAAGTTTCCAGGTTTGTAGGCTTTTTAGGTTTTATGGCTTGAATTCCTTTGCCTCCAGAAGTAAACAGTGCGACTTTTATTATATATTGTTTGAGGAGGTTTTTGGAGAGCAATTTAATAATTATATGCTCACTCATTTTGTGACTGGTACAGTTTGTTTTGAATGTCTCATAAGATTTTTTGCCCAAAATATTGACCGGTGATTGTCTTGAATGCAAACCAAAAATAATTAATATGGTAAGTGAGAATAAAATATTCGACGTATATCTTTGATAATGATCATGATTTGTATATCTCCCTCTAATTGTTGTTTTTATATCTTGCCTGTTGATTGGTAGATCTTGACAGAAAATTCTTTTTTTTTTCGCTCTGCATTGAGCCACGTGGAACAAAATGGCGTAGGAAAAAACTTAAAACAGCTTGTGTTACGGTACGGTAACTCTTCTCAATGACCCTCAGCCATAGACCTTGCAAAGGAGGTAAAGAATATAAACACGATCTTCCTGGTCCTTCTAGAACATGTGCTAGAGCATGTCATTATTTGTTTAACAGATCTTCGGATCCGATTACCACGGCTGTTTATGTAGAAGCATGTGGTATGAATACAATAGATATTAACTTTTGACTTTGAAGACAATAAATGAGAAAACTGGTTGATTTGTTAATAGATATGATATGTAATCGTTTATCTTGAAGGCAGTGTATTAACATATATTTTGACATTTTTTAATTGTTACAACGCAGAGCAATTGAGCATTGATTTTATTCTTTGTATAGATGTTGCAAAAGGGACAATTATATACATCACACATTGTTTTTCCTTGATGTTTATCTCAATGTTATGACGACATAATCAATCAGGCATATCCATCTCTAAATGACAAATATTTGATAGATACTTTTCCTCTAAGAATATCGAGGAGAATCTAATGTAAGCCGAAGTCACAATTTACGTTAGTACTGGTTTTAGAATCTACTATTATTACTATCCCGTGACTGTTCTTATGACTTCTTCAATACGTTTCCAAAGTTACATTTGACTAACTGACTAACCCAATTGTCCTGTCTTCCATCTTATTTGCGATGTTATGTATTCTTATTGTCACTATACAAAAAACGATTAGCTGTAAAATGAAACTTTTAAAACATAGTCGTTGCTTTTAAATCAAGTGTTAATTTAATAAGTTTACCAAATGCGACTTTAACAACTCATGGAGTGTTTCTTTAATTAACATACGTCAGATAACCTCTATTTGAGCGCAGTAAAGACTTGGACACATATTTAAACAGCACTGTGGTCAGAATGTAAATATGATCGGCATTGTTTGACATAAGAACGTGACTACAAATAAACGATATGTGGTAGTAGGCTTACTAGTAATCCAATCCAATCCCATCTGCACTTACGCTGCAAACAATTGTAAAAGTGTTATAGTTAATATATCAATGATACTCCATAACTTGATTGAATCAAAGTTGCCAAACAATATCAAAGGTACTATTAATCAAGAGTTACTACTGTTGCCGCAATGTATCTTGCTAATCAGTTTAGTAGAATAAAGTTATAAAGATATCGAGTCGCTATTTTGACATTTAAAACAGATAACATACCCACATATGCCGAACGCAATATTGTAAAATTATTTTAAGAAAATAGAAGATAAAATTGGTATTGAATTTTTTTAAAAGGTTATACTTGTATAAGGGTTGCCCATGTACAGCTGCATACCGAAAGTTTGTTCACTTACCACTGAATCATAGTGCAAATATCATGTAATTTTGGTTTCGTTTCAACGTCAATGGAATTACTTCAGCAAGACTGACATTGGATCACCCACTGTCCATGTGTGAAATAGCCATTCCTGAACTCATTTTGGCATTGTCTGGTCACTCGTGCAAAAATTCGAATTTTGGCATATTGATATAGACAGGGGGTCACATAACTTATAAAGGATTTTATTGAGACCTGCCAAAATTGTTACGGGTACTTATGGGGTACGATAAACCTTAGCCTTAAAGAAGAATTGATCTTCATATGTGTTTTGAAAATTCAATATTAAACGTTTCTTTTTCGCAGTGTTACGATACCTCAAATGCATCTCAAATTATATGATATTTGCACTTGTATATCCAGGTATGTGAACAGACTTTTGGCATGAAGCTGTAGGGATGTGTGTAGGGATCTTTTGAATATACCTTAATTTCCAAAGTAAAAACAATGTGTGAAATATTCTTTATTTGGCTATATCTTGACAAATTATAATGCATTGCTGTTGCATAAGGCAAAGCACAGCAACCCTTTTCGGCTTTCAGATTTGAATATTTCTACTGTATTAGTTCATGCGGATTTAATGTTACGCGGTCTTGAAATTGGAATATTTCTACTATATTGATTCATGCGGATTTAAAGCAACGTTTCATAAGTTCCTTCCGGTCTATATCAAAATTATATAAATTATAATATGGTAGTTGACTGTGTGAGGATCTTTGTAATATCAATACATATGAATTTTAAGTGCATTATTAATATTTACCAAATATTGATGTTGTTCAGTGCCTCAAATGTTTCAGTTGTCACCTTTATTGGAACAGGAAAATGCCTTTGTTTCACACGATGTGAGCCTAAACTGGCGACACACGTGACAGATCGGGATGACCTGACCATAACGTCATAACCTCTTATTCCAAAGATTTGGACTGGATGACCTATGACCTCTCAGTAAGGATCAAGTTCACCCTTACTACACAGAGAAGAGTAAGTTTTCTTTTCTTTGATGCTTCTCACGTCATTATTTGGTTATCATGATACGAAATTCAAATGCTCATGTATATGGCATTCATCAAGGAATGAATCTATGACAAGCCAACCTTTAGGCAGTGTTTTTCAATCCATCATAATCTGTATAAAAAGCGACAGAAGGGTAACTGACATTGTGGGAAAAGGGTACCTGTGTGACGACTGGAAACCTGCAGAAAGGTAAGTGTTAATTTTCCTTGTACTTAAATTACTAAAATTATTATGATGATGAATAGCTGCCTTTACACATACAGCGGTAACCACTGCAAAAAGATGTCTCCTGTATATTATCACTGCGATCTTCTTTGTGATACTTGCGATGAATTTGCTGTAATGTAATATCAGTTAATTTCACACTGTATTATGTCGTAATTCTTGTTTCAACGAAAAGATAACACATTCATAACGTCAATATAAATCAAATTCCATTAGGCTTTTTCAACTGTAGTAAAAAGCACATTAGTTTTTAACTAATATTCAAGTTGATTTGGTTATTAGACTGAAATTTCATGGTTTGCCAACAGATCAAGAAAATGAAATCATATGTACAGTGAATGGCATATATTTTAATATGGTATATTGATGTCGAAAAGTTAAAGGGAAGAATTAAATGCAAAACAATATGTAAAAAGGATATACTTATCATTTGTTTCGTACATACTCTATTATGTTTAATGTCTGTACACACATGAGAGATTGCCTTAATGCTTGTACTCAATTTGTTCAATGACATTTTTACAATGCTCTTGTTTATCAGCTGCAGAATATTGATTTCAAATAACAAACTTCAAAACTTAATAAATGTACTACCCTCATTGGAAAAAACATTAACTTTCGTTAGAATATCATTGCCCACATGGAAATGAGCAACTGAAATATCGTTTTCAGATAGTAGTAAATAAATCTGTGTTATAACAAGCCCTAGTTCAAAAGTTTTGGATAGAAAAAAAAAAGGAAAATCAACTTACCATCCCCCGTTTAGAAAACAGCATTCTTTCTGTTAATTTCAGCCTCTTGTAATAGATTCAAGCAACGAAACCAAGCAACCCAAACAACTAACATCCAAACTATATATAAGCAAAACGTTTGCATACCATTAGGATTAAATGACAACTTTTCATGTGCACCGTCATGATCAAGGAAGTTTATTGAGAGGATTATAACAGAGAATTATAACAGCTTATTGCGCTATTCATGTATTAGGTAGCATTGTTCCCAGATGGGAAAAGTAGTCAATAACTTTTGGTAGTCAGTGTGCATTATTATGAATAAACATTTCTTAACAGTGTTTTTGAGCGATTTCTCATTCTTTGAAAAAGTCGAAAAGAAATGACAACGGCTTTATAGAAAAAAAAATCAATTAAACTTTATGAAGTAAAGAAATTTAATGTTCCCAATAGCAACGCGATTTAATTTTAGTTTGGTGGTGGTTTTCTTTGAAATCCGTAAGAAAATGTAGTTTCAGAAAATATGTTCTACAAAACATAGACAGGTGTGACTACTGTAATGATATAAAGGACATTTAACATTTCTTGTCGAATACTGCTTATATCTCATATCCTGAAGTAGAAAATTATATTTTCACGAATGTGCGCAACGAGAAATGTCAAATTTTAATTTTATTATGTCGCCAAAACGTCGTTAATGACCTTCATCTTTAAATTGAGTGGCAAGTTCGCATCGCTAGTCATTCGATTGTTTCTTAACGTCAAAGAGGACGTTGTATGATTGTAGTATTATTTTGTAGAATCGAATTGTTCAATGAAAATACATACTTTAAATCAATAAATGGTATATTTCACCATTGAAAATGTTATCAATTTTTGCATTTCTCTTACAGCAAGTGGTGTGTATGTACCTGATATTGGATCAACACGTTGACACATCATGTTGAAGACGACTCATTGCAAATTAAACATAACACAGTAAAACAAACATACCCTAAATAGTACATCTTATGCAAGAAGCGAAAGGAAAGTAGACATAGTAAGATTAACGCAGCAGGCAGCAGTTTTCATCACCCTTCTTGAAGTGTCAAATTTGATAAAGAACCTCACCCACGTGCATGGCACTATTGCGTGTTGTGCGTGTTGTTTTTGGGCGATAAGTTCTTCATCCATGAACCTACTCTCAAAGCATGTCAAGTGTCTTTGACTATTTATCATATCAAAACTTGCATAGGTATTTGCATTGCAAACTTTCCCTACTTTTTAATGTGTATATGATTTATATTCTACAAGATACAACCTGTATCTTTTAATGTACCTGGATTATTTTGATTCAATTTTTTTATTAAATTTGTACAACATAAACTCCGGTTTTTTCTATATCTGAATTACTTAAATTACCTCTTTGAGCGGAATTTTCATAAATTCTATTATATTTTTACTTTTTTAACATTGAAATGTTTCATGGCAGTGTGAGTTAAACAGTACTTCATCTTGACGTACCCATTCTTAGGTTGACGTACCCAATACTGACACCGACACTGCATCATATTTTAGCACAAATGGCAGTGTCTTCGAAATGCTGTTACATCACATAGCTTTCTCCTTTATATTGCCTCTTCTGTTTTTAACATTTAGTCTTCAAGTTTACTTAAACTTTGCAATCGTTTAGTGACGAAAGAATACTATTTCAACTGTGATTTGAAATAAATTTTTTTGGTTGAATATCGAACTTATATTTTAAGCATAGTTATTTTAAACAAAACGTTAAATAAATGCAACGATTTACTTAAATGTAAACGCACTAAATGTACATATATTTTCATGGAGCTAGCATATATAGTTGTTGATATATATTCTGATAAAAATGTTTTCCTCAGTGAATCAGTTGTAATGTAATAATTAATCTAATTATTACGAGGGTACATGACTGAATATGACAGACGGTTGACAAAGGGACAGACAAGGTGACATCGATATTCACAGACTGTGACCAACTGATCTGATATATCTTCCTCACATTTCTTATCACTGATACGGGAATACGCTTGATTATAAAAGCAATTAAGAAAATTTCAATAACTTTATCATAGTTACGGGCTCTTACCGACAAGACGTATTCACATCGAGCAGAGATATTTTCTTCAAACTACTCGAAATAAGTACGTCGTACTGTTCATATGAGCGATCTGGTGGGTCATAAAGGCGTCAAGTACACGGTATCTCACGAAAATGGTGTCGATTGATGTATATAGAGCTAGGATCGGCTCTTTCTGTCAACCAAGAGGAACGCGTCAGGTATCACTCGAACGACATGGTGAGTACACCCCGTACGTGTCAGGGACAGATCTACACTATAGACTGCTGATTTGCGCCATTGTCTTGGGATTTGTGCTATCAGGGGGATTCTTTCTTAGCTCAACATTTGAAAATGTGGATTTTGATTTATTTATGCCGAGAGGACGTGTTTGTATGCTTGCATTGTGACGGAACAAACTCTGATTGTGACCTAGTTCTGAACATGCATTACACCCTGCATGCACGTGAAAGGTGTCTCACTGGTGGTCATGCTATACCCGTGTTTGTTATATCTAAGCTTCTAATGTGTGCAAACGATATCGAATCCAACCCTGGACCTGTTACACTCGAAGCGATTATGAATGAATTACGTGAGGTGAAATCTAATATCAGCGCACAAATCTCAGAAGTGAAAGTTGATGTATCCAACCTGAACACTAGATTTATCCAATTTGAAAAGTCCTTAACCGACATTCAAACCGATATATCAAATATAAAGATGAATCAAGATATTACGAATGACGATATCGTTGCTATCACGGAGAAGGTTGAAAATGTGAATGAACGTTTATCCCAGATCGACAACGAACTGGATAAACTAGAAGCGTTTAGCCGACGTGATAATGTCATCTTATATGGCATACCGGAAACCGATGGAGAGAAGTCGATAGCTTGTAAGGATGCTGCCTTCTCTGTACTGAATACATGTGTTACATTTAAGGAATGGCAATCTTCTGATGTTAATAGGGCTCATCGTCTGGGTGCTAAACGTTCTAACGCCGATAGACCTCGCCCTATGATAGTTAAACTTCAAGCATCTGATGACAAGGTAAGAGCCCTTAAGGCGAGAGCGGCTCTGAGAGACAAAGGTTACGGTATAGCGAGCGACTTAACCACACGTCAACGTCAACAATTAAACACATTGAAAGGAACGGGTCAGTTTGGATTTTTTAAGAACGGCCAGATGATTACAGTTCCCCGGACTGACACCGCTCAACGCACTTCCGGTCAACGTGACGATCAGCGTAGACGCATCCCCACTCGTAGTCAGAACCGGAATGATACTACGACTCATGGTTCATCCGCAAATGTGTAACAATATGGCCAAGGCCCAGATCCTTTTTCACAGGGATCACATTCAACCAACACCGACACTGATACCCGCGTAACAAATGACTCAAACAAAAAGTTTTCCTTTTTATGTTGGAATATAAATGGACTGAGAAGTAAAATCGAAGACTGTGACTTCATAAGTTACATAAGAAACTTTATGATAATATGCCTTGTTGAAACTTTTGTTGACAATTTAAGTGAAACCAACTGGCTAGAAGGTTATGATGTATTTTATTGTCCAGCTGTCAAACTTTCAGATCACGGGCGTTTATCTGGCGGAGTGTGTCTATGTATTCATCAATCAATCAGTAAATTTTGTAAGCTGTCTACCGTAAATATAGACAATTTTCTGCATGTAAAGCTGTCTAAAGAAATGTTTGCGATTGATAAGCACATCAATTTGATATGCACATATATTCCACCCTCAGGCTCATCCTATTATGATAAGTATAACCACAACTGTAGTATCGATCAACTGGAACAATTTCTGATTGAAAACCTGACTGAATTTAGCTCTGAACACCTCATGTTATGTGGAGACTTTAATGCTCGAACTGGTGAATGTAACAACCCACCTGTAAATTTAGATGAAGATTTTAATAATTATGGTTCATACTACGATGATGATACTGCGCCTGTTGAGAATCGGAAATCACATGATACAGTTGTTAACAGATTTGGTCAGTTGTTATTAGATGTATGTTATGCTTTTCATTTGTTTATAGTTAATGGTAGAGTAGAAGGTGATGTAAATGGTGAATTTACATATCACAGCGAAAAGGGGTGCAGTGTTAATGACTACTTTATTTGTTCACCAGATGTTTTCAAATATGTGCACAATTTTAACATAAGCGAGCGTCTAGAATCCGACCACATGCCCTTGGAGTTGATATGTTTATTTCCTGCTCAGAATACTAAACAAGATATCTCAGACACCTGTAGCATTTTTCAAAAGATATGTTGGAACGATTCTCTTTGTAATCAGTTTCTGACTACTTTGAAAAAGAACATATCAGATTTAGGAACCAGTATTATGGAGAAATTTATTAACGATATTGATGACGCAGTTAATGATTTTGTTGACTTGATCTTGTTATCTGCACATTGTATGAAGAAGACTATTAAGAAAGGCCAAAAGTATAAGCCAGTGAGTAGAGAGTGTAGTCAAGCCAAACGAAATGCTCGTAGAGCCTTACGAATATTTTGTTCTCATCGATCAAATTCAAACAGAATAGCTTACTGTAAGGAACGTAATAGATATAAGACATGCTGCAGAAAGTTTCAGCTAGATCGAAAACGAATCAGACTCGATAGACTCACTAAATCTATTCACTCGCAGTCTACTTTCTGGAAAGAAGTCAAACGTATTAAAAATCAGTGCAGTCGACAAAGTTCAATATCTCAAACTGAATGGCTTGTCCATTTTAAAACACTCTTTGCAAATGACCAAATACTAGATTATGACGTTTTTGATTATGCTTATGATAGCGAATTTGTATCGGACATTAATGATGTAGATGAATTGTTATTAAATTCACCGATATCAGATGACGAAATTGATAATGCTGTTACAAAATTGAAATGTGGTAAAGCAGCAGGCCCAGATGATGTAGTTATAGAAATGTTAAAATGTTCTCTGCCACAAATACTACCTTTTCTTAATACATGTTTTGATAACATTTTCTCTAAGGGTGTTTTTCCCCAAAGCTGGTCGAAGTAAATAATAGTCCCACTGTATAAGAAGGGAGATCCAAACAATCCAGATAACTACAGAGGCATATCTCTTATGAGCATTCTAGGTAAAGTGTTAATACTTAATGATAGAATACAGAACTGGGCAAATATGCGGGATAAAATTCCAGAAAATCAGGCTGGATTTCGTAAAGATTATTCTACAGCTGACCATATATTTACATTGTATGCAATTATTCAAAAATGTCTTTCACGTAGAAAACGTAAATTATATGTAGCTTTTGTTGATTTTAAGAAGGCATTTGACTCAGTAAATAGACATAAACTTTGGTATTGTTTACGTAAAACTGGTGTAAATGGGAAAATGTACAGAATGTTAAAAGCAATGTATCTTAATGTTAAATCTTGTGTAAGATGTGGTTGTGACGTAACAGATTATTTTGATTGTCCGGTGGGCCTAAGGCAGGGCTGTATTGCTAGTCCATTATTATTCTCATTTTTTATCAATGAACTGTACTACGATATTATGCAAAATGGTAAACATGGCGTACAAATGTTCCCAGACATGTTAGAAATATTCATACTCCTATTTGCAGACGATGTTATTCTGATCTCTGAAACAGTAATTGGATTGCAAAACCAGTTAAATATTCTTGAAAGTTACACTAATCTTTGGAACCTGTCAGTTAATCGTGATAAAACAAATATTGTCATATTTAGAAGAGGGGGGCCCGTTGCATCGAAGGAGAAATGGTTTTTCAAAGGTAAACCCATTAATATAGTAAATCAATATAAGTATCTTGGTGTGTTATTGTCACATACACTGAATATGAAACACTGTATTAATGATTTGTGTCTTAGAGCAAAGAAGGCTTTGATTTCGGTTTTACCTATTTCACATCATTGTGGGGTGTTATCTCCTAATATATTTTTAAAACTTTTTGATGCCCAAATACAGCCAATTTTACTATATGGATCAGAGGTGTGGGGTTTTCAACGGTTTGACTGTGTAGAGAGGCTTCATTTGATGGCTTGTAAAAAGTTCTCAGGTGTACCAACAACTACTCCAAACTGCATGGTTTATGGCGAGTGCGGGAGATTTCCCCTCTATATAAATTCACAAATTAGATGTTTAAAATATTGGCTTAAAATACTCAAAATGCACGAAAGACGCCTTCCAAAAGTTGCATATAATACGATGGTCCATTTAGATAATATGGGTAAGGTATCTTGGGCATCAAATATTAGAAATCTTTTATGTTCTCATGGTTATGGTTTTGTTTGGTTAAACCAGGGTGTCGGTGATATTAAAATGTTTTTAAAGGAATTTCGTGAACGGTCTGTAAATATGTTTTGCCAAGAATGGCATTCAATACTAGAAACAAGTTCTCGTTATGACCTTTCTAAATCGATCAAAACATTACTGCAACCAGAACGGTATTTAAGCCTTCTCACATTTAAAAGTAATAGAATCTTATTCACACGATACAGACTAGGCTTGATAGATTTAAGGATGAATGAGGGCAGAAAAATTTCCATGATTAAAAGCGAACGTATATGCCAACTGTGTAACTCTGCAATTGAGGATGAAGTTCATTTCACATTTGTCTGCCCATGTTATGAAGATATACGAATAATATATATATCAGATAATTTCTTATCAAAACCACCATTGACAGCATTTATATCAATTGCGACTTCTAGGGATACGTCAACTATTATAAATCTAACTATGTACCTTAAGTATGCTCAAAAGCGCCGTGATGAAATGTTGAAATGCAAATCTATATCAAACTAATTTGTATTGCATATTGTGTAATAATTATTTTTATGAATATTATAAAAATGTAACTCTCCTGTATATGGGCCGGAGGCCTTGAATACAATAAACTTGTCTTTCGTCTTTCGTCATAAGTTGTCGTCATTATATTTTCGTAGAAAATAAGCCTGGGAAATTTAGGAAGATATAGTTTTCAGCTTCCTTATATGTCATTTTTATGTTTGTATGGCGATTTCTAAGATTCAGGGAATCATGTGAACAGACTTTATAGCAAATATGTCTCTACTGTATAAATCGTTAGGAGCACTGAGATAGTAAAACTTAAATTATAGTTATGACCAATAATTTTCTCCTTTGAACTCGTAAGAATGACTCTCTAAAACTGATGTTAAGGATACAGGGTTCAACACATCGTAGCGGATATCTTACACACTTTTGCAGGAGCATCACCCATGTACCGAAGACTTGAAAGTATTAAATACGTATACAGACTTTATTTTCTACATTCCAAATTTTGACATAGATTTCGTTCATCCTACCTTTATGGTATTTTTTAAGCATATAAACCTCTTCATGGATCATGTTGAATATTGATCTTTATGTAAGTTATATAAACATGAAGTATGGTGATGGTTGCGATTAAAACTGAGTTAAGTTTTGTTTTGCGTCCTGTTTCTATGTCCAAAACTGACATATTGATGTATCTCTAATTTACTATATGTCAATAGCAAATAATTATATAGCATATTAAGTATTTTGATCTAGAATTTTGCGGAGTAAATTCATTCACTCAACAAACCAAGGCGAATTGTCTAGTTCTGAACTGAACTGGTTTCCTATACATGAGCAAATAAGTTTATTCATGGTTGTTTCGTAATTCCTAATATTTAAGAATCCATAATCAAATTCGCTACTACAAGGGAGGTAACTAAATTCTCAAAAAGCTCCTTTGGCAGGTTGTTTTGCAGACCATCTGTACCACCATTGTAAATGACAATTGTTTGCAAAGATGAGGTTGTTTGATATAATGAAGTCCTCAAAAGCATTGTTATGTAGGACAGATGTCATAACTGTTTTCTCAGGCCTGTAATAACAGTTTGGCCACTGAATATCATGTGCATCTAGAATATTATTAACTTATTTCACTTTCAGAACATTGAAATATGAAATAATGAATATTTGTTGAGAGGTTTTTTGATTTTGATATAGCCATTATACCAAAAATGTTAACAAGATGATAAATCCTACCAAAAATTGTAGTAAAATATACAATTATGGAATGTTATATAATGATTTCATCTCCGGTTTTGTCAGAGGCATAGTGGATGAAAATAAAATTATAACATAGGTTTGATATGGTTTATTAACCATTTAGTTTACATAGTAGTAGCTTCATAATAATATAAAAAATATGAAAGTTGGTATAAAATTGTGATCTGATTAAGAGAACCCTTTACTTGTATAAAAGGTTATACAATAGTGCAAGACAAAGTTCGTGGCTAAGAATTCCAGTATAAATACAAACAAGAAACAATAAACAATTTCAAATAATATTTCTTAAAGATATAAACCTTTAAAGAAAACGCCAAATTTATCCCAATCAAAAATGAAAAATATCCCAATTATGTAGTAGAATCCCTTAATATTTCGTTTAAATAACAATACTTGAAATTAAAGGTCGAAATTTAATACAATTTATTAAATTAGAGTCCAACTTAAATAATAAATTATTTTTAAGCAATTCAACAATACTTTATTTTATAATATACAAAATATCTAAACTAAAAATACTAGAAATATGTTTATGTGATGCACAGTGATGTCCCTCTTCCAAACTTTTAATCCGTCCAAATCATCTTATTGCCACTTATACCAGAAACAATTCATACCAAACATAAAATAAAAAAGTTAATAAGAAAACACACAGTCATCAAATATCATAATCAGCATCTACAGCCCCCAATATACACTAAGTTCAAATTGTTTCCATGGGAACCAAGTAAAATGAAAAATTAAGAATAACAAAAGTAGCAAAAGGCACCACCCCATCCAAGCATTAGATCTAACCAAATACCGGGTTTAGTAAAATATTACTCATTAGATTTTTAGATATAGGTTGGAAAATTACCCTACCGGTACCCCAATATGCACAAAGTTCAAATTGTTTCCATGGAAACGAGAAAAATAAAAAAAATTTAGTAACCAAGTAGCAAAAGGCACCAATCAATCACTAGATCTAACCACATACCAAGTTTCGAAAAAAAACCTACTTATTATAGAAAATGAACTGTAGCAAAAGGTTCTGCATCTCATCAAACTTTTACGATTTGAGTTCTAAGAGGAATAAATAAATACTTGAATACAGGAATATATAAACAAAATACTTTTACTACTTCTTTAGTAAACTATTGTAAATATGTTGATTATAGGGAATATAATATGGGATTTCAACAAATTGAAAAATTTCCCTCAGATATCCAAATACCTCCTAGTTCACAGGTATGAAGAAATTATGTTGATAGGCATTTCAGACTTATTAAGCATTGGGTCAACGTACAGACTAATGATTTCTGATTATACAATATGATACAATAATGTGATAGTCTATTCATCTTAAAAGAAAGAAGAAAATAAGGAATTCTTTGACATACAATTTAAGGAAGGACTGATTATTATTTCAAATTATAAGTATAACATCACTACTGAAAGTAGAGTTATTGTGTTGAAGACCGTCTTAGATCCAGCAGACACGGGCTGTTTTGTCGTCATTGTGTCACCTTCTGCTGTCCAGGTTGATGAGCCTGTTCCACCTGTAGTTGACCCAACAGCAGCTTTTTAAACAAACATAAATTAATCTGTTGGTTTTGTCTTAAAACGGCTAAATCCCAGTTTCACAGAAATGGACCGAATTCAGTATGTTATCACATTACAATGTACAAGTATATTTATATGCTATTTACTGAGGGCTCAATTCTTAATTAGTTCATCGTGAAGTTATCATAACAATATCAAACCTCGGATTTAGGCTTAAACACTTAGTATTTATATACATGATAACACAGCTACTTCTTTCTTGCTTCTATCAGGATCTTCGGCTGTTAGAGGATGTAGTATAAAATAAAAATGTTGTTCTATCTAATGAATGCATTACCTGTGCAGTTCTCCCAGGAAGTTGATCCATTTACGATGCACACCTTGCAGTCGTCGTCAATCCTGATTTCTCCATTCATATAACATTTTTCTCCGTAGAAGCAGAAAGAGTCCTGATAAATGCAGGGACATTATGTAAAATAAAATATTTTTAAGTGGCATTTTAGCAATCAAAATAATTGAAATTTTTTGACATATTACCTTTTGATTTTATGATTGGTCTAACATTGCCGATGAAATCAAAGTATTTGTCATGATGTTATGCATTAGAATCCCCAATACCTGTCTCGTCCAGCTGATATCAGTTCCATTGATGTTCCCAGTAACACAGCTTCCATCATACACCAGTACACTGACATTATTGCTGTAAAGTGTCCCATCATTTGACACTGATATCCAAAAGGCCCGTGCATAATCTGTATCTCCCAGTTCCTTACTCACACTGATGTTACACTTCACATGACTGATGCTTTGTACAGAGGCGTTAGAGACGCGGGACCATTCAAGTTCTGGACCAGTATCTCTCACCTGTCAGAATGAAAAGTTACTTGTTAATGCTAAATGAAAGGTAGCATTAATATCAAGAATGATCGTCCTCAAAAAGATCCCTTTATGTCCAAAGTAAATCCTCAACTGCAGCTTTGTTTGTTGAACCTTCCAGAAAAGGATTTCCTTGAACGAGCATATGGTTCTTGAGTTATTTTTCAGAGATTTTAGGAAAGACCACATCTTAATAACCCTCGCCATTCGGGTATAAATAAACTTATCTGGACGGGTAGATACTTTACAGCCAAAACTGATAGTTTAACTGGATTAACGAGTTACCTCCCTAAGTTTACTCTTGGCTGATCTCCATGTGCTTGCACATACAGGAAATGATATCAATAAACCCTTAATCACAAAAATAATCCTTAGAGCTGCTAATGATAATTTGTTTATCTCAAACTATGAGATAAAAATAAAACTTATCAAGAATTAAAAAAAAAATGTTTTGAAAATTCATTTTATGATTTAATCGATGTATCTTTATCGAAATCAATGCGCAATTACGTTGAGTAGGCCCCTAAAACAGCTCCTCACCCTTGCAACAACATGACGTGATGAGAGTGTCATTACGTCAATGACTGATCACACGTTCCAATGCTATTTTCACTAGTGGCTGAAAACATGGTTTATTTTCATTGACAGAATCCGCTATTTCACCGGCAGTCATCTATATTTATCGTGATACGCTCTCTGTAATGTGCAACGTATCATTGACATTAATTGTTTTTATTTTCCCGAAGGAATTAAGATGTTTGTCCAAAGTTAATCGTTTTTTCACTTAAAAGAGTGAATGTTACAAGTATCCTATCGAGTTCTATTTGTCGTGAAATATAGGAATATTTATCGTATTGTCCCCTGACTGTATAGTAACAACTACTATGTGATTAATGAAAGGTGATATAAGTCATCACAAAACCAAACAACTTACCTTAAATGCCTCCACTAAACATGTGCTTTCATCTGTAAAGGTTTCGCCATAAACAGAAAAGAAGTCACAGGAAAGTCTGGATGTATCACAGTGACTGTCATGTAGGCTGGACAGAACAGGGGGAGCGGATAGATCGACAGAACAGTCCAGACCACCAAAGTTTGGCAAACAATAGCAAGAACCTTAAAGAGATCAATCCGGAAACATTTGCGAGATATTCAACATAAAACAAATCCGTAAATTTTTACCAGTTTCCAACTGTCCATTCATTTATCTGTGATCACATTCAAGAGCAAAATTCGAAACTTCAATAGAAATGCAGATCTAAAAACCGTAAGGCCTCGTTCAAAGTACCTCGGTATAAAAAAGATTAACCAAGTGTTGAAGTGATTTTCGTGGTTATAGACCCTAGAGTTGTTTAATTCCACATATATCATCGAAACGCAACTTGGAATTACATTTCAAGACCAAAACTCAATATCTTAGGCAACTTGCTATGTGAAGCAATCCTTGTTTGCAAATGCATCTTTTCATATTCTACACATTCCCAAGTCATTTTGTTTAATTTAAATTAAGTTTCAACAAGAGATGAAGATGTTTAATCAATCAAGATGAATATGAAAATACTCTTAACAGCATTTAAAGTTTCGTTTTTAATTAGCCAGGGGCGAACATGACCATTATTACCGGGAAGGGATAGTTTAAAAAGTCATTTGTTGATGGCTGGTGGTTTTCTAGTCGTAACAAATTAACAACTTGCATGCATACAACATTATTTGATTGATCATTGCTAATTATATATTTGTAAAGCTCGAGAAAGGTGATGTAAGCCGATTAAACCTCTCTTGATGGTTCTTGTTATTTGTTATCAAGGGCCCAAATGTAAGCTGAAACACGACTAAGGAAATCTAAAAAGCTTGGCGATATTCTCTGATGATCTATCAATGACATTGACAACGATGAATTTTTCAAAAGGTGTATCGAAGTGATTCTCAATACACATAAATAGGAACTCTCCTAAACGCAATTAATGAAAATGACCATGTTTTTTAATCAGCCGAGGCAAGGGAAGATTTACAGACCTTCCGAACAGTTTCCATTTAAACTGCAGTCACTGGGACAGGCCTCCGCTACGACGATGTCATAGACTGGATTGGTTGCCAGAGGAAGAGGTATCATTGTCCTGAAGTACAGGGTTGACAACCACCTCATGGTAGCACTTGCTCCTCACAGAGTCAACCGAGTACTTGCCGAAATCTGTGGTACCTGTCAACTAGGTGTAAAAAACATCAATACCTAAAATACACTCAACTAATCATATTGAATACTTGTCTGCAAGAACATGTCAAATGTGTACTAAATTGAACAAAAGACACCCGTTGAAATACATATTATGAAAAAAATAACTGTTTAAGTTTCATTTCAGCTTATTGCTATAATTGTATCTCTTTAACATTTAAGAGTTATCTAGCTAAAATGAAAATTTTGGATGAAGGGGATATAAAACATAAAATGTTTAACCTTGATATCCAGGATGCAACTGTCAATGCTGCTGTTCGTTTCATCGCCCGTAATGTTTTGACAGATTTGAATGGATTTGGACTCTTTGAAAATCTGTTCACAATGTTCTGTGGCTGTCATTTCTGTCCAGTTTCCAGGCCACATATTTGCATCCTAAACGATATGAATATTTTCATATAAAGTCTTTAACATGAATTATATATTGAAGACCACGAAATGCTTACATACGCACTCATGCGGACACACGCGCACACATGCCCCACCCACCCCATCCCCCCCCCCCCCATATACCCATACACACATATGAAAATGATAATGTATAAAACAAGATTCTAATTGATGTTGTTGTTTTTGGTAAAATTAAGCAAAGTGTCTTCGCTATAATTAATTATAGCTATCAGAAATACTAGAAATTTGCTGCAATAAATATCAGGGGATTATACCCAGCAGGCACACAACGTTGGATCAACGTTGAATCAACATTGAAATTTGGTTGTTTGGTTGATCAACCTTTTATCAACGTTGATTCAACGTCCAATTCAATTATTAGGTGACAGTTTACTAATAATTAGTAATTAACTGTAGCCTACGGTATTCTCGAGCTCAATACCTGTGAATAAATACTAATACAAGAAAGCAATATTTCAGGTAACTGGAAGAATTACTGTCAAATTGTATTACCATTGTATCAGTTTTGTTAATAAAAATGCTGTACTGAAGGAGATAAATAAGTAAATTAAAGATTGACGGGTGCTCAGCCCATTTAATTTGTCGACGTCTGGCCGAAGAAGAACCAATGAGCAAAACTTCGACGGCCCGATGAAGTTAGCAGGCTCTGGGCCACTCAAACTTCAATGTTGATGTAAGGTTTTATTTCAACGTTGATTCAACGTCAGATACAGACGTCTGAAAAACGTCAATTTTCAACCTCAATGTTGAAAAAAGGTCATCTTCCAATGTTGAAACAACGTCAGATTTCAACGTCTAAAAAACTTTCATATACAACCTATTTTCAACCAAGTTTCAACGTTGAGGACAAACCAATTTTCAACGTTGTGCCCACTGGGTAAGAGCTTCGCAGATTATAGAGACGCTGATGTAACAGAATGTGTAAAGATCATGTATTTTCCTAGTGTTTGCGCACATAATGGAAAAAAAGATAATACCCTCTTGTGGACATGATGGAAGTTCGCTCCCTGAACCCCTCTGACAGATCTTCTTCTCCTGTTGAAGCTACACTGGGACGGAGCGACGTCAGAGTAGCCTGGTAGCGACTTGCAGGTCTCGTGGGCCTTGCCAGCAGAACATTCAACTTCTTGTAATGGGTCGTATAGTTCCTTGTCTGTTGAGCACGAGCAGAACGTTTCCCGTTGGGGCCAACTGCTCAAGGATGAGAGGTCCGAGTGGTCGAAAAGATTATTTCCATTTTCTACACTGTAAAATTAGGGGTGATAGTTCATAGGAATAAGAAATATTTATATAATTCTTAAGACATATATCCTAAAACATCAAACTACCAAAAGCTAGTGAGACTTTATATTGCAATTACACACTGAGCAAACTACTTGAATATTTCATGCAATGTATTGTGTTATATTGTCCTAATAAAGAAATGGAACAACAGACTCATATTCAACCATGTCAGAGCCTCGGAGCTAATATTACTACGAAGTTAAATAGTCGCACTTTTTTAATTAAATTCTTCGTGTATGATGTGACTAATTTCACAAGTCAGGAAAATCGAAGCTTAAGCAAGAGAACAGAGTTATCTGTCTTTGATTAACGTCATGTCATGTCATGGCGAGCAATAATACCTGATTGTTTAGTCAAAATGTGTACAGGACTTAAAAGTAAGTTTTCTTAGGATTATTACTGTTGCAGTGAACTTCATTTCAGTTAGATACCGTCAACAAAGCATTGAGTTGTCTCTAGGTCATAACATCACAATCAATGCCTATCAAGTCCTGTGTATTTTAACCTTTTCTATGTTCGTCTGCAAACTGACGTGTGTCACGTCTTTTTCAGTTAAATGCTCACAAATGTCTTCACTTAGGTCTAGTTTGCATTCTGGTACCGTTCCTTTATTTCATCTAACCTCGAAGATGCTTTAAATAACTATTTTCCATAACTCTCAGCAATATGAGACTCTAGCCCAACCCACTGCCTCCTACTACATGTTTGTAAGACAGTTTGATGGGGGTTGACGTAACTCAATATAGGATGGCAGTTGGGTTGTTTGCTGAGTCTACTGCTAGAAGAAATATTCGCCGCTTCGATAGTTTTACTTGTTTCTGTATAGTACTATGTCTATGCTTACGGGTACGTTATTTTCTAATGATATCCTTGCTACTTATATGCTGTGGTGATGTCCATCCTCATCCAAGCCCAGCTCTTAGCATTATCCCTTAAACATACGTAGTTTGAGGGAAAAAAACGATTTACTTGTAGTAGAGTATAGTAATTACGATGTTATCTGTTTATCCGAAACTTGGTTAAGTCCCGACGTGTTAAATGACTCAATACTTATACCCGGTTATCACCCACCCGTTCGTAAAGACATGCCTACAAGGGGAGGAGGGGTTGCAGTATATCTTAAAGATACTTTATACTTTAAACATGTATCAGATCTTGATATTCCTGAATTAGAAGCTATTTGGGTAGAAGTTATTACAAATAATAGTAAATTTCTAATTGGAACTTTTTACAGAGCTGATTTAAGCAATAAATATTGGGATTTGATCGACGATTCGTTTGCTAGAGCAGTAAATAGAAATATTAGATTATTTATTTTAGGTGATTTCAATGCCAATATGCTCAGTTCGAATAACAATAAGATAAAAAATCTCCAAATCATGTATGACCTAGTTCAGATAATCAACGAACCTACAAGAGTGACGCAGAATACTAGCACCTTGTTAGATATTATACTTACTTCCTCATTTAATATAGTACATGAATCGGGCGTCCTTACTCCAATCTGCAGCGATCATTGTCCCGTTTTCGTTACATTCAAACTGGGAAAAGAATCCAACGATGCATTTAAGAGAATCATCTATGACTATAACCAGGCAGACTTTGAGGGGCTAAGTGATGGTATTCTAAATATCGATTGGGACTCTATGTTTAATGACGATATGAATAATGTTCCAAACGAGTTTACTCAAACATTTAGTAGCTTAATTGATGATCATATTCCAAATAGGGAGGTGTTTGTAAGACCACAAGATGGTATATGGATGAACGGACATCTACGGAAATTAATGAAAAAAAGAAATCGCTTGCATAGGGTTGCTAAAAGAAAAAATAATTCTTATCATTGGGATCATTTTAAAGTGGCTAGAAACAAAGTCATCTCGGAAGTCAGAAAAACTAAACGTGAATATGACCTAAGACTTGACGATATTATCAACACTGAGAGAGGAACGAAATCGTGGTGGCGTTTAGTAAATAAGTATATCAAGAAAAATAAAAAATCAGGCAAGCAGTTTCCACCTATCGCTCTCAACGGTACTATCCTTGACAATCCAGATGATATAGCAAACAGATTTAATGATTTTTTCACAGAACAAGCCCCAGTCGACAAACCTGATATTGGACCACCTCCTCCTAATTACAGTGTAAACAAATTAGAAAATTTCTGTCTGACTGAAAATGAAGTTTTTGATATTTTATGTTCATTAGATACTACAAAAGCTAAGGGTCCAGATAATATCAGCAATAAAATACTTAAGGCCTTAGCTCGACGTCTTCATAGGCCAATGACAAAATTGTTCAATTTATCTATACAATTATCCCAATTTCCCGATATTTTGAAATTCTCGGCAGTTGTGCCACTTCACAAGAAAGGGAGTGTTCATGATTGTAATAACTACAGACCCGTAGCTCTATCTTCCTGTTTTGGTAAAGTATTTGAAAAGTGCATTTAAGCATGTCTATTATTTCTTTATTGATAATGAAATCATATCAAAACACCACTCTGAGTTTAAACCTGGGGACTCAACAGTTTATCAATTAAGTGAAAGCCATGGAGGATGGTAAAGAAGTCAGAGCTAGATTTTGTGATATCAGTAAAGCTTTCGATCGTGTTTGGCATGCAGGGATATTAGTAAAACTTGAATCAGTCGGAATAACTGGTAACTTATTATGTTGGTTCAAAAATTATCTTAGTGACAGGAAACAGTGGGTTGTTATCAATGGCTATAAATCAAATCCCAAAATTGTATTGGCTGGTGTTCCTCAAGGCTCTGTTTTGGGACCACTATTATTCCTTGTTTATATTAATGATTTAACCGACGGGTTGATAAGTAATGTAAAACTCTTTGTAGATGACACTTCTCTATACCTACTTATCGAAGATCCACGTCAGACTCAAACACTACTCAACAACGATTTAAATCGCATTTCAGACAGGGCAAATAAGTGGCAGGTGAAATTCAGCCCAGAAAAGACTGAAGCTATGTTTTTTTCAAATAAGAATAATGCAAGTCCGAAACTTCAATTAAAACTTGATAACACTAAAATTTCGGAAGTAAGTGAACACAAACACCTCGGTCTAATTCTACAAGATGATGGAAAATGGTTGAAAAAAAGAGTTTAAAATATAGACTGAATAGAGTATCCACTGAAACTATGTACAGATCTTTTATAATACCTATTTTTGACTACTGTGATACCATATGGGACAGTTGTACCAAAGAACAGGCTTATATGATAGAAAAACTACATTTAGATGCTCTAAGGACCATTTCAGGCGCAGTGAGGGGTACAAGTCATGACAAACTCTATTCTGAGACAGGCTATTCCTCGTTAGCTGAAAGACGACGATTTCACAAATTATGCATGTTTTATAAAATGGTACATGGTTTAACTCCACAATACCTCTCAATATGGGTACCGCGTAATGTTTCAAATCTAAGCAGCTATAATTTAAGAAATTCCGAGAATCTACGTTTTACTGCTGGGCGATTGTCTCTTTTTAATAAGTCTTTTCTTCCATCTACTGTTAACGCTTGGAACTCGCTGGATATAAGTATCAGAAATGCAGTGTCGCTGACGCAATTTAAGAATTTGACTTCATGCGATAAAACTTTATCACCAATATTCAAAAAGTATATATCTTACGGTCCAAGGGGACCTCAAATTTTTCTTTTTCGTATGCGCCTGGGCTGCAGTGATCTTAAGTCCAATCTGTTTGATAGAGGGTTATCAGTAAATCGTGCCTGTTCCTGCGGAAACAGGCGGGAGGACCCTTTCATTACTTTTATCAGTGTCCTTTATATGATGCCCTCAGATCAAATGCATACTATTTCTATAACGATATAAACCTACAAACTATTCTTAGCGGTGATGAATCGTTGTCACAGAGCGATAACGAAACTATGATAAAATCTGTTTATCATTTCATATCTCATACCAACCGTTTTTGACAGTCTTTTGTTTCAAGTGCGGTAGCGAATGCATGATAAATGACCAACTAATGAACTAGATTAACATTCGTACATTTTCATCAATGTAACTATAAACTTAATTGTTCTAACCCTTATTGTTTTAGGAGAAGCATTTATATAGGCTGATGTAGCCTGTTTGCTGATCCTTTTTCCGTTGCGTAATTTTATTGTATTGCACTATATGTTGTATTTTTATTGGAAATAAAATATTGTTTAAATCAATGCCTATCAAGCGGCAGTCGTTACAATGTCATTTTGCAATGACACAGAGCACCGTCATTAGCTTAGTTGCATTCAAAACCTCATATTTCATATGAGCCTTGCAAAGTGCAAATATAAGCAAAATATTTATCTTTTCCATAGGGATTTTTACGAAGTCCCTTTACGAAGTACTACATGAGTATTCATTCCTATCAACACCTCTGAAAACTCCTTAAATGATCAAACACACTATTTCAGTGAAAATGTCAATCGAAAATCGCGGTAAAAAGTCATGAAGAACAATAAGAGTTTGCATGTTTTCTAACTATTTTGAAATAAAACCAAAAAAGACATATAACTGACCTCCAAGACATTGAGAAGTTTGTCAGGACGTTGACCCACACCCTGTAGCCTACATTGCATCCTTCAGTCGCAGACGGGTCTGTTGAGTAACTACCATCACGTAACACGAAGTCATCATTGCAGGCACCGTTTTCAGACATCTTCCCACACAAACCTGCACTCTTCTCAGTGTCTTGCACGGATGGAAACATATGGAGATTGAGAAAACTGCCATATGCATTGACAACGACTTTCCCTCCCGTTGGTAGATAAATCTGGCATAATGAGATGAAATTCATTTGAAATGAAAAAAACTTAGCTTTTCATTTCTAATAATTTAAGAATGATTTACTTGACGAATGAGAGATATCCAATTAAGCAATTATCCAATTTGTAAACGGTATATTTTTCATGATGATTCAAATTTAAACTAACATCATAGTTACTGCCTCTCCTCTTGACCTGCAGAACGTCCCCTCCATCATCACACAGTGTGTAGTCCATAAACCAGATATCAGACTGTCCAGGGCACCTGTTGATCTCGAACACCGTTCTGCCGGCTCTCACTGCCACTCCACAGTTACACCATGCGATCGAACTGAAGCTGCATCGGGCTGTCTGGATTTGTACCTAGTAAAAATAAGTGATGCTAATTTTGTGTTCAGAATTTGATTCCAAATTATTGACCTATTTTTAAAAAATTGACACAGAAGCTCGTTACATATCTATCTGATATGGAAAGAAATCATTGACAGCTTTGAACGGCAAATACTGGTCACTGATATAAGTTACAATAACTCCAAGACGATTTGTAATTTCTGAATATATAAAATTTTGCATCAACATTAAAATACTTACTTCAATAGGGAGATCCATGTGCTTGTAGAACGTAAAATTTCCATTGTATTGGTGCTCGTAGTTCCTGGAAAACATAAGCCGCTGTGTTAACATAAAAACACTTCAATTCCCGGTACGCGGTGTAAAATGCAATTCAAATGTTTTGAAATACCCAATTTGACAGCAATCTTTGAATTCTTTAGATATAATATATTAAATGAATTATAAGAATGTTGTCACCTTCCATCAAATGTTTGGAGATGTGGGTCATTACTTGAATAACAGCTTTTCTCTTTGATGTGGGAGGTGTCCTTGGTAAGTTGCACCTAGATTGAAACCAAATTTTAGCTCACAGAAGTGTTTGATGACGATGCTCACTTAAAAAAATATTGTCCTCATTATTGGCATGCTTATAAAATATTTTATTTTGTTTAAACGGAATTCCATGTGTTACTTTTATAATATATGTTAGGAAGTTGTTTTCACCAAACAATAATAACAATTTATGAAAATACAATTCCACACAAGGGGTTAACCCCTCGAATTTTGGACTGTTCATAAACGTTAATTCTAACATAACACGAAAACTAGAATGAAAATAATGCTTTCTGATTGGTTACCCAAATCAATTTTTAAAAACTCCATTCGCTGAACCAGGGATCGTATAGACGTCTATATATACGATCCCTGGCTGAACTTACTGTTTTCATCGCCTTGCAGACAACTGCAAAATTGATTTTAAATCAATTCAACAAAGACATTGAAAACATCGTATTTTTTGGAGCAAGTTTTGAAATAAAATTTAGGGGTGAAAAATGCACGACAAACCCAAAAATAAGAAACAGAATGCTTTTACTCCTCAGTGTTTAAGGACCACGCTTGTGTTCATCTATAGATCTAACAAGTGTATCGAGACAAAATAAAGTTTGATTTAAATAAATCATTTAATTAAAAAAACCTTCCTTTTGTAACTTGTGTTTTGAGACTTTTTTCAAGGTCTTGTAACATGTATTTATGATGTCTTATTTCTTCAGATATTCTTGCCAGAGATCTAGAGAATCAAACGTTTCATTAATCAACTGGATTCGTTGTCTGAGAATAGTTTGTCATACATCAAGCAAAAACAGCATGCCACAATTTCAGTGTGATTATTGTAAATACAGTCAGACCTCGATAATCCGAACACTTCTGTTTTTCATCAAAAACGTTCGGATAGTGAAATGTTCGGACTACTGAAATGAACCAAATCTACAGACAGACGACAACGTATTTAGAATATCAAATGAGTTTTATTTCATATACACATAACCACTGGGATACATATATTAATAAAACAACCATTGCCCAAAATCATTTTTGGACATACATGCACAAAACATGTCAAGACATTCAAGGAACTCACTCAGGTTTGAAGAATCTTCAGAAATATTTAACTATTTATCTTTACTACGCCAAATGTCCGAAATTGTGCTTTTGCCGATTGAATGTCCAAATTCCTGCTTATGAGATCAAAATTGGCATTTACATTTTCCTGCTTAAATCTACAAATTTCTCCTTTTTTTAGAGCGGCAGTAATTTCGAATCGTTTTCGCTTAGGAGCGGGACTCATTCTGACACGTTGGATATTTATAACTATCACACAAAATGAGAAATTCAAATTTTTTACAATCACAAACTCCTGATACACAAACTGAGACATCTCAATTTATTACAATCACAAACTGCTGAAACGCTCAACTCCCGTGTCAATCCACTGTCATTGATGTTTACCGATTCAATCAGTGTGGTGCTCGCTTGTCTAGGGGATTACCGAACGAATTGATGAACTGTCGGATTAATGAAGCAGAGATAGCTGTAATTAACTAATCCGTTACAGCTATTTAGCGTTCGGATTCGGAGACTAAATCAACAGATTAATGAATCAACTTTTAATGAGTTTATATAGAGATTAGTTTGGTTACAGCTTGCTACCGTTCCGACACTGCGAGATTCGGATTATCGGTGGCCGGACTATCGCGAGTTGACTGTAACTGACTTCATTCCGTAGGTGAACCGAACAGGTAATTCATCTTATGAATCCTTATCTAACAATTTGATATCATAATGTTAGTCAATCTTCTTGAGTACCCTAATGCTAGAAAAAAGTATAGTTCAACTTGTAAACGAAAGCAGCAGGCATATTTTAAAGATAGACAACGACGTTTAGAGATGAGTATCAATAATTCTAAACAATTCTGGTCTGAACTAAAGAGTTTAGGAAACCATCGTAATACAAATGATATCGATACAAAAGATTGGCATGATTACTTTAAAAATTTATTTTCAGCTTCTGATATAAATGATAATTTTTTTAACAAGAATTTTTTGAAAGCATAGCTCCACCACAAATTGACCCAGAAATGCATTTGTTAAATGAGATGTTAGATTCACCTAATAGCAGAGAAGAAATCGTGAAAAGCATAAACGATCTTAAATGTAATAAAGCTCCGGGTATAGACGATACCCTCCCTGAATTCTTTAAAAATTCCACTAATATTTTGCTACCATATTGGGAATTATTTTTCAATGTCATTTTAGACAATGGAAAGTTTCCTGAATCATGGTCCATCGGAATTATTGTTCCGATCCATAAACAAGGTAGTAGACAAGATATGAACAACTATAGAGGGATTACCCTTCTTAGCATCTTCGGCAAAATATTTACCTATATTATTGATAAAAGACTAGTTTTTTGGGCAGAATTTTTGGATAAAGTAAACGAAGAACAAGCGGGATTCAGAGAAGGATATTCAACCATCGATAACATTTTCACTTTACAAACCTTGATTCAAAAGTATTTGAAAACAAAGGGGGGTAAATTTTATGGTTTTTTTATTGATTTTGCAAAAGCGTTTGACACAATTGAAAGACACAAACTATGGAAGCTATTGAGATCGCATAGTCTCAGTAAGAAAATGAACAAATTATTATGTAGTATTTACGAGAATGTCAAAGTATGTGTTCGGAATAATAATGATATGTCTGATACCTTTACTAGTCACTTGGGAGTTAGACAGGGGTGCATACTAAGTCCGTTTTTATTCACGATCTTCATTAATGAATTAGCCATTCAGATTAGGAAGAATTGTACCCATGGTATACAGCTTCATCCAGATATATTGGAATTATTTTTATTATTATTTGCAGATGATATTATCCTTTGTTCTCCAACTGTAATTGGTCTTCAAAGGCAAATATATGAACTAGAAAACTATTCTGATGAATGGGAACTAACAGTGAATAGATCTAAATCAAAAGTTATGGTATTAAAAAATGGGGGGGGGAAATTATCAAAAACGGAAAAATGGTATTTCAAAGAAGAGCGACTGGAGACAACTTCACTTTATAAATATTTGGGTGTATTATTCAGCAAAAACCTTTCATGGAACAATCATTTCAACCAGGCAGCAACACAAGCTAAAAAGGTATTTATTGCTATCTGTAAACAAACCCATATCTTAAGCGATCTCTCGTACCAAACCTTTTTAAAAATCTTTGATAGTAAAATAAAACCAATATTATTGTATGGGTCGGAAATATGGGGTTTACAAAATATAGATATAATTGAAAAGGTTCATCTATTTCCATGTAAAATTAAGTACACATAGTGTTATGGTTTATGGAGAACAAGGAAGGTTTCCACTTTATATCTACGCCTCTATAAATGCAGTCAAATATTGGTTGAAACTTTTAGCTATGTCTCATAAAAGAATACCAAAAAAAGGTTATAATATGATGTTATTGTATGACAAGAATGGACAAAGAAATTGGGTATCTCATGTTAGAAACTTTTTATTTGCTATTGGCTTTGGTAATATTTGGAATGATCAATATGTAGAATTTCAATCACTATTCGTTAATTCCCTAACTGTTCGACTTAAAGACATTTATCTTCAAACATGGTGTGATAAAAATCATTTGTCAAGTAAATGTTTTTACTATTCACAATTTAAACACGACTTATTCAAAGAAATCTACTTGTCATGTATTGATATAAGAAAATTTAGGCCATCTCTAGCTTTCGATGCTCTTCACACGATTTATTAATCGAAACTGGTAGATATGTAAGACTCGAATCCATGACAGGCCTCAAATCTGTGGCGGATTTCCAAATCTATGGCAGATTTTCAAATGCCTGACATTTGTACCTTTTTGGTATTTTTCTGCATTGATTAACCAAACCTTACGCTAGACAAACTTACCCTAAAATCCGTCGACAGGAATCCAAGGGTTAAAAAAGATAGTCTTTCAATATATTAGGGCTAAAGAAGACAGACTCACCGAGGGCTAAAAAGATCCTACAAAGTAAGCACATTTGATATGGCATAAAGCCGTAAATGTCTTATTTACATGTAAGGTATTGTTTAATGTATTTTCGTAATTGGGTTATGGACCCGTCTTATTTGGTCGTTATCCGTTTGCAATATCTCTGTGTGTCTTCCCTAATTATTTCGTTAGCGACGCAATTGGGCCTTACGACGGGAACAGTTAGCTATTATGACGTCATCGCACAATGACGTCACTTAGCATGACGTCATGAAACAGTCTAACAATCAAACGCGCCACAGATAAGGAGATCCGCCATAGATTAGAGACCCGCCACAGATCTGAGTCCTACAGATATAGAAATGTTTAAAAGGAAGACCGAATATGTACACTTTGTACTTTAAATGAAATAGAAGACGCTTACCATTTTCTTTTTATTTGTCCAGTATATAATGCATTACGATGTAAGTATATTAAACAGTACTACTATGTCCATCCAAGTATTATAAAATTCTGTAATCTAATGAACAGCAAAAATCAAATTACACTACAAAATCTGGCTATGTACATCTACAATGCAATGAAGTACAGAACATATGTCATATCACTAAAGTGTTAACTTATGTAAATCCCAACTACTTTTGTATATGTACTATAGGCCTGAGGCCTCTTCAGTACCGAAATAAAGATAAGATAGAAAATGTTAGTCTATAAAATGATAATATTTTGTCCAAACACCACCAAAATAATTTTGGTTGCATTTTGGAGACAAATTTGTGAAAAATCGATATGCACGTGCAAATCATTCTAGTATATAAGGTCTCGGGGACTCCTGTTTCGCATCCACAACAGCACAGAACGTTAAAACAATGACACGATTGACAGCAGTGCAGCGAGAGAGATACCATGTCAGATATGGGGGCGACCAACAGCCATATTGCCAGAACCTTGAGGTGCTGCAGACAGATCGTCATAATGAGGTGATATCACCAGACTGGCCAGACTATTGACCATCCAAGAAGTGGACGACCAGTATATAATGCAAACTTGGCACTAGGGAGACATGTCCACCGGAACACCATCATGAGAAGGCTGAATGTCATTGACCAGACAACATCGCGGAAATCGTAAGACTCCTCTTGTCACCGAACATGGCAATCTAACAGCTCGAGGCTACATCGACCACATTCTCGCTCCTGTTGTTCCATTTCTCCAATGGAAAGCTCAGGGAACCATCCTACAGCAGGACAATGCCAGGCCCCATACCGCCAGAGTGACTATGGATTTCCTTGGCCAGCAGAACGTCAACGTCTTGCCGTGGCCATCACGTTCCCCTGACATGTCGCCAATCGAACATCTCTGGGACTACCTTGGGAGAAAAGTGAGGAAACGACAGCAGCCACCTCAGACCATACAAACCCTTGACCAGGTGCTTCAAGAAGAGTGGAGACGGATCCTGGCCTACATCATCCAACGTCTCACGGACTCCATGACCCGACATGTTTGGGGATGGAGGACATACACGCTACTGAAACAGTTTCTGGTGTTAAAAGTCCGTTGATATTACACCCAGTAGCCATAAAAAGACAACCACCGAATCAGCAGAAGAATTGAACAAAGAAATGATACCCCTCCTATGCTGAAGCGAACAAACTTGTTATTTAGATAAACGTTTGAAATGTATGAAATGAAAAGTTGAATGAATATCACATTACTTTAAAAAAAACACATCCAAGTGTTGCCAATTATTTGTTTTATTTGCAAAGAAGATGGGTGTAATGTTTCTTTTGTAAGTGGGTTTACCTTAATCGGCAAGTATTAAATACCAAATACCTTTAATTTACGTACCTGTATCTTAGAGAGCATAGCTTCTCCCCACATCTGATGAGCCCAATTAAAGGGTGAGGTCAGATTCAAGTTGACCTTCTTGCTCGAGGACCCATATGTGCTGGTCACCTTACCGAAGAGGGAGATGGAGAGAGACTCGTTCCAGCGTGATGCCACAAATGATGCCCCACACTCAGAGGGCATCATGACCGCTTGATCACATAGGTCAGCATTACCTGAAAGTTGAAGTTGTCATTTCCACTATTTAATGACCAGTGTTACATCTACAGAAAATGATAATGAATTTCATAGAATATAGGTCCGTCATCTAACATGAGGATTGTTACCTTGAAACGTTGAAACGTATATTAGATTTTACATCCTTGGAATGTTTGCCTGTACCAACAATAAAGGATTACAAATGGGATGGATTGACAGGATGTCAGGATTGACGTATAAAAGGCTTATTGAACATGGCCTATTTCAGCTGTATTTGAAGCAAAGATGAAATTGTAGACTCAAATGACGGGAAAGGATATAATCTTACGAATAAACATGAGCGACTTTAAGACTTACGTAATGTATTCACTTTAACTCTGAGTCTGCATTCATCAACGTGCGTAAAACTTCCGCAACCGAACGGGTCAGTCAGAGACAGCTTAATGTCTGTTGAAGCTCCCTGGGTAACTCTCACTGATGTTTTAGATACCTGTATGATAGTGATTTCAAATGAACATTTTGCATTCAATGAAAACATTATAAGGAACTAGTTATCCTACATAGGAAATATTCTCTCAGAAGTGACCAGATTGAGATATTGCAATCCAAAAAGTTTGTCTTGGTAATTCTTATTTTTGTAAATCATCATTTGTCTTGTCCCTGAGAATGTTGAGTTAAATACCTTTACAATAACAGTTTGGGAAAAGAAATCCAAAAACTCTCACAAACACAAGTTTAGCTCCCCCTCCCCCTTTTGACTCGGCCAATATGAGGTCTACACCCATTTCCATTCAATCTACACAAACAGTTTCAATGGCCATGTTAATTTGCGGTATCACCTGATTGAAGCTGTGTCTTTGACAAGTGTCAGATTGAAGTAAGGGTTGACAATGGAGCAAGTTTAATACCGGGAAGTCAATGTTTTTGTTTTTGCACTTAAAATGTCGCACACCAAAGCATACCTTTGAAAGAAATAAACCTAAGTGCTGTTAGCATTGTCACTTTAAATGTTGAAACTGGAAGTCGACCTGATTCAGCCATTGGTGATGACAGTGGTGTCAAGAAAGAGCTGTCATTTCGGATGATTGTCATAAATGTTCGTAAGTTACCCAACGATGCCAACATAAACTTGGAGCCTGTTAATTTTTAAAAATTTTTTTATAATGTAATAGTAATCAAATGCATACGGGTTGTGCATGATGCTTTCCCAGGTTGCTCACAACTTTTCATAAGCAGGTACTAGTCACTAGCTCAAGGGCTTTATTTAATATATGTGAAAATTTAACAGTCAAAAACATTCCGACAGAGTTATCACACAGAATGGGTTCAGTGGAAGGAATGTGAAAAATGTTTAGTTGCTATGAAGAGAAGGACAAATAACTGTGCAAATCCTCTGATCCACTAAGACTTCTGTAAGTGGGTCAGGGGGAATCTTAAAAAAAGGGCTAACAAAGAAATTAAAAATCTATTTCTCTACATAAAATATGTATGAATTAGTTCCTCGAATAATATACAAAGGAAATAAAAGTACAAATATTTATTTGTATTGGTTGAACATTTCTTAGCTGACCCTCGCTAATTGTTAGTATTACACATTACCTTCATAATTTACAAATGGTAGAGCTTCAAGGGAGGTAACTACAACTTGAAATGACAACAAAGCATTGATAAGCTCATGGGTTCAGACTCAATAAGGCGCTGCTTGTTAACCAAACAATTTCGAATGTCGAAAGCCTTGTTTATGACACTTTAATTCAATTTGATAGAAAAAATTCAAATTTTTTCAAGTCCAATTGTTTGCTTGGGTTGAACTCCTAAGAGTGTAAGGAGAAGTAACCTGTGAAAATGGTGTTCACTGCATGTAACTTTTACCTACAAAAAACTCCACAAGTACTGCAACTAGAAGTATTAACAGACATAGGATGAATATACTGTAATAGATTCGGGCTCGATAAATCAAGACACTTTTACCATAATTCCGACAAATTTCTTCCTGGACAGCACTGATGGAGTTGAAACATTTCCTTCCTCGAACGTAGCTTCCACTGAACAAGAGATCTGAATACAAAAGGGCCCAAGATGAAGAGGATCAAATTATTCCGATTCTTTATTTTGTTGGATAGAGATAAATAGATAAAAACAAACTTTTAATACCATTGCATAATGAATGGAGAGTTAGTACTGTCATTCAAAGGAAAGAACCTTGTAAATTTGAAATTAAAAAGATCATTTTTATTCTTCTTTGAGACTAATTTCGGCAAGAAACTGTATGACTTGTCAATCAGTTTTAATGTTTATCTATTTCAATATATGACTAAGATTCCTTGAAGTACATAAGTTTACAGAAGTTCTGTAAATGTAAGAGAAATCACAGTTGTGACATTTCATCAAATGCAAAGGTTTTTTTAATGATCACTCGTACAAACAAAATTGATTTGGGGTTTGCTGTTATGAACTCTCATGTACTTTCATGTTTGTTCAAATTGACATCTGTAAAGTATTTCCCAAATTTGATAACTTTATAATCAAGCTTACCGTTGAATTTGCAGGGTGAAGTAAAGAGTTCTGTGAAACAGAAATATATTCCAAACAGATGAATGATGACGGTAGATTTCTCGTTTGTTTGATCCATTCAGTGAGATGGCCTGGATCGATGGCGGGCTATAATCACTCCAGTACAGAATATCATCTATGGAGGATGGGAGACTGACATAAGTAGAAGAAACACATTTTTACATGAACAAGTTAAAATATAAAAATAAATTTGTAGAAATAATTATATATTAAAATATTACACATAATGCAACTGGTGTCTAGTGTTTATAGTAACACAACATTAATTCATGAAGAAACAGAATCTATCAACTTAATGCAGATATCAAACCAGCTTTAGATAAAAATCTTTAAACAACGTAAAGATGAGGGTTTAATTCAATGAACAATATATAATGAGTTTTTTTAACTAAACAATGTAAGTCTTGGTGGAAAATGATATCAAATATAGAATTAGAGTAAAACATACAGACATCAATATTAAATCGGGTCAGATAATAAACTTAAATAGTTACAATATCATAAATTATAAACTCATTGGCAAATGAAACTTATCACTTTTTAAATCTAATTTTGCTATTTATAGTGTCAGCTATAGGTTTATAGATATCCTGAAAACATTCACCAAAACGCATTCGCTGGACTAGTAACAATCGTTATTCCATGATTTTTAGTAACTTTCGTGCAATCATGTAAACGTGAAAAACAGAATAATTGTGATTTCTCATTCTGCACGTTCCACAGTTTGGAAGAAATACCGTCGGTGGCAGCGGCGTGATTTGGAGAGAGTGCTATTTAGTGATGAAAGTCGTTTCAACTTGTTTTGGAATGATGGCTGAGTTCGAGTATAAGGACCACACTGCGTTGAACATGTGCACCCATTCGGCGGAGTTGGTGTCATAGTGTGGGGTGGTATTTGCGAGCAACAGACAATTCAGTTTTAATCATTCATGGAAATTTGCCTGCCCAAAGGTACAGGGATGAAGTGTTGCAGTCTGTTGTGTTGCCATTTCTATGACAACAATCTAGAGCTACCCTTCTACAACACCGCCAGACTTTATGAATAATTACCTCAATAACGATAACGTCAACGTCTTGCCTTGGCCGTCACGATTGTTGGACTTGAATCCAATCGAGCATCTGTTGAATCATATTGGCAGACAATTGAGTCAACACAAATCCGCCCCCAGCAAATAGACAGCAACTTGTGCTTGTAATGATGGATCTGTGGCGAAAACTTCCTCCTGACGTCATCAGACAACTGACCACATCCATGAGGAGACGTGTACTAGACGCAGAGGGTGGTCATACTCATGCTTCATGTTTAATTATGTCTGTTATTGTGTAAATTTTCATTTTGACCCCATGCCATCTTGGTTCAACATTTAAATAAATGTACTTTTGTAGAACAATGGTGGTTTTACATAGCGGTTTCAAATTAGTTGTGTCAATAAATTGATAACAATAAACAAGATATGTGTCTCGTTGTCATTTTTATGAGCGAAAAAAGGCGGTGATAAGTTTCTCTTGCCGACTTGTTTAGATCATTTTCTGAAAACATATTTGAAATATGCTTCTCGCAGAAAGGATAATTAATACAGAGATATTAGACATCATTAGGTGAATAGAATAACAAGAGAAAACCTCAAAAATAAAGTTTTCAATTTGGATAGTCACAGTAGTGAAATCGAATTTCAAGCTCAAGCGTTTTCATGGATAACTGATATATGAGTAAGAAAAAAGATAATTATGAGTTGGCAATGATAAGTCACAGAACATGAATGATTCAGAATCTCAAAGAAGAAGTGTAATGTGATAAGTTTTTAAAATGACATGACTCGGTATAACAATTAAATGTTTCTTATTCTATTGGGTGAGCAAATTTTTGCCTCAGGTCCATTGTAAAATTTGTCTCTGAAGCCATAAAGAACAAACACGAAATTCATTACATATTGGAGGCCAAATATTATCAATTAGATATTCATTCATTCAAATTCAATAAGTCAATAAGTGTGTTAGTATGCAAGTATGCAAAGAAATGTCAAATCTATTTTCACTCACAACTTTTACAAGATTTTTAACTGGACATTTGAGCATATATGTATATATATGAAGATACTAGATATATTTTGATTCCTTTATAATTACGAGCATGTACACACTGAATCAGATGTAACTTTGCTTATGAATAATTAAGGTTGATGCACTCGAAGTAAATAGAAATAGTGAAATAGCAGTCATTTATGAATGTTAAATTATTGAAATTAAGCACCTTCAAAGGGTTATCAAACTAACATGGGTTTTGGGTTTTGTAAGTTGTACACGCAGTAGATGATAATTTTCTTACTGTCCATATCTAAGGCCAATCCATGTGATATCATTTTAGTATTTACAATTGTCTTGATATCTGAACCGTCATAATTGGATGAGCTGATCTTGTAACCATCTGCTCTGTCACTCCATATAATTCTTCTGCAAACAAAAATCAAACTATGATTAAGGTACTGATGTGTTAGAAAATGAATCCCACACTAACGATTATGTGTTACAATAATTAAGTAGAATATTAATTTATTAAATAAGATGCAATATTAAAGTCAAATATCTATTACCGTTTTTAATTAATGTGATACCATCCAGTTGCTTTTTACCAATTTGGAAAATTTGTTCGCAGTTATAACTGTTATGAAGTGCATAAATACATGACCAGTACTGAAAATTTGCATGTGTGCGTAAACTATTGTAATTGATCAATTGAATTGATACTTTATAGCAAAGTTTAAATGTTTAGGTTACAAAGCAAAACATGACGAATAAAGGTTAATTATCAACATAAAAAATTCAATAAAACATGTAAAGAATATCTAGATTCTTTGACCTTAACCAAAATTATTTAATTTTTCTGAATAAATAATCAAAGAATATTGCTTCAGCTTTTGGTCATCATTATAGTGTGATTGGCATTTCGAAAGTAAGGGCCCAATGAATCATCAATGTGTTGTGAGATCTAAATGCACCTCAGACTACCACTGATGTTTTACAACAGTAAACAAGAATATTCATCACAGGTAAGCAGTGTACTAAATAATGAACTATTCTTCTTTAAATCACAGCCATGCAGTAATGTGTTGCAGTTATGAACTACTTTTCATCGAAGACCAGCAGTGAGAAATTACAATAATTAACTTTATTTCATATCACAGACAGGCAGTGACATGTTATAATAAATAACTAAGTTACTGAACTTAGACTTTCGTTGACCTGTAAAACAACATACTAAAGTATCAGTTACGTGATATAATTATGAACAAATAATTATTCAAGTATATCTACCAAAGACAAGTAGTGAAATGTGTCATTTAAGAGCTGAAATATAAATCTTGAACATGCAAAGACGAGAAATAATAATTAACTAAAGTATTTATCACAGGCAAGTGACGTGTTACAGTAATATAAACAATGATTTTATTCACGGAGACGCAGTGATGGGCAATGACGTACTTAAAAATGTTCAATTCTCTACAAACTTTTAAGATTTGAAAAATCAAAGAATTCAGCTTTTGTTCATCTTTATATTGTGATTTCAAAAGGAAAGGCCCGATGAATCATCGAGGTGCAGTGATATCTAAAAACATCACATACTACCACTGATGTTTTAAATCACAGGCATACAGGAAGGTGGTATTTTGTATATCACACACAGGTAGTGACATGTGATAAAATGAACTAGGTTATTGATTTCAGACATGCGTTGACCTATAAATAAATGTAATATGATATTTATCACAGGGAATACGTAACGTGATATAATAATGAACTAATAATTATACAACTATATTCACAAAGGACAAGCGGTGAAATGTTGCATTAAAGAGCTGAAATATTGATACAAAATTCAATAAAAATCAACACATGCTCAGATAACAATAGCAAGGAAATTGGGCTGGACACGGTCACAGTGGCCACCGAGAAGCATTTCTTTGAACACCAAGCCTGGTAGGCTAGAGCCCTGGTTGGAAAGGTACCACAGGAGAATAGAAAGAGCCCGAGCAAAGAGAACACATGCGTTTGCTGAATTGAGCGTTCAGCAGGCGTCTTGCCTTTCAAAGAAGGACAAGCCCCACTCAACCCCTATGTATCCACCACTGAACCTGGTAGTTGATAGATGGTTGGATAGAAATGGAGGACGGGTGCTTAACTTGTGTCAAACGTCGCAAAAAGATCGTAGAAGTGCGTTTGGTTATCTGGCGAGGTGCCATGATATATCATGGGCCGAAGGTTCTTATTGTTCATTTGAGGTCCAACATTTTGTTAAAGGGGAACACTTCACCACAAAGTGTAGAAAATGTTAGTCTTCACATAATATTGAATACTGCACTTTGAACATTTGTTTATAAAATTAATAAATAGTAAGTTAAAGCTCTCCAAAAGATCCTATTACTAACCAATCAGAAAGCAGGTAGGCCATTCCGCCCTGATTAAAGATGGCCGCGCCCATGAAAGTTTGCTTGTTGTTATTTTAAGAGTCTGCATGCCAGAGAACTTAAGCAATATAACAATTTCTTTGGGGGCAGTAATATTGAGTAAATTAAACACAACTACTCTATTGATTGAATACATACATAGATATATTGATTACTTTCATTAAAAATTCCAAAATACATCAGGTATTAGCATACACATAGGGCAAGTCATGGTGCTTAAAAAACATAAACAAGGAATTCTAAAGTATAGTTGAAGCTATTTATCTGAGAAATTCACTAGATTAACAAGTAGGAGACTAGACATACATATGTGAAATGACAACAAATGAGTATTACATTTCTTTTTAGAACAATTTGAAAATTCTAGTGTAAAAGAAGAAGTGCAGAAATTAGTAATTTTAAATTGAATCTGAGATGACTAGGACCCCATCATTTCCTTTGGTAGGCAAATCAAATGTAACGAAAAGCATGATAATATGAAATACACCTAATTTCAGGCTATCAAACTCTCAAACTCATGCTACTCGGTCGATTATGTCGAGCACATATTAGAAACATTCATCAAATGGTTCTTTCATTCAGAATAGGACAGTTTGTGGATAATGACATATACCCTACCCATCACACATAATCTAATAATAGACGTCTACTAGAATTTGTTGGACTAGAATGACGTCTAAGCCTAGACGTTGTTTAGATGTCTACAGGTAGACGTTTATTAGACGTATTTTAGACGTTCATTCGACGCCTTTAAGACGTCTTTAAGACATATATTAAACCTCTATTAGAAGTTTAAATACCTCCCAAAATATTTAACATACGTCTGAAAAAGGGATTCAGGGCTTTGTTAGGCACAATTGCATATTTTACACGAAAAAAGATACATTTAAGCCCCATTGTTCTACTATTTAAAACAATATAATGACTTATAAAGGATACCATATGAGAATTTGATATGGTAACGTATTTTCATAATTTTCATAATTGGGTTTAAATGTTCTTATGAATAGATTAAAAAATTTATGAAAAAGTTATGAGCAATTGTGCCTTGAAAATAAACAAGAAAAAAGCTGAAATAAGATGAAATATTTATTCAATATCAAAATCTATTATTCAATCATTCAACATATGTACTGCAGATATAAAACAAAAATATTTGTTTAATTTGAATTTTACTAAGAATCGGATTTGTCAAATCTTCATGTAATTGTCCCAAGCTGAAGAATAATTCTTATAGTGTGAATGTCTGATTCAAGGCCATTTTCTTCCTGCATCTTCAAAGAGCATGTTAAAAGAATTCCGAAGTTCTTGTGAATCGTATCCTTGATCGCATACTTGTAACAGATTGGTGAAAGCATCTGAAAATAAATTGAAACCTATTATGTTATCTCAACTCATGATCATGGTCAACATTTGTACCTATGAATTCAGATTCAAATCAAAATATATGCAAACAATTATAAATAATTGGTAACCTCCATGTCCGGAATAATCAATTTGATAAATAGAGAATACTAAACGACGTTCCGTGTAATAACATATTTATGAAACGAGTGAATGGTTTGGTATCTAACGAGCGAAAGCGAGTTAGATACCGAACCATTCACGAGTTTCATAAATATGTTATTACACGGAACGGAGTTTAGTATTTTATTTATTACTCGCCCAACATCAGCAAAACAATTCTGGAAAAAGGCTTAATTTGTATACATGGAGGCCATCATGCAGCCACAACTGTGTCGCGAGTTTTCGTGAATTCATTTCATTATTATGATCAACATCGGCTCTACCTATCTTTTACACAAAAAAGAGAAAGCTTTGAATTGTATTTAATTTGGAATTTTTATAAGACTGATAGCCTACGACACCTAACCAAGCAAAGAAATCGAAACTCGAATACTTAAAACTGATGAGTGCATTGCGTCAGCAAAACTAGGTCAAGCGTATGAATACATTATGATCGCCGATGTAATTTATTTTTATTTTTAAAAAAACTATTAAGCAATGGGGAAATAACAACAGACAAAGAAGATTTTAACAACAAACAGAACGCCTTTCATAAAGAAACATATTGTGAGGAATATCTTATCAATTGATTGTTTTCCATTTGTTGGATTATTTTCGAATGCGATGTAACTTCCAAAGTTACTAAGGAGTTAATCGCCCTGAAGAGCGTGGTCACCTCGCACACAAGTTTGGACGAGAATTCTGATCATTTGGAACATATATTAAGCTGAATTGAAATTAACATGAATGACAGAATTGTTTATTGTGCTGCACGTTTGAAACAGTGTCAGCGGCGCGATCTCGGCGAACGTCAACCTTGACAGTACACCCCTCATCAGCTGGCCGGTTGATCATTTCACTGATTTCACGATGCTGTGTTTCAGAAATTTGTGAATAGTTATTTATGCTTTGTAAATTCTTATGGCCACTGATTTGCATAATTTGATTTGGCGGAATGTTATTGTCAGACAAAGTTTGGACCATGTATTTCCTGGCTAAAGTGATTGGACAACCGTTTGCAATCTAACTTCGCATTGGACGTCATGCGTTTCATAAATTGTTTTGATCACGTAACTTTGGTCATGTGACCGAGTGAAAATAGTTCCGACATCAGTGCGCGTGATGTTATTACACATTGTGTAATAACAATGTAGATTTATTAAACAGCGATATCTTCAACAGGAGAGTAATAAAAAGATATATGTATGTGTTACGAACAATCTGGGGTATATCACAATCTGCAGATTGCTTGCTCACAATCTAGGAATTCCTAGATTGTTTAAACAATCTGCAGATTGTGCGTCCTGAACAATCTAGGAATGATCACAATCTTGGAATTTGTGTTTAAGTAGTATTTTCATCATTATAAAATAGGAATTATCTAGCTTATTAAGGTTTTTCTATTTAGCAAGTATAAGGATCGATTCCTAGATTGTGATAAGCAATCAGCTTGTCTCTTTCTCAAAATGAGTGGGTATGGCGGCCGATTCCCAGATTGTGAAGGACTCTCAGCTCGTCTTTATGTCAAATTAAGGGGGCGTATGGGTTGATTCCTAGATTGTGAAGGGCTCATAGCTCGCCTATAAATCAAACTGACGCAGAAAAGGGGCCGATTCGTCAAACTGACGGAGTATAGGGATCAATTCCTAGATTGTGAAGGGCTCATAGCTCGCCTAAAAATCAAACTGAGAGAGTATAGCAGCCGATTCCTAGATTGAGAAGAGCTCAAAACTCGCCTATACACAATGTATGTAAAACTGAGGGAGTATAGGGGCCGATTCCTAGATTGTGAAGGGCTCATAGCACACCTTTATTTCAACTGACAGAATATAGGGTTCATTTCTCAGATTGTGAATGGCTTACATCTCACCTATATGTCAAACTATAGGGGCCAATTCCTAGATTGTGAAGGGCTCACCGTTCGCCTATAAGTCAAACCGAGGGAGTGTAGGGATCGATTCCCAATTTGTGAAGGCTCAAAGCTCACCTTTATTTAAACTGAGAGGGAATAGCAGTCGATTCTCAGATTGTGAAAGGCTCACAGATCGGCTTTATGTCAAACTGAGGGAGTATAGGGGCCGATTCCTAGATTCTTAAGGGCTCATAGCTCGTCTTTATGAAAAACCGAGGGAATATAGGGGCCGATTCCCAGATTGTGAAGGTCTCACAACTACTAACAAATACTACGCAAAGCAAGTCCACTTATCGTTGTCAGTAAATCCCGCCTGTTCTTGTCGAATCATTCGGGAGGATCCTTTTCATTACTTCTTTAAATATATGATAGATTCCGATCAAATCAATACTTTTAAAGGATATAACATTAAAATTTACCTTGAGCGGCGACAAACCCTTGTCACAGAGTGCTAACGAATCCCTAATAATATCTGTATATGAATTTCATAAATGATACCCACCGATTTTTATAGCTCTTTTATTGAATCTCTACCAAATGCAAAGGTAGACAATGCTTAATATGAATTTGATTATAGTAAGAATATTTGCGAATATATATTCCCACCAATGTACTTGATATCTTAATCGTTTCATGTTTGTTTCAGGAAAAGCATTTATGTAGGCATTTGCTGCTTGTTTGCTAATCCTTTTACCTTTTTGAATATACATGTATATATTCTGAATGTTGTGTATTACATGTTTCATGGAAATTAAATACTTTTTAAATCACACAGGTGAAATTAGTTGTTTGCCACTCCCATCACTATGGTCGCAGCACGGAGTAAAGACGATGCCATTATATGACTCTTCTTGCAGCGTAGTAAATAATCCACTGCATATTTAAATGTTTTTTTAAATATTGAATCATGAACAGAAAATAAATAAATCAAATAAAACATTTCTTTCTTAATTTCACAAACCGATATAACGGAAACTATTAAAAACTTCACAGAAAAAACATGTGTCAAAATGTTGACCATAGTGTAACCGAAAAGCAATTAAACATTTTATTCCAGTCAATTCATTATTGCAAAAGTATTTTCCCCGTGAAATCGTGTGATAGATAAACATCAAATTACAGAGAGGAAGTTAAAGTGATTGTACGCGAATTTACACGCAAGTCTGAGTAGGGACGCGACAGAGTGACGCGTTGCTTTGATAAGCAGACCCAGCTAGAGATCTGGTCTAATTATTCACGACAACACAAAATGTTAACTGTTCAAGTATTATAAATTTTGTAAATTCATATATTTAAAAACTGTTCATATACAAAATCAAAAGATTTAGTAACTTTCTGATTTATGCATCTTTTTTAGTATAAGAACCATGTCACGGTCCAGGAAGAAAATGAGGGAAAAAGGTAACAGTTAAAATTTTCCATAATGAACAATAAATATAAGGATCAGAGTTTGTTGTCTTTGGTTTTTGAAACTTATTTTTAGCATCACGAGACTTTTTCCTTCATTGTAGCCTGTAAGTGTAAGTGTCTATGCAAGTATTTCATACCAAAGGAGATTAGTGTTTTGTGTTGATACAGATCGTAATAATGCTCAATTAATAATAATAACTCAAGTCAAATAAGGGAGAATGAAGAATTTAATTTCAGTGTAATTAACATTTCAGATGTTAAGTTAACTTTTCATAGTGAATTGTTATTTATTTATTTCCATATGCAAACCTTTTACACATATAGAAAATAATTCTTACAGTTTTATACAGCAACGGTTATCTGACTATCCTGAAAAACAACAATATTCTTGAATCATTACACCATTTTTATCAACACAAATAACAGATTTTCTTGACATTCTGCAATTATCTATAACTATTTTCACTTTACTTTGGTTCGTGCGGAGGCTGCAGCAGACTTCAATACTAGGCTTATACCAGGCACTATTTCAAATCTTATTACGTAACTAAATGTTAACATTACACATTGTTTCTTTGCTTTTGTAGTTTCACATTTTCTTGTGTTTGTTTCCAGCTTTATGTATCATGTATAAGAGCGGCGTTCAAATAAGCTATTATAGCTTGTTTGGGTGTCATACGGGTAACCGCAATCTATGATTAATGAAAATCAAAAATCGCAGAATCGATACATATGCGTGAATTGAACCCTCTACTAGCTACATAAAACACAAAGGCAAACGCAATGCCCTACACAATCTAGGAATTAACCCCTATACTCCCTCAGTTTGATATTAACGCGAAGTATAAGTCCTTCACAATCTGCGAATCGACCCATATACTCCGTCAGTTTGACATATAGGCGAGCTGTGAGCCATTCACAATCTGAGAATCGGCCCCATAGTTTCTCTGTTTGACATAAAAGCGAGCTGTGAGCCTTTCACAAACTGAGAATAGATCCCTATACTCCCTCAGTTTGACATATAGACCCGATGTGAGCCCTCCACAATCTAGGAATCGATCCTTATACTCCCTCTGTTGGACATATACGCGAGCTATGAGCCCTTCACAATCTGAGAATTGAACCCTGTACCCTCTCAGTTTGATATAATGTCGATCTGTAAGCCCTTCACAATCTAGGAATCGATCCCTATACTCTGTCAGTTTGATATATAGACGAGCTATGAACCTGTCACAATCTATGACTTGACAACTATTCTCCATCATTTGGATGCATACACAAAGAAAAACCTAAATAAAGTAGACAATTCTCATTTTATAATGTAAGATATACTACAAACAAGCAAATTCCCAGATTGTGATCATTCCCAGATTGTTCAGGTCTAACAATCTGCAGATTGTTTAAACAATCAATGAATGAAAACAATTCCTAGATTGTGATCGTTCCCAGATTGCATGGAACAACTACACAGACACCAAACGAACATACGTCAACTATTATAAAAAGGTTACTTTTGCAGTGAATTAAAATGACAGCTATCTGTTGATGAAAATGTTCCACACTGAATCAGATTCTCTCCATTTAATAAGGGTGTTTTACTAATTAGTAAGGCACTACCATTAGCTGCACGACCATTGTAAACAAAGGAAAGATACCGACGAATGAGAATTTTGATTACTGACAAGGTAAAACTAATTAGCGTGTCCATTATACAGAAAACATTTCTTACCGTAAACCGCAAGGAACACCACTTCAGATGCGATAATATCGAGAAATCCCATCTCTTTTGAGAACAAAGGAATTGAAAATGGCGCCTATGTTAAAGCGCATGTCATGGTCGCAACTCTCCAAGGAAAAATTATCTGTGCACTGCATTGACTACATATTGTATCAGGATTGAAGTTCGAATCTATTCACTCAGAAAATTTAATGATTTTTTACTTATAAATTAGTACTTTTGACAGATCTATAGGATGTAATATGAATTACATTTGAGTGTTATATATCATTTGATGCAAATATTTTCTTTACCTACAAAAAATATCGTAATGTTCATGTTAAGTGACAGAAATCTTTCAATATTTAATTCCTAATTTTAGAAAGGTTTGTTTAAATACAAAAAGCAAAGGAAACATCTTTCAAACTGAAATATCAAAACATTATAATAAAATTGTAGGAAAGTGCAGGTCTTCCTTAAGACGTCTTGTAGACGTTTATTCAACTCTAGGCTTAGACGTTCAAAACGGTATGTTGAATAATAGACGTCTTTCGTAGACGTCTTGTGCCTGCTGGGTAGTTGGTAAACCCATGATCTGCTACAAATAGTCCGGAAGTACGCTTTATGGGCATCAGTGACAGAGTTCATGAAGATTGTTTTTTTCCTAGTAAACTGGAGTTGGAGAAGTGTAAATGAGAAAAACGCAGAGAAGGATATACAAGTTTCTTTTCGCAATTTCATGGGCGCCGCAATTTTGGTGTCACGTGACCATCCGCCATTAAAGTGCTGAACAAAACGTCAAATCATCTGACGTCCCTGTGTAGGTGTGACATAAAACCGATCGCTTTATCAAATATCACAGACGCTTTAACAAAAAACACAACGATACTCTGACTTAACTATGTTTCAATCTTTATAATTAATGAAATAAATAAAGAAAGAATTGTGTTAGTAGAATGAAATAAGCCTGAATGATGTTTTTGGCAAGACTTCATACCTCCTATGAATAAAACCTATGAGGAGCAATTTTTTTAAAGTGTCAAGCTAAATGATATAGTCATATTCCCTAACTCTTGATATCTGTACCTAAATGAAACAACCATTAAATGGTACAACTGTCCGTCTGTCCTTTTCTAACATATATTAGTAAGCTCTAATTAGCTCTGTTAGTTAGCAAGGCAAGGTCACTTTATTATGAAGCTAACTTGCTTAATATTTGTAATATATATGAATTACGTGTTTGCAAGAGCGTTATCTATATCAGAGGCCTTTACTTGAAACTATCATCTACAGAACCGCACTACTTACATGGCCATGGTAGATTTATTTCCATAGACTTGAATATTGACTTAGTAAAGCATAAATAATGTTTCTGAACTTAGTTATTTTTGGAAAACGAGTTGAACTAATTTAAGTTGGAAGATCGTTTGTTTGTTGGTTTTCGGATTTTCAAATTCGATATGATTCGGTGTGACATCGACCCGTAGGCCTACTTAAAAATTTATGTAGAGAACTTAAAATGAAATATTTCAAATGTTTTTGTTACCTTGTAATATCTATTGACATACATTTGGTAATTGTTAATTACTTTCTTTTAAATACCCTGCCTGTTGTCATGCTTTAAATAAAAATCAAACCTCAAGCACTCAATCTTTTTGAGAAAAAGAAGTATCCTTGTCCGAACTTTTATATTTGCTTAACCACTTAAAATGCTCCACAAACGACATTGGCAAGTATTTAAAAGACGTTTCAAATCTTAATACCTCATTTCCTAATAAGGCCTACAAACTGTTAAAATTGTTTTTTTAAAATGAGTATTTTTTCTTCATGTTCCCCATTTTTTACAAATAAAAATATCAAATGTAAGAAAAGTTATTGTCCTGGATTTCGAAATTTGTCAAGTTAAATATAGCCTAAAAGAATTTTTTGTTATACTGTAGAGGTATATCTTATTTTGCTATATATATTTTGCGAATTAGAAACGTGTAAATTTGAATGTCAAATATCAATAAGACGCCAGAAAGGAGTCGTTATGCCAGGGTTCACAGTGCGTAAGATCCATACAGACTCTGTGTAATGTGTGAACTATACCCGATTTCATCTTAGGATGTTAACAGACTGGTAAAACTAGGTTTACTACCCACTGAAAGCATCATAAGTCTTCTTTATGATATCGAATGTGCAGGTATTGCGAAACACAAACTCCTATACTGCTGCACTTTCATTTCTAAGCGTTAATCATGTTTTAATGGCTATATGACAGTATGACTCGACTGTTAAATGCAATTTGAAGATTGTAATGGTGATGAACTTATATAAATATCGAGAAATGTTTGCTTTCCATAAATAATACATTCTTATAAATTAACAGGAATATTCTCAATTAAGCATTGAGCAAAAGCGTGTTTAAATGAACATCTACAACAATTTGCTCATTTCACAGCAAGCTTTGAAGGTCTATAAGAATACAACGAAGGGAGAACTGTTTTGGCGAAAGAAATGGTCTGTCAGGACGCAGTTGACCCGTCGGATGTGCACTGCACAAATTTTCCGCCGGATCAGTTCTCTACTAATACGTGCAGAAGAGAACCGTACCGTACACGTTACATAGCTAAAACATTGCCTTCTTACAAATTTGTCTCAGAATCTGCGAATTCGCAATATCTTTTCCACAGTGACCATTCATAGTTAGTGAATTTATCAAAACTCTTAAACTTCAAGGGCAGATAACTCAAAAACCTACCCGTCGAATTTCATGATTTTTGCAAGAGAGAAAAAATCAATCAGGTCTTTTAAAATCAAGAATAAAATCACTCGCGGACAGTCATTTCCGGTCAAAGTTTGCAAATGTGAAAAAGGGTAACTTTCCGACTGTGGTTGAAACTTCGTTACTCATTAACAACAGCCCAATCAACATTGAAAGACAATAGAAGAAATAACCTGTGGATATCTTTATTGATTCAATTATGTCCATAAACAAAGAAAAATGGACCATTTCAATTCCACTCTCGTTTTGAACGGATATAGTAAAGGGGGGTTAACCCCACCTTAATCCCTCAACACGGCCACTGAGGGTAAAATGAACGTCTAGATAACTTTGTTTAAATCATTTATGTCAAACTTTAACAATGGTGTTATTGATCAAGATGTACTGGTTGTTTCTCTTCTGATAAGTTCACTATAGTGACAAAAGGAGTTTGAAGTCATGATTTCTGATCGAAAACAGGACAGTGCAACAGGCCAATGACTTGATCAACTTATGAAACCAATTTTCGACTACACAAAGAAAAATATGGATTGGATATGCTTATGATGTCATTAGGTCAGCGACCAATTCCTATTTTCCCGAAAAAGTGGATGATAGCTAGGGACTCGGCCCGTGCCATTCTTCAGACACAGATCAGCCAGGTGCAGCGTTTACCGACTCTTATTCTCTCAATAGATATGTTACTTGGAACATCGAAGGTTTTTTTTATCGTAAATTCACTACAAAATTCCAAATTATTTTTCTCGTTGAAACTTTTTTAGACAAGGACATAACACTTTCCCAACTGAATAATGCATATGATTTATATATAGCTGAAGCGAATAAGATTGGTAGACTTTCAGGTGGAGTTATCGTACTTGTGCACAATGAAATATCACACTACTGTCAACAAATTGAGATAAGTATCCCCAATTCAATTTGTCTTACGATAGACAATTGTATCAAGATCTTTAACAGTGTTAAAGATGTACCATTTATTGGAATGTATACTCCTCCGGTTGGTTCCAACTTTGATGTTACAGCTGAGAAAACTACGTCAATAGAGCAACATGATAACTGACTGAGTGACAACACTGACCTCGACTATGATGTCTTCATTTGTGCGGATTTAAACGCACATGCGAGTGCAATAACCCGTCAGAGACACTGAATAAACCAGGACTTGACGTGGCGCATGTAAGCATTGATGACAGACAGTCATGTGACAAAACCACCAATAAATTTGTTGAACATTTGTTAGATCTGTGTTTTACCCATTATTTATATATTTTCAATCGAAGAGCAACTGGTGATTGCTGTGGTAATAAACGCATATTTCTCAGCAAGGTTGCAGTGTAGTAGATTACTTTATTGGTACCATAAATATGCACCTATTGTGTCACTCCATGTTAGTCGACTTTACAGTAGAATCGAAGTACAATAGCTTGAGAATCTATCGAAAAAATAAAACTCATCTTAAAGACGTACATATTGTCATCTGAAAAACTACTATAAGTCTGTTTGCATGTCTAGCAAATTTTCCGACCAAAAGCAGATTCAAAATAACCTGAAATCAAGTTTGTCCAGCTACAGAAAGTTCTGGAAAGTTCTTAGGAGTATCTCTCCTAGGAGATAGCAACAAATAATATCAATGGAGACGTTTGATTTAAGCATTTTAATAACGTTTTAATGCATCTTCGGTACAATTGATGACGTCATTCAAATTTGAAGGATAACATTCCAGAGACGCAAGCTGGTTTCAGATAGGGATATTCAACTGTCGATCATTTATTCACTATTAATGCCCTAATTCAGAAGTGCTTATCTAAGAAACGAAAAAAATATGTTGTATTTGATTCTGTCGATCAAATTAAATTGTGGGCATTTAAGAAATACAGGTCTGGGTGGGAAAATTTTGAAAGCTCTCCAGGGAATATATAATTCAGTAAAAGCATGTGGAAGACTGAACAATAATCGATGTACAAATTACTTTGACTGTGCTGTTGGTTTGAAGCAGAGATTAATTCCAATCCTTTTTATCTTTTTTTACCAATGAATCGTCAAATGATATAATTTCAAATAGAAAATTTGCTGTTCAGTTATTTCCTGATATTCTTGAAATATTACTACTAATGTTTGCGGATGATGTTATTTTAGTATCGGATGCTATTTCTAGATTACAGAGACAACTGAATATTCTCGAAAACTATGCAGACACCTGGGGACTAGATGTTAACTTAGATTCAGGTGTTTAGAAGGGGCGGGCGTTTGGCGAGGTTCTTCAAAAGGGAATTGTTAACAACTGTAAATGCATATAGATATCTTGGAGTTATTTTTCCTATACTTTTGAAATGACTTTATGTGCAGCTGATCTGGCACGACGGGGTAAACGTGCAGTGATTGAAATTCTTCATAACTCGAATAAGTTGAATACTGTTGATCCTTCCGTATATTCTAAAATATTTGATACACAGGTGCAGCCAATTTTACTATACAGCTCTGAGATGTGGGGACTTAGCAAATTTGATAAAATAGAAAATGTTCATATCATGGCATGTGAAAGATTCCTTGTTGTCGGTGAGCAAACACCTAACGCTATAACCTACGGCGAATGTGGCCAAGTTAATTGAATGTTGGTTAATTTAGATAATTATGGATACTCAAATAATGTCTCACAAATGCGAATGTTGTTATTTAGTCATGGATTTGGAATTTTGTGGATCAGCCAATCAGTTTGCAATAAGATTTTATTTCTCTGAAGATTGAAAGATGTCTTGGAATGGTATATTGCAAAATAACACAAGATACAGATTATATAGAGAGTATAAAAGCCTTTTATCACCGGAAAAATACTTAACTGCCACTACTGTAAAAACAAATCCGCAATTGGTATATAAGATTAAGATCTGTTTTTTATACGTCTAAAAGCAAATGAAGAATGATGGTTTAACATTGATTATTGTTTAAGAATTTGTTCATTGTGTAAATATAATGTAGAAAATGAATATCATTTTTTACCTGTATGTGAACACTTTAATGACTGAAGAAAACTGTATTTTACAAATATTTGTGTGTTTCTCCAAACATGTTTAATTTTAAGCGCCTCATGAGGACGGAGAATGAAGCCCTAATGCTAAGTACATGTAAATATGTGTTTCATTGCCTAAACGTAAGGCAAAGATTGCTTGAATTGTGATATTTGTTAATACTGAAAAATTCATTATGTATTGAACTGCACATGTATATGGGCCAATGGCCTACAAACATGAATAAATAAACTTGACTTGACTTGAGGTCATATAACTAGTATAGATGAAAATGGGATTCAGAATTTCTCCATATTAATTTGAGCGTTTTCGATTATCACTAAAAACAAATATCCTTTAGCATTTATGGGATGAAGATGCAAGTTTAGCGAGATGATTTACACCTCAAGGTGTACACAGGCAAGGTAGAATTTATGTTACAATATATAATCATCCTGAGCTGAATCCGTTTGTCCTTTGACTATATTTTCAAATGTCCATCAGTACTCGTATCACTTATAGGAATCAAAAAGAGTTTAAAAAATAGAAAATATACACTTTCATTCGTACCTTTAATAAAATAGAGCCATGGGCTATGTAGCTCATCAGACTTTTGATAGAAATAGGTGTTAGGGTTTAGACCATGGGGTCATGGGCAGTGTAGGAAAGATAGCCTGTCCCAACGTCCGAGACGGGTAACTTTGGTTGAGGACGGGCTGTAAAATTATTTAGTCCGTCCTTGTGTCGGGCCAATTTTGTCTAACCATAAATGCATTTATATCTAATAACCCAGAGAGTAAAAGTAAACAAAAGTAAATATATAAGTAGATATAAGTAAATCAAATCAAGTCAAACGTGTTTACTTGAGTCAGGCAACTGAAACGTCAATCAAAGTCTTGGTCGACCTAGTGAAATAGCTGAAAGATTGCGGACACGTTAAACCCAAACTCACTCACACCACCCTTGAGGGATGGTCTATTATTGTGCGGGGTGACAAGACTTTAGACAGTGTTTGAAGGGCTAACAAAAAGAAGATGAAAGTAGGATTTTAAGGTTTTGACCCCTGTGACCCCATTTGGGGTCAAGTGGTCACCAAACCTACAATTTAGAATCAGCAGTGTCCAAGGAGTCTTCACACAATTTTTCAGCTCTCTGGACCTTTTGGAACTACGGAAAAAGATGAAATTGGTTTTTTTAGATTTTGACCCCTATGACCCCATTTGAGGTCATGGGGGTCACCAAACCTACAATTTAGAATCCCCGTTGGCCAAGGAGTCTACACACACCTTTTCAGCTCTCTGGACCTTTTGGAACTGGAGAAGAAGATTAAAATAGGTTTTTCATGTTTTGAGCCCTCTGACCTCATTTTGGGTCATGGGGTCACGAAATCTACAATTTAGAATCCCCATTTGCCAAGGAGTATGCACATAAAATTTCAGCTCTCTAGAGTCTTTAGTTCTGGAGAAGAAGTCGAAAAAGTGACAAGTTTATGGACGGACGGATGGATGGACGGACGCCGTGCCATGCCATAAGCCCATCTGGTCTTTCAGACCTGATGAGCTAATAATAAGACCTGTCCATACATTCAAGTGTGGTATTAACATAACTAAGACAAACTGCCAAGAACTTGGCACTAACCCTCTAGTTTCTCGTCTGTCATTTGACTAAAAATAACAGAAAAAAATTTTGACCAGAAAAATCACGTGTAGGCCCGGGCTTGTTTTCATGATGAATGCTACCCCTGTTTTTGTGCTCCTGTTTTGGATAACCACCTAATCAGCATGGGGAAAGCTTTGCGAAGCATCGATTATCATAATGACTCGAAGCCACGCCCACTGAGTGACGTAATAGAAGGCCACTGAAACTAAAGCTATTTGTTTTTCTCAGCCAAATAGGGGCAATTATATTGACAAAAGAATTCATAGATACGATTTATTACTACCTCTTGATGTAGACTTTACTTCTCAAGGCGTCATATCCACTTGATCTGAGTGTGACAAACCTTGTACACGGTTTCTCGGGTGGGTTTTAAACACAAAAGTTTAGGGCCTTCATGAGAGAGATCCACAAATATTTAATAACTCGTATTGTTATATTATGCACATTTTATGAAACATTAATTATCAATATGAAGTGTAAACTGACGCAAACATTCTTAATGAATGATTACTTCAAAATTAGTTAACCAATACATATTTGTTTACTGTAGCGATATTCGTATCATATTTCCCCGACAATTTTATTTTCTTTTACTTTACCTTCATGACAACTTAGTACTAAGTTCGATTATTCGTTTGTAGTTATCTACAATATCTTATATTAATCGAAGATATATGCAATTTTAAAACTTAAAATGTTTTTATACGAAAACCACTTAGACGGGGCCCGAGTCGCGCAGCGAAGCGTTCCTAGGGAACCGGTCCTTTATTTCCCGCAAAATATTTGGGCTTTAACGGACATGACGTAATTTAATGACGTCATCTCAATCTGCTCTAAACGCTGAGATATTATTTCCTCACTTCTATTTTGGCACTCGACCGAGTAGGTCTTTGAAATTGGATTTAAAAAGGAAGTCGTTTACGAGTAAGTAGACCGATTCAATACTGATTTTTTGAAGCTGTGGCGTTGTTTGCAAATATATGCCACCACTGGACTCAATACCTTATCGTGGTGTGGTGGTTTGAGTGCTTCAGAGACACCGAGAGCTATGCCAGCCGGAGCTTATCTCCTGGTAGGGACACCCAAGCTGGACAGGTCGACGGTTAGAAGCCAGACCAAATTTGAGTCCTTCTAAAACCTGTTGTCTATCTCTCACTATGCCTTTCTTTCCGTCTTTTTCCTCATACTGTCGATCCCTTTCTCCCTGAACTGTCCACTCTCTTTTGGATGCTTGTCATCCACGTGTTTAATAACTGAAATATTGTTCAAAGCACGTTAAACCCCAACTCACTCACTCACGCAAATATATGAGTTAATATTTGTATGCAGTTTTTATTGTAAATTTGCTTATATTGATCAATGTTAATTGTTATTAACACATGTGCACAAAATTTTTGAATTACACTTAAATTAGTGAAAACTTCATATAGTTCTTTTCACGCTAGATCTGGTTGGTATAATTTCCATAGTTTTAATCTGTTACATTATGGATGCTCCAATTCCCTTACATAGATTGCCATAGAAAGAGAATGTAATTGTTTTAGGACATTCATTCATCAAACGTTTGGAGAAGAATATTGGTTTCGGCCATGGTAGGTACATGTATGAATTTGGATTGAAACACAGGCGGGTTGCACTTTTGGGTTATGGTGGGCTGACTTTGGACCGCCTCAAGAGCGTGAATAGTTTCTGGTACATGTTAAAACACCGGAATCCCGAGATCATGATTGTTCAGCTTGGGGGGAATGATTTGTGCCGTTTTGGTGTTGTTGCAATAAAACTTGCAGGGGAGTTCGTTGATTTCTTTGCTAAAATGCGGGATGATTTCAATATTTTGAAGTTATATATTTGTGAGGAACATCTGAAATGTGTTAGGGCTATTCGGAATTTATTTACAGCAACTTTTGTTAAATATTCCTCCATGATTAATTCAGATTTAATCATTCTATAATAGAAGCACTTATTTGTTAGTCATCGATGCTGACCATGTCTGCAAATAGATATCTTTCAAACGCTGCTTTAATGATCATATAAACTTGCTTTTGAATACACATTTTGTTTGTTCCAAATATTACCAAAGCCACAGTTAAAAAGTAATTCTCTTACATCTGACACCCAATTTCTCTTACTATTGTAATCATTTTTTCATGTTTATATGGCGATATATCTTCAGAAGTATCCAGAGCAAACACAGGCAATGCTGAAGTACATCAGCATTATAAGAGATTTGAATCAGAAAGGGGGAAACTGGATTCTTACGATGTTACATTTAGAACACAGAGGGTCGTAAACACGGTAGACTGGGGAACGGTCCATTGGGAACTTTGGTTTCAGTCACTTACAATTGTGAAGGGTTCTTTTAGTCCCAACTCTAGTCAGAACTTTCAGAGAGTCAGATATCCAGCAAAACAATTGGTACCGAGAGGTTTCTGTTTCAAATTCCATAAGGGATTGCGATGCATGGACGCACAATCCTGCAGATTTAGTCATGCGTGCCCCCAGTGCGGAGGTAACCATAGTTCAATCAAATGTAGTCAAAAGTTTAAAGACTCCCAACACGGGCCAAGGTCGTCTCCCTTCCCCAGTAAACGCAGATAGATTAGAGTTTTGGTTACAGGGTTACAATCCTGAATTAGCGTCTTATCTTATTCAGGGCCTTAAACATGGTTTTCGTCAAGAGTACGAAGGAGGTGATTTGGTTTCAACTTAAACTTAAAACCAATCCTCATGAAGTACATAGGAAATTAGATAAAGAACTGTTAACGGGCAGGATAGCTGGTCCATTCAAGCAATCCCCATTTGGCCATTTACACTTATCTCCTTTAGGTTTATGTCCAAAGAAAACCCCAGGTCTATTCAGAATGATTCATAACTTGTCCTTCCCTGTAGGGAAGTCTATTAATGACGGCATACCGCAAGATGCTAGTCGTGTACATTATACATCGTTAGACGAGGCAATGGACATTATTGCTGATTTAGGTGAGGCAGTAGTATGGCAAAAACAGATATAGAATCTGCATTTAGAATGATACCTATTCATCCGATTGACCATCATCTTTTAAGTTTTAAATGGAAAGGAGAATTTTACTTTGACAAGTGCTTACCCATGGGTTGCTCTTCCTCGTGTCAGATTTTTTAGAAGTTCAGTACTGCTATCAACTGGATAGCTTGCAAAAAATTGAAAATCAGAAACATGCTTCACATTTTCGAAATTTTTTTGATAATCGAAAATGACGAGGAGAAATGTCGTATGCAACTCGAAGCGTTCTTAGACTTATGCCACGATATTGGGGTGACCATGGCAAAAGATAAGACTTTTGGCCCATCCTCATGCTTGCAGTTCTTGGGTATAGAGTTAGACTGTTTATTAATGGAAGCAAGACTACCTTTGGATAACTTTGTAAAGCTCGGGAAAACATTGTAGCTGTCTACAAAAAGAAGAAAATAAAACTTCGTGATCTGCAAGCTCTATTAGGTTACTTGAATTTCACATGCAAGGTCATATGGCCGGGAAGGCCTTTCTGATGTAGACTGTTTGATCTGACAAATGGCGTATGTAAACCACATAATAGAATTAGGTTAAACAAAGAAGCAAGGGCGGATTTGAAATTATGGTTAGATCTAGTCAGCAATCATAATGGTAAATCACTTCTCCTTAAACAAATTGGGCAATCCAATACCTCGCTACATTTGTTTACAGATGCGGCGGCATCTACAGGATATGGCTTAGTATTAAAACTCAAAATGGGCGTACGGTCTGTGGCCGGATAATTGGAAGTCGTGGAACTTTTTCCTATCATGGTGGCAGTAAACTCTGCTCCGCAGAATTGAGGGATAAGTGTATTTTGTTTCATACAGACAACATGGCTTTAGTGTATATTATCAACAAGCAATCGTCTAAGGATCCGATGATAATGACGATCGTTAGGGGGTTAGTTTTGGCATGTATGGAATACAATATTCACTTTAGGGCCGAGCATATTCCAGGTCGTTTAAATACCTCGGCGGACTTTCCTTCTCGGTTGCAGATAACAAAATGCCTCTCTCGGGCAGTTTGGGCAGACAGGTTCAAATCCCTCCATCCCTTCTTCCAGACAACTTTCATTTCATGTAGGCACACTAATGGGTGCAGCACTTAGTGTTAAAAGTCAGTGCACGTACAAAAGAGCGTGGCGGTTGTTTGTAGAATTCTGTTCAAATTGTTTAAGTAAGGAAGCAACTCTTCCGATAGCAGCATCAAACTGGTCACTCTTTGTATCGTTTACGTTCCATCAGAAATTATCTCCTGCTACAATGAGAACTTACATTTCGGCGCTAGTCTACATACACAAGATTCGCGGTTTACAAGAGAATTCAAATTCTTTCGCTGTATAGAAATTACTACAGGGAGCTAACCGCTTGTATGGTAAAATTGAGAATAGACCCCCGATCACAGAAGATATTTTGGGGGAAATGACTAAGGCATTGCGTGTAGGTAGTAGTTACTTCATCCGTAAACGAGAGGTGGATCTAGTTACACCACACCTGATCGCTGTTTGATTGACAGCTGAATTCGTCGAGGACGGTAGTCCGAGACGCAAATTCAGCTGTCAATCAAACAGCGATCAGGTGTGGTGTAACTAGATCCATACCGAGTGATTGGATGAAGTAACTGCTTTGTACCACGCCCACATTGCACGTTGTCAAAATCTGAACGAGATCTGCGCGGGGAATTTGAATTTGTAATCATTCAGTTTCACATCGCCACAATGTCGAGTCACGAGTGGGATGACATGATTGAAGACCTTACATTGTCACACCCAATGAAAAATGGATTATCTTTGATAGTTCAATTTGTTTGAATATGTATTGTGCTCGTTGCCATTAAAACTTAAATTACTTGTGATGTTTTTTTAGAAAATTTACATCCTTTTCAACTAATTCCTTATGGGCGTGAACAATAGACGTGGCTTGCTAAACTGCAGCGAGCCAATGAGATAGCTACGATCAATGGCTACTTCAGGCCGTGGTGTAACTATTAGATACACCACGGCCGACATCAAAAGGGGACCGACGCGCGGGCATGGTACAATTATCAGTAGGCCTTTTGAACAATCTTTATTTCGTTCAATGTTTCTCGTAGCTTTTCAAGGTTTCTTCCGTATTGGAGAACTTGCGGTGCAGAATCAGGGACTACCAGCAAGTTTGCAGGTGCAAGATGTTTCTTTCTCTGACGATGCGGCGTACATAAGTATTTCCAATTTTAAGCATAACAAATCAAATTCTTTAAAACTTGTAACACTGGAACGACTAAACCATCAGCTATGCCCGGTTGCAGCCTTGCGCGATTACCTTTCGGTGAGGTCTCTTTCAGCAGGGCCACTATTCTGTGACAGCAGTTTTCGCCCAATTTCGAGATCACAGTTTCAGAATAGGTGCAGCAAGCTCCGCTGCTCGAAAAGGCTGGTCTGATGCCAAAATTAGGCAGAGGGGGTTGGAGCTCTGATGCTTTCAGCTACAGCTGTGATCCAAGTGAATCAGGATCTGCTGTCGGTTATAGTATGCTATTATTATAAGTGCTTAAATGATAAATTTATATACGGCCCCGGTTGTTTTTAGCATGGGCAAAATCGACCAGCGGTCTCGTATTTTAACTTGTGATTGGTTTTTATTCGTAGGGGCAATAATTCTCCAGTCACACAGTTATATTAAGTTAAGATTGAAGCTTTCGGTTTTTGCATGGGCAAAAACGTAGGCATTCTATCAAATTCTCTATTAGAAAGAACTTGGCAGTTATACATGCATTGTATTATGTTCATATATATCTTGTTGGTAATCAGTTCTAAAAGCATACCTAGCTGAGACTTATGATAATAGAAGTATCAAGGTATTACTGTAAATATGTTATTAGAAAAAGTTGCATGTTGCAGTAAATTATTTGACATTGTCATTAGAATGTGAAATGTCGGGAAAGGAATCTGCTGTTTGTTGTTTAATTTCAGCCATCAAGTCGGAGTCCGATCGTAGAACGCTTGGTTCAGATGATTCATAAGACTGTGGTGGGCGACTTGTGCTTGGACACTTGACACACCTGATCATTAACATTCAATTATCTACCGGGTATAGGACAGTGAGCATAATAACATGTCGTGTCGTGTCAGCTGTGAATCAACTAAGTGACAACTTTCCCTTGTATCTTTAATGTGGTCAGTATTGTTTGATGACTTAATATAAAGTAATCGTTGTGATCCAAGACTTATGAGGAGTTTCAATATTGTTTATTAATTGTCCCTAAGGCTGTCTGCGGGTGGGGTATAGTGTTCCACTATTTTGGCGCTATTATTGTCCCCACCTTTGGGGGTGCTAATAATTTCGCAAAATTCATTTGAGAATAAGACTGTTACTTCTTGTTGTTATGTCAATAAACTTGTCCAGATCATCTTGTTTTCCTTCTCCCCCTAAATGAAACTGGTCGGCCTTAGGTAATCATAAGTTTTGAGGATAAATGCAATTTTAAAACTTAAAATGTTTTTATACGAAAACCACTTAGACGGGGCCCGTGTCGCGCAGCGAAGCGTTCCTAGGGAACCGGTCCTTTATTTCCCGCAAAATATTTGGGCTTTAACGGACATGACGTTATTTAATGACGTCATCTCAATCTGCTGTAAACGCGGAGATATTATTTCCTCACTTCTATTTTGGCACTCGACCAAGTAGGTCTTTGAAATTGGATTTAAAACCTCCTCCTCCCAATCCTCCTCCTCTTTGAGTTTTTGATCACGATATCATTGTACATGATAAGGCGCTATTAATGTCCCCACCTTTGGGGGTGCTAATAATTTCTCAAAATTCATTTGAGAATAAGACGGTTACTTGTTGTTATGTCAATGAACTTGTCAGCTAAATGCAGGCCTTAACAACAAATCATCTTGTTTTCCTTCTACCCCTGGTCAGCCTTAGGTAATCCTAAGTTTTGAGATCTTATATTAATCGAAGATATAAGTAGTTGAAATTACTTTGAATTTGTTAAAACAGCATAATTTGCTAGTTTTTTTTCAAAAAGGAGGTAAAAGGGGAGCTACCTATCGCAGGACACACGCTTCAGTGACCACCAGCCCTTTTAGATTTGTTCATTGGTGCTAATTAGCTGGTGATAGCTGGAAAAAATTATTTATTGGCCGATTTCAGGACTTTTATGTTGAGTCACTGACAAATTCGATTACATTTGAAAGAATCCCGAAAGTTCCCATGTTGCTTGGTGGTTTAAAGTGGCACAGAGTATGTTTCATGATTTTTATAGGTCGGTTAAATAAGAGTCAAAATACCATATGACCTGACTTAAGTTCAAATCGATCCTCTAAACTTTCATCTTTATCTCTAAAATTTCAAAATAATTAGATTTTCTTGTTTTCAGGGATGAAGGAAAAACAACGATATCCAATGTTCATGGATATTATTTAAAGGACCTACTAAACCCAACAAATCCATATTTGTGTTTGTGTCTGCTGTAAATTAGTTTTCAAAATAATGTTTGAGCCATTGGCGCGCGCCATTGTCCGGTTTTCAATCACAAAATGACTGTTATCTGTTATTGTCACGGTACTGAACAAATAATCACTAGGATACTGATTTTCAAAAAAACCCACTACCTCTCGATTAAATAACACCATTAATGAAGTTTGACATATTTGACTCCAACAACATACTCTGTGGCCCTTTAAGTTTGAAAAGATAACGAACAGACTAAGACTTTTAAAAACTTAACCATAATTTTGGAGGCATTATATATGTATATGTTTTTAACAACTCTTATTTCTAAAATGTTTGCTTTTCTATGACTTACCTTCAACCAGGATAAAAACAAATGTACAAAACTGGTAAATGGTAATTTGAAAGGACAATGTAAAGAGCGTACGAAAGTGTAATTACATTTCTCGTTCTCATGTTAAAACAAAAACAGAGACTAATAGGAATGACCATTTGTTAGCATGCGATCACTGTCATGATTAGGTGTCGATGATTAAAAGAGATGATAAACTCACCTGTAGCTGTGATGAATTGTAATACAAATTGGTTCTTTAACAGATGGTGCCTCAAGTATTGTTTGTGAAGAAAATCCTTCTAAGGTCACGGATACTATTTTATCATTAACATAGTCGGTGTAGAATAGTCTTCTTGACACGCCATCGATGGCTATGTAGAAAGGATCTGGTAACAAAAGTAATACGTGTACGTTCTGACTATAATCGTTATCTCAATTATATGAAGATATAATATAAACATAACGCACATTGGTGTACTACTATGCATGATAATCAACTCTCAATATAGCTGGAATAATCAATGGACATGATTACATAATGAACATATACTTTTAAGGTAACTTGCTACACATCAATTGGAAAGCATTCAAATGACTTTTCAACGCCTTTGAATGCACACGACATTTATTTCTAGTTGACTGAATGATAACCTAGAGGGATAAATGGACAGCATGCAACCTTTGAACAGCTGGTCATGAGGATCGTGTGTAATTTTACAGTAAGTAGTGCACAAAAGAATACCTACCTCCAGACACATTAAGGACTGTGGTCACATGTTGGATGTTGATATCTGCTCTCTTTATGGAACTAGGATACCAATGTACCCAGTAGAGCTGTTCCTCCACAGTATCGTAGGCAATGCCCAATGGAGAGTTTGTTGTGAGTCTTCTGATCTCTTCAGTATGCGTGTCATTCACTGACAGCTTGACAAGACTGTTAGTGTTATAGTCAGTGACGAATATCACAACACCGTCTGTGTCTGTTAACACATGTCATTAACAGTTTGACTATACAATTGTAATTACCCAAGCAAAGACAGCTATAACAATCATTACTTGTAATGATGTCGTCAAACTGGATTTGAAAGGTATACACAGTAGCTTGATTATTGCTGGTCAACTTTTGTAATCAAAATGCTGATATCTAATCGAGGTGAATCGAATGTCAATATTATATTCTAAAGCATAATATATATCCATGCTTGTCTATATCAGGTACCTTCATTCTCGATAAACAGTAACAACACATTTATGGGAATATAGAATTGAATTTTATTTACAGTTTTATATATTAGGTTCTCTTAAGGGTTACTAAATGTTACAGTGTATAGTTAAAAGTTATGATATGGATTCTTACCTTCTGCGTTAACGTAAACGATGTTGAGCAGCAGCATTGTCAGAAAGGTTATTTTCAAGACCTAGAATGAAAAATTCTTTGTTTTTGCTTTAATGGCATGAATAAAGAACAAGTTCTCAAGCTTTGAAAACTTCCCAAAGGTATGTACTTAGATGACTTACATCATTCATGCATTCATTCATTCATTCATTCATGACCGTTAACGGATAACAAAGATATTGGATTGACTAGGTAGTCAGCAGTGTTATTTCCATGACATCATAAAATAAAAAATGAATTACTCAGTCTCTGTGAGTAGCCAAACGGTTCTGCTTGTGAGTGTCTGATTGTATTTTTTATCAATTATTTTTTAAAATTGATTTCATTTCTCAAATGTAACTATTTTGATGCTTTCCCTGGCTGAAAATCAGGTCATAAGGTACCATGTCTTATCAAAGTACATTCAATGGATTTTAAAGTTATGCAATTGACAATATCCTTGACAATAAAGAAACCTTAACGTTTCCAGGTTTGTAGGCTTTGGAGAGCAATTTAAAAATTATACGCTCACTCATTTTGTGACTGGTACAGTTTGTTTTGAATGTCTCATAAGATTTTTTGCCCCAAGTATTGACCGGTGATTGTCTTGAATGCAAACCAAAAATAATTAATATAGTAAGTGAGAATAAAATATTCGACGTATATCTTTGATAATGATCATGATTTGTATATCTCCCTCTAATTGTTGTTTTTATATCTTGCCTGTTGATTGGTAGATCTTGACAGAAAAGTATTATTTTTGCTCTACTTTGAGCCACGTGGAACAAAATGGCGTGGGAAAAAACTTAAAACACCTTGTGTTACGGTACAGTAACTCTTCTCTCTAACCCTCAGCCATAGACCTTGCAAAGGAGGTAAAAAATATAAACACGATCTTCCTGGTCCTTCTAGAACATGTGCTAGAGCATGTCATTATTTGTTTAACAGATCTTCAGATCCGATTACCGCAGCTGTTTATGTAGAAGCATGTGGTATGAATACAATAGGTATTAACTTTTGACTTTGAAGACAATAAATGAGAAAACTGGTTGATTTGTTAATGTATATGATATGTAATCGTTTATCTTGAAGACAGTGTATTACCATACATTTTGACATTTTTTAATTGTTACAATGCAGAGCAATTGAGCATTGATTTTATTCTTTGTATATATGTTGCAAAAGGGACAATTATATACATCACACATTGTTTTTCCTTGATGTTTATCTCAATGTTATGACGACATAATCAATCAGGCATATCCATCTCTAAATGACAAATATTTGATAGATACTTTTCCCCAAAGAAAATCGATGAGAATCTAATATGAGCCGAAATCACAATTTACGTTAGTAATGGTTTTAGAATCTATAAATATCATCATCCCGTGATTGTCTTATGACTTCTTCAAAAAGTTTCCAAAGTTACGTTTGACTAACTGACTAACCCAATTGTCCTGTTTTCCATCTTACTTGCGATGTTATGTATTCCTATTGTCACTATACAAAAAAAGATTAGCTGTAAAATGAAACTTTTAAAACATAGTCGTTGCTTTTAAATCAAGTGTTAATTTAATAAGTTTACCAAATGCGACTTTAACAACTCATGGAGTGTTTCTTTAATTAACATACGTCAGATAACCTCTATTTGAGCGTAGTAAAGACTTGGACACATATATTTAAACAGCAGTGTGGTCAGAATGTAAATATGATCGGCATTGTTTGACATAAGAACGTGACTAAAAATAAACGATATGTGGTAGTAGGCTTACTAGTAATCCAATCCAATCCCATCTGCACTTACGCTGCAAACAATCGTAAAAGTGTTATAGTTATTATATCAATGATACTCGATAACTTGATTGAGTCAAAGTTGCCAAACAATATCAAAGGTACTATTAATCAAGAGTTATTACTGTTGCCGCAATGTATCTTGCTAATCAGTTTAGTAGAATAAAGTTATAAAGATATCGAGTCGCTATTATGACATTTAAAACAGATAACATACCCATATTTTGCCGAACGTAATATTGTAAAATTATTTTAAGAAAATAGAAGATAAAATTGGTATTGAATTTTTTTAAAAGGTTAAACTTGTATAAGGGTTGCCCATGTACATATAATGTACAGCTGCATACCGAAAGTTTGTTCACTTACCACTGAATCGTAGTGCAAATACCATGTAATTTTGGTTTCGTTTCAATGTCAATGGAATTACTTCAGCAAGACTGACAATGGATCACCCACTGTCCATGTGTGAAATAGCCATTCCTGAACTCATTTTGGCATTGTCTGGTCACTCGTGCAAAAATTCGAATTTTGACATATTGATATAGACAGGGGGTCACATAACTTATAAAGGATTTTATTGAGACCTGCCAAAATTGTTACGGGTACTTATGGGGTACGATAAACTTAGCCTTAAAGAAGAATGGATCTTCATATGTGTTTTGAAAATTCAATATTAAACTTTCTTTTTTTCAGCGCTACGATACCTCAAATGCATCTCAAATTACATGATATTTGCACTTGTATATCCAGGTATGTGAACAGACTTTTGTCATGAAGCTGTAGGGATGTGTGTCGGGATCTTTTGAATATACCTTAATTTCCAAAGTGAAAACAATGTGTGAAATATTCTTTATTTGGCTATATCTTGACAAATATAATGCATTGCTGTTGCATAAGGCAAAGCAGCAACCCTTTTCGGCTTTCAGATTTGAATATTTCTACTGTATTGGTTCATGCGGATTTAATGTTACGTGGTCTTGAAATTGGAATATTTCTACTATATTAATTCATGCGGATTTAAAGCAACGTTTCATAAATTCGGTCTATATCAAAATTATATAAATTATATGGTAGTTGACTGTGTGAGGATCTTTGTAATATCAATATATATGAATTTTAAGTGCATTATTAATATTTGCCAAATATTGATGTTAATCAGTGCCTCAAATGTTGTAGTTGTCACCTTAATTGGAACAGAAAACATGCCTTTGTTTCACACGATGTGAGCCTAAACTGGTGACATGCGTGACAGATCGCGATGACCTGACCATAACATCATAACCTCTAATTCCTAAGATTTGGATTGGATGACCTATGACCTCTCAGTAAGGATCAAGTTCACCCTTACTACACAGAGAAGAGTAAGTTTTCTTTTCTTTGATGCTTCTCACGTCATTATTTGGTTATCATGATACGAAATTCAAATGCTAATGTATATGGCATTCACCAAGAAATGAATCTATGACATGTCAACCTTAAGGCAGTGTTTTTCAATCCATGATAATTTGTATAAAAAGCGAAAGAAGGGTAACTGATATTGTGGGAGAAGGGTACTTGTATGACGACTGGAAACCTGCAGAAAGGTAAGTGTTAATTTTCCTTGTACTTAAATTACTAAAATTATTATGATGATGAATAGCTGCCTTTACACATACAGCGGTAACCACTGCAAAAAGATGTGCCCCTGTATATTATCACTGCGATCTTCTTTGTGATACCTGCGGTGAATTTGCTGTAATGTATTATCAGTTAATTTCACACTATATTATGTCGTAATTCTTATTTCAACAAAAAGAAAACACATTCATAACGTCAATATAAATCAAGTTCCATTAGGCTTTTTCAATTGTAGTAAAAATCACATTAGCTTTTAACTAATATTCAAGTTGATTTGGTTATTAGGCTGAAATTTCATGGTTTGCCAACAGATCAAGAAAATTAAAGTACAGTGAATGGCATATATTTGAATATGGTATATTGATGTCGAAAAGTTAAAAGGAAGAATAAAATGTAATGAGATCTGTAAAAAGGATATAATTATCATTTTGTTCGTACATACTCTATTAAGTTTAATGTCTGTACACACATGAGAGATTGACCTAATGCTTGTACTTAATTTGTTTAATGAAATTTTTACTATGCTCCTGTTTATCAGAACATTGATTTCGAATAATACACTTAAAAAATGTACGACTTACATTGGAAAAAACATCAAATTTCCTTAAAATACCATTGCGCGCATGGAAATGAGCAACTGCAATATCGTTTTGAGATACTATTGAATAAATCTGTGTTATAACAAGCCCTAGTTCCAACGTTTTGGATAGAAAATAAAAGAAAATCAACTTACCATCCCCCATTTAGAAAACGGCATTCTTTCGGTATATTTCAACCTCTTTTAATAGATCAAGCAACGAAAACATGCAACCTACACAACTGAAATCCAAACTATATACAAGTAAAACGTTTGCATACCAATAGGATTGAATGACAACTTTTCATCTATACCGTCACGATCAAGGAAGTTCATTTACAAGCTTACAGGTTTATTGAGAGGATTATTACAGCTTATTGCGCAATTTGTGTATCAAGTAGCAATGCTCCAGATGGGAAGAAGTAGTAAAGAAGTTTTGATTGCCACTATGCATTATTATGAATAAACGTTACTTAACGATGTTTTTGAGTGATTACTCGATTTTTGAAAAACACAAAAAGAGATTTAGTTTTTAAAAAAAAGAAATGGCAAAGGTTGTAACGAAATAACCCAAATTCATCAAAGTGGTAGTTTAAAATGTCCCAGACACATTTATGTGTAAATTGTCTGGGAATACAGTTTTGGTGATCAAAAATATAATTTTGGAAATTCAACGGTTCACAGGGTCAAAATCGTGACTTCTCAATTGGTACTTCGAAAATGTAACCCTTAAAATCGAAATGGAATACATGTCAGATGTAATTATAGAAAATTATCAATGAGCTAATAGTTATCTAGAACTACAACAAGGTCTAGTTTTATTCGTGATTTACTTTTAAACCCAGAGTGCGAAGAGGATAAAAAAAAACGTGATGTAAGTTGAGTTTGGTGATGGTTTTCTTTGATATTCTATTGCTACTTTCAGAAAACATGTTTGACAAGACAAGGTCAGGTTAGAATGCTGAAATGATGTCTCTTTATTTCTCTTGCAGCATGTGATGTGAATGGAATTATCGTGGTTGTGTATACATTTTCAAGTGTTTAAAACATAACCACAGATTGAACATTGTCAATACAATCATTAGATAATTTCTAATGTTATTTCCTTACAGTCTCATGTCTTCTTTCCTCTGCATTTAAATTGTAAGTTTTATTTTAAATTTTTAAAGGTGCCCTTTGTGACCAATCTTTGAACTGCGATTACAGGCATCGAAAACGGTAGGTTATTTTATTGTGAATGACAATGCTTTGAGACGTTCATTTAATTATTCTTGTTAGGTTTATTTAACAATATTATTAAGAATCACATGCAAATTCGAGTTAACAACCATGCCATTTTCTAAGTCAATTCACCAGCTTTCTCAAAGATATGGATTATGTAACAGAATTTTTTCTGCCGGTTGATTTAGTAATCATCTGATGTAAAACAAAACGATTAGGGTATCGTCTTTAACACATATTTTAAACTTATCACACGACAAGGTTTTTTAAGCATCTGGTGTCAATAAACAAATCAATATTACTGTTGGATGTTTGAAAATGAATTTGAAATTAAACTTTATTGTCTGCCATGTTTTGACTTGTGCAGTTATAGACGTTGAGATTGAGAGGAATCGAACACAAATTAAGGTTTTTGGACGCAGTCCTTATTCATATGACGAAAACTGCTCAATTTAAGGACAAGCGAACACAACTGTTCTTGAAAATTAATAAAAAAATTGTGATAAAAAAAGAGGTGATGATTAATTATATTACTGAGTGAACAACTTTGCTCTATCCTTACAACAAACCCTGTGGCACTCGTTAAAAAGTATCTTTTGTACCTCACTCGATAACGTAAAACTTTTTTGTTGACAAGGAAAGACAAAATCCTTTATATAACATAGGGTGATTGATAGTGAACTACACAACTATAAAAGGTCACATAAATACATACTTCCGGTATTCTTAGGGGAGAATTTAATGCAAATAAAACAATAAAAGTTTGAAATGTTTTATTAACCAGTTCGTGTACATAGTAGCAGCTACAAACTACAAGATGGTCTAAATAAATAAAAATAAGTTTGCATGAAACTGTGATCTGATTAAGAGAAGGAAAAAAAAGGTACATTGTGATACTGGGTTCCAATGTTCTTTAGGATTACAAAGGATGTTTCTTTCGCTTGCGCCAGGTAAGTTTTCATGTCATTGATTCATGAATGCACAGACAAAGATATTACCATACGGTGTGAGATGTTATACTAGATAACAATTTAATATATGTTAGTTATATACAAACGAATCATCCTATAAGTACTAAGTTGTCATAAAAATGAAGTGTAAGAAAATATTTTTGGGATCTCTCACTGTCCAAACCCACCCAAGGTTTGTCACAGTCAAATCAAAATGAATTTGATGACTCAGAAGGAAAGTTGATATCATGAAGCAGTTACATATCGTATATAGGTATTCTTTCGATCATGCTATTGCCTCTATTTTGCTGTTGAATTAGCTAAAAAATACAGAGAAAATCAAAGGGCTGCAGGTTTAGAGGACGACTAGCACGTCACACACTGGGCGTGTCTTCGGGTCATACTTCGATGATTTTGTCTAAGCGCTCACCAGTCTCATAAGGCGATTATCCTAAACAGGGATGTAAACGGTCTCCTAGTAGTCGAATTAAAGCATAGATTTTCTCATTTTTTTTGAGTGTATTGATTCTTATTAGTGAAGCGAATCCAGATAATAATTTGTTAATAATCAAAATTATGCGTTCCCTCAGCTCTTTAAGGCTAAACATTCGTGGAAAACATAGTTCGTGGCCAAGAATTCTAATATAAACAATACAAGAAACCATAAACAACTTCAAAGAATATTTCTTTGAGATACAAGACTTAGAATGTTTTGTCAACGACTGGTTAATTTAACTATACTTGAAACAATCATTTTCTTTTAACAATTCAGTTCAAAACAATACCTTTATTTAAGATTATTTAACAATTTCTAAATTTCAATTTCTTCCTTTATTTTAGGAAAAGCATTCATATTAAACTGGCACAATGTCTAGACTAATGATTTCAGATTATATCTATGTATTTATTATATAAGTATTTCAGACTTATTAGCTACTAGTTAAATTTCTACACTAATTATTTCTGATTATACAATATGATACAATATGTGATAGTCTAATCATCGTAAAAAAACCTCTTATAATTAATTATTTGGAAGGTTGGCAATAATTTTATATATTGTTCTTATTGTTTAAAGGGGTTACTCAATTTATTATTATTTTATGTATTTCATATATCGAAATTAAATGAGTATAACATCTGACATGTTTCCAAGCTAAACTCTTCCAACATGTCTTTCTTAGTAACATTATCATATTTACTTTAGAATTCTTATCCAAAACTTTACTGATTTCATTTTTAAAAATTTTGATGCATTAGTAATTTAGACAATAACATTTTGGCTCCCTTTCTGACCTTATTTACAATTTCCCCTTACATTTTTCTATGACTGAAAAAATGATTCTACACCAACATTTACCCCACCAATGACAATGTGGCAATTAGATAATGATCAGTAAATTCTGTAGTCTGTTAGTCTGTCATTCAGTTTATCAACGTCTTGGTATCCTACAATTTCAATCTGTAGATTTTGACGTCTCTTGTGATATTTGATACTAACAGTAGATAGACTGCAATAAAAAGCTTTAAAAAAGCCTATTGCGAGATAAAGTTACACTCTGTAACATAAATCTTCAAAGGCACACAAAAGAGGAATGCATCTAAGTAGTGATAGGCGATGCGGAAAGACAGGTCTTTTGTTATATAACATTCCTAGCTTCAGATTTAGCTACATCTTTGTGTGAATAAAAATGTGAGGAAGATATAATACAAATAAGATTTACATTCAAATAGAATGAAATGTGAAAACTGCTTATTAAAGCATTATATGTGATCGTACAGCTAAGTTTATGTCATTGGTCTTGAAGCAGTGTATAATCATTTATTGTAATTTTTTGTTGTTTTATTTTCATTGAAACAAATTATTGTCATATGTTTGTAGCTTTCCGATTAATATGTTCGAATTAATAAAATGAATTATATATACATAACACAATAAAGGACATATTTCTGTTAATATCTAAGCACTACAATGTACAATATTAATGCAATAAATGATTGACCCATAACTACATAAGGGATGCAATTGGTTAATACAAAAAATTATAGGATTGAAGACGGACTTACAAAAATGTGTTTTTATTTTCGTTTTTAAAAGTTTGCCATGAATGTTGACGGTCCGAAGCTAACTGGCTCATTAATGATATAGAACTATAGTTAAACCGATTATATATTCATAGAACTATTGTTTGGTCTGTCTTTTTTCGTACGAGTTGCGCAGAATACACCCGTTTGTCTGTGTTTGCGCAAAAATCCTGCAACATGTGCAAGAGTATCACATTTCTTTATCATTCCAATAAAAAAAATTGGAGTTTTTGGTTAACAAAGAAATGAGCTCCTATCGTCTTTAACTGACTTTAACTATGATAATCATCAGTATATTTCAATGCAGTGTTCTTTGTCTATAGTGAACTTTTCAGCGGGAAGTGTTTTGTTTAAATGAAATATATCGACAAAGACCAGAGAAAATGTAGATATGTCCATGACACTTTCAAACATATATCAAGCATGCAGTGTATGCTTTCCTTTTTAGTTCGGAATTTATGAAGTAGCACTTTTTAGAATAGCATTTACCACGCGAGTACGTGCATTGAAATACTTCTATCTAATCACGGCACCATCCCCATGTTTTCAGAAACATAATGTGAGAGCTTAGATAATCACAACTAATGTACGGACAAAAAAAACAAGCATATGTTGGTCTGATCGACGTTTTAATTAAAGAGGTTGTATCATAGATATGCATAACTACAAGCTTGCATACAGTACTGATAAAAAAGAAACCAACTCTTTGAAAACCATTAACTTGTGTATTGTTAAGACGCTTTCAGTATGTCCCAGTGTGATTATGAATGTAAAATGAAACTAACGGGGTTTTGCCTTGGACAAATGAACCTTGAACCTTTCAAGAATTGCACTCATGCACAACTCATCTATGGCAGAGAATAAAGTAGCCGAGATTTAATAAATATCAAACTGGACACCTTTTCAATTAATGAGAGAGCAAACTACTACACAAGTCCATCCCCTTGTAAAAACGGGCAAGTACATTGAAAATCAACGTAAAAGTTAACGCATTAATACAGATTTTTTCGGGAAAACAACACAAAATCTTTCACTGTAAATATACATGGCATCCTGAAAGGATATGTTATATATTTGATAACTTGCTGATGAATGCGGTAAATGTTAACAGAAAGATATTAAAATCAATTCAGACCAGCAATCAGCAAGATTCATGAAAACCCCATAGACCACACAAGGGCCAAATCAGGATCACAGAATTCATCTGATCCTTGTTAGCTTACAATTCTACTTTGAATTTTTTATAAAGAATTTTTTAAATTACTTTAAGTTATTTTAATTAAAAAAAACCACTCTAAGTGAGAAGAGGACCTCGGGACACCTTATGAAATGAGTTGTTGAGTAAGTTAAACATACACCCCATCTAATCCTTGTTAGCTTACAATTCTGCTTTGAATTATTTTTCCTGTTTTATCAAGGTATGCATATATTCTGAATTTCGATTATTTCTAGTCTTGATAATTGTTTCTATTTTACATGACATACAAACTAAGATCCCATACATATATAAGAAAAGGAACTTACCATTCCTCTTTTGTCAAAGTTCTCCGCAAATAAACCCATCTGTAGGTCGGAGCGACGAATGAAGTGACAATGAAGATACGCAACGAAGGCAAGTAGTGAAATAGTATGTGATACGTTTCACAAACACAAAGTTCAAATAACAGTGACACTTCTTTGCAATCCCGATGAAGGACGTTGTTACGCAAGAAAGCAATAAAAAAGGTTGAAAGTAAGAAAAATATGTTACCCGCTTCAGAAAATATGTCACATCCCTTAATCATTGGTATATTTACCAGTAAAAGATACGTTTCTGGTGGTATGTTTTTCAAGACAGGTTAGGATAGGCAGATTGTTCAACAATGAGACATTTATCATTTAGCAATCAAATAAAAGAGTTTTATTTGAGGGAGAAATACCATTTTCTTGAATTTGAGATGGCACTTTTTACATGCATTATGTATCCACGAAGATGTTAATTCACAATATTTCAATTCTATAATAGTTTCTGGTAGTGTTCTCTTTTACTAGCATATCAAGACTCAAAGCCACGGCACCACAACTATCTCTCCTAATTCATACAGTCATCGAAAATGCCAGCAAGACTGCATTAAAACGATTACTCTTTAACAATATTAAGCTTCCTTTTAAAAGCATTCCTTTGAGAACTATTTTAATTGTTTTGGAGTACGGTAAAACGGTAAGATGTTAAAAAGTATTGCTTTTCTTTCGGCATGAGCTTCTTGATGTTCACCTAAGCAGTAACCATCATTCCCTCTTGCATTTCGTGTATTTTTAGGACTCTAACAGGTTTGAACAATGTATTTTGAAGAAGACACGGTAAGCATAATGAAAGACTCCTCATATCGTTAAATTGACATCTACTGTACCTGAGATCTTTTATATCCCGAGTATACAAACTCTAGGTGAGAAGAAGACCCAGGGACACCATTTGAAATGAGTTGTTTAGTAAGTTAAACATACACCTCTAAAGTTTTTATTTACACTGATGAAAGACGTTCTTACCCTTTAAATTTTCAGAGAGATATTAACTAAGAGCTACAGAGATCTTGAAGAACTAATTGGTATGTCATATGTAATGATGAATTAATAACTAAGTCTGGCATAAAGTGTGCTCACTGTTGACTTACCTTGAACTTAATTGAGGTCCAATCTTTACAAACATACCTGGTGTTAAAAATCCAAAACACCAATAGAAACTTTGTAGAATGCTTTTAATTTTTTGGTAACACGAGACTTGATTCAGATATCATTAAAGCAATTCGTGTATTAAACAAGCGATAAAGATCACACAACGGTCGTCAATAAAAGGCAATAAAGGAGTGGTGCATATAACCTCTATTTTGGAAAACATGATTTTACTGATTTTCATCATTTCATTTATTAGCATGAACAAGGTGTGTCAAACATGGCTTGTTTTACTGTTTATTCTAATTCAGAAGTTCAATGGTCACAATTGGTAACAAGACATGGCAAGTGTCTAATTGAAGATTACTATTTTCAATCTTTTACATTCAATCACATGAATAAAGAAATTGTAGGAATTTGGCTCTGTCTCTTTCAGTGTTTTTTAAAATTTTCATTCCTCCTGGTTGAATCTCTTGTTCCCTGATAAGAAGCACCTGCAAATTAGCGTGATAATATGTTTACTCATTTGTGCACAAGGAAGATATCAAAGTTCACGTGAAATAGGAGGGATTTAACAGTAAACCCATTCTCAGACACTTCCTGTTACACACAATATACTACTGTTTCAGAAAGATAATATTTCAAAAACGTCTCTACCTCATGTGGTAATTTCCAACAAAACAAGCTGTTGATCTCGCTCTAAGTCTATCTCACTGTGTGCCTATTGTTATTCTATCTTAAACTTTGCCCTTAATAAAAAATAAAGTCTGTAATAGTATATCTTCCTGTTTTGCAACATGTCCAACTAGCTATTCAGTTTTGTGGGATGTGATTTTTAGCGTGACATATACTTCGCTCCCATATATCCTGACATACTTATCATACACAGTATACCTGGTCCCAGGAGATCGAACTGATCACTAACAAAGTTAATCTTCAAGAAAGTGACACTCAGTGAGTTGTTGGTGACATATGCCGAACGTTACTATTGTTATAAAGTTTTCGAGAAAAGTATAACTGTAATGCTATTAATTCAGGAGAGTGACGTAACTGAGGTATAAAGTCAAGGATCTTTTAAAACAAAGTCAATGGTGTGCGTAATAATGTCAAACTTAATTTTGGTAATAATTCTTAATCAGGTGGAAGATAGAATTTGAGATGAAAGTGTTTGAAAGGTTATATAACTAGTAGTCATGTGACCATGGTACATGTGATTCAGCTTCAGTACACACAAGTTCGATTCTGATATCATATCATAAATAAATATGCATTTGAATTCACCATAACTGATGTATTGAAATGCATGAAAGCCAAACCAAATGCCATTTAATTCTCATGAGCGTTACCTGAAAGGGAAAAGTAAACTTACAATGTTGTTTTTTTAGAATAGTTTAAAATAGACGGAAAGCCGTAACGAGGCGAACGTCCTGCACAGCGTTTTATGAAACATGACCTACGTTTGTGGTTAACATGTGATACGATGAAAGTGAGAAAAACAGCCGATAGGTAACGCTATTTTGGTTGCGTAATGCGTATGTTTATTCACCAGAGCAAGTCATGTTACATTTATAGAACTTTGCTTAATGTATATGTCATTGAAAAACATTTGGGAAAGATCGTGAATCGCGGGTTCCCAGATTTACTTACATCTTGAAATGAAAGAGATAAATTACCTAATGAATCAACTTGAACCCATCTACACTAATACCAACTAGTTTTAGCTAACCTACCAACAGATCCATTACAACTGAACCCAACAACAGTTTTGTTGTATTGCATTCTGCCAACAATCCCATGCTTCAAATACTTATAATGTATCGGAACAGTATTAAGAGTTTTCGGTTCTTGTAGAGAAAGGTTAGTCTATCTTATCTAGAAGTGTATAACATTCACGCTAGAATAGGTGAGCACATGGACCTTACTTGCTGAACCAAAACATGTAATTCTAACCTGTAGGCAAGGCTCTTTTCTTCTTAAACCTTTAACATTTAATTACCTTGCACTTCAAAAAGAAAACAGAACTGTTCCAACAGTTTGCATGTTTCATTATCTAATGTGGAAATAACATACGATGAGTCATCACAAAACATGTCATTGTATTTATAAGATATATTATCATTCTAGAGAGTTTTGATTATTAGACGTGTGTATTATCTTTTTGGTCTGATGTCTAATCTTAATACTTGCCAAAATCATCTAAGTGAACGAGTGATAGAAAGCAACCGAACAAAATGACTAAATACTCCCTGCTGATCACAGGTCACTGTATTCAATAACTCAAGATAACTCACTTCCAATGGTATTATGCAAGACAGTTTCTACCCAGTCATTAAACAAATTATTTGTCAGTCTATATCAAAACGAGATTGCATCAATGTAGCGAGTTTGATTTATTCGTAGAAGTAAATATTTAATTTTTGGCTGGATTTCTATCATTTGAACATTTAAAGTTATAGCTCAAGTCTTAATCCTAATAATTGCTATAATGCTATTGGTGATCAAATGATTGAAATCAACCGAGCAAAACATTTTGGCAGTATCAACATGAGAAAATGGAGGGGATAAATATGATAACCATTAACCTCCTTATATAACCCCATTACATATATAGCCATATGTAATCAACTATTGACAATATGTTGCATTTTCCTTGACAGATAGAATTATATCGCAGAAGCTTTAAAGTGAAATTCGTGTTTCCATGGGTCATACCTACAAATGCAAAACGTTATCGAAACGTACTGACAGTTGTATCAATGTTATCCTAAACGGTTCAGTATAGTGACATCATATAGGATTACTACTTACATTTTCGAAAATCAGACGTTGAAAACTTTAGTCACGGTGAAAAATAGGTGTTGGTAATTTTAAATAGGTTATAAAACCAGTATTAATGTGAATCGTAATTGTAACTTCTCCTGCTGCACTTGTATAAGGAGTTCGAATTAAAAGATGGTTATTGTCAGTTATATGGTGTGTGTAGAAAACAATACAAGTTGAATAATAAGAATACTCTACTATACTTTTCCGTTTATTCTGATAAATGATGTCCGTTTTATGGGTTTTCTGTTTAGACTTGGTAGTACATATCTTTACAGGATTCGAGTACTGAGATGATAACTGTTGAATTAAAACTATGGCCAATATTATTGAAACATAATAAATAATCTTCTCCTTCAAACTCGAGTAGAATTTCCCTCTAATACTTATATATGGGATCCAGTGTTCAACACACCACTAAAGGGATAACCTATAACAGGTTACAGGAGCAACCTCCCAAATAAACTGATCACAAGGTTTTTTGGACATTTGGTGTCGAGAGCTTGACATTTGGTGCTGAGAGCTTGACATTTGATTTGAAATTTAACTTGCCTGTCTGCATTATTTTGGCTTTTGCAAGTTTTTAATGTAAAGATTGAAAAGAAGACTCCATATCGATGATTTTGAATGCATTCTTGTTCATATGACGAAAAGTAACTAAAGACCAGACCACACTACTGGTTTTGAAAATTAACTGAATTAGGTTGTTCATGTTTTCTTATCCATATCTTATTATAGAAATTATACTCTTTTGAGGAGAGGCTTAACAGGAGATGATTTTGAGATAACCATTAAACCAAAAATGTTACTATCAAGATGATCTATATATCCTACGGTGATAGGTGGCGAAACTTAAAATTCTCGAAGGTAACATAAAGATACACATTTCCGGTATTCAGGGGAGAAATGGATGCAAATAAAACTATCATATAGGTTTAATATGTTTTATTAATCATTTAATGTACATAATAGTAGCTACAAAAAAACAACATAGCCTAATGTAAATTGGATCTGAATAAGAGAAGAAACCTTTGATAGTGAATATTCATGGAGATTTCAATATATCAACAAATTGAGACTGTTCTTTAAGATATTCAAGTACCTTCTAGTTAACAAGTTTGCGCTAATCATGTAGATAGTAGAGACCTATTAACCACTGGTTCAATGTCAGGACTAATGATTTCAGTTTATGTAATATAGTACATAAGCATTAAAGACTTATTAACCATTGGGTAAATTTCTAGACTAATGATTTCGGTTTCTGTAATATAATATATAAGCATTTAAGACCTACTAACCATTGGGTCAGTGTCAGGACTAATGATTTCTGTTTATGTAAAATAATATATAAGCATTTAAGAATTATTAACCACTGGGTCAATGTCTAGACTAATGATTTCTGATAACACAATAAAATACAATAAAGTGATAGTCTATTCATCTTACAAGAAAACTTATAATTGTTTGTCATACATTGAAAGGTTCGTAATCATTTTGTTTACGGTTGGAATCAAATGTATTGTCCTAATTGTTTAGACTATCTGTTCAAAGGGAAGTTTCGATTTATTATTGTTAAGAATGACTGATTACATTTTTTATCATATCATATATCGGAATTAAATGAGTATAACATCAAAACAAATGATCACCTTTATTCAACTATGAGGATTTCTTTTACTCAACTCCAGCTGAGAATGACAATCACTGATCTTGCTCCTCTCATTGCGTGACATGTTTCCCAGCCTCCAAATTTTCATGGTAATATTACAGCAAAAATTCAAACAATAACCTTGTCACCTTGTCACCTTGTCTTTCCTCATTATTCACAACATACCACCACTAATGAATAATATATATGATAATATAAGTTTTATCTGAATTATTTATTCTCGATATGGAATGAAAGATATTAGAAAAATTATACATACTTCACAACTAAAATTTATGTGTTAGTTTTGAGGTAATCTAAATATACCAACATGTCTTTCTTGGTAGCATTAGCTTATTTATATTAACATTCTTCAACTTATTTTGCTTCATATTTCATGAGAATTATTTTTGAAGATGACTACCTTTAAAGATGATAATTCTTTATCCAAGGTATACAAGAAACAAACTTACATGTCACATATTCTTTTTAATTCTATGAAAGAACGTATCAACAATACGTTGTTTTCAAGTATATATTATGGGAATGATTGCAAACGAACTATGTTTTTCAAATGAATGTTAAACGTTATCACTGACGAAATAGAATTTTTTATGTTGAAATTTCATTATTTCCTTGGTTTGATATCTATTCTTCACGTTCATTGATTGCCTATATATATATAATAAAAACGATATATAGATATGTATAGATTTCAATTGAAGTCCCATGTCAGAGTCTCACAGGACTGGATGTTTTAAAGTAAACAATGCCACATTTTCACCTGTTATCCAAATTACAAATAGCTAAGGCAGAAGTGGTAATATCGAGGACATTAAATAAAAAATTGATTTATTAATCAAATGCTGTGATTGTTGAAATTATTCTCCTATTGTTTTCATTTATTAGTAATAAGTAATGAGTAATAGTCGTTATTTCTAAAACAAGTGATTCGAATATCATATCGTTTGACTTAAGTGTTTTAAAGGAGATTTAATGCTAACATTTATACATTTTAAGAGATTTGAAAGTTGCCATATCTGAAATTTAAGAATCTTTATGAATTTGCTATCTAAATGTGTCCAAAGTCAGGTCTCTTCATGTAGGGTGTTGAGATGAACTTGCGACCTACAGACCATCGTCCAGGCATCTGAGTATTATCCAATCTCGAGGAGTGATCCGGAGTCCAGGAGTCATCTTGGTCGGCATCAGCCTTCTCAGGACGGGATTCTTTCATCTATTGAAGAAAATAATTAACATGGTAAGCAATTGCAAAAGCTTTGAAAACATAGATTAATTTTTTATGTGCACACGTTTATTAATCTAATTCATGATATCATAATTGTTAATAAATGAACTTAAAGAAACGTAGATGAAAGAAACCAGTTATAGATGTAACAATATGTGTCATATTTGCCAGTACCTGATCATTCATCTTCCCAACTTTGATAGTGATGAATGATATGATTGCAACAAGAACGGCAAATGCCACAATTCCTCCAGCTACTGAAAGTGCAGTAACTGTGTTGAAGTCCATCTTAGATCGATCAGACACAGGCAGTTTTGTCGTCAGCGTGTTATCTTCTGTTGTCCAGGTTGAAGAGTCTGCAGTTGTAGCTTCAGTTGATAGCTCAGTCGTTAGAACAGTTGTTCCATCTCTAGGTGACTCAGGGAGAACTTTTGAACTTGATTCTGTTGATTCTGTTGTTGGTTTTGTTGTTGATTGAGTTGGGGCTCCAGTTGTTGGTTGAGTTGTAACTTCTGTTGTTGGCTGAGTTATTGGTTGAGTTGAGGTTTCAGTTGTTCGTTGAGTTGAGGTTTCTGTTGTGGGTTCAGTTATTGGTTCTGTTGTTGTTTGAGTTGAGGCTCCTGTTGTTTGTTGAGTTGTTGATTCTGTAGTATGTTGAGATGTCCGTTCGGTTGTCGGTTTATTTGTTGCTCCTGTTGTTGGTTTAGTTGTTGTTTCTGTTGTTGATAGATTTGCGGCGTCTGTTGTTGGTTGGGTTGTTGCCTCTGTTGTCGGTAAAGTTGTGGCTTCTGTTTTTGGTTGAGTTGTTGCTCCTGCTTGTTCTGTTGTGGCCTCTGTTGTTGCTGCTGTTGATGCTTCTGTTGTTGATTCAGTTGTAGTTGCATAAAGTATATCTGTACAATTTGGAGCTGAAACAAAGAGAAATCGATCAGTTGGCACTGTCTTATGGAGGCTATCGCCCAGTTTAACAAAATAAACAATCAGCACATACTAGTATACCAGGGCACAATTCTTAATTTATTCATCATAAAAGTAAAACATGTCCATATGAATCATTAGCTTTAGGCTAGAACACAAATAATATATATTATAACATAACAACTTCCCTCAGTTTGCTATTTAGGTCTACGGCTGCAAGAGGATGTTATATGAAAAAAACCCAATGTTGTTCTATTCAATGAATGCATTACCTGTACTGTTCTCCCAGGAAGTGGATGATCCATTAACGATGCACACCTTGCAGTCGTCGTCAATCCGGGTCTTTCCATTTATATAACATTTTTCTCCGTAGAAGCAGAAAGGGTCCTGTTAATTGCAGCGAAATTATGGTAAATCAGATATCTCTAAGTGGCATAATAGCAATCAAAATAATGGCATAAGTTTGACAGTTTTGACAGTTTACAACCTTTTGATTTTATGATTGGTTCTCCCATTTCTGATAAATGTAAATATATATATAATTCATTTCTTCACCATGTAATGTTTTATATTCCCAATACCTGTCTCGTCCAGCTGATGTCAGTTCCAGTGATGTTCCCTGTAACACAGCTTTCATCATACACCAGTACACTGACATTGTTGCTGTAAAGAGTCCCATCATTTGACACTGATATCCAAAAGGCCCGTACATAATCTGTATCTCCCAGTTCCTTACTCACACTAATGTTACACTTCACATGACTGATGCTTTGTACAGAGGCGCTGGAGACGCGGGACCATTCAAGTTCTGGACCAGTATCTCTCAGCTGTCAGAAGGAAAAAATCACTTGTTAGGTTTACACTAAAGCTAATTCCAGACAGGGTGAATTAGCAACAACTACTATCGTCCCTTGAAAGATCCCAAGTTTGTTTTACCTAGTGCTTATGGTTCTTGAAAACCTTTTTAGAAACTTCATGAAGGAATATGACAATATCCCAATCATTATTGGTATACATATGTACATGTAGGGTTAGGTGGTTTTCCGCCTGCTGATAGCTAAATTTTACTAACGAGGGTTACCGCCCTTTGGTTAGACTCGCCGGAGGTCTGAAAGTGATGTCAATAAAACTTGAAGCCTAAAGAGCAATAATTGATTACTGAAAGGTCATAAGTCCACAATATATATAATTCATCATAAAACAAAAGGAACTCACCTTAAAGGCCTCAACAGAACATGTGCTTTCATCTGTAAAGGTTTCACCATAAACAGAGATGAAGTCACAGGAGAGGATGGAGGTATCACAGTGACTGTCATGTAGGCTGGACAGAACAGGGGGAGCGGATAAATCAACCGAACAGTCCGGACCACCAAAGTTTGGCAAACAGTAACAAGTACCTGAAAGAGATATTCGGACAGATTTGGACAAACATATGTCTTTTGGCAGTTTCTGTAGAAACACGACTTTAAAATTCGTTTCAAGAGCAGAACTCTACCAAATTAAGGTTAATGAGAAATGGAAGAATCATCATATGAACTGTGCCTTTTTGCGTTTTCAAGTATCCAGATGTTTTAATTTTGGCAGTTTCCATGGAAACGCTACTTAAAAATTTGTTTTTAGATCAGAACACAATAATCTTAAGACCTAGGTTTACTAAACATTGTATCTAAGAAAATCACAATGTTTGAAGTTTTTTAGTGGTTTTAGTTTACAGGTCGTATAATGTCACCGTTTTCATGGAAACGCACCTTCGAATTTCATTTCCATAGCAGTACTTATATCTTAATGCAACTTACTAGATGAAAGAATCTTTGTTTGCAAATGTACCTTTTGATGTTAACAACTTTTCTTTACGTTCAAACATACATGTATATGTTGCCATGTCATTTAAAATCTTTTATCACAAGTATGTAAAGTAGTTTTTTAATCATTCAAGATTGTTAATTTTGTCTTTACATTTACATAATGAACTCGACGGAAGCACTCATAACAGCGTTAAAATATTTAAGTTAGATTTTCAATTGGCAAAGGAAAAACATTTTATTACCGGGTAGTAGAAAAGCCTAGATAGATGTGCCATCGCTTGTGCCAAGTACTGGCATTTATTATCTCTATAGGACCTATAGAAATTGAAACAGACATAATAAAACCTTAAACTAACAACTTGTTTCTATGTTTCTATTTTAGCGAATGAATGTGAAGATTGACATACCTTCCGAACAGTTCCCATTGGAGCTGCAGTCACCGGGACAGGCCTCCGCTACTACGATGTCATAGACAGATTGGTTGCCAGAGGAAGAGGTACCGTTGTCTTGAAGCACAGGGTTGACAACCACTTCATGGTAGCACTTGGTTCTCACAGAGTCAACAGAGTACTTGCCAAAATCTGTTGTACCTGTCAACTGCGAGTCCAAAACATCATAAACCTAACTACACTCAACTCAACATATTAGGATTTATTGTAACATCGCATTGAATATTTCGTGTCTTACAGAATTTATACAGTTTATGACTTGAACAAATTTGTAAATTCAACATTAACGTAAATGGTACATGTGCTGTGTACGTGTTGTTAGATATATCGAGATATGCAAGTTATATGCGAAGTAGTAGGAAGGATGAAAGGTAGCTATAGGGAGAAGGACAAACCAAATGGATATAAACATGAACATGTTTTACCTTGATATCTAGGATACAACTGTCGATGCTGCTGTTTGTTTCACCGCCCGTAATGTTTTGACAGATTTGAATGGACTTTGACTCATTGAAAAGCTGCTCACAATGTTCTGTGGCCGTCTCTTCAGTCCAGTTTCCAGGCCACGTATTTGCATTCTAAATGAAAAAATTAATTTCTTGTACGTTGTTATAAACAAATTGAAATATTTTATTATAGTTTGGCGAGTCAAAAGAATTATATGCTTCCTCAAACGTTACAGATTAATAAACACACACGCATGAGAATTGGTTACAGAGGATGTGAATAACTTCACGTTTGTATTTTATATTTGTTTATTTAAAATTTTGATAAAATATTCGCATAACTGCATCTCATTGGCTGGAAAAAATTATAATATCGCCATGAATAACCAGTTGACAGCAACAAAATGCATTTGCAATGAAGGATATCAGGGCATTGTACAAGCATTGCAGATTATAAAGACCCTGTTGTAGCAGAATATGTAAAATATCACATTAATTATCAGTCTTTGTCCAAATCTTGGTTAAACATAATACCCTTTTGTGGACATGATGAAAAGGTGCTTCCTGAGCCTCTCTGACAGATCTTCGTCTTCTCCTGTTGATGCTGCACTTGGAAGGAGTGACGTCAGAGTAGCCTGGCAGAGACTTGCAGGTCTCGTGGGCCTTGCCAGCAGAACACTCCACTTCTTGTAATGGGTCGTTTAGTTCCTTGTCTGTTGAACACGAACAGAACGTTTTCTGCTGGGGCCAGCTGCTTAGGGATGAGAGGTCCGAGTGGTCGAAAAGATTGTTTCCATTTTCTACACTGAAAGAGTTCAGCGGTGCTGGTTTTTAGCACTTTGCTAAGAATGCATTAATCTTATCAAAGTCATGTTAAAAATAATACTATAAAGAGAAATTGGGAATCTATATTTCAATCACACATATGATAAGCTTTCAGAGTTCTATGTTCATTTAAATGTTTCATTCCATTCATACAATAATTGTGTTAAGAAAACCTCTATCGGTGGCCCTGATCAGAGACTACAGGGTAACAAATGTTTGAAAGCAAACGGCATTGCATGTTCAGAAACCAAGTTCAATCCACCAATCGTTCTCTGCACACCTGATTTCCGTGTGATGTTCTTGTTCGGAATATTCTTTATGGCAAGGTCAAAAATTATTTTGTTATATTATCATAATTTTAAACTCTAAACAGTATCCTTAATGTGTGAAACCGATTGTTTAAGTGCCAAAAAAGTTTGATGGAGTAAATGCAATATGTTAAATTGCAGGAGTATTTCAAGAAATGCATACTACTTGTGTCTAAGAAATTTGTTGGAATGAAATAAAGAAGACAATGAACTGACCTCCACGACATGGAGAAGTTTGTAAGCACGTTAACCCACACTCTGTATCCAGCATAGCATCCGTCAGTCGCCGTCGGGTCTGATGAGTAACTACCATCACGTAACACGAAGTCATCATTGCAGGCACCGTTTTCAGACATTTTCCCACACAAACCTGCACTCTTCTCAGTGTCTTGTACAGATGGATACATTTGGAGATTGAGAAAACTCCCATATGCATTGACCACGACTTTCCCTCCCGTTGGTAGATAAATCTGGCATAATGGGATGATGTTCATTTGAAATGAAACAACTTGGCTTTTCAGTTCTAATATTTTAAGAATGATTTACTTTAGGAAAACATCCAATTGAGCATTATTCAAATTTATTCTTGGTATTTTTTTTCATGATGATTCAAACTGAAACTAACATCATAGTTACTGCCTCTCCTCTTGACCTCCAGAACGTCCCCTCCATCATCACACAGTGTGTAGTCTATAAACCAGATATCAGACTGTCCAGGGCACCTGTTGATCTCGAACACGGTTCTGCCAGCTCTCACTGCCGCTCCACAGTTACACCATGCGAGCGAACGGAAGCTACAGCGAGCTGTCTGGATTTGTACCTGTTAAAAACTGTGAAACTTAGTTGTTTTCGGAATTTATTGGACAAATAACATACCCATACAAAACAAAAAACATAAGGAATATCTGTCTACCATCTTATGTTGAAATATGGAATATTATTGACAGTCATAGCCGTTGGTTTATCAAGATAAAGTAACAGTTTCATTAAACCTGTAAACACTTCATCATAAATATGCTTTTGCATTATTGTTGATAACTTACTTCAATAGGGAGTTCCATATGTTTGTAGAAGGTGAAATTTCCATCATATTGGTGCTCGTAACGTCTAGATAACATAATCATGAATGTTAGCCCAGAATTTCTTTCATTCCCTGTATAAAGCATTATGTAAGGTTTTTAAAAATACACAATTGAATAGCAATAAATCTTCTTTTTGGATAAAATATTGATATAAAGATAGATGTAAACGTTTAAGAAATAACAGAAAGTTGTCACCTTCCATCAAAGGTTTTGAGATGTGGGTCATTACTTGAATAACAGCTTTTCTCCTGAATGTGCGAGGTGTCCTTCGTAAGTTGTACCTAGATTTAATTCAAATGTAAATTCAATGAAAGTGTTTCCCCATAGTCATTTTTCGCAGGGCCCTTTTTCTGTCCCGCCCTAAACTTTATCACTAGGGATACAGCTGATCAAATTTTTAGCTAGTACAGGAACAATAGGGGACACAACCGAAAGACCTCATTTCATGCAATGAGTAAAATGTAGGCGGACATGTTTGAACTTTGTAGATCAATAAAAATTGGTTAAAATAAATGTGATGTATTTATGTAAGTGCCCTTTTTTAATTAGAGTATACTGGTTTTTAAATTAATTTGTCCTGCCCTTTTTCAAACCTAGGGGAAACACTAAAATAAGAGTTTGAAGACAATACTCAAATACGAAACATATAATCATTAATGCCTTGCATTTAAAATATATCATTTTCTCACTTTCAAAATAGAATAAGATATTTATTCACGTTTAACATAATAACTTAAGTTTTTATGATTTTTATTTTAATATATATAATTTAACAATGCACTATAAGTAATGATGATTAAAAAAGCAAGTATAGTTTTTAAAAAAATGAAAGTAACCAGCAGACCTTTATTGGCAAAGTAAGTTTTATTTGAATAAGTCAATTGTTTCCTAATATTGCAAATTCATTCAATGAAGAGTAATCAAATGTTCTAACTATAAACTTAGTGTTCTCTTATTGAAAATTGGTACACCACCTAAAAGATGTTATCCCGTCATACCAAAGACCTTTGTTATGCTTACTTGTATCTGAGGGAGCAGAGCTTCTCCCCACATCTTATGAGCCCAATTAAATGTGGAGGTCAGATTCAAGTTGACCTCCTTGCTGGAGGACCCGTATGTACTGGTCACCTTACCGAAGAGGGAGATGGAGACAGATTCATTCCAGCGTAATGCCACAAACGATGCCCCACACTCAGAGGGCATCATCACCGCCTGATCACATAGGTCAGGTTTACCTGAAATTTGAAGTTGTCATTTCATCTATGACCAGTCTTACATCTACAGAAAATGATAACGAATTTGAATGTATCCATAGGTTCGTTATCGAACATGCAGGTCGTCACCATGAAACGTTGAAATGTATGTTCGATTTTACATCTTTGGAAATACTGTTTTCACCAACCATATAGGATTGCTAAATGTGAGTGAGTGAGTGAGTTGGGGTTTAACGTGCTTTGAACAATATTTCAGTTATTAAACACGTAGATGACAAGCATCCAAACGAGAGTGGACAGTGAAGGGAGAAAGGGAAAAGACGAAGAGAAAGGCATGATGAGAGATAGACAACAGGTTTTAGAAGGACTCAAATTTAGTCTGTCTTCTACCCGTCGACCTGTCCAGCTTGGGTGTCCCTGCCAAGAGCATGAAAGCTCCAGCCGGCATAGCTCTTGGGGTCTCTGAAGCACGCAAACCACCACACCGCGATAAGGTATTGAGTCCAGTGGTGGATTGCTAAATGGGATAGATTTACAGGATGTCAGGATTGACTTATTGAAGGCTTATTAAACATGACCTATTTTCAGTGTACTTGAGGTAAAGAATGAAATCATAGAAGTCAATTGATGGTATAAAGTATAATCTTACAAATAAAAATAAACAACTTTAACACTTACGTAATGTATTCACTTTAACTCTGAGTCTGCATTCATCAACGTGCGTTAAACTTCCGCATCCAAACGGGTCAGTGAGAGACAGCTTAATGTCTGTTGAAGCACCCTGGGTAACTCTCACTGATGTTTTAGATACCTGTATGACAGTGAGTTCACATGAACATTTAGCATTCTATGAAAAAATGATAAGGAACTAGTTATCCTACATGGGAAATATTTTCTCAGATGACCTGATTGAAATATTGCAATCTAAAATGTGAATGTTGGTAATTCTCGTTTCTGTATATTGTCATTTGTATTGTCCCTGAGAACTTTAAGATAGATAGGCTTACACAAGAAGTTTGGCTGAATTTTCATTCTCAGTGATACATCGATTTGAAACAGAAGTAATAAGAGTTTTTTAAAATTCTGTTAATGCTTAGTTTGCTTCCAAATGACAACAAAACAGAAATACAAATAACCAGACTAAATCTAATAGAAACTACAGGAAGAAACTTCCGTTTCAGTGAAAATCGGTGACATGGAGAGAAATCCATACACTCTCACCCAAACAAGTCTACCTTCCCCTCCAACTTTTGAATTGGCTAATATGAGGTCAACACCAATTTCCATTCCCAATGAATGGCCATTGTAATTTGCAGTATAAATCGATTGAAGCTGTTTCTTTGACAAGTGTTGAAGTATTGGGCCAATGGACTCAGTTGAATTCCAAGCAGTCATACATTTTTTGCACATGAAAGCTCGAAGGAGCCCTTTGATGAAAGAAAATAAACCTTAGGGGAAGATGCCCAATCATATGTCGTAGTTAATAAAATTGTATTGGTAATCTCTGGAAACTGCTCTCATTCCGAATCCAAATTCAACCATTGATGATGACAGTGTTGTCAAGTGAAAGCTGTCATTGTGGAAATTAACTTATAGTTTGTGGAAAAATTAATTCATGACAATTTGAACTCAAGGTGTGTGTATGATGGATTCCCAGGCTGTTCACAACTTTTCATAAGCAGGTACAAGTGACCAGCTCAGTATTAAGGGCTTTATTTAAGATTTGCCAAAAATAAACAGGCAAACATTTCGACAGACTTATTAGACAGGATGGATTCATAAAGATCCTGAGACTTGGGTTCAGTGGAAGAATGGGAAATGTGTTACTCTTGCTGGTTGCTATGAAGAGAAGGACAATCAACTGTGCAAAGGCTTCTTTCCACTAAGACTACTGCAAGAGGACGAGGGGAAATCAAAGAAAATCATAATATACCTTGAATTTGTTTCTTGTGTTATGTATATACGATGTTAACAATGTAAACATTTATTTGTTTCAGATGAACATTTCTTACATGACCTGCGCTTTTGTTGTTATTACACATGACTTTCACACATAAGTTAACAAATGGTAGATCTTCAAGGATGGTAACTACAGGTGGGAATTGACGACAGAACAATGATAAGCTTATTGGTTCAGACTCAATAAGACACTGCTTGTTAACATACAAGTTCGAATGTCGAAAGACACTTTCATTCAATTAGATAAAAAAAAGGTCAAAATTTTACAAGTCAAATTGTTTGCTTTGGTTTTACTTATAAAGAACTCAACAAGGACTGTAACTACAAATATTAAATGACACACGATAATGTTATAGATCCGGGGTTAATGAATTACTAGACACTTTACCTGAATTCCTACAAATTTCTTCCTAGACAGCACTGATGGAGTTGAAACATTCCCTTCCTCGAACGTAGCTTCCACTGAACAAGAGATCTGAATACAAAAGGGCCCAAGACCGAGAAGATGAACTCATACTGTTTCTTTATTGTGTTGGACAGAGAATATATGGATAACAGAGAATCTTTCAATATTTCATATACCAGTGTTATATAAAGAGTTTTTTCATAATTTTGATGAAAGTTTTCATAAAAGATATTGACTAGCATTTCTTTCTTATTGTTTATGAGAAAGTAAAGAGGCTATAGAATGTTGTGAAACACTATGTAAAAGTCTCAGCTTCATTAGGTCTTTTGAATCAATAAAATGGACCATATATAATGTTTATATAGTTAACAACGTCTAGTCCTTTATAATGATGCTTCAAAATCAGTTCTTTTTATCGTAAAATCACCTCAACAATCTTAACAAGGCGTCTAACTACTAGTTGAGATTAGAATAAAACATTATGTTTAATCGTGACATTATTATATTATCATTAATATAATATTTGAGGTATATTTACTTTAATTACATACATGTGAAAACACATATTTCAGGTTCTTATCGGAGCTATACATGTTGTAAGTAGTTTTACCTGTATGCCATATGTTGTGATGTTTGCCTCTCTCAGATGTGTCTCTGTCAGGACATGGTTCTCAATCACGCTCCCATTGGACCATTTTTCAGGATCTGACCTCAGAACCAGCTTCTCCTCCACAAACCAGCTGGTGCTGTAGAACACGTCCTCAGAGTGCTGGCTGAAGGTGCACAGGAACACCAGCTCGCTGTGGTAATTGTCAGTGTGGATAAGGCGGGATTTAACATTGGGCTTCTCCTCTGTTTACATAGTAGGAAAAACGATAACGAGAGATATTATGACAGACATTCGATTTAAAAGTCAATTGTCATATATACTGCTTGAAGAAACATAAAAATTTCTTAATTTCTTCGTATGTTATAACCATTTTTTTTTACTATGTAACCTGACTGTCGATAACTCATATATAACTCCTATGAGTTTGTGTGTTCAGACATGGTTTAACAAGAAACATACACTCAGATATGATGTAAATTTCATTATTTTTTAACGCGACGGTCGGGATTGTTGCAATACCTTTTTCTTTTATTTAAGATTCACTTAAGAAACCAATTTCAAAATGTTTTAAAATTACATCACTTCAATGTTTGCTTTTTGCCTGAATGCACTCACGATAAGGTGTTGATAGAGTTGTTGCGGCTTTTGTTGGTTGGGTTGTTGCTTCTGTTGTCGGTAAAGTTGTGGCATCTGTTTTTGGTTGAGTTGTTGCTCCTGTTTGTTCTGTTGTGGCCTCTGTTGTTGCTGCTGTTGATACTTCTGTTGTTGATTCAGTTGTAGTTGCATACAGTGTATCTGTACAATTTGAAGCTGAAACAAAAAGAAATCAATCAGTTGGCACTGTCTCTTTGAGGCTATCGCCCAGTTTAACAAAATAAACAATCAGCACATACTAGCATACCAGGGCACAATTCTTAATTTATTCATCATAAAAGTAAAACATGTCGATTCATATTAGCTTTAGGCTAGAACACTAATAATATATATTATAACATTACAACTTCCCTCAGTTTTCTATTTAGGTCTACGGCTGCAAAAGGATGTAATATTAAAAGAATTGTTGTTCTATCCAATGAACGCATTACCTGTACTGTTCTCCCAAGACGTGGATGATCCATTAACGATGCACACCTTGCAGTTGTCGTCAATACGGGTCTCTCCATTCGTATAACATTTTTCTCCGAAGAAGCAGAAAGAGTCCTGATAATTGCAGCGAAATTATGGTAAATCAGATATCTCTCTTTTAACAATCAAAATAATGGCATAATTTTGACAGTTTTGACAGTTAACAACCTTTTGATTTTATGATTGGTTCTCACATTTCTGATAAATGTATAACATGTATAAATAATTCATTAATTCACCATGTAATGTTTTGTATTCCCAATACCTGTCTCGTCCAGCTGATATCAGTTCCATTGATGTTCCCAGTAACACAGCTTCCATCGTATACCAGTACACTGATATTATTGCTGTAAAGTGTCCCATCATTTGACACTGATATCCAAAAGGCCCGAACATAATCCGTATCTCCCAGTTCCTTACTCACACTGATGTTACACTTCACATGACTGATGCTTTGTACAGAGGCGGTAGAGACGCGGGACCATTCAAGTTCTTGACCACTACCTCTCACCTATAAGAAGGAAAAAATCACGTGTTAGTTTTACACTAAAGCTAATTCCAGACAGGAGACATTAGCAATAACTACTATCGTCCCTTGAAATAAGTTTTTTTTTATCCAAGACAAACGCTCAACTGCATATGATTATTGTTCCATTCACCGATTTCTATGAAGCTAGTGCTTATGGTTCTTGAAAACCTCTTTAGAAATTTCACGAAGGAATATTTCAGTATCCCAATCATTATGGGTATTCATACGTATATGTAGGGTTAGGTGGTTTTCCACCTACTGATAGCTTAATTTTACTAACGAGGGTTACCGCCCTTTGGTTAGACTCGCCCAAAGAGCAATAATTGACTACTGTAAGGTCATAAGTCCACAATATGTATCATTCATCATAAAACAAAAGTAACTCACCTTAAAGGCCTCAACAAAACATGTGCTTTCATCTGTGAAGGTTTCTCCATAAACAGAGAGGAAGTCACAGGAGGGGCTGGAAGTATCACAGTGACTGTCATGTAGGCTGGACAAAACAGGGGGAGCAGATAGATCGACAGAACAATCAAGACCACCAAAGTTTGGCAAACAGTAACAAGTACCTGAAAGAGGTATTCGGACAAATTTGGACACACACAAGTCATTTTATCTTTTGGCAGTTTTTATAGAAACACGACTTTAAAATTCGTTTCAAGAGCAGAACTCATATACTGTAAATTCTACAAAATTAAGGTTAATGGAAGAATCAGCATATGTACTGTGCCTTATTGCGTTTTCAAGTATCCAGATGTTTTAGGTTTGGCAGTTTCCATGGAAACGCTACGTAAAATTCGTTTCTAGAGCAGCCAATAACATGTTTCGACCTATGTTGCACGTGAAGATTTACATACCTTCTGAACAGTTCCCATTCGAGCTGCAGTCACTGGGACAGGCCTCTGCTACTACAATGTCATAGACAGATTGGTTGCCAGAGGAAGAGGTATCATTGTCCTGTAGTACAGGGTTGACAACCACCTCATGGTAGCACTTGCTCCTCACAGAGTCAACAGAGTACTTGCAGAAATCTGTGGTACCTGTCAGCTGAGTGTCCAAAACATCATAAACTTAGCTACACTCAAATCAATATATTCGATACTTGCTTCTAAAACATGTCAAATTTGTACACATCAACACAATGTCCGACAGAAAAACGGAACTTAAAACCATTCTTTGAAAAACAGGGTTTATAAAAAAACAACACGGTTGAAAACCTTATAAATTCAATTAACAAAATTTGCACTTAACATGAATATTATTCTGTAAGGCAATATAGCATACATTCTCACGCTTGAAAAGCCTTAATTCGTTATGGCAAATGAGGGCACTTGCACTCCTTAATTTTCTATTGATGCAAGATGTTCTTTACAATTGACATTTGATTATGAACAATTTGAGAAGGCCAGAGTAACTAAGTGATGTACAGATTTTTTTTACGAATATATTAATTGCTAAAACGGGCTCACCTAGGAATGCCTTTAGCTTAAGAATTTACTGTAACATACGAAGCTCCAGAAGGGACATGGTAAAAAAATATTTTTTTTACGTACGTACGTGTTATTATTACGTACGTACGTAATAATAACAAGTGATACTTTAGCAAGAAGAAATTACATCTAAACATGGAGACGGACTTAATTGTTCGACTCTACTTCGATCTAGGTTTTAACAAGACTGAAATGCTTTATTTCCTAGTTGCAAAACAACGGATAGTAGTAAGCAATAACATCTGCAACGCATTTTGAAAGGACTACGTCTGTATCGACGTAAGCATTCAGATAACAGAAAGGCTAGTGTACAAATCAACAAAAGCCCTTCAGCTGAACCTAGAGATTTTGATAGAGTAGTATAGAGAAAGTTTATGTAACTGATAGCAGAAATGAGAAGATCCCGTTTGAAGTTAAATTGAATGATGGGCGTTTGTCTAGTGATGTACAAACTGTTCTGGGACCCTGGAAAGATGCTTTGTCAAATCTTTTGAATTGTAATGATAATGCGACGAATGTTTTGAATTGTTATGATAATGCGACGTGTAAATGCGTAAATTGTGATATGGAAAGTGATGATAATAATCTCAACAAAAGGTCCTTGAGGATTTAATTCAAAAGTCGAAAAGCTTTCTCATTTCTCCATATGATTAATACTTTGTTCATTGAGGTTGAGTGAAATTCAAATTAATTTGATAAATTGTTTATTGATGTCAATGTATTATACAATGTACTACTCTTTTCTTGTATAAAAGTTTTGACACAAGAATCTACAATAGTCATTTTGGGTATGAAATCACCACCATTGCAATTTTTTCGTTATTTATGTGGACTGCCTTTAAAAAGTCAAATCGGTTGGTTGAAATTAATAAACGATTGATAATTATTCAAAGATCTACGGTGTATGTTATTTTCCTATTGGACATTTCACAAAGTGAGTGTTTCAATAGATATTGTTATTTTGTTATAAAACGTCTTTTTTCAAATATTCTTTTAGGTCAGAAGTATTTTAAAGAAACAGAAATTAACAAGTGATTATATATAGCTGAATAGACATACTTTATTTTAGGCGACATTTTGTTAATGTAGCCGGCAATTCAAGAATAATCGATAGTTACTAGTTGTATACTGTTTGCTGACGAAAATAAGACGCCTTTGTTAATGTCCAATGTCTGTCTCATGAACATTCTTTACGTCTTGAAATGCAATAACCGTCCAACGGGAGATGACTCAAAAAAAGTTAAACCGAGCCACGCTCTATTTCTTGTATATATATCCAAGATTATTGATAGATAGAGTACTTTTAGGTTTTGCAAAAAGACCACTGCTACTCAATCGCCTTCTAATGAGATTGCAAGATAAGAAATTAAATGTTTATAGCAGCTTAGTGGGGCTGTGTTCAACATTTACATACCACGTGGTTTGTGTTTGTCAGTGACTACACACGCTGTGTGGTGACTGCTTATAATTTTAAATGTTATGTCTTATCTGACCTCTCACTTATCAATCAAAATAAACATTTTCTGAATCCATGACAGAGCTGAGTTGACTCAAATAAGTTTCTGCTTAATAGCGCTTTCTATCGACAGCTCCTAAGCTTACAACATTCAAATTTAGTTATTACGTACGTACGTACTAATATTACGTACGTACGTGATATTTTAGTACGTACGTACGTAATATTATTACGTACGTACGTGATAATATTACGTACGTACGTAAAAAAAATATTTTTTTACCATGTCCCTTCTGGAGCTTCGTAGTAACATGTTAACTGAGAACAAGCATTCTTTGAAAAGGTTTATCTGTTACTACAGGCATATTTGAATATTGCCGATATTGTAATTCATACATGGTACATATGCTGTGTACTTGTTTTTAGACATATCGAGATATTCATCTTATATGCGAAGTAGTAGGAAGGGAGAAGGACAAACCAAATGGATATAAAACATAAAAATGTTTTACCTTGATATCTAGGATACAACTGTCGATGCTGCTGTTTGTTTCACCGCCCGTAATGTTTTGACAGATTTGAATGGACTTTGACTCATTGAAAAGCTGCTCACAATGTTCTGTGGCCGTCTCCTCAGTCCAGTTTCCAGGCCACGTATTTGCATTCTAAATGAAAAAATTAATTTCTTGTACGTTGTTATAAACAAATTGAAATTTAATATTTTATTATAGTTTGGCGAGTCAAAAGAATTATATGCTTCCTCAAACGTTACAGATTAATAAATACACACGCATGAGAATTGGTTACAGAGGATGTGAATAACTTCACGTTTGTATTTTATATTTGTTTATTTAAAATTTTGATAAAATATTCGCATAACTGCATCTCATTGGCTGGAAAAAATTATAATATCGCCATGGTTAACTTGTTTTCAGCAACAAAATGCATTTGCAATGAAGGATATCAGGGCATTGTACAGGCATTGCAGATTATAATGACCCTGGTGTAGCTGAATATGTAAAATATCACATTAATTATCAGTCTTTGTCCAAATCTTGGCTAAACATAATACCCTTTTGTGGACATGATGAAAAGGTGCTTCCTGAGCCTCTCTGACAGATCTTCGTCTTCTCCTGTTGATGCTGCACTTGGAAGGAATGACGTCAGAGTAGCCTGGTAGCGACTTGCAGGTCTCATGGGCCTTGTCAGCAGAACAGTCCACTTCTTGTAATGGGTCGTTTAGTTCCTTGTCTGTTGAACACGAACAGAACGTTTTCTGCTGGGGCCAGCTGCTTAGGGATGAGAGGTCCGAGTGGTCGAAAAGATTATTTCCATTTTCTACGCTGAAAAAGTACAGCGGTGCTGGTTTTTAGCACTTTGCTAAGAATGCATTAATCATGCAATAATAAGTCATGTTAAAAATAATACTATAAAGAGAAATTGGGAATCTATATTTCAATCACACATATGATAAGCTTTCAGAGTTCTATGTTCATTTAAATGTTTCATTCCATTCATACAATAATTGTGTTAAGAAAACCTCTATCGGTGGCCCTGATCAGAGACTACAGGTAACAAATGTTTGAAAGCAAACGGCATTGCATGTTCAGAAACCAAGTTCAATCCACCAATCGTTCTCTGCACACCTGATTTCCGTGTGATGTTCTTGTTCGGAATATTCTTTATGGCAAGGTCAAAAATTATTTTGTTATTTTATCATAATTTTAAACTCTAAACAGTATCCTTAATGTGTGAAACCGATTGTTTAAGTGCCAAAAAAGTTTGATGGAGTAAATGCAGTGAACTGACCTCCACGACATGGAGAAGTTTGTAAGCACGTTGACCCACACTCTGTAACCAGCATTGCATCCGTCTTTCGCCGTCGGGTCTGTTGAGTAACTACCATCACGTAACACGAAGTCATCATTGCATGCACTGTTTTCAGACATTTTCCCACACAAACCTGCACTCTTCTCAGTGTCTTGTACAGATGGATACATTTGGAGATTGAGAAAACTCCCATATGCATTGACCACGACTTTCCCTCCCGTTGGTAGATAAATCTGGCATAATGGGATGATGTTCATTTGAAATGAAACAACTTGGCTTTTCAGTTCTAATATTTTAAGAATGATTTACTTTAGGTTGAGTATTATTCCAATTTATTCTTGGTATTTTTTTCATGATGATTCAAACTGAAACTAACATCATAGTAGCTGCCTCTCCTCTTGACCTCCAGAACGTCCCCTCCATCATCACACAGTGTGTAGTCTATAAACCAGATATCAGACTGTCCAGGGCACCTGTTGATCTCGAACACGGTTCTGCCAGCTCTCACTGCCGCTCCACAGTTACACCATGCGAGCGAACTGAAACTACAGCGAGCTGTCTGGATTTGTACCTGTTAAAAAGAGTGAAACTTAGTTGTTTTCGGAATTTATTGGACAAATAACATACCCATACAAAACAAATAACATAAGGAATATCTGTCTACCATCTTATGTTGAATGAAATATGAAGTATCATTGACAGTCATAGCCGTTGGTTTATCAAGATAAAGTAACAGTTTCATTAAACCTGTAAACACTTCATCATACATATGCTTTTGCATTATTGTTGATAACTTACTTCAATAGGGAGTTCCATATGTTTGTAGAAGGTGAAATTTCCATCATATTGGTGCTCGTAACGTCTAGATAACATAATCATGAATGTTAGCCCAGAATTTCTTTCATTCCCTGTATAAAGCATTATGTAAGGTTTTTAAAAATACACAATTGAATAGCAATAAATCTTCTTTTTGGATAAAATATTGATATAAAGATAGATGTAAACGTTTAAGAAATAACAGAAAGTTGTCACCTTCCATCAAAGGTTTTGAGATGTGGGTCATTACTTGAATAACAGCTTTTCTCCTGAATGTGCGAGGTGTCCTTCGTAAGTTGTACCTAGATTTAATTCAAATGTAAGTTCAATGAAAGTGTTTCCCCATAGTCATTTTTCGCAGGGCCCTTTTTCTGTCCCGCCCTAAACTTTATCACTAGGGAAACAGCTGATCAAATGTTTAGCTAGATACAGGAACAATAGGGGACACAGCCAAAAGACCTCATTTCATGCAATGAGTAAAATGTAGGCGGACATGTTTGAACTTTGTAGATCAATAAAAATTGGTTAAAATAAATGTGATGTATTTATGTAAGTGCCCTTTTTTAATTAGAGTATACTGGTTTTTAAATTAATTTGTCCTGCCCTTTTTCAAACCTAGGGGAAACACTAAAATAAGAGTTTGAAGACAATACTCAAATACGAAACATATAATCATTAATGCCTTGCATTTAAAATATATCTTTTTCTCACTTTCAAAATAGAATAAGATATTTATTCACGTTTAACATAATAACTTAAGTTTTTAAGATTTTTATTTTAATATATATAATTTAACAATGCACTATAAGTAATGATGATTAAAAAAGCAAGTATAGTTTTTAAAAAAAAGAAAGTAACCAGCAGACCTTTATTGGCAAAGTAAGTTTTATTTGAATAAGTCAATTGTTTCCTAATATTGCAAATTCATTCAATGAAGAGTAATCAAATGTTCTAACTATAAACTTAGTGTTCTCTTATTGAAAATTGGTACACCACCTAAAAGATGTTATCCCGTCATACCAAAGACCTTTGTTATGCTTACTTGTATCTGAGGGAGCAGAGCTTCTCCCCACATCTTATGAGCCCAATTAAATGTGGAGGTCAGATTCAAGTTGACCTCCTTGCTTGAGGACCCGTATGTACTGGTCACCTTACCGAAGAGGGAGATGGAGACCGACTCGTTCCAGCGTAATGCCACAAATGATGCCCCACACTCAGAGGGCATCATCACCGCCTGATCACATAGGTCAGGTTTACCTGAAATTTGAAGTTGTCATTTCATCTATGACCAGTCTTACATCTACAGAAAATGATAACGAATTTGAATGTATCCATAGGTTCGTTATCTAACATGCAGGTCGTCACCATGAAACGTTGAAATGTATGTTCGATTTTACATCTTTGGAAATACTGTTTTCACCAACCATATAGGATTGCTAAATGTGAGTGAGTGAGTGAGTGAGTTGGGGTTTAACGTGCTTTGAACAATATTTCAGTTATTAAACACGTGGATGACAAGCATCCAAACGAGATTGGACAGTGAAGGGAGAAAGGGAAAAGACGAAGAGAAAGGCATGATGAGAGATAGACAACAGGTTTTAGAAGGACTCAAATTTAGTCTGGCTTCTACCCGTCGACCTGTCCAGCTTGGGTGTCCCTGCCAAGAGCATGAAAGCTCCAGCCGGCATAGCTCTTGGGGTCTCTGAAGCACGTAAACCACCACACCGCGATAAGGTATTGAGTCCAGTGGTGGATTGCTAAATGGGATAGATTTACAGGATGTCAGGATTGACTTATTGAAGGCTTATTAAACATGACCTATTTTCAGTGTACTTGAGGTAAAGAATGAAATCATAGAAGTCAATTGATGGTATAAAATAAAATCTTACAAATAAAAATCAGCAACTTTAAGACTTACGTAACGTATTCACTTTAACTCTGAGTCTGCATTCATCAACGTGCGTTAAACTTCCACATCCAAATGGGTCAGTGAGAGACAGCTTAATGTCTGTTGAAGCACCCTGGGTAACTCTCACTGATGTTTTAGATACCTGTATGACAGTGAGTTCACATGAACATTTAGCATTCTATGAAAAAATGATAAGGAACTAGTTATCCTACATGGGAAATATTTTCTCAGATGACCTGATTGAAATATTGCAATCTAAAATGTGAATGTTGGTAATTCTCGTTTCTGTATATTGTCATTTGTATTGTCCCTGAGAACTTTAAGATAGATAGGCTTACACAAGAAGTTTGGCTGAATTTTCATTCTCAGTGATACATCGATTTGAAACAGAAGTAATAAGAGTTTTTTAAAATTCTGTTAATGCTTAGTTTGCTTCCAAATGACAACAAAACAGAAATACAAATAACCAGACTAAATCTAATAGAAACTACAGGAAGAAACTTCCGTTTCAGTGAAAACCGGTGACATGGAGAGAAATCCATACACTCTCACCCAAACAAGTCTACCTTCCCCTCCAACTTTTGAATTGGCTAATATGAGGTCAACACCAATTTCCATTCCCAATGAATGGCCATTGTAATTTGCAGTATAAATCGATTGAAGCTGTTTCTTTGACAAGTGTTGAAGTATTGGGCCAATGGACTCAGTTGAATTCCAAGCAGTCATACATTTTTTGCACATGAAAGCTCGAAGGAGCCCTTTGATGAAAGAAAATAAACCTTAGGGGAAGATGCCCAATCATATGTCGTAGTTAATAAAATTGTATTGGTAATCTCTGGAAACTGCTCTCATTCCGAATCCAAATTCAACCATTGATGATGACAGTGTTGTCAAGTGAAAGCTGTCATTGTGGAAATTAACTTATAGTTTGTGGAAAAATTAATTCATGACAATTTGAACTCAAGGTGTGTGTATGATGGATTCCCAGGCTGTTCACAACTTTTCATAAGCAGGTACAAGTGACCAGCTCAGTATTAAGGGCTTTATTTTAGATTTGCCAAAAATATACAGGCAAACATTTCGACAGACTTATTAGACAGGATGGATTCATAAAGATCCTGAGACTTGGGTTCAGTGGAAGAATGGGAAATGTGTTACTCTTGCTGGTTGCTATGAAGAGAAGGACAATCAACTGTGCAAAGGCTTCTTTCCACTAAGACTACTGCAAGAGGACGAGGGGAAATCAAAGAAAATCATAATATACCTTGAATTTGTTTCTTGTGTAATGTATATACGATGTTAACAATGTAAACATTTATTTGTTTCAGATGAACATTTCTTACATGACCTGCGCTTTTGTTGTTATTACACATGACTTTCACACATAAGTTAACAAATGGTAGATCTTCAAGGATGGTAACTACAGGTGGGAATTGACGACAGAACAATGATAAGCTTATTGGTTCAGACTCAATAAGACACTGCTTGTTAACATACAAGTTCGAATGTCGAAAGACACTTTCATTCAATTAGATAAAAAAAAGGTCAAAATTTTACAAGTCAAATTGTTTGCTTTGGTTTTACTTATAAAGAACTCAACAAGGACTGTAACTACAAATATTAAATGACACACGATAATGTTATAGATCCGGGGTTAATGAATTACTAGACACTTTACCTGAATTCCTACAAATTTCTTCCTAGACAGCACTGATGGAGTTGAAACATTCCCTTCCTCGAACGTAGCTTCCACTGAACAAGAGATCTGAATACAAAAGGGCCCAAGACCGAGAAGATGAACTCATACTGTTTCTTTATTGTGTTGGACAGAGAATATATGGATAACAGAGAATCTTTCAATATTTCATATACCAGTGTTATATAAAGAGTTTTTTCATAATTTTGATGAAAGTTTTCATAAAAGATATTGACTAGCATTTCTTTCGTATTGTTTATGAGAAAGTAAAGAGGCTATAGAATGTTGTGAAACACTATGTAAAAGTCTCAGCTTCATTAGGTCTTTTGAATCAATAAAATGGACCATATATAATGTTTATATAGTTAACAACGTCTAGTCCTTTATAATGATGCTTCAAAATCAGTTCTTTTTATCGTAAAATCACCTCAACAATCTTAACAAGGCGTCTAACTACTAGTTGAGATTAGAATAAAACATTATGTTTAATCGTGACATTATTATATTATCATTAATATAATATTTGAGGTATATTTACTTTAATTACATACATGTGAAAACACATATTTCAGGTTCTTATCGGAGCTATACATGTTGTAAGTAGTTTTACCTGTATGCCATATGTTGTGATGTTTGCCTCTCTCAGATGTGTCTCTGTCAGGACATGGTTCTCAATCACGCTCCCATTGGACCATTTTTCAGGATCTGACCTCAGAACCAGCTTCTCCTCCACAAACCAGCTGGTGCTGTAGAACACGTCCTCAGAGTGCTGGCTGAAGGTGCACAGGAACACCAGCTCGCTGTGGTAATTGTCAGTGTGGATAAGGCGGGATTTAACATTGGGCTTCTCCTCTGTTTACATAGTAGGAAAAACGATAACGAGAGATATTATGACAGACATTCGATTTAAAAGTCAATTGTCATATATACTGCTTGAAGAAACATAAAAATTTCTTAATTTCTTCGTATGTTATAACCATTTTTTTTACTATGTAACCTGACTGTCGATAACTCATATATAACTCCTATGAGTTTGTGTGTTCAGACATGGTTTAACAAGAAACATACACTCAGATATGATGTAAATTTCATTATTTTTTAACGCGACGGTCGGGATTGTTGCAATACCTTTTTCTTTTATTTAAGATTCACTTAAGAAACCAATTTCAAAATGTTTTAAAATTACATCACTTCAATGTTTGCTTTTTGCCTGAATGCACTCACGATAAGGTGTTGATAGAGTTGTTGCGGCTTTTGTTGGTTGGGTTGTTGCTTCTGTTGTCGGTAAAGTTGTGGCATCTGTTTTTGGTTGAGTTGTTGCTCCTGTTTGTTCTGTTGTGGCCTCTGTTGTTGCTGCTGTTGATACTTCTGTTGTTGATTCAGTTGTAGTTGCATACAGTGTATCTGTACAATTTGAAGCTGAAACAAAAAGAAATCAATCAGTTGGCACTGTCTCTTTGAGGCTATCGCCCAGTTTAACAAAATAAACAATCAGCACATACTAGCATACCAGGGCACAATTCTTAATTTATTCATCATAAAAGTAAAACATGTCGATTCATATTAGCTTTAGGCTAGAACACTAATAATATATATTATAACATTACAACTTCCCTCAGTTTTCTATTTAGGTCTACGGCTGCAAAAGGATGTAATATTAAAAGAATTGTTGTTCTATCCAATGAACGCATTACCTGTACTGTTCTCCCAAGACGTGGATGATCCATTAACGATGCACACCTTGCAGTCGTCGTCAATACGGGTCTCTCCATTCGTATAACATTTTTCTCCGAAGAAGCAGAAAGAGTCCTGATAATTGCAGCGAAATTATGGTAAATCAGATATCTCTCTTTTAACAATCAAAATAATGGCATAATTTTGACAGTTTTGACAGTTAACAACCTTTTGATTTTATGATTGGTTCTCACATTTCTGATAAATGTATAACATGTATAAATAATTCATTAATTCACCATGTAATGCTTTGTATTCCCAATACCTGTCTCGTCCAGCTGATATCAGTTCCATTGATGTTCCCAGTAACACAGCTTCCATCGTATACCAGTACACTGATATTATTGCTGTAAAGTGTCCCATCATTTGACACTGATATCCAAAAGGCCCGAACATAATCTGTGTCTCCCAGTTCCTTACTCACACTGATGTTACACTTCACATGACTGATGCTTTGTACAGAGGCGGTAGAGACGCGGGACCATTCAAGTTCTTGACCACTACCTCTCACCTATAAGAAGGAAAAAATCACGTGTTAGTTTTACACTAAAGCTAATTCCAGACAGGAGACATTAGCAATAACTACTATCGTCCCTTGAAATAAGTTTTTTTTTATCCAAGACAAACGCTCAACTGCATATGATTATTGTTCCATTCACCGATTTCTATGAAGCTAGTGCTTATGGTTCTTGAAAACCTCTTTAGAAATTTCACGAAGGAATATTTCAGTATCCCAATCATTATGGGTATTCATACGTATATGTAGGGTTAGGTGGTTTTCCACCTACTGATAGCTTAATTTTACTAACGAGGGTTACCGCCCTTTGGTTAGACTCGCCCAAAGAGCAATAATTGACTACTGTAAGGTCATAAGTCCACAATATGTATCATTCATCATAAAACAAAAGTAACTCACCTTAAAGGCCTCAACAAAACATGTGCTTTCATCTGTGAAGGTTTCTCCATAAACAGAGAGGAAGTCACAGGAGGGGCTGGAAGTATCACAGTGACTGTCATGTAGGCTGGACAAAACAGGGGGAGCAGATAGATCGACAGAACAATCCAGACCACCAAAGTTTGGCAAACAGTAACAAGTACCTGAAAGAGGTATTCGGACAAATTTGGACACACACAAGTCATTTTATCTTTTGGCAGTTTTTATAGAAACACGACTTTAAAATTCGTTTCAAGAGCAGAACTCATATACTGTAAATTCTACAAAATTAAGGTTAATGGAAGAATCAGCATATGTACTGTGCCTTATTGCGTTTTCAAGTATCCAGATGTTTTAGGTTTGGCAGTTTCCATGGAAACGCTACGTAAAATTCGTTTCTAGAGCAGAACCCAATAACATGTTTCGACCTATGTTGCACGTGAAGATTTACATACCTTCTGAACAGTTCCCATTCGAGCTGCAGTCACTGGGACAGGCCTCCGCTACTACAATGTCATAGACAGATTGGTTGCCAGAGGAAGAGGTATCATTGTCCTGTAGTACAGGGTTGACAACCACCTCATGGTAGCACTTGCTCCTCACAGAGTCAACAGAGTACTTGCCGAAATCTGTGGTACCTGTCAGCTGAGTGTCCAAAACATCATAAACTTAGCTACACTCAAATCAATATATTCGATACTTGCTTCTAAAACATGTCAAATTTGTACACATCAACACAATGTCCGACAGAAAAACGGAACTTAAAACCATTCTTTGAAAAACAGGGTTTATAAAAAAACAACACGGTTGAAAACCTTATAAATTCAATTAACAAAATTTGCACTTAACATGAATATTATTCTGTAAGGCAATATAGCATACATTCTCACGCTTGAAAAGCCTTAATTCGTTATGGCAAATGAGGGCACTTGCACTCCTTAATTTTCTATTGATGCAAGATGTTCTTTACAATTGACATTTGATTATGAACAATTTGAGAAGGCCAGAGTAACTAAGTGATGTACAGATTTTTTTTACGAATATATTAATTGCTAAAACGGGCTCACCTAGGAATGCCTTTAGCTTAAGAATTTACTGTAACATACGAAGCTCCAGAAGGGACATGGTAAAAAAATATTTTTTTTACGTACGTACGTGTTATTATTACGTACGTACGTGATATTATCACGTACGTACGTAATTTTAACACGTACGTACGTAGTAAGCTAATACGTACGTACGTAATAATAACATATACGTACGTAATAATAACAAGTGATACTTTAGCAAGAAGAAATTACATCTAAACATGGAGACGGACTTAATTGTTCGACTCTACTTCGATCTAGGTTTTAACAAGACTGAAATGCTTTATTTCCTAGTTGCAAAACAACGGATAGTAGTAAGCAATAACATCTGCAACGCATTTTGAAAGGACTACGTCTGTATCGACGTAAGCATTCAGATAACAGAAAGGCTAGTGTACAAATCAACAAAAGCCCTTCAGCTGAACCTAGAGATTTTGATAGAGTAGTATAGAGAAAGTTTATGTAACTGATAGCAGAAATGAGAAGATCCCGTTTGAAGTTAAATTGAATGATGGGCGTTTGTCTAGTGATGTACAAACTGTTCTGGGACCCTGGAAAGATGCTTTGTCAAATCTTTTGAATTGTAATGATAATGCGACGAATGTTTTGAATTGTTATGATAATGCGACGTGTAAATGCGTAAATTGTGATATGGAAAGTGATGATAATAATCTCAACAAAAGGTCCTTGAGGATTTAATTCAAAAGTCGAAAAGCTTTCTCATTTCTCCATATGATTAATACTTTGTTCATTGAGGTTGAGTGAAATTCAAATTAATTTGATAAATTGTTTATTGATGTCAATGTATTATACAATGTACTACTCTTTTCTTGTATAAAAGTTTTGACACAAGAATCTACAATAGTCATTTTGGGTATGAAATCACCACCATTACAATTTTTTTATTTATGTGGACTGCCTTTAAAAAGTCAAATCGGTTGGTTGAAATTAATAAACGATTGATAATTATTCAAAGATCTACGGTGTATGTTATTTTCCTATTGGACATTTCACAAAGTGAGTGTTTCAATAGATATTGTTATTTTGTTATAAAACGTCTTTTTTCAAATATTCTTTTAGGTCAGAAGTATTTTAAAGAAACAGAAATTAACAAGTGATTATATATAGCTGAATAGACATACTTTATTTTAGGCGACATTTTGTTAATGTAGCCGGCAATTCAAGAATAATCGATAGTTACTAGCTTGAGTTTGTATGACTTTCACTAAAGACTCTTGTTGTATACTGTTTGCTGACGAAAATAAGACGCCTTTGTTAATGTCCAATGTCTGTCTCATGAACATTCTTTACATCTTGAAATGCAATAACCGTCCAACGGGAGATGACTCAAAAAAAGTTAAACCGAGCCACGCTCTATTTCTTGTATATATATCCAAGATTATTGATAGATAGAGTACTTTTAGGTTTTGCAAAAAGACCACTGCTACTCAATCGCCTTCTAATGAGATTGCAAGATAAGAAATTAAATGTTTATAGCAGCTTAGTGGGGCTGTGTTCAACATTTACATACCACGTGGTTTGTGTTTGTCAGTGACTACACACGCTGTGTGGTGACTGCTTATAATTTTAAATGTTATGTCTTATCTGACCTCTCACTTATCAATCAAAATAAACATTTTCTGAATCCATGACAGAGCTGAGTTGACTCAAATAAGTTTCTGCTTAATAGCGCTTTCTATCGACAGCTCCTAAGCTTACAACATTCAAATTTAGTTATTACGTACGTACGTACTAATATTACGTACGTACGTGATATTTTAGTACGTACGTACGTAATATTATTACGTACGTACGTGATAATATTACGTACGTACGTAAAAAAAATATTTTTTTACCATGTCCCTTCTGGAGCTTCGTAGTAACATGTTAACTGAGAACAAGCATTCTTTGAAAAGGTTTATCTGTTACTACAGGCATATTTGAATATTGCCGATATTGTAATTCATACATGGTACATATGCTGTGTACTTGTTTTTAGACATATCGAGATATTCATCTTATATGCGAAGTAGTAGGAAGGGAGAAGGACAAACCAAATGGATATAAAACATAAAAATGTTTTACCTTGATATCTAGGATACAACTGTCGATGCTGCTGTTTGTTTCACCGCCCGTAATGTTTTGACAGATTTGAATGGACTTTGACTCATTGAAAAGCTGCTCACAATGTTCTGTGGCCGTCTCCTCAGTCCAGTTTCCAGGCCACGTATTTGCATTCTAAATGAAAAAATTAATTTCTTGTACGTTGTTATAAACAAATTGAAATTTAATATTTTATTATAGTTTGGCGAGTCAAAAGAATTATATGCTTCCTCAAACGTTACAGATTAATAAATACACACGCATGAGAATTGGTTACAGAGGATGTGAATAACTTCACGTTTGTATTTTATATTTGTTTATTTAAAATTTTGATAAAATATTCGCATAACTGCATCTCATTGGCTGGAAAAAATTATAATATCGCCATGGTTAACTTGTTTTCAGCAACAAAATGCATTTGCAATGAAGGATATCAGGGCATTGTACAGGCATTGCAGATTATAATGACCCTGGTGTAGCTGAATATGTAAAATATCACATTAATTATCAGTCTTTGTCCAAATCTTGGCTAAACATAATACCCTTTTGTGGACATGATGAAAAGGTGCTTCCTGAGCCTCTCTGACAGATCTTCGTCTTCTCCTGTTGATGCTGCACTTGGAAGGAATGACGTCAGAGTAGCCTGGTAGCGACTTGCAGGTCTCATGGGCCTTGTCAGCAGAACAGTCCACTTCTTGTAATGGGTCGTTTAGTTCCTTGTCTGTTGAACACGAACAGAACGTTTTCTGCTGGGGCCAGCTGCTTAGGGATGAGAGGTCCGAGTGGTCGAAAAGATTATTTCCATTTTCTACGCTGAAAAAGTACAGCGGTGCTGGTTTTTAGCACTTTGCTAAGAATGCATTAATCATGCAATAATAAGTCATGTTAAAAATAATACTATAAAGAGAAATTGGGAATCTATATTTCAATCACACATATGATAAGCTTTCAGAGTTCTATGTTCATTTAAATGTTTCATTCCATTCATACAATAATTGTGTTAAGAAAACCTCTATCGGTGGCCCTGATCAGAGACTACAGGTAACAAATGTTTGAAAGCAAACGGCATTGCATGTTCAGAAACCAAGTTCAATCCACCAATCGTTCTCTGCACACCTGATTTCCGTGTGATGTTCTTGTTCGGAATATTCTTTATGGCAAGGTCAAAAATTATTTTGTTATATTATCATAATTTTAAACTCTAAACAGTATCCTTAATGTGTGAAACCGATTGTTTAAGTGCCAAAAAAGTTTGATGGAGTAAATGCAGTGAACTGACCTCCACGACATGGAGAAGTTTGTAAGCACGTTGACCCACACTCTGTAACCAGCATTGCATCCGTCTTTCGCCGTCGGGTCTGTTGAGTAACTACCATCACGTAACACGAAGTCATCATTGCATGCACCGTTTTCAGACATTTTCCCACACAAACCTGCACTCTTCTCAGTGTCTTGTACAGATGGATACATTTGGAGATTGAGAAAACTCCCATATGCATTGACCACGACTTTCCCTCCCGTTGGTAGATAAATCTGACATAATGAGATGAAATTCATTTGAAATGAAAAAACTAAGCTTTTCATTTCTAATATTTTTAGAATGATTAACTTGACGAATGAGAGACATCCAATTAAGCAATTATCAAATTTGTTAAGGGTATATTTTTCATGATGATTCAAACTTAAACTAACGTCATAGTTACTGCCTCTCCTCTTGACCTGCAGAACGTCGCCTCCATCCTCACACAGTGTGTAGTCCATAAACCAGATATCAGACTGTCCAGGGCACCTGTTGATCTCGAACACGGTCCTGCCGGCTCTCACTGCAACTCCACAGTTACACCAGGCGTTCTGACTGTAGCTACAGCGAGCTGTCTGGATCTGTACCTGGTAAAAATAAGTGAAACAGGGTTGTTTTTCGGAATTTTGTTCTGACAAAATACATACCCATACCAAACAAATATGACTTAAGGAACATCTGTCATTTATCTTATGTTGAAAGAATTAACAAATAGTATTGACAACCATAGACGTTAAATGTTGGTGTATCAAGATACAGCAACAGTCTCATTAACTCCGTAGTAATATTGCATCATTGTTGACTTACTTCAATAGGGAAATCCATGTGTTTGTAGAAGGTGAAATTTCCATCATACTGGTGCTCGTAACGTCTAGATAATAGTAACATGAATGTTAGCCCAGAATCTCTTTAATTCTCTGTGTAAAGCGTAATGTAAGGTTTTGTAAAAGACACAATTCCATAGCAATCATTATTGGTTGGAGGCCCAAACCATCTTAACAGCTGACATTTCTCTCTATATTACACTTGGAATTTTCACAGGAACTTTCAACCAACCATACTTAGCCTCTTTATATTTTGGCAATATCGTCTTACCAATGAACACATCTGTATTGAATTTAGAACCATGTGACCATGTGGGTGTTCCGAAATAATTGGTAACCTTTAATACGAAAAACGATTGTTTCTGTAAATCTAAAGTAAAGGGGAATCAGTGGTTTTTAAGAGTCAAAACGGCAGTACAATTCTTCATGACTGCATGTGTACTAAATTAGACACATAGATTTCTGATGAAACGTTAGACAAATCTATTCCCTATTAGTAAAACCCCTTCCATTACAACGGTACACGCGAGAAACAAGCAGCTACAAGTCGATAAGTAGAGAATGTGATAAAGACGAGTCAACTTGTGTGATCACTTAGTGACAGAGATAGAGGTAGTGAAATACACTTCAGACAATACTTTTATATATCTTGTCCTGGCAATCCTTGAGAGTTTAGAAACAATTAACTGATGCATGTTGAAATATTGATTTGCAAAACCATCTAACACCTTGAGCGGTGCTGCACGCTATCAATTGTGACCCATATCCTAAAAATAGATCAATTTCGCCTTTCTCCAAGGGATAAATCGGTGACTGTTGTTTAAAACAGAACTGTATTTATATGACTGCATATTTGACTCACTATTCTATTTTTTGATGCAATAACAAATAGTTGTTCTATTTTCTAAATAAAAGATATCATGTAGGTTCTTTTTTTATATTGTTGACCTTAATCTACTCATTTGCCATAATGCAATTCCTATTCTATTTGTACCCTGCTGTTTCTAAATATTTCCTAGCCTAAATAGGATGCCTCCAACTTTGCCTTTTTAAAGGCTTTTCTTGTTCATTTTAGATATGATTTTACTAGAATAATAGATTTTTGTCACCTTCCATCAAAGGTTTTGAGATGTGGGTCATTAATGGTATAGCAGCTTTTCTCCTCGATATGGGACGTGTACTTCGTAAGTTGTACCTTAAACCGAAGAAGTGTTTGAAGACAATTCTCAATTACGAAACATGTCATTATTATGGCCTTGCATTTAAAATATTTTAGTTTGTTCAATTCAAAATTAAATGACATATTTATTCACTTTTTACCTTATATCTCACGATTTTTTCATTTAAAATGCATTATTAACAAAATTTTATTATAAACGTTTGTGTACATATTGTTGAGAAAGCATGTACAGTGGTAAAGGTAAAAATTTACTAAAAAATATAGTTACCAGCAGTAATTTGCAAAGTAAGTTTTATTTGAATACGTAAGGTGTTTCCTGATATTGCCAATTTATTAAATGAAGAGTAGGGTAATCTGACCGAGGTTCGAGGCTCGGATACCGTCAGAGGTCACGCAAACTCCGGACACTTTTGACTACGAGCAATGATACATGTAATGTTGGCAATTTATTTCTTTTAAAATGTTCCTTTTCAGTATGTTATATAATTCATCTCTCTCAATTCATTTGTTTAATTGTTTTTAATGTTTCCTATCCAACTTTTGTTGGGAGATATAATTAACAGATTTAAGAAAAAAATGGCAAAATATTTGTTTTAATATAAATGCTGACTGTCAGGAAAAATGTAGAAAGGCCAAAATATTTCACAATGTCTTCATAAACAACGACAAATAACGAACTAGTTCATTTTATCTGAATATAGGTACTTTGAAAGTGAATACATAAGTAAAAATTGAGATCTGAATAATATGTCGAAATGACCTTGGTTTGGACAGTTTTGACCATTAGTAAACGTGACTTAAACACAGGACAAAATGAATAATTCTGAATACATACGGGTTAGGGTAAACGGCATTTTCCCGTCGAATGCCTACAAATTTGACTGTGACGTCACTATGCACTTTCAACACATGCGGCAGGGTTCAAGAATCTTACATCGGAATGAATGTCTTGTAACAATGTAAATATAATTTATGTTTCCGCAAAAATAATATTACTGTACATTATCTACTCACTGCGTTTTTTGAGCCAGAGATTCATTATTTTCGGTTAATGTAGAAACAATTATGAAAATTGAAATTGAAATCACATAGAGTATTAAATCTTTTATACTTTGGTCTACTGATAGTTACTTTCTTCAAATAATTATAAGATATACAGTCTTTCAAAATATTTGAATCAAAACACTGCCCAAACCTCGGTCAGTTTGCCCTTCTTAAATGTTCTAGGTTCTTATGTGAACTAAGTGCTCCCTTGGCTTAGGGAGCTTTTTGCAAATTGGTACACTACCTAAACGTTGTTTTCCGACAAGATGTAAGCCCGACATACCAAAGACCCTTTTTATGCTTACCTCTATCTGAGAGAGTAGAGCTTCTCCCCACATCTGATGAGCCAAATTAAAGGGTGAGGTCAGGTTCAAGTTGACCTTCTTGCTCGAGGACCCGTATGTGCTGGTCACCTTACCAAAGAGGGAGATGGAGACAGACTCGTTCCAACGTGATGCAACAAAGGATGCCCCGCACTCGGAGGGCATCATGACAGCCTGATCACATTGGTGAGCGTTACCTGAAAGTTAAAGTTGTCATTTCCAATTTTACTGTAAGTCTACAGAAAAGTGTAATCAATTTGATACTTTAAAAGATATTTAAAAATATTAAAAACAACTTTTAGACTTACGTAATGTATTCACTTTCACTCTGAGTCTGCATTCATCAACGTTGGTTAAAGTTCCACAACCGAAAGGGTCAGTGAGAGACAGCTCAATGTCTGTTGACCCACCCTGGGTAACTCTAACTGACGTCTTGGATACCTATAGAGCACTTTAATACTGTGGTTGGGATATGGTGATTGGAATTGTAATAAATGAAAGAAAGAAATATCTAAATATCTAAAATATATCTAATGAGGACACTTTCTTCCGAAAAGTAGTCACCAAAACATCCTTGAGTATAAAGACATAAAGGCATTTGTTATTGTTCCATTTGCAACATTTCTCTCGTTCTCCGTAAGAAGAGATTTTACAGCTTCAGGTAGGCTTATCATACTCTCATGATAAAATGTTTTAAATTCGGATCATTGAAAATGATCTTTTTGATATTTTTCTAATTATGTGTAACCTCCAATTCATCCTACTTTATTATTTTCATGTCAATGCAATACATATATCAAATAATCACAAAGCAATGAACTAACGTTGAAGATTCAGGAATAAGAAGTCACTGTTATATAAACTTATACCTGAACTCCAACAAATTTGTTCCTTGACATCACTGCAAGAGTTGAAACATTCCCGTCCTCGTACGTGGCTTCCACTGAACAGGAGATCTGAATGGAAATGACCAGAGTAGTAACCTTAATGGATGTCCACGATTACATTTTTTAAAAATAATTCTTTAATTATTCACATTTCACCACACGCACACTCCACCATTCAATATGAAGATTTGGTTGGAATAAACATGAACATGTATAAACGTGCGATAAATGAATAGCGAATCCAATTCAATCGAATGTGTTGAGCAAAAGTTTCAGAGAAATAAAAAATGAACATATTGTACTTTTCATGCTGAAATAAATGTGACTTGAGACGCTGTTGTATATGCTGTATGCATGAGAATATTTTTCAAAACAACAACTTCACCGTTATTTCCAATGTTATTTACCTGACACCACATTTTGGTTTGCACACACTATACAGACTTTTTTCAATGTAATTGATGAAAAAATTACTATAAGTCTTCTCCCTTTCATAGTGAATGCCAATACTATGTTGATGGACAAGATTTTTGATTTAGGTGTTTAACACATTTTGTTTCATTAAATTCAAATTGATTCTGGTTATGTCCGGTTTTAGATCATAGTCGAGAATTTATACCTATAGAGTGTCGCTTTCCTGAGCCGTTAGCATTTAAAAATAATTTTCAGCAACAACAAGTAACTTTCAAAAACATGACATTGTTAATAAAGTTTGATATTTGCAACCTCCAAACTTAATACAGTGTCTAGTACAAAGAACAAGATAACGAAATGCGATCATGCAATATATACCATTATTAAGCAATACAATGTTATTTCTATACATTCGTGAAAAGTTAATGAGATTTATCTTTTGAATCTATTTCGTTTCGAAATAGTGAATCATACCTTTTACAAGTATCAAATGTAAATTACTTTTATCCACATAAAGGCATATAGGTAAAATAGGTGACCTGATCAAAATCGTAGATCTGTTTTGAAAATAAATATTTAGTTTTATTGAAGCATAGTTTAATTCATAATAACAACTATCTTTAATATATGAACATGTTTATAATTTCTAAGTACAGTAGTTTCACCTGTATTCCGTATGCTGTGATGTTGGCTTCTCTCAAATGTGTTTCTGTCAGGACCTGATTCTCGATCACGCTCCCATTGGACCATTTTTCAGGATCTGACCTCAGTACCAGATTCTCCTCGACAAACCAGCTGGTGCTGTAGAACACGTCCTCAGAGTGCTGGCTGAAGGTGCACAGGAACAGCAGCTCACTGTGGAGGTCGTCAATGTGGACCAGGCGTGATTCTACCCTGGGTTTCTTGTCTGTATATAAAGAAGGAAGCAGTGGTTGACAAAAATCTCAGAACAGATATGATTTCAAAGTCATTACACGTTCAGTTAACACATCTATTTTGAGATATTGAAAATTACATCACACATTATGGGACAAAAGCAGTCATTAAAAAAAACGTGGATGTACTCACGATCATGTGTTTGGGGGAGAACGTATAATCCAAATGGCACACTTAAAAATGTTGTAAAAGTTATCTTTTCTGCAACACCGCCCTCCACTGGAATACGATGAATACTGGAATAGATTCACAAAAGCCAAAAGAACGTAAAATACATACATGATGACCAGATTTGTGAATAGGAGTAATAGAAGCAGCAATAGCTGACATGGGAAAGAAATAATTTCCAACAACTGCCAAAATCAGTTTCAAATTCAGTTTTCTAGTTTGTCAGACAAAATCAAACACTGGATTGCTGTAAAGAAGAAATTTAGTTTAATCAGACGTAGAGTGAGTTCTTGTTTAGCGCTAATTTCGCAATTATAGGCCGACAGCATACAGAAAACAAACTCGCCATAATAGGTATTGCAGTGTATCTACACTATCTATACGGCGATATTAAACTAGTGTAATACCGCTGCACGTATGACGTCATAATGATGTAACGTCACAATGCTGGCACCGCACATATCAAAATTATTTTGATTCTATCTTGTAAGCTCAGATTTGAACAGAGTTTGTTTCTTTTATTCAACAAGATAATAGTTTAATATCGAGTTATAGTTGGTCTCATTGACTTGGTAGTGCTGAGTTTGCAAAAATCGAATGGTTTGACAATAGCTTTTGTAGTATGAAAAAGAATACAAAGGCAATCATATCGTGCTAAGTATTTTGTACACTATGCCCTTGATCAAAATGTTGTTTTATTCGGCGATATGATATCATTAATAATGTTAGGACGTCACTTTCGACTACAACAACGATTTCTAAAGCATCTATAGGTAGACAGTCGACTTTTTAGTTTGTATTTTCCGGGCTTTCATGAATGCGGTGATAAAAACAATACTTTATTCGCATAAACACTCATGGAATTAATAAATAAAGTTTCTTAAGTTGGCTTTGGCAATCACTGACATTTTTAATGCATTAAAGGAAGCTTATTTTATTCTTTAGATGTTAGTAGTCAGTCTTACTGTCTACATTCAAGATACCTACTGCAACAATTCTTTAAATGGTTAATTGTTCATCAAATGCCATGTTGTTGAATAATAAATCTTAACAACGCCACTTTTCAGGTTTTGTTATTATGATATGCAGTTCATACTTTCCTGAACAGTTATCCTCATAGGTTGCATATTTAATAACTTTGTAATGGTGCTTACTGTCTGCCGTTTTCGGAAGTAAAGTAAATATTTCCGTGAAGCAGAAAGATATCGAGAAGCTTCGATGAATGATGGTAGATTACTCTTTTGTTTGATCCATCCAATGAGACGGCCTTGATAAGTGGTGGTGAATACTCTCCCCAATACAGGATATCATCTATGGGTGAAAGGAGATTTGATCAACACACCATTACATAAACCTATCAAAATAAAAAAACATAGAAAACGGTAAAAAAGGAAACGATATATCAATAACAAAAGAACGACGTTTCAACTAGGATTTATTCAAGAATTAAGAAAAAATATATAACTGTTTATTCAAAGTATATACTGTTATTGAGACACTGCGTTTTGAACGTCCAGCATGATTTACGTAAACAAAATCTATAAACAAATACTAAATTCCTTTTGGTGAGATGTTTTCACAAGTTATGCAGAACCGCGAAGTGACGATATATCTGATATCACTTTCCTTAATAACCCTATTGATTAATTTTGTTTAAAAACGATGATGTAAATTTGTTTATCCGTTGGCCCGACAACGTATTAAAACATGTCTGTCAAATTTTCATTAAAAAAAATCATAAACAATTTGAATTTAATGAGTATAAACTACTTGAAAATAATTCATAATACGCGATACATATCTAGCTTATTTCAAATTGTTTAAATATCTTCTCAATTGAACATATTTCCACTTCGAAAAATCCATACTCCCTACGATCATTCCTGTGCGAAATTGCAATTTATTATAACATTTTATTCGTTCCGAAGACTGCAAATTTACATATCAACTATTATGTGTGAACAAAGGCAGGTCTAATTGGAAACATTGCGTCATAAATGGGGGAGCAAGATTAATCATGTCATTACGAAAAAAACACATGTCAAAATTCTTCGAGATCAATCGCAAATCATCTACTGACAACAAAATCCGAAACTGTCAGATACATGTATGGTTGGAAAATAAAACCGGTAATAATATTGATTTTAATCTATTCTCATTCCTCAATTTAAGTGTATGACAAAAGAATTAAACTTTAACCATTTAAAGCAAACAATAATGTTTCACTATGATTTTGAAAATCATATATTTGGTAAAGATAATCAAATATTTTGGAAAAATGGACTCATGTCATCTCTGTCATCTCTGCCTTCTCATTTCTTTCATTTTTATTAGGTTATCTATACCTAACGAAAACAATTTACAAACTATACCATACTACATTTTATCATTTATATTAATATATAACGACTCTTCACCACATAGAGTCGAACTCATTGTAAAAACGTGGTTACGTTGGAGTAATAAATGAAGTAAAAATAAGAAAAAAAGAAAAATCTATGAACCAGTGATGTGATGTGATGCGACTTTTTACAAGTTAAACATTGTGTGACATTATTGCACTGGTCAATTGGTCAAACACTTGTTTTCTTTAAAAAATGTCACTTATATTAAACTTAGTCTAGAATATTCCATCTAGATATCTAGAACCTTAAACTCTTTGCTTATCATGTGTTCAATTGTTACTATTATATTCAACTGTTTGTCATATGTTGCTTGTTTTACTTGGGACATTCACATTAACAAAATATTGGGGTCGTCAGGAATAGGATTTCTTGACATTTGAGACCTTTTCGAAAAGAAAAAGTACTACTGTTAATGAAGTTACATGAAACAAGCAAAACGGTTTTAAAACTCTATCATCTTCTAAAGACCCCTTCACCTCATGCAGTCGGTGTATTTCGTAAATGAGACTTAATCCAAATTTCAGATTTTTCAAAAATCCTAGTTTTGAAAATTGTTCTACATCATTTTCTGTCGACATTACAGGGACAGTAGGACTTATGTAGTGCCTTCTAAAGAGAATGAACACTTTTGCAAGGCAACTAAACTAAACTTATCATTCTTCACGAGCAAAACGCTGATCACTTACACCAATCTCTCCTGACGGTTCTGCAAAGATTGTCATTTTTATGCCCGTTTTAAAGTTTAGGGTGACGCTGCTCATCGGCTCTTGCCGTTTCAGCTCGGAAGGCACAAATTAAGTACACCCCATCGCGAATGCGATACACCGGAAAGCTAGTAATTTATCACCTTTTTACCTCTTTCTGTATTCAAATGTTAACATTAGCTTGCTATGGCAATATTGAAATTTTGATGTGTTCAACGTCATGGTAATCTATGTCTTTAAATATTCTTCTTAGTTGGAGAATTTTAAGCTGTGTGTTTATTTTCATATTACGAATCATTTGATGAACAAAGGTTGAGTTTTTACATAATGCTTCTTCTTTTCAGTCTCTGGTAATTCTAATTTTCTAACCAAAAAGGTTTTCCCCCGGGTAAGACTTCTTGTGATGAAGTTTATATCATTCATAAGACAGGTTAATGTTCTTCTGATAAGCCATCATATTTTCAGTCTAAACCTAAGACTTCCATTTATTCTTATCCTGTTTGTGCTTAGTTAAAGAGCCCTTTCATATTGGTTGTTCTAAGGGTTATACTTTTTGTGACAATGGGGTTACAATTTCCGTAGTTCTGGGGGGTTAATGCTCTTTGCTTAAAGGGTTTTGTTACACTTGTGGGAGATAATTCCACCCCGTTCTAATTTAAATGGATACTGGAACTCTTCAATCTCTTATTTTGAACAATGTCTTGCCTTTTTTGTGTCGAGTCTAAAATTAAATTAGATGTTTTAGTTCAGGGTATAAGTGGTAGTTTTATTGCTCTTTCCATGTTATGGCTTCAGTTCTAATTTATGTAGACAATGATGACCCGGTGACGAGTGCTTATGGCAAATAAACTAGCGTGGCCAGTAGTTTTTTAGCCATAACGCGAGGCAATTGGATCATTATTAGGCCTATAATCTCGCGGAACATTGTTACAAAGTTTCCAAATCGACGTTAATATGACTTTGACCCAGAGAAAAATTGAATGAGGGGTTTTATTTGTTGTTATTTGCTATCAAGGAGATCAGGAAAGTTAAGGGCTCATTTCGTTTGACTTTGTTTTGGCCTCTCGTGGGCCTTCAAAAATCTAAAAGTCCCATGGCTCTATCGCAATCTTGAGATCAATTTTTTGGACTGTGTTTCTATAGGTTGGAATATACTTTCAAGAGCATGTGAGTTGGGCAGTCGAAATCTGAACGTATCAAAACCAAAACTGAAACGAACTTATGACAAAAAGTCAAAAGAAAGAAATTTAATCCCTGGTGAGAAAGTATTTGTCTTACCTCCCATACCTGGTCAACCGTTAAGAACTTGAAATCAGAGTCCATATCTTATTGACGAAAAGTCACACATATTTTATCATCCTGACTCCCGCCTATGTTAAGTAAACGTGATAAAGAAATATAAAGACCAGGAACAACGCAATGAAGTTAGTTGTATTGCAACACTCTCTCCAGGGTCTAATGGTTTTGTGAATAATGAAGGTACACATTGATGGCATTTTAGCAATGTGTGGTTTCATGATCTTAATAATGTATCACCAAAATTTCTGATGTGTTAAGTCACTAAGGAATCATCCCATTTGTCTCCTGAACAGAAAGTTCAAATATCAGGTTTGAGTTTTTAGTTCGCCATTATGTTCATGATGTTCCTGGTCGAACAGATATTGTAAGTCATATCATAGTTGGAACTGATACTGTGCCCGTGAGACAAAACTGTATCAATACAGAATGATCTTGTGCGGTTTAAAGAAGGCTCAAACGAAGTTCCAAAGACTCCGAAAACTTGACAGAAATGTCACATCTCCCGATACTTCTATATAGAGCGGAAATCTGGGGTGACTCAAATTTTAATATCCTAGAAAAGGTACATCTGAAGTTCTTGAAGTTGGCAGCAGGATAGATACCATCACCCAACTTTATGATGTAGGAAACCACTTGACATTCTGATAGCTAAAAGAATGATAAACTTTTGGCATAAACCGATATAAAAAAACCCAATAAATTATCGTGTGACATGTTAACTTTAATCACTTCAGATGTATCTTGCAACTATTAATTACCATGGGTTAATCATATTGAATCAATACTAAACAGTTGTGGGCTTTCATATGTACTCTTGTAACCAAAACTTTACGATAGACAGTGGCTAGTGACTACCGTAGAGACGGTCCTAAGTGACCAATTTTATCAATCTTGGCAAAGTTTTGTTAATAACAGCTCAAAAGGATTCTTTTATAAATACCACAAAAAGTTACCTGCTTTTGAAAACTACCATTATATACCAAAACACATCGCTTTTCCCATACTTAAATTCAGAACCACCAACCACAAATTACCTATTGAAAAAGGTCGCTGGAACCTAAAGAAAATAGATCTTGTAATTTATGTAATTCAATAGCTATTGCAAACGAATTTCACTATATTTTTCGTTGTACTGCGCTAGATATCCAAAGTAACAACCTTTTACCAAGTAAATATGTTAAAAAAACAAATTTAAACTCGTACGACTACTTTTCTCCTCTACGAAAAGGAAAGAATCGAAATCCCTTGCAGCATTTATAAACATGGTAACAAGAATGGTCTCATAACCCAATATTCTCTTCTTTGAATGTCAATTGATTTAATATTTGTTAGCAAGATCATCTTGTCATATAATGTAATGTATTGTACCCTGTACTATATTCTCATACAACCATTGGTGGTCATGAATAATATAAAAAACTTGAGAATCTTGTTAAGGCTTTCATTTATGCCATTGAGTGGGAAGCTCTTTTGATCAGGATCCAATCTCAATTAAATCAAATCAAAACGAGACGAATAATTTCGATATGATTTCAATGAGATTAAACAGGACCCGACCTTCCTTCAAGAGACGGTCTGATCTTGCTAATTGTGAATTAAGAAAGGGCGCAGCCAGGTACAGTTTTGTCAATATTTTCTGACGTTGTGTCTCCACTTACAAACCTTAATGTGGAAAGGATTAAAATATGTTGGATAGCAATTGTCAGGCTGCATTTAAAAAACCAAAGCCATGCTCATAAATTCACCAGTGTTAAAGGCAATTCAAATTGCAAATTGATTCCAGTGATGTTGGTGCAGGTGCTATTCTGATTCAAGAGAATGACTCAGGAATTAATCATCCTGTTTGCTATTTTTCCAAAAGGTTTGATAAGCACCAAAGAAACTATTCATTTCTTGAAAAATAACTAGTTTTCAAAGTACGGGCATCATACTTTAAAGGCAAAAGCTTATCTAAAGCTCTGAGAAAGTTTCTTTGCAACTTTGTTTTCCTTAAGGGGGAGAGTGTTATGAGAATGTTAAGTTAAACAATATTGCACAGTTAAACGGGTCATATACTTGTTTGTTTTTATTGTGTTATCTAGCATAGTCTGGAACGCGAGAGGAGGTATCGAGCCGCTTTACGTGGATCAGTGTGAGCTCTATAACATGATATCAAGCGGTCTTCAATATGTGTATATTCGAAAAATACAAAAGATGTAAAGTGTCCCTTGAATTGTTTTCAATGTTTTTTTCATAACTTACATCTGAATATACACAAAAGGGCCGGCTTCAAACATTATGAATGCATAATGCGTGTTAAGGTATAAGTGTTAGGCGAAGTTGAATTTTTAATATGATTTATAAGAATTCGCAACAGAGAAATTTATGTATTTGTCTCATGATATATTCAGTCTAAATTGATAAGACCCGCCCTTCCAAATGGGGATACAGACACACTTATCACAGTTAAAATTGTCCTTTATATAACAAAAGTATATCATACTTTCGTATTCTAGTGAGTATACATCAAATAGTCGTTGATTCAGTGAATTTATGACCAATCCTTCATGAAGTCAGAAATGGCAAAGTGCGAGAACTCTTTCAAAGACCATTGTTGCTTGAAAAAGTAACAGCTCATGATGTGTAAAGAACGCCAGTAGGAAAGTAGATTAAAAGGAGTTGAATATTTGAAGTTACATTTTTGGGAATGAGACTTTATGTGGCTTTCAAAATATTATCAAAAAGAGCTCTAATATCAAACAAACATTTCTTGTTAAGATGTTTCTTACTGTCTTCATCTATTGCCAATCCATATGCTTCTTTTGAAATATCTGCAATCTTCCTGAGGTCTGAACCATCAAAATAGGATGAACTGATCGTGGAAACAGCTGTTCGATCACACCAAATTATTTTTCTGAAAAAAGGTTAAATTTTTATAAAAGCTCACATCTGCCTTTGTCACGGTTTATATTACATACCTTTTTGCACTAGGTGCAAAATATCTAAATTAATGCTTTATTGGTTCAGCAAAAGTATGAGTCAAAAGTGTGAAAAGTTTACATACAGCAGACATCCATCAAAACAAAACAATTTAAGTTACACATATACCAATTTACAAACCTCATTAATAGATGAAGTAGAGCAAGTTCATATGATAAGCCAACTACTTTATTGCACAAAATGCGACGTTTATTTACCATCCAACATCATATATAGTTGCAAAATGAGAGAATGTAGTAGGTATAAAAAGGGGTTTTGGATTAGCGATGATTAAGACGTATTTTTTCATTAACCATTACAGAGAAAAAAACTGCTTAGTAGTTTTTGTGTTATCGTTAATGAAGAAATACGTTTTGGACTCGTTGGTCCAGAACACCAATTTATACCTACTGGCCTTGTCTATATATGTATATACATATCTTGTGTCTGTAGAGAGAGTTGCGTTGGTGAAACGTCCCGCCCTCTTCAATTTAGAATAAAAGAATACCAGATCTGTGTACAGAAGAATGATTCAAAATCCATATCCATATCAGACCACACCCAAGCCCACCCTGACCACCGCAACCTTTTGAATATCAGCATCCTAGATGCCAAACATGCAGACTAGATAAGAAAGATATTTGAAGCAATCAACATTAAACGTATTAATCCCTCTTTAGATAGAGATCAAGGCTACTCTATCCCGCAAGCTTATCATCACCTCAAATCTGCAATCAACATTAAGGCATTGTACTTCATAGGGGCTTCCATCATTTCTCAACTCAACCTCTCATATCCCGTACACCAACCTTGTTTCTTGTATAAATAACTTCCAAATGAAAACTCCTTATCATTACAATTTGTACATCAAACCAGTTTTTTAATTGTAAGAACATTAAACGTTAAGAGGGAAGGTACGGGTTTCATTCTAAGCATAGCTCTACACGAACGCTTCGCATCAAACGCAGCAACTGGAATTGTGAATTCATGAACACGTGCAAAAGGTGTTTTCGAGGCATGATTTGTGAATTACTTGCAGCAATGTTGCATGAATATCTTTGTTGGAAAGAGCAGACATTCAGTAACATAAAGAACACCAAAAGTATGCCAAGACTTACGCATGCGCAATGTGACCAATTTAAGCGATTGGCATGTCCACTTTTCGAACGTCAAATGGAGAGAACCTTAAACTGCAGCCAAACCACAATCAGAAGGCTGTCCATACGTTACCAGCAGAGAGGACAGACAAAGATCGGGAAGACCAGGGATAACAACAGCGGCCAAAGATCACTACATCAGGCAGATTCACCTCAGAAACTGGCGACATCAAAAGCGGCAAGCACTCGGTCATGTCATCAGCACAAGAACAACCCTTCGTCGCTTTGACCCTTTTACACCGTCAACGCAGATAGCGATTGACACGTACTGTGCGCCGGTGGCAGCGACGTGACGAGGAAAGGGTACTGTTACAGACGAGAGCAGGCTTTGCCTATTCAGGAACGATGGCATTGTTCGAGTTTATCGCACCAATCTGCATAAGAGAGTTCACCCGTTTGGAGTATGAGGCAATATGGTGTGGGGAGGGATTTGTGGCCAAACGACGCTGCCACTGGTTGTTCTGCGAGGGAATCAGGCTTGTCAGTGATAAATTTCTGTGCACTTGTCTTTTAACATTGACCCCCTGTCTCTTTCCTTGTGTATTGGCGATAAATGCCGATATTTTTAAAAGAAGATTGGAAAATGATTTCTGTTTATAAGCCTGGTAGTTTAATTGCCTGCATGGAATCATATCTATCATTTGCTTGCTAACGGTGTTAGTATCTACACCGAAACGTCGCATTTTGTGCAATAAAGAACTTGTTTTTCTTCATCGATCCAGCTTCTAAAATGTCACTTACAGGAGTCAAAATAGATAGTCATATAACTATTTTTATTAAAAGTACGTAATGTATCATGACTTACTTTCAAGTTGGATAACGCCCAATGTGACAAAAGCGTCAAATCATAATTCAGGTGGTAAAATTGTGTAGTGCTAAGCTATCCCATCATGGCTCCACATTGCATAATACAATTTTGGCATCCATTTCATAATATATCCTAAATTAATATGATAATGTCGAATGTGGCTTGACTATTTTAAAGTTCAGATAGCAATGACTCACCTTTCCTTTTGATGAATAATGATGTGATTGGGGTAGTAAACGTATGAAGAGTTCAGAACTATTTTTGAAGTCAATCCTGTTAAATCCACGGCTATTATTACTTTGGAACCGGGGTCGGTGTAGAATAGTGTTCTTGACACTTCATCGATGGCCAAAGAGACAGGAGCTTGTAACAGATATAAAACGCATAAACGGTAGGACAAACTGACCGAAGTTTGGACAAATATTTTATTCAACTTTGTCATATGTACAAGTCCAAAAAAGAAAGTGTGTATTATTGAAATTGATCAAATGTAAACCTGTTCATGAATAAGTCATATTGAACATAAAAACGGGTTTTCATCGTGAAACTTGCATTAATGGTAAATGACGTGCCACACGTTTGTGAAAAAGCATGTTTTACACGTGGAGAATCATGCAGCAGTGTGAATCCTTGGGTATTAAAACACTAAAAGTAGGCCATCCTATCGTTCACATGAAAACTTGCGCTGCTGTTACAACGACTCGACACAAGCATGCCAAGATTGACCAATTATCAACGTCTCTTTGGTATGATTAGAGCTGGCGGGATACACAGAGAGGTTGCCCAGCATTTCAACTGCCCTATAACACTGTAGACAGGCTAGTTGAGCGACATGCACAACATGGTGCTGTTCGAGACCAACCCCGCGCTGGGAGAACCTGGGTTACCACCCCTGCACAAGATCGGTATATCCGTGTAGCCCATCTCTGGAATCGGTAACAAACTGCAACGACGACAGCCATGAACATCCCTAACCTCAGACAGATACATCCGCAAACAGTAATGAACCGGCTTAGAGAATACAGCTTACGTCCTCAAAGACCTGCAATTTTTACGTCACGTGATCGTCGTGCTCGTCTGCAGTGGTGTAAACAACACCTTAGGCATCCCTTACACTGTTGGCGACGTGTTTTATTCATAGATGAATGTCGTTTCCATCTTTCATTATCAGAGCGTGTACAGACGTCGAAACGAACGTTACGCAGACCCGTGTATTGTGGAGAGAAACCAGTATGGGGGGAGGGTCTTTCATGGTGTGGGGTGGTATCACTGCCGATAACAGAACTAAGCTAGTCATTATTGATGGCAACCTCAATGCAGACAGATATTGTGATGAAGTGCGTGCACCTGTTGTTGTCCCAATTCTGCAAAGTCACGGCCCCGGCGTCATTCTACAACAAGACAACGCCCGACCTCACGTGTTATTAAACATTATCTGCAGCAACAAGCTGTTCGCCTCCATGCACAGCAGCAGGCGATGCAGACGGAGGGCATACCAGATATTGAATAAGTGACTTTTGTGTTTGACCCCTAGTGTCTCTGACTCTCCATGGCACCAAGATTCTTCGCCGTAGCGTAATGAAATTTGAATCACTAATTGATTGATCGTGATTTATTGACATTGCCATGAAATAAAAATATATATATATTTATATATATAAATTAAGTGTTATTTTTAGCATGCACACTTTCTTTGGGATAACTATCTGAGTATTTATCATCAAACCAAAGTTTAAAAAATTATATAATAACTTATATGGTTTCTTCTAAAGAGCCATAATTATTTGAATCTTTACCGAAAATAACAGTTTTATTAACATGTATTAATTCGCCCGAGGTAGCTCCGTCATAAATTCCAATACAACCTCTGTCGTAATACGTTTCTCGTAAGGTTTCTCGGGCTTCCAGCAGTTTCCCCTGGCGGGACAATATTTCAACTTAAACTTATTTCAGCAAATGAAAACAACAAATACATGAATAACATATTTGTTGTCACACAGAACTGTGCAATGAAACAGTCGCCAAATGAGGCGTTTGTGTTCTGTAAAGACGACTCAAAGGGCAAGGTGCATATCCGAATAAAGTTTAGCTTTTGGAAAGCTTACGGAAATAACTTAGGTAATTTGAATGATAACTTTTGAGAGGGCATCGCTGATTGCACAACTAACTTTGATTGCATCCAATTTCGTGACCAAGAAACCTTCGAATTAAGACAGAGGTTGTAAAGGAATTTATGACGGAGCTACCTCTGTTGGGAGAGAATGTTCGCCCGTGGTTCTGGCACGTCTTCCCTAACTTCGGATAGTTGCACCTTGTGGTAGTATGGAAGACACTAGAGAGGGTTCAGTGGTTTATTCTAGCTCGGATGGCTTACATACAGAGTGGCCTGATAGTTGCTAGTGGCCATGTGCTCTAACATAGAGTGATAGAGTTATCTCCCCTATACTGCCTTGTCACTGCACTCAGGGGCCCTCTTAGGGTATGAGGCCCATTTAGGGTTATACAGTTTATATGCAACTGTAGCTGATACTACATCCCCCTTTGTAAAAATAGAAAGATTAAACTGTGAACAAGCCATTAATAAGAAGTAACTTAATGCAAACTTTGCTTTGGATGAAGTAATCTTAAAAATAAACTTTATGCTAAATAGCATGCATATTTATAAGTCCATAGGCTGAAAAACAAGACTAGGATAGATTTATCTGATCCCTAGAACACTAGACTTTAAAGTCACTGGTCTGGCTTGTCACACATTACACTGCCCTACAGATCAAGTCTATTAGGCTTGGTGGACACCCTTCCTGATCTGGTCACTGTACTGTTAGGAGGAATGTCACTGCTTGTCTGTGGTGCAGTGGAGACTGGAGACTGAAGCACTTCTGAGTGTTTTGAGGGTGATTGCTGTTGAGATGGCAGCAATACAAGATGTTTTCGATTTCTTCTCAGGATATTGTCACCCGACATCACGTAGTAAGAACGTGGAGTGTTGGCTTTCTTGTATACCTCGCCTTCTCGAGTTGTATCAGGATCACGAACTAACACCTTGTCTCCCTCTTTCACAGGTGGTAGATTGCGAGTTCTGTGGCGAGAGTCATAGTTTGACTTCTGTTGCTTCTTAGCTTTATTGAAGGATGAGTCAACTTCTTGTGAAGAAGGAAGTTGAGGTTCAAGTTGCGATGGATGGACGGGTAGAGTTGTGCGGAGATTACGTCCCATCAACAACTGTGCTGGACTGTACCCACATTGCAGAGGTGTACTTCTGTATGTTAACAGTGCCAAATATGGGTCAGTTGCTTTCTTCAAAGACTGTTTGACAGTTTTAACTGCTCGTTCGGCTTCGCCGTTGCTTTGAGGATATCTTGGACTGCTTGTGATGTGAGTGAAACAGTATTCTTCTGAGAACTTCTTGAAGATGTAAAATGAGTACTGAGGTCCGTTGTCAGAAACGACAATATCAGGAATGCCATGTCTTCCAAAGATGGATTTCAGATGGTTAACAACACATGCTGAAGTAGTACTGGTGAGCTTGGCTACCTCAATGTACTTTGAGTAGTTGTCTACGACAAGTAGGTATGGAGTTGAATGAATTTCAAACAGGTCAGTGGATACCTTGCTCCATGGACGAGTTGGAGTTTCTGATGGGATAAGCGGCTCTGATGAGTTGGGTCGACTAAGAGCACAAGTACGACAACTCATGACGACTTGTTCGATCTGAGAACTGAGTCCTGGCCACCATACAGATTCCTTTGCCCGAGCACGACACTTGGTTATGCCCTGGTGAGTAGAGTGAATGATATCAAGCATTTCCGCTCTCATGCAAGATGGGATTACTAGTCTTTTTCCAAAGAGTAAGAGTCCTTCTACTACAGAGAGTTCTCCTTGATATGGCCAGTAGGACCGTGTGCAGTTTGGCAGAGATGTATATATTGGCCATCCCTCGAGACAGTAATTCATGATTAGTGAACAAACAGGATCTTGTTGCAACTTGAGACGAATTTCATCCAGACGTTGATCTGAAGCAGGCAAGTTTGCCAAAACTTGGTCAACATAGATATTTGTGTCTGCTAGAAGACGAGATTCCACATTTGAGAGTGGCGATTCAAGAGGTGCTCGCGAGAGCGCATCAGCAGAACACAACTGTTTCCCAGGAACATGAGAAATGTCATATGAATATGCCATGAGACGCATTCTGAATCGTTGTATTCTTGGCGGGAGTTGGTCAAGAGACTTGTCACCAAGAAGTGCGAGAAGAGGCTTGTGATCAGTGTCGATGTGAAAGTGTTTTCCTAGGAGATAGTCTCGGAAACGTTCACATGCCCAGGTGATGGCAAGCGCTTCCTTCTCTACCTGCGCATATCGCTTCTCTGTGTCAGTCATGGATCTTGAGCAATATGCAATGGGTTTGTACGCTTCATTGCCACACCGTTGTGTGATAACTGCACCTAGTCCGAAGGAAGATGCGTCAGCTGACAGTACAGTTTCTGCATTCAGGTTGTAATGTCCGAGAACTGGCGCACTAGTGAGTTGTGATTTGATTGACCGAAATGCTGTTTGTTGAGGTTCCCCCCATATCCATAGTCTGTCCTTGACAAGGAGTTCACGGAGAGGCTGCGTGATGGAGGCAAGATTTGGAACAAACTTTGCAAGTTGATTGACCATTCCGAGAAATCTTCGGATATCTGAGACATTCTGTGGTTCTGTCATGTCCAGAATAGCACTAATTTTGTCTGGGTCAGCTCGAATACCATTCCTGTCAATGATGTGTCCAAGAAATTTCACTTGTGACTTGTTGAACTGACATTTTTCACCATTGAGAGTTACACCTGCATCACGGAGTCTGTACAAGACTGCTTCCACACGCTGACCATGTTCATTGTTGTTACAACCATGTATCAGGATGTCATCCATTTGACAGACAACACCATCCAGTCCTTCTAAGATCTGTTGCATCCTCTTCTGAAAGAGTTCAGGTGCGGATGAAATTCCAAATGGAAGTCGATTAAAACAAAATCGACCAAAAGGTGTCATGAAACAGGTGAGGAGTTTGGATTCTTCAGACAAGGAGAGTTGGTGGAATCCTGAGTTAGCATCCAGTTTACATCCAGAATACTTTTGCTCCGCTTAACTGACTCAGAGTGTGATCTACAGCTGGGAGAGGATGATTTTCACGTCTCACAGATTCATTCAGTTTTGTTAAGTCAACACAAATTCTTACACTTCCTGAGGATTTCGGAACAACAACCATGCCTGCACACCACTCAGTAGGAACATCAACTTTCGATATGACACCGCTGTTTTCCATAGTCTGAAGTTCATGTTTCACTTTGTCCATGAGAGGAAGTGGTACACGTCTTGGTGTCGAAATTGCAAAGGGTTTTGCATCCTCTTTGAGTTTGATTGTGTATTCGCCCTCAATTTTGCCTAATCCTGAAAAAAGTTCAGGGAAAAGTTCTTTCCATTTGTCACCTGTAACACTATCTACACTAGAGAGTGAGTGAGACCTCTGGCAACATAGATATCTTGCTCTGTTTGAACATCCCTGCTTAGACTTTGCAGTGTGGTGTGAAACTTTCCAACAACACTCAAGCTTGAATTCGAAGGACCATAGAGTCTCTTGTCACTTTTCCGAAGACGGGGAAGAGAATGAGATGTGTAGACATCATAGGGAATCACTGTAACATCAGCTCCCGTCTCAATCTTGAATTCTTCTGTGACAGATGAATTTATTTTGACGTTGACAGTCCATGGCTGAGATGAACTTGTGCTGAGCATCCTGACAAACGCATACTCAGGCTCATTTGAAGTAGGAGACTTCGAAGTAGATCTGACTTCTGAGAGTCTAGATTTTGAACTTTGACACACAACATCCCAATGTCCAGCTCTACCACATTTCCGACATGTAGAATTAGATGCAGGACACATTCTTCTTGGATGAGAATGTTTTCCACAATAAGAGCATGACTGTTTTGGTTTGGAACGATCGATGAATGGATGAGGTTTCTCTGATTTATGCTTGTGGTGATGAGATTTCTTTGGTTTTGCTGATGGAGTCAGTACTTCTTCCACATTGGAATGACTAGTTGCATCAGGCTTACTTGTAGATCCACGAATAACAGGTTGCTGTTTGTGAATGATTTCTGACTGCCTCACATGAGTAACAGCAGACTGTAGAGTGAGATTAGAATCATGCTGGAGTTTTTCTGACAGTCTCATATCACGAATACCCACAACTATTCTATCTCTGATCATTTCATCATGAAGAGCACCGTAATTGCAATTTTCAGCAAGAGAATATAGATCAGTGATAAATGAATCAACAGGTTCTCCCTCTCTTTGGCCACGTTGGTTGAATTTTGCCCTCTCAAATATCACATTTCTGCGCACTGAGAAATAGTCATTAAATTTCTGTTTCACTGTATTATAGTCATTTTGTTCATCTTCACTGAGAGAAAATGTAGGGAGAATATCATCTGCTTCAGCACCCATTAAGTACAATAACTGATTCACCTGAGTAGTAGAGTCCTTTGTAGATAACTTGGAAGTGATCCGGTATCTCTCAAATCTTCTGATCCATCTTGTCCAACTTTCTGGGTTAGAAAAAACAAAAGATTCAGGTGGGGTGATCTGAAAGCCTAGTTCACTTCTGACACCATGTGGTAGTATGGAAGACACTAGAGAGGGTTCAGTGGTTTATTCTAGCTCGGATGGCTTACATACAGAGTGGCCTGATAGTTGCTAGTGGCCATGTGCTCTAACATAGAGTGATAGAGTTATCTCCCCTATACTGCCTTGTCACTGCACTCAGGGGCCCTCTTAGGGTATGAGGCCCATTTAGGGTTATACAGTTTATATGCAACTGTAGCTGATACTACACACCTTATCTTCTTGATTGCATTCCTTGCTTAAATATTCATCAAATTGATTTCAGAGCACACAGTGAAAAGGATACGTTCGATACTATAAAATGTTTTGGGGAGGATAAATTGTTCAGGGTATGCTTTCCGATGTCAAATTCTCGAAGACTGCCGCATGGTCAAAGTGACACCATAATCCCAATTGTAGGCATTCGACACAGAAAAGCCGATAGTCCTAAAAATTATTTTAGAATTTTAATCAGGTTGTTATATGTGTTATGTGTTATTCATGTTTCCCGAATCTTTGTCGGTTGAATTATAAATTACGAGTCCTTAAAAAAGGATTTACAAAGTGTCCGAACCATGTTTTTTTGGTCATATGATCGAAATCTCTTATGTATTATTCATATGTACCAATATTCAGAAAAAATGAAATATTTGGTTATTGTTCTTTTTTATGAATACAGTTTACGATATACATACTAGAAAAAAATTGCACCCACCAAATAAAAGTTGTTTTTTTCCGGCACATATCAAAACCCCGTTGTTGCTTGTACCCATGAATCTACTATGTAGCGGGTTTGATTTTATCATGAATTTGTAGGGATACTTTCATCCAAACGCGACAAGCTGCACGTGCACTTTGCTCTCCACGATTTAAAAAAAAATTTGAAGTATTGGTTTGGGATCAATTTAACCCAGAATGCCGGTGCTAGAATGTCAGAGGCTGTCAAGTGGCAGATTATTGGTCTTCTCGGAGCGGGTGTTTTATATAGTATTATAGTTTAAATGTTCAAATGTCCATTACACTTTGAATGGTTTTTGTTTTTAATATATCAATCATTTTGCAATACATATGTGTTTAATGCATTATATGAATTGAGAGGCACATTTAGACCAAATTTGAAACTACAATGTTCTCTTAGTCATTTTGGGTAAATCATTTTAAAGATGTAGACGCATTTTTATGCTTATGTTATTTAAGAATTGAATGTAAATATTAATGTTCAAATTATCTATTTATTGTTTACACTTTTAAATGTCACAGAGTTCGTGATGTATAGTTATGTATACTTAATCTCCAGTCTTACGTCATTATATTGATTATATGAGTGGATTAGTACACTGAGAAAGGAAGCCGAATTAAATAACTAATAGATTTATCAAACCAGGTATTTTACAGGTGAATACGACTACTGATAATCAGATTGAGTCACGAAGTGTTTTACCCTCTGAAGATAATACATTTGGGATAAACATTAACTTCAATGGGGACATTTTGATAAATAAAAATTCCCAAAACGTGCTATTGCCCCTACATTTCCAGTTTTCAGTCTACTGTCACCGGACTATAAGCAGAATCTATCCAATGTACCAGCTACATATGAATACAATCAAAGGTGTCATTTTTCTAAGATAAAAAGTATCACAATTTACCATTGAAATTTAAAAACAAAAAAGATGTTTATAGTTTACCTGCTAAAACCTTAAGAATATATTACCAAAAAAAACAACATATAAATCGGCAGGTCAAGGTTTCATAAACGTAATGAATAATATAGGCTCGATTTAATCAGGTAATCAAATTTGTATTTAGGTTATGACACGAGTATTAATTAATTTGTTTTAAACCTTAAATGCGTACCCTTGGTTGATTTAGTTGCATTTCCCGTCCACTTTTGATTTTTTTCTTCAATCACACGTATTCAAAGTTTCCAATACCTTAAAATAAAGGTGTTCCTCGTAGCTGAACATGTTTAATAAAAAAATCGAACTTTGTGGTGTACAGAATAGATGTTAAAGACGTTTCACCGTTTAGGTCCAGAGTCCTATCTTAATAGACAATTTCGAATCTATGCCAAATGTGAAACAGTTCACCAATAGTAGCCAAACATACAAAATCATCACGTATCATAAATCTATATATGACAAAAGATTAGATTTTAAAGGCGTTTTCCCGTTTTGGGTAGAGGTTTTGCTAGATCATCGTGTATCATGAATACATACTTATCAAAACAAAACTGTGCAACATTGGGTAAAAATTACAGGTTTTAAAGGCGTTTTCCCGTTGGGGGTCGAGGTCCTGTCGAAATTAACAGATTCAAACCTTTGCAAAAGAATCTAATTCTTGACAATTGGTAGCCAAACTTGCCAGATCATCGTGGATCATAAATCTATACTAAGTTTTTTTAAAAATTGGATCAAAAAATAAATTTTAAAGGCGTTTTTCCGACTAGGGCCGAGGTCCTGTCAAAATTAGCAAATTCAAACCTATGCCAAATATCTGATACTTGACCAATGGTAACCAAACTTGCCACATCATCGTGTATCATGAATGTTTACAAGTTGAAAAAAAGCGCCCCATTGGACCAAAAATATAAATTTCAAAGGCGTTTTCCTGATTTGGGTCGAGGTCCTGCGGAGTTTGACGCTCTACCGCTAAACATGATGAAAACGTGCTTTTGATAGCCTTCTGTTACCAATTACCATTAGGAATAAATACTTCCTTAACGCTTATGTAAACCGTCTACTACTCAATCACATGATTTGTTTTCATTAATGTGGAAAACGTTTGCTTTCAAGACGCGATGACTGGATCAGACTCTGCCACGATAGTTTTCATTCTGACACAGTGACGTCATAGGCTTGTGCAGTGTGACATGACGTCGCAAGACTGGTCAATTGATCAGCTTAAGGAATTTGGTATCGGCTATTTTGTTGGAGGTTATTCAGCACTATTTTAAAGTCAAATTGTCATGTTTTGTGCTGGCGTATTGAGTGTCAAGAAAAACTCAATGCTCTGACGTATTAACTTGACAATTCTTTGATTTTTAACGTTCCCTTCTCTATCTTTTCACTTCAATATTAGTTTAGTTGTTACCCATTATACCTATTTCAAATGGAAATGCCTATGACTGCGTAACGCCTGAACTTACGCGTTCGGCTCCGAATAAAATGAACAGGTTTCAAATCTACGTTCGAATCACAAAAAATTTAAAACACAAAAGGTTTATCTCCTAATTATCTTCAGAGGTTCAATCACTTAATGACTCAATCGGATTATCAGCAGTCGTAAAAGAAGAACGAAGCGAAAACTGTTGTCAAACTAGACTACACCGCACGCCATACAGCGGTTTATTCACCTGTTTAAAATACCTGGTTTGATAAATTCATTAGTTATACAATTCCGTTTTCTTTCTCAATGTACCAAACCACTCATATAATCAATTTAATGAGTAAAGACTCGAGATTAAGTATACATAACTATATATCACAAACTCTGTGACATTTAAAAGAGTAAACAATTCATAAATGATTTGGACATTAATGTTTAAATTTATTTCTTAAATTACATTAGCATGAACAATATGTCTATATCTTTAAAATGGATTTACCTCTATGACTAAGAGAACGCTGTACAAGATGTAGTTCCAAATTTGGTTTAAACGTGCCTCTCTGACACTATTATTCATATATTGCATGAAACACATTATGGCAAAATAATTGATTTATACCAAAAAAAACTTTCCAAACATTATGGACATCTGAATAATGATTTTCAATATGCTGTAATCATTTTCCATTTAAACAACATTACAAATTTTCAATGGATTCCTTCACGTGATATAAAACTCTTCATATCAAATTATGGAAATGAGTTGAGTCTAAAACCTGGATCGATTTCCCTGGTTTGGGTCGTGTCCCGCTTTTACAAGTTACGTGTTCTTTCACAAGTTCTTTCAGTTAGATGAATATCAAGCTGATTTTTATCAAATTTTACAAGTTTCCATGCACATAAGAATACCTACCTCCAGACACATTAAGGAATGTGGTCACATGTTGGAGATTGGTATCAGCTCTTTTTATGTAACCACGATACCTCTCTACCCAGTAAATCTGTTCTTCCATAGCATCGTAGGCGATACCCCAAGGTTGTGTTGTAAAGATTCTTCGGGTCTCTTCAGTAACCGTGTCATTCGTTGATACCTTGATAAGACGGTTGTGGTGATAACCAGTGACGAATATCATAACGTCATCGTCCGGGTCTGTAAATTCAATAGACGTATAATTCAATAATAAATAAAATCTACTTAAATGAAGACAACTGTGTCAATCTTTATTTGTAGTGATATCATCAAACTGAAAACAATGAAATTATGTTCACAGTAACCTGGATATGACTGGTCAACTTTTCTAATCCTAATTATTTTTATGTATCGGAATATACTTACAAAATGATTAAAAACATTCTGAAATATATACAAACAGAACCGTGATATGTTAAGGCATAACGTTTAGACATGTTGATTAGTGTAGAGTACAAACATTTTTGAATAACTGTAATTTTGTTATTTTCAACAATTGTTTATGAAATAAAGAATTTGAGAGTTATCCAATATGCTTTATTGGCAGCAACATCTTTAAACTACATGTCTCCCATTCGGATAAAGAAAAACGTCGACATACACTAAGGTCCTCCTGCTTGAGAAACGGAAATGAATGTCAAGAGTCAAATTTAACCGTATGTAGTAAAAAGATATCGTATTGATGCTTACCTCCTGCGATGACATATCCTATGACGAAGGTGATTAGCAGGGTTGTCAGAAGGGTTATTTTCAAGACATCCTAGAATGGAAAATGCTTTCCTTTGTCTATGTTTTAATCACATGAAAATAGGTAAGGAACACGTTCTCAAAATACCTGCAATATATAAAATGCTATTCGGTACACAAACATAGGTTTCAAGCTGTACAAGCATGTAAATACAGACAAAGGATCCATCTGGAACTCCAAACAGTGAAAACTTGTTTTGGAAACATATCTATGGCAGACAAATAGACAGATATCGGCTTGTAGTGTTTGATAAGTCATTTCACTTGTAAGCGTGTGAATAGGACGTGTTAATTCCTTTTTCTTCCATGACCATATTTTAATTTTTTTTTTACCTTGGTGAAAATCAGATTGTCAAGTACCATGAATTATCAAAATAGATTAAATGGCATACATGATAATACACAATTTATATTTACATTTTGCTGTACGATCACATGTAATGATAAATTAATATATTTGTTATTTCCCCTCCATAAGTAGTAGTAGTAAGGACTATGATAAACATTTTAACAGCAGTGTGGTCAGAATGTAGATACGCAAGACATCAATGTCACTATAACGTGACTATGAGGTGATTTAGTTTTGAATGGAAGATACTCTTTACGGAGTTGGAATCAAATATTCCAAACATTATCAACGTATTTATTTATCAAGAAGTACTGACTATTGCTGAAATTGATAATTTGCTAATCAGTTAAGTAGAGTGGCAATATAAAGAGAAACAAATTCGCGATTTTGACCAAAAAACGGATACGATACTCATAAATATGTCAAACGTAATGTTTGAAATTTATCTTAAGCAACTTGATGTTGAAATGGTTTGATAGGTTGTTCTAGTAAAACTATTATTCCATGTGCATAGAACACGTGGATAATACTTCTGATCATATGTAAGAGTGTAGTGTATTTTCTTAGACTATCAACTGCCATATGTTTGTCACTTAGGGGTGCTCATGAGATTTGTTTCATTAACCATAGCATTTTTGTATATTTCCGATATTGGAGTTCATTTGAATTTCATTCAACGTTGCAACAGAAAACGTGTTATCTGTACATGCATAAATCATCCTGATAGGATATTTTCGAAAAGGGGAACCAATGGATGCATGAAACGAGAAAGGTTAGAATACGCAATGAGAGTGTAAAAGTGAATGATGAAATATCTATTTTTTGCTCCAATGGCAGTTGAAGATTACAAATATAATGCATCAATTAGTCACATATATGTACAGAGAATATTTACAAGGCATTCAATTCATTACACTGCACAATACAGTAATTACAGCAAGGACAGTTCAGAAATATTTGTTCAGATAGTTTTTCATGTCATACATATATTTTGAAAATTCAATGACAATAATTTGCCCTGGTGCAGTAGTAAGGCCTGGAATTTCAACAGGTGCACCGCAAAATAGTGCAAGAACATCATCATCATCTAGGAGCTCTATGCATACATTGGCGTCTAAATCAAGTACGTCGAGCAAGGCCACGTAGAATGTATTTCTTGGGTGCAAAAACGATTCACAGTGTGCATCATGGTCAAAGCAGTACTTATTACAAAGTGGACATTCTTTTGAGAATTTGGCTTTCGAACCAATTTTTACAGTGAGTTGTATATGTGCTTTATGCTCTGGGTATTAATCTGTTAGATTGTACCGTTTATGCATATTTAGTCTTTGATTAATTAAGGCGTATCTTGACATATCTACTCTTATGGAGAGTCTCAGTTTTCACTGAGTTTCTTTAAAGAGGAAGATAGATTTATAACTATTTTCCGCCAGACTGTCTTTAAGGGAAAAATTCCGGTTTGTACATAATTTTCTACATATTTGTGCAGATCATCCTTTCGTGCTGTACACAATAAAGTATAACAAATACTGCGTGAGTTGGTGCAAAAATGAACATTGAGTGATAAACGATACACAGAAAAAAGTTTTCGTTGATGAATTACAACCATTGTTACACAGTCTTCCAAGGAATTATCAATATACCCGACCATTGTCCAGAGACCGAGATTAGCACATGCAGATTTTGTGGACATACGTCTGTTAAAACCTTGAATACAGCAAGCAAAATACCGTTGGGTATTCTCTACTAAATACATGTCTTTACCATAAAGGGTAGGCAATATTTCACAACCATAAAAGGTTGTAGGTAGGACCATTCTTTTCCATATATTTACACATATAATCGGATATAAATCAGTATTGTTACGCCCCAGTGAGCGTAGGGAATTTATAGTTTGTCTTGCCTTTTCGGAACTGGTAAAAATTCGGTCTTCACAAGACAGTTAAAACGTTCTGATGAGAGAAGGATGCCACCATATTTAACTGATGAGATTACATTTATCAAAACATTACACAGGGAGAATGGAAGCTCTGGACATGATTGTTTCCCTTTCCGAAATACTACAACATTACTTTTGGATGCATTGTATGTTAAGCGCCATTGTGAAGCATATGGTGAAACAATGTTGAGTGAATCCTGCAGTCCAGTCGGGATGGTACTCAAAAGCGTGGTATCATCTGCTAGCAAATTTATGGTACATCACTATACCGTTTACACATATACCACTGCTACCAGATCTTAATTCTGTTATTCAAAAGTCATTTATAAAAACAAGGAAGAACCAAGAAGATAGGATTCTACCCTGTCCTACACCATGTTTTACTTCAAACGTATCAGAACAATTCCCGTCATACATAACAAAAGATGAACTGCAAGTGTAGCTGTGGTAAAGTAGATTCCAAATTGTGCCCGTTACTCCTAGATTGTGGAGTTTAAAAATACGGTCGAAAGCTTTCTCGTTATCCACGCTCAACATAGTATGTTACACAATCAATAAGCATAAACGCAGCCATAACTGCACCGTGTTCTTTTCCAAAACCAAATTGTAAGGGGTCTGGAAAGTCAGGATTGATATTTGTTATATAACATTCTATGCGTGAGAGTAACAGTTTTTCAAATAGTTTCCTATAATGTAAGAGTAATACCTCGATAATGTTTAGGATCACACTTTGGACCTTTCCCTTTAAACAGTGGAACAATCATACCCAATCTAAAGATATTGGGAAAGTACATAGCATTCATTATTGCGTTGTATAGACTATAAAAGCTTTTCGATTAGCGCGTCACCCCGGGGATAAGGTGTTCATTTGATATGTGATCTGGCCCAGGTGATTTGTTACGATTTATGTTTAGAATATGTTGTTTTAACTCTTATGGTTGGACATCGACATATATATAGTGCAGCGTCTGCAGCAACATAATCATCGGGTTGTGATATAATATCTGTCAGCTTGGTCTCCACGAACGCTTTAAATTCATCATCAAAACTTTCAGAGTGATGAAGTTTAGCAAAATTGGCATAATATTCACCCCATAGATTACATATAGCCTCTGACGAATCCGCATGGGTATTGTTGAATACAAGTTGGTCAACTGTTGAACGCGGGCGTCTTAGCGTACTGATTTAAAGAGAGTATTAATATCAGTTTCTGAGGTAATTTCAAGTTCACTAGAGAGTTCCCTATGTTGTTTACGTTTTGCCTGACGATGTATTCGACGGAAGTCGCGCTTATCACGTTTAAAGTCTCGATTTGAGACTGAATCATCTCCTCTTGGTTTGCCGTCTGCATGCTAACCAGATTCGTCGCCAACTTCGAATTTGATAATGCAGATTACGCTATAATTAACAATGAACCGTGCAACACCGTTTGTATGAACTTGTCGTAAGGACAATTATGCTTAGAGGAACTATAGTGCCGACATAAAGTTTTACGACATAGGCACTCACTTTAGCTCTATATCGATGCAATCAACTATCTATCAAAAAATCTATGGTCAGCTGTGAACATAAGTATTAACTACGGTTTGATGGAAACGGCTGAACTAGTAATGTGTGCAGCTTTTGAATTTATCTTAATCTCTGAACTGAGAACAAAGGATTACACATAGTTTAGAAAGACACTCCTGAAACTCAATAGATTTATTAAACCCAGCATTCGAATAGTTGTTGGATAAATCATAGCGGTAGCAATCATTGCTTTTCTGGCTGTAAGAAATATTTAAATATTTCCGATATTGTAGTCCATGCGGATTTATTTCAACGTTGCTTAAAATACTTCCGGTCTTTTAGAATTGACTTTATAACCTGAATACATACATATTTTCCAAATAACTTATATGGTATGGATTGCCTGAGTAGGGGTCAAAAGCTATATCTATCGAGAGATATGCAATATCTGTGAGTAACTTGTAAATTACCACATGCTGGTGTGCGTTAGTGCTTTGAACAGGCGCTTAAGACTTTAATTATAACGAAAATATTGGAAAATTTTTAACAAAAAGCGAGTCAAAGGCTGCTTTTTTAACTATATTCAGTCTTCGAGGTGGCGAATCCCGATTTCATCGGCAAAAGGAAGATCAAGGAGCCCAGTTCTTGGTTTGCGATCTTGTGCTCCGTGGTTTCTGTGTACCCATCTTGCAGATATCTTGGACATACCGAGATGATCATGAATGATTATTTCAACACTTCTCACTCATATCTGGAAATCAAAAGACAGTTAAGACATTTTCACACGGCGGTCAACTAAAATTCTTCTTTAGATAGCGGACATGACTACAGGTTTGGTGACTTCTGAGGGCCTGCCTGACCGTTGGTCATCGTTTAAGAACTCCCTGCCCCTTTCAAACAGAAGAGACTAATGACCAACTGTTGAATAGTTAGGAGCATCCTTACCATTACATAACATATGCGATTATGTTTTTTTGTAGCTTTGCATCCTTACTTGGTAGAACCTGATTACAGCGCGTCGTTCAGGTTTAAGAGAATCCATGATTAATGAGACCACTGGCTCAGTGCAGCTATTAAATCTAAGTAACTGTTGTGTCTAGAAATTGTTTTGACATGAATCAATATTATATTTTGACTAAAAGTAACAACTTCTATAAGCTGACACTGTTTATGTCAACATAAATGCCTAGCTCACAAAACTTATTGAACCATCTCGTATATCCAGGTTGTGTGTTGTGATCTCTTTAAGAACCTTTTACGAGCGCATCACGCAATTTCATTTATCCAGTCATGTTGCATGCACAATGTACCGAGTGTAGTAAAGGAGTTATCTCCCTTGAATGGCATCTAGCGTTTGTTGTTTTGAACATTACAAACACGTAACAGGCTGGACCTGGTAAGAGGTAGTGTGAGGTGATTTGGGTTTAACGAGGATAAGCGTATTTCACGTCTATCTATCGCGGGGTCTAGTATGGCAGGAAGAAAGCCCTTAACAGTGTTGTGGCTCTACATTGCTGCGAATATCGGCTAGAAATAGTGAACTATGGATGTAACTATTTAGGAATTCAGTCTAGTATTGTACCACAAACCTTACTGCGGGTAGAACATTTCCCTACTGCTAAGTCCCTTAGGGGTTTCAAACCACGGACCTCTTGTTCCGATGCCGATTGAACCGGGATGGTAAGCGACTTTAGTTTAAACAAAACAAGTTATTGCATTGTCATTACTCTCTTTTTTTTCAGTAAACACGAACATGTCATACGTGTGATACGCGATACCAAAGTTTCTAAGTTGTATGGGAAAATATCTCTGATACTTTGTCGAAGAGGTCCATCCGATGCCTTTCTATGGTTATTATCAATTCAAATTTGATAAAGTCTAATTAAATTGTTGTTTCTCATACAATCAACGTGATACTGAAGATCTTAAGCTTTGAAAAAATCTTCTCTGATTTCGTGTGGCAATGGCCTTGCAGAACTTTTGAGAAGATATTGTTGATCACAAATATGGCTAATTGGATGTCATCTTCTGAGTCAGTTGCTATTTGAGTGATAGAGTTAGTTGTCCTCTCCACTATACCAATAGTGTATTATGCAGTCAGCGTTATTTGCACCTGTACTTTCTTCATTCACTTAACCGAATGTTTGGTGGTTCAGCATTACAACCTTTCTTCGGAACTGTCACGATCAAGGAAGGTATAATACACAGTTATTCAGATGTGATAATCGCTTATGGTGCAATTTGAATATTTATTCCCAATGCGTTGTATAAGTGAATGATTGTTAATTAATCAATACATCTTCTTTATGATAGTTTGAATGAGTGCATCTGAAAACATCCAAAACAAATTGAAGCTGTTCGGAAGAAATATCAACGATATCAAACTTTCACCACAATTAAACGTGATCTAAAAATACTTTAAAATAAAAATATTTCTCTTTTCATTTATAATGACAGACATATTTTGTAACAGAAAACATTATTTTGCAATTTCAGAGTCAACTTTCACAAAACCTTCTTAAACAATATTATTGACATGGTGACTAAATTTTGAACTGGTTTATGAATTAACTTCGAAACTTATAGTGTACATAGTTTCGTTAAACGGAGAATATTCCCAGCAATGTTTCCATTGAAACTACCAACAGCAAAGTTGGAATAACTTGAAAAATACTTAAGGGACCACTACATGTGAATTTTTTTCCATAAAGCAAGTTTCAATGTTTATGGTTTTGTTGGTTTTCCATGGAAACGGCCGATACAAAATTAAGGAATCAGATGATAACCCAAAAGGGCACCAGTATACATGTTAATTTAATAAAATAAAATAATGTCACAAAGCCCCTTTACATAAGCCGTCAGGTTCACCTTCCTCCCGTACTTTACGATGATGAACTATATGATAATAGTTTGGATATTGCAAATATAATGAACCAATATTTCACTAATCAAACTAAAGTCAATTATCCTGACAGGCAAATTGAAGATGTTATTCCTTCCATTAACAATCCTCTATGTGATTCGATCTTTATACAAATGAAGTTCATGATATTCTGTCTTCATTAGATACAACAAAAGCGACGGGGCCAGACGGCATTAGCAATAAGGTCTTAATGAACTTTGAACTGTTAGCGGGTCCTCTTACATAAGTTTTTAACTTATCACTTTCTAAAAAGATATTTCCGCAAATTTGGAAAGATGCCTCTGTTGTTCCTATTTATACAAAGGGAAGTATTAATGATTGCACGAATTACAGACCTGTTGCACTCACAAGCTGTGTGGCCAAAGTTTTTGAAAAATGTGTATTTAAACATGTGTATAATTTTCTCAGAGAAAATAACATATTGTCTAACCTCCAATCCGGTTTTACACCGGGGGACTCTACTGTCAATCAACTTACATTTCTTTATGATTTCATAGCTGAAGCAGTAGATAAAGGTAAGAAAGTAAAAGTGGTCTTTGTGATGTTAGTAAAGCTTTCGATAGAGTTTGGCATAAGGACATAATTTACAAACTTAAAAAAATTGGAATAAATAGAAGTTTGTTAACATGGTTCGAGAGCTACCATGAGAACAGAGAACAAAGTGTTGTTATTATTGAATTCCGATCTGATAACAGGCAAGTCTTCGCTGGCGTGCCACAAGGTTCCGTCTTGGGGCCGCTTTTGTTTATCTTATATATCAACGATATAGTTGAAGGCATCAACAGCAAAATACGGCTCTTTGCGGACGATACATCCTTATACACGATTATTGGTGATCCCGTTGAAACTTCTGCTGATATAAATGATGACTTGAAGCGAATTTCTGAATGGGCTGAGAATGGCAGGTATCATTTAATCCAAATAAAACTGTTTCTATTCGGTTTATCAGAAAATTGCAACCAGTTCAAATGCCAGATTTGACCATGAATGATAATATTATTGACTTGGTTCAAAGTAACAAACATTTGGGCTTTACTTAACAACATGACTGTTCTTTGAATGACCATATAAATGAAATTGCTCAAAAGGTGGCCCCAATGGTTAATTGTCTGAGGAGTCTCAAATATTGATTGAACCGAAAAACATTAGAGATAATGTACAAACAGTTCATTCTTCCTGTATTTGACTACTGTAGTCATATATTGGATAACTGTACAAAACAACAAGCAGATATGTTAGAACAACTTAATCTAGATGCTCTGAGAACTGTGTGTAGTGCCGTCCGTGGTACGAGTCATGATAAAATATATAAAGAAACAAATTGTAAACCATTAATCCAAAGATGATATGTAAACAAATTAAGTTTGTTTTATAGTATGGTTAATACTAATACACCAAGTTATCTTAGCAACCTTGTGCTTCATAAGATATCAGATGTTGTTGATTACATGACTCAAAACTTCAGACCATAAACTGTAAAACAGTAAATTATGCAAAATTCTTCCTTCCTGACATAGTTGAATTATGGAATTCATTACCGATAGAACACAGAAACTCCCCATCTTTATCGACATTCAAAAAAGCCATAGACACGGAAACTGAAATGCATATTCATTTCGACTTACATTATGGTAGTAGATTTTCTCAAATAATACATGCTCGCCTCAGACTTGAATGCGGCAACTTAAATGCACACAAGTATGAAAGATTCATATCATCAACTCCCGACTGTTCTTGTGGCTATAACTATGAAGATTCGACCCATTATTTCTTTTCATGTCCATTGTTCATGAATATAAGGGAAAATATGTTTTTCTATAACAAAGGTTTTGACCTGAGATCGGTCCTATTTGGAAACCCAAATTGTTCCTCTTATGTAAATCATGAACTATTGATATCTGTGCACGAATTTATAGATTTAACAGGCAGATTTGCACCGGATCCATAATTGATATATTTTATTGTTATATTGGTAAAGCTTGTTGGCGACTATTTATTCATATATAGATAAAACATATATTCTTATAAACACACCATGATATGTTCTTTATCTTGCTGGCGTTTGTATAGATAAGTATATATATTCATTGTACAATCACCATGACATGTTCTATATTTTGTATTTTGGAGCGGTATTAACATAAGCTGCTAGCTTTTTTACCAATCCAATTCTTTTCTGAAATAATTATGTTTAAACCAGGTTCACCTTTGACTTCAGTTTGATCTCTTGATCTCATTGGCTTGACGTAAATAACTTCAAGCAATCACAAAATAAATAAACGAATATTACAAACAAAGAAACGAAATGTTTATCGGACATATCTGTTTCCAAAATAGCATTCATACATTTATGATATGTAGGCAGCTCGATATTCGGAAATAAGTCCGAAATCTTCGTTTTTCAAGTGTTAAAGATAAAAGATGCACAAGTGAAGCACCCTTAAATGCGGGGCGAACTCGCTGATTGGCTTATTTGAATGATCTCACAGGTTAAATTGATGACTTGCGTTATGGAGCCTGGTGTGATCTAGTGAGAATAATGGAACATTTAAGATTTCATTTTAATTAGATTGTATGTTGATTATTCCATTCACCAAGTTTCGATGAACTAGGTCTTACGGTTTTTTAATATTCCCGAAAAGAACAGTAAGCACGCACAGACGGATGGACTGAACTTTTTGTATATCCCCTGAAAACTTCTTTGGCGGGGGGATATTTAACCATAGTGTTTTTCCTAAAATGCTTGCCGAATAAGACTTTTGGAAAGTCAAACAGAATTAAGAGAAATTCAACTTACCATCACGCATTTACCCAAGGACAGTCTTCGTGTCAACGTCTTGCTATGGGTTACAGACAAACATTATAACGTTCAGTCAGTACGTCTGAGAAACAAAGATTGCTTAACAGCTGCTCATCTTTACAGTCACGACCCAGGAAGTTGTTCTGGTTTGGTGAATTTGAGTACCTAACACAAGGTCTATCATTTGAGTTTGCTTATTGATCTGTTACTCGAACCTGCTCATGTAAGATGTCTTTACAAAAACATCTTCCTGGTGTACAAGTCATGGTCTGTTTGCGATCTATGTTTAACTGCATGTTATTATTTTGTAACACGTCTTTGTGTTCTAATTAGGTCAAGAAATTTCTGTATAAAACGATTATGGGAATCATGATTGGTATAAAGGCATCAAAGAAGCAATGATCATAAACACACCAAATCATTAAAACTTTATGTAAAGAACCGTTGATATGTATTTCTTCCCCCCTTGTTTAACATGAAATGGCTGTTTCAAAAACGCCATTTCGCAATTTTTAGTGTCTATTCTATTTCAGAATTACAATTCTTAAATTGTTTAGTTTTTCACATTGCTAATTCGGTCATTATAAAATCATCGTATGCTTACAAGATTTTCAGAACATTAGTTCTATTTCTATTAGGGATTTTTTATTTGATTAAACAATATCAAGTACATAAATGATTGGTAGGACTTTGGGTCTTCCTCTTTCAGTGTTTTTTCATTTGTTAAATATAATAAAATACAAAAAATTTGGTTCTATCATTTTCAGTGACCTTTTTTAAATTTCATTCATCCTATCTGATATTCCTATCTTTAAAAAGCATGAGTAGAAGTATTTATAAGGTAGAGTACATGTACGTGCTAAAATAGCAATGTCAATATGAACTAAGCAGGTTGAGTAACATACACAATATATGCTTTGTTTTTTTATAATCCTTTATGAACGTTTTATATTTAAAAAAACGTGTGTACCTTTGGTCGTTATATTTAAGACAGCAAGCTAACATTGTCTATCTTTATATGTGCGTACGTTTGTGCTTACTTTCACTTCACTTTCTTAACCTTCACACTGAAAATCAAATCTTTAGAAAATTATCTTCCTGCTTCACTACATCCCAGAATAGACATGCGTTGTCATACTTGTGAGAAAATGCCCTACTTTTTTATGGCTCATGTTGTGCTCCGATGGATTGGTTTAGCCTCAACCCTTTCTATCACATATTGAGTAACGGATGACTTACTCTGACATCCCTGTTTTAAGCAGAGAGGGCATTTCAAATAATAGTTACACACTTCATACACTGCATTGATTTAAACTGCTGATTCAGTTTTTTTTTATATTTAGGAAACGAAGAAAACTGGGTAAAACCGTTTGCTTACCCCTATTTTATTTTGAAAATCCTTTGTTTATTTAATAGGGCACATCAAATTACACTTTGTTTAGCAATTTCAAAATGTTTGTGGCAGTAAAACAGTCCTTATATACGTGTACATAAAACTAGACTGTCTTAAATCCCATTCGTACGACAGTCATAATTGTAACATAAATAAGGGTTTCTTTTGTGTACCGAAAAGTCTACCTTATTCAGAGTGTTTGTTATTCACGGTAGAAAATGGCGACATTAGGTCGGGAGGCTCCCTATACGTGCAACCCTATTTGATAGCAGGTAGAGGGAGGCTTATGATTAAATAGGATGGACTAACTAGGGTTAAATAGGGTGGGTCCTCTATTTATTAAAACGTAGTATACGTTATTGGATAGGTAATTGAATTATCTTTCATTTGAGTATAAATACAGAGTGGTACAAACATTCCTTGGTACCCCCAGAAGACTGTTTCGAATAAGTAAATGGAAAAGTTGAATATCGAATAAGGAATAAGGAATAAGTAACCAACTTCACACTGCCGAATGAAATCGCTATCTCAAATCTAAAAAATTACAAAATGTGAGAGAAAGTTTTGACTCATATAATTGTATTGTTTCGTTTGAATTAAGAAGTACCCGGAATACAGACAATGTTAAGAAACATTATCTTCTCGGAAAATGGTCAACTCTCATCATACTGTATGTTCTCTACCTTAGCAAATGTGTTTGATTAATTACCAAATGATAAAACAGCTTTCATCAAAATAGTTATATTCATAATTAGAACCTTGGTAACTTGTTCCGATTCAAATGTTATTTTTTTATGTTCCAAACAAAATGATATTATTGAGTTGACACTCATGACGGACAAACGATAAAGCCTGATGTAACATGATTTATTGCAAAAGATTATCAAAACACTCATATTTTGTTAAACTAAACCTTTTTTACTGGTATGATATAGAAAAATTATAAAAAATAATTAGTTCTCACTCCGATTTTACCCGTCAATCAACGAATACAACAATGTAGCACTTACACGGGAGTCTTTCTTTTGCCTAATCTTACAGTGAGAAAACAAACGTTAATTTAAGAATGTCCTGTTGTCATTGACTTTACAACTGATAAATGTTGCGTTCCCGAGAATGCCATTTTAGACGAAATTTGAATTCTGCACGTACATTGTTTCATTTGCTGCAACACTTAAAACCATTGGAAAATCAATCTGACATTATATAGTTTTAGCTGAGGTAATAATGAAAAAGATATAGGGGGTTACTTCATTACATTTGTCAGTTACGTTTGCTTTATTTGAAGCAATCGTTTACGGGCTTTTACATATGTTAATAACATTTTCTGATAAATGCATTACCAAAAGAGAACTTGAAAAATTTAATATATGCGGCTTCTAGCGTCATGTACAGTTCGCGAGGAGTCATTTTGAGACAGTTGTTCGTGTTGAATGGGGTAACACAACACACTGACTGTTTTCCTTGTCTATCAAAATTGGAGTCAGTAACTAAAAAATATTGTTATTTCGTTACACTTAACATAATTATATTTTAAATTAGAGTGTTTGCTCTGCACAGTATTGGTAAACAATCACCAACATTTTAATATGGAGTGGATCCATAACAGCTGAATAATGCTAATTCTGTCAATGTATCAGATGCAGAACTTTTTGCAGGTGTTCATATTGTTAAGGATATATGCTCAGACAAAAATTACTTACTCAAAACATATTTTAAATAAATTTTATCACATTCAAACATAATTGACTTTGTATTCTCTCTTGACTATGTTACTAGGGCTATAATTTAGATTCACAAACCAACTTACTACTACTTTAGTAGTAAATCATGCATAAGTACCTCAGTTACCATGATGATTTTGTTGTCACGGTTCATGTTGGTATATGGTTCTTTACCGAGAGGTGAGGGCTGTGTTCCTCTGAATGGACTCGTCCCAATAAAAAATAGAGAACTTGCATTATTTCATATTGGATGTTGTCAAATCGAAACGTAAAATTCAGATTCCAAAGTCCCTTATTGCTGCTGTACTTTACTCACGATGTCAATACTTTTAAACCATTTACATTTTAATCTTAACACTTTTTTTACCTTTTTATTTATGAGAACTGTGTATTAATACACACATGCATGCATAGGATATAAATGTAACACATACAAAAATCATAAATATTTCTTAAAACAAAGTTGTGCTTAATATATATCAGTATGAGCAATATTTTCTGCCTGTCCATGAAGGACCTTTAAACGTGACATACATAAGGAAATAAGATTTTCAGGATCACCCATTACACCTTCATCAACTTCTTAGGCACATTTTACAATAAAGAAGTTTGCCCCTACACACACGGATCAATAAGCAGACTCACCATACCACAACAACTTCCGTGATCGTGACTGTAGAGATGAGCAGCTGTTAAGCAATCTATGTACCTCAGACGTAGATGCGTGATGGTAAGTTGAATTTCAGTTTGGCTTTCCAAAAGGCTTGTTCAGCAAAGCATTTCAGGCGAAAGACTATGGTCATATTATCCTCCGCCAAAGGAAGGTTTTTGGGGGGATATAGAAAAGGTCAAACTGTTATTCTCCTACAAGTAAAAAACAATAACACCTATTTCATTGAAACTTGGTGTATGGAATGATCAACATGCAATCTCATTCAAATGAAATATAAAATGCTCCACTACATTATGCCTATAGATCTCACCATGCTCCATAACGCGAGCCATCAGTTTAACCTGTGAGATTATTCAAATCAGCCAATCAGCGAGTCGCCCCGCATGTAAGGGATGCAGCTGACAGGTGCTTCACTTGTGCATCTTTTATCTTTAGCACTTGAAAAACGAATATTTCGGACTGATTTCCCAATGTCAAGCTGCCAATATATCATAAATGCATGACTTCTTTTTCTGAAAACAGATATGTTGAATAAACATTTTGTCTCTTTGATTGTAATATTCGTTTATTATAATGTGATTGCTTGAAGTTATTTACGTCAAGCCAATGAGATCAAGAGGTCAAACTAAAGTCAAAGGTGAACCTAAAAGTAAAAGGACCTTGTGATAATATCTACGTAAAGTACTGCAGCAATAACAGATTTTATTTTAATGAGATAAATGAACGTCTAGACTGGTGCTTTTGGGTTAGCTTGCTTATGTAATTTTGTTACGGCCGTTTCAAAACAAAACCATAAACTTCTTTCAATCTAGCTACAGTGTCTAAACGCTATTAACGTCTACATGAATAAACAACTTTATATTTTCTATGAATGAGTTAGTGAGTCTTAAGCCTTAAGCGGTGTCTTAAAGCTTAAATTGTATACATGAATTAGATAAGTTTATGTGTTCTTGTAAGTGTTTTTTTTTGAAAACTTGTCTCAACAACAGGTTAATTTAGTTTAATTATCTCTCAAGTCGTATGCATGTCATCCTCGACAATATGTCACTTTTACTTGTAAATCGTTTTTATAGTGCAAATGCGTTCATACAGCGAACTTTATTTATGTGAGCAAATTTACATAAATGCAACGATTCACTCAAATGTAAACGCTCGCCATATTAACAAGCATTAAGAATCACTGTTAAATGCGTGGTTTGATAAACTTACAAAAACTACATGTACATATATTTTCATGGAGCTAGCATATATAGCTGTTGAGATATATTCTAACAAAAATGTTTTCCTCTCTGAATCAGTAATGTAATGTAATAATCAATCTAAATATTACGAGCGTACATGACTGAATATGACAGACGGTTGACAAAGGGATAGACAAGCTGACATCTATATTCACAGACTGTGACCAACTGATCTGATAAATCTTCCTAACATTTCATATCAATGATACGTAAACACACATGGTTATAAAAACAATTAAAAAGTTGTCCATCACTCTATAATACTTGTCTTCATTATTTTTTCGGAGAAAAAAACCGTGAAAAAACCGTGAAAAATCAAGGAAGATTGAGTGTTCAGCATCATATATATATATATATATATATAATATATATATATGTCATTTTTATATTTGGATGGCGATTTCTAAGATTCACAGAATATTGTGAACAGACTTGGTAGCAAATATGTCTCTACTAATATAATTATTTTCTCCTTTGAACTCGAAAGAATGACTCTCTAAAACTGATGTTAAGGATACAGGGTTCAACACATCGTAGCGGGATAACTTACACACTTTTGCAGGAGCATCTCCCATGTACCAAAGGCTTGAAAGTATTAAATACAGACTTTATTTTCTACATTCCAAATTTTGACGTAAATTTCGTTCATCCTACCTCTATGGTATGATTTAAGCATATAAACAACTTTATGGGTCATATGTTGAATATTGATCTTTATGACATTTATATAAACATGAAGTATGGTGATGGTTGCGATTAAAACTGAGGTAAGTTTTGTTTTGCGTCCTGTTTCTATGTCCAAAACTGACATATTGATATATCTCAAATTTACGATATGTCAATAGCAAATATATAGCATATTAAGTATCGTGATCTAGAATTTTGAGTAAATTATTCACTTAACAAAACCAAGGATAATTGTCTAGTTCTGAACTGAACTGGTTTCCTTTACATGAGCAAATAAGTTTATTCATGGTTGTTTAAGAATCCATAATCAAATTCGCTACTACAAGGGAGGTAACTAAATTCTCAAAAAGCTCCTTTGGCAGGTTGTTCTGCAGGCCATCTGTACCACCATTGTAAATGACAATTGTTTGCAAAGATGAGGTTGTTTGATTTAATGGAGACCTCAAAAGCATTGTTATGTATGACAGATGTCATACTGTTATCTCAAGCCTGTAATAACAGTTTAAAGTTCGGCCACGGAATATCATGTGCATCTAGAATATTATTAACTTATTTCACTTTCAGAATATTGAAATATGAAATAATGAATATTTGTTGAGAGGGTTTTTGATTTCGATATAGCCATAATACCAAAAATTGTAGTAAAATATACAATTATCGAATGTTACATACTGATTTGATCTCCGGTATTGTCAGAGGCATAGTGGATGAAAATAAAACTATAACATAGGTTTGATATGGTTTATTAACCATTTAGTGTACATAGTAGTAGCTTCATAAAAATATAAAAAATATGAAAGTTGGTGTAAAATTGTGATCTGATTAAGAGAACCCTTTACTTCTATAAAAGGTTATACAATAGTGCAAGACAAAGTTCGTGGCTAAGAATTCCAGTATAAATACAAACAAGAAACAGTAAAAAAATTCAAATAATATTTCTTAAAGATATAAACCTTTAAAAAAACCGCCAAATTTATCCCAATCAAAAATGAAAAATATCTCAATTATGTAGTAGAATCCCTTAATATTTCGTCTAAATAACAATACTTGAAACTAAAGGTCGAAATTCAATACAATATCTTGAATTAGAGTCAAACTTCAAAAAGAATTTTTTTTAAGCAATTCAGTTCAAAACAATACTTTATTTTATAATATACAAGATATCTAAATATGTTCATGTGATGCACAGTGATGTCCCTCTTCCAAACTTTTAATCCGTCCAAATCATCTTATTGCCACTTATACCAGAAACAATCCATACCAAACATAAAATATAAAGGTAAATATATTACACAGAGTCATCAAATATCATAATTAGCATCTACAGCCCCCAATATGCACTTAGTTCAAATTGTTTCCATGGAACCCCAGTAAAATGGAAAATTAAGAATAACAAAAGTAGCAAAAGGCACCACCCCATCCAAGCACTAGATATAACCAAATACCGGGTATAGTAAAATGATACTCATTATATTTTTAGATATAGGTTGGAAAATTACCCTACCCCAATATGCACAAAGTTTAAATTGTTTCCATGGAAACCAGAAAATTAAAAAATTTAGAATCCAAGTAGCAAAAGTTACCAATCAATCACTAGATGTAATTATAACCACATACCAAGTTTCGAAAAAAAACCCTACTGATTATTGAAAATGAACTGTAGCAAAAGGTTCTGCATCTCATCAAGCTTTTACGATTAGAGTTCTAAGAGGAATAAAGAAATACTTGAATACAGGAATACATAAACAAAATACTTTTACTACTTCTTTAGTAAACTATTGTAAATATGTTGATTATAGGGAATCTAATATGGGATTTCAACAAATTGAAAAATTTCCCTCAGATATCCAAATACCTCCTAGTTCACAGGTATGAACAAATTATGTTGATAGGCATTTCAGACTTATTAAGCATTGGGTCAACGTACAGACTAATGATTTCTGATTATACAATATGATACAATAATGTGATAGTCTATTCATCTTAAAAGAAAGAAGAAAATAAGGAATTCTTTGATATACAATTTAAGGAAGGACTGATTATTATTTCAAGTATATATATATATCGAAATTATAAGAATAACATCACAACTGAAAGTAGAGTTATTGTGTTGAAGACCGTCTTAGATCCAGCAGACCCGGGCCGTTTTGTCCTCGTTGTGTCACCTTCTGCTGTCCAGGTTGATGAGCCTGTTCCACTTGTAGTTGACCCAACAGCAGCTATTTAAACAAATATAAATTAATCTGTTGGTTTTGTCTTTTGGCTAAATCCCAGTTTCACAGAAATGGACCGAATTTCAGTATGTAAACACATAACATTGTACAAGTATATTTATATGCTATTTACTGAGGGCTCAATTCTTAATTAGTTCATCGGGAAGTTATCATAACCATATCAAACTTCGGGTTTAGGCTTAAACACTTGGTATTTATATACATTATAACATAGCTACCTCCTTATTGCTACTATTTGGGTCTTCCGCTGCTAGAGGATTTGATATGAAAATAAAACTTTACTTTTTTACTTATCTAATGAAAGCATTACCTGTACACTTCTCCCAGTAAGTGGATGATCCATTAGCGATGCACACCTTGCAGTTGTCGCCAATCCTGGTTTCTCCATTCATATAACATTTTTCTCCGTAGAAGCAGAAGGAGTCCTGATAATTGCAGGGAAAATATTTCTTAGTGGCATTCAAGCACACAGAAAAATGGCATAATTTTGGCGCTTTACAACCTTTTGACCTTATGATTGGTCACACATTGCTGATAAAATTAAAGTATTCGTTTAATCATGATGTTATTCATTATAATCCCCTATACCTGTTTCCTCCAGCTAATGTCAGTTCCATTGATGTTCCCAGTAACACATCTTCCATCGTATACGAGTACACTGACATTGTTGCTGTAAAGTGTCCCATCATTTGACACTGATATCCAAAAGGCCCGCACATAATCTGTGTCTCCCGGTTCCTTACTCACACTGATGTTACACTTCACATGACTGATGCTTTGTACAGTGGCGTTAGAGACGTGAGACCATTCAAGTTCAGGACCAGTATCTCTCACCTGTCAGAAGGAAACTACTTGTTAATTTAAAAGTAAAACAACTTCTAGACAGTATTAATTAGCAACAATTACAATCGTTCCTTACAAGATCCCATAATGTTTTTAGTCCAAGATAAACGTTCAACTTCATATGATCTATGTTCGCCGTACCGATTTCCGTGATCCCAGTACTGATGGTTCTTGATTAATTCTCTTAAAATTATCGTACAGAGAGGATCATATCTCATTATTCCCGTCATTATGTGTATGCATACTTTGTATCTGTAGGTGTTTTACCACCCATCTGATAGCTAAATAACGAGAATTACCTCCCTTGGTAACACTAGCGAGATGTTTCTACACTTAATAATCAGTGTGTGATATCAATACCTGAATATCCTGAAGAATAAAAAGCATTAACTGAGAGTTGATAACTCAACAATATCTGTCATTTATCATACAGGAAAACAATTTACCTTAAAGGCCTTTACTAAACATGTGCTTTCTTCTGTAAAGGTTTCCCCATAAACAGAGATGAAGTCACAGGAGAGGCTGGAGGTATCACAGTGACTGTCATGTAGATTGGACAGAACAGGGGGAGCGGATAGATCGACAGAACAGTCCAGACCACCAAAGTTTGGCAAACAGTGACAAGTACCTGAAGGAGATATTTGGACAAATTTGGACGAACGCATGTTATGTCTTTTGGCAGTATCTAAAAAACGACTCAGAAATTCAAAGACTGTTAGGTCTACAAAATATAGGTTAATGAGACTGTGAATATAGAATAATCATCAAGTGTAACTGTGCCTTTTTGCATTTTTAACTTTTTAGATTTTTCCTTTTGGCAGTTTCCATGGAAACGTTAAGTAAAAATACGTTTCTAAGGCAGGACTCAATAATCTGAATATAAGAGAATCACAATGTGTTGAAGAATGTTGTCGTTTTTATCTTTAAGGTTGTATAATTAATCATTCAAGATTAACGACATGCATACATAACACTATTTAAATCTGCTCGTGCCACTAATGTGGGGTCGGGGGAAAAGCAATGTACTGATGGCACTTGTTATCTTTTGATAAAGGACATATAGAAACTGAAACAGAAATAAGTAAATCTTAAACTAGCAAAGCTGTATTCTCTTGTGAGCAGAGCAGTAAGCTGTGTCTATCAATGGCATTGAGAAACATTGATATCTTTGATTAGAATATCGTAGTGGTTCCCAAAATGGACAACATATTGGAGAATTTACAGACCTTCCGAACATTTCCCATTCGAGCTGCAGTCACTGAGACAAACCTCCGCTACTACGATGTCATAGACAGATTGGTTGGCAGAGGTTTCGTTGTCCTGCAGCACAGGGTTGACAACCACCTCATGGTAGCACTTGCTCCTCACAGAGTCAACAGAGTACTTTCCAAAATCTGTGGTACCTGTCAACTGAATGTCCAAAACATCTTTTACTACGTTAACTCCACTCAACTCAACATATTGAATGCCTGCTTTTACGAACACGTCAACTTAATGTTCAAAAGAAGAACTGAACTAAAAATCATATGTTGAAAAACATGCATTATAACAAAATAACACTGTTCAAAACCGTATTAATTTCATCAAAAACGTTTGCACTGAACACAAACTTTTAACGTTTTTTTAGGATATATAGCATAAATTGTTATGCCTGAAAAATGTATGTTTAGGCAAATGAGGGCACATGCACTTATTTTTTGTTTGCTCTTGATGCAAGAAATTCTTTACAATTGACAATTAGTTATAGGGGATATATACACATTTGTTAAAATTTTGCACAAACCGGATATACTTAACATTGAAACATGTGATATAGAAATGTGTGCTTCTTTAAAACATACTGTAACGTATTAACTGAAAACAATTTACATCAAGGTTGATCTGTTAATATAGGAATTGCAGTTGATAATTTTGGTCTTACATATGGTATGCAATATTTGAATTTTGCAGATATCGTAGTTCATGCAGATTTATTGCAACATTGAATTACATATTTCTGGTCTTATAGAATTACTTTAACGCATGCATATTATCAACATGAACGTACATAGTAAATTTGCTGAGCACTGGTTATCAATCAAGATATATCTGCAAAGTATGAATGTACACTAGTGCCTTTAAGTTCCATTTGAAATTCATAAACAAACACAAAAAATGTTCAACCTTGATATCCAGTATACAACTGTCGATGCTGCTGTTTGTTTCACCGCCCGTAATGTTTTGACAGATTTGAATGGACTTTGACTCATTGAAAAGCTGCTCACAATGTTCTGTGGCCGTCTCCTCAGTCCAGTTTCCAGGCCACGTATTTGCATTCTAAATGAAAAAATTAATTTCTTGTACGTTGTTATAAACAAATTGAAATTTAATATTTTATTATAGCTTGGCGAGTCAAAAGAATTATATGCTTCCTCAAACGTTACAGATTAATAAACACACACGCATGAGAATTGGTTACAGAGGATGTGAATAACTTCACGTTTGTATTTTATATTTGTTTATTTAAAATTTTGATAAAATATTCGCATAACTGCATCTCATTGGCTGGAAAAAATTATAATATCGCCATGAATAACCAGTTGACAGCAACAAAATGCATTTGCAATAAAGGATATCAGGACATTGTACAAGCATTGCAGATTATAAAGACCCTGGTGTAGCTGAATGTGTGAAATATCATGTTTATTCTTTATCATTGCCCAAATCTTTGTTAAACATAATACCCTCTTGTGGACATGATGAAAATTCGCTCCCTGAGCCTCTCTGACAGATCTTCGTCTTCTCCTGTTGATGCTGCACTTGGAAGGAGTGACGTCAGAGTAGCCTGGCAGAGACTTGCAGGTCTCGTGGGCCTTGCCAGCAGAACACTCCACTTCTTGTAATGGGTCGTTTAGTTCCTTGTCTGTTGAACACGAACAGAATGTTTTCTGCTGGGGCCAGCTGCTTAGGGATGAGAGGTCCGAGTGGTCGAATAGATTGTTTCCATTTTCTACACTGAAGGAGTACAGCGGTGATAGTTTATAGCAGGTAGCTAAGAATGCATATGTTATCGAAATCATCCTAAAATAATACAATAAAGAGCAAAAGAGAGTTATGGAGAGATAAGATAAGCTTTCAGAGTTCCATGTTCATTAAAATGTTTCATTCAATTCATAAGTTAATTGTGTTAAGACAGCCTCTATCCCTTGACTCAATTAGAAATTACAGGGTAACCAACGTCAGGAAGCAAACAGCATTGCATATTCAGAAACTTAGTTACTTTCCCTATATCCAGCTTGTTTCCGTGTGGTCTCCTTTTAGTATATTCTTTGTGGCAAAAACCGTTTATTTTGTTTTATTATCATTATCTTAAACTCTATACAGTATCCTAAATTGAAACCGAAGGTTTGTTTGAGTAACTGCAATATGTTAAATTGCAGGAGTATTTCAAGAAATGGATACAGAGTCTGTCTGAGAAATGATAAAGAAGACAATGAACTGACCTCCACGACATGGAGAAGTTTGTTAGAACGTTGACCCACACCCTGTATCCTGCATAGCATCCGTCAGTCGCCGTCGGGTCTGTTGAGTAACTCCCATCACGTAACACGAAGTCATCATTGCAGGCACCATTCTCAGACATTTTCCCACACAAACCTGCACTCTTCTCAGTGTCTTGTACAGATGGATACATTTGGAGATTGAGAAAACTCCCATATGCATTGACCACGACTTTCCCTCCCGTTGGTAGATAAATCTGGCAAAATGGGATGAGGTTCATTTGAAATGAAACAACTTGGCTTTTCATTTCTAATATTTTGAGAATGATTTACTTTAGGAAAACATCCAATTGAGAATTAATCCAATTTATTCTTGGTATATTTTTCATGATGATTCAAACTGAAACTTACATCATAGTTTCCCCCTCTCCTCTTGACCTGCAGAACGTCCCCTCCATCCTCACACAATGTGTAGTCTATAAACCAGATATCAGACTGTCCAGGGCACCTGTTGATCTCGAACACGGTTCTGCCAGCTCTCACTGCCGCTCCACAGTTACACCAGGCGTTTTGACTGTAGCTACATCGAGCTGTCTGGATTTGTACCTGTTAAAAAGAGTGAAACTTAGTTGTTTTTCCGGAATTTATTGGACAAATTACATACCCATACAAAATAAATAACATAAGGAATATCTGTCTACTATCTTATGTTGAATGAAATATGATATATTATTGACAGTCATAGCCGCTCAATGTTGGTTTATCAAGATAAAGTAACAGTTTCATTAAATCCGTAATCAATTTATCATACATGTAATATTGCATCAATGTTGACAACTTACTTCAATAGGGAGATCCATGTGTTTGTAGAAGGTGAAATTTCCATCATACTGGTGCTCGTAACGTCTAGATAACAGTAACATGTATGTTAGCCCAGTATGTCTTTCATTCCCTGTTTTAAGTGTTATGTAAGTTTTTGTATAATACACAATTTGATAGCAATAATTATTTATTTCAGATATAATGTTGATATAAAGATAGAGTTAAACCTTAAAAACAAATTTTGTCACCTTCCATCAAAGGTTTTGAGATGTGGGTCATTACTTGAATAACAGCTTTTCTCCTCGATGTGTGAGGTGTCCTTCGTAAGTTGTACCTAGATTTAAACAAATTGTAAGCTCAAAGAAAATGTTTCCCCAAAGTCATTTTAGCAGGGCCCTTTTTCTGTCCCGCCCTAAACTTTATCACTAGGGATACAGCTGCTGACCACATGTTTAGCTAGATACAGGAACAATGCAATGAGTGAAATGTAGGCGGACTTGTTTGAACTTTGTAGCTCAATAAAAATTGGTTGAAATAAATGTGATGTATTTCTGAATTTATTCATAAGATTCAGAAAGTTTTTATTTTATGTAAGTGCCCTTTTTTAATTAGATTATACTCGTTTTTAAATTAATTTGTCCTGCCCTTTATCAAACCTAGGGGACACACTAAAATAAGAGTTTGAAGACAATGCTCAAATACGAAACATATAATCCATAATGCCTTGCATTTAAAATATATCATTTTCTCCCTTTCAAAATAGAATGAGATATTTATTCACGTTTAACATAATAACTTAAGTTGTTTTAATTTATATTTATATATATAATTTAACAATGCACTATAAGTAATATTGTGTACTGATGATTAAAAAAGCAAGTATAGTGATAAAAAAAGAAGTAACCAGCAGATCTTTATTGGCAAAGTAAGTTTTATTTGAATAAGTCAATTGTTTCCTAATATTGCGATTTCATTCAATGAAGAGTAATCAAATGTTCTAACTATAAACTTAGCGTTCACTTTGTCTTGGGGAGCATATTGAAAATTGGTACACCACCTAAAAGATGTTATCCCGTCATACCAAAGACCTTTGTTATGCTTACTTGTATCTGAGGGAGCAGAGCTTCTCCCCACATCTGATGAGCCCAATTAAATGTTGAGGTCAGATTCAAGTTGACCTCCTTGCTTGAGGACCCGTATGTGCTGGTCACCTTACCGAAGAGGGAGATGGAGACAGTCTCATTCCAGCGTGATGCCACAAAGGATGCCCCGCATTCAGAGGGCATCATCACCGCCTGATCACATAGGTCAGGTTTACCTGAAAGTTGAAATTGTCATTTCATTTATTCAATGACCAGTCTTACATCTACAGAAAATGATTACGAATTCGCACAGATGGATTTATTGGATGGTAGGCTTTTTGAACATTGCCTTTTAGTTGATTAGATGGTATAACATTTAATGTTACAAATAAACATGAACAACTTTAAGACTTACGTAATGTATTCACTTTTACTCTCAGTCTGCATTCATCAACGTGCGTTAAACTTCCACATCCAAACGGGTCAGTGAGAGACAGCTTAATGTCTGTTGAAGCGCCCTGGGTAACTCTTACTGATGTTGTAGATACCTGTAACACAGTGAGTTCACATGACCATTTTGTATTCAACACAGGGTGGATATACCCTTAATCCGTTTGCCAAATCCCTTGCCGGATCCTCCGGTTCGTTTAAAAAATGGTATACTGGGATCCGGACTGACACCGCCGGATCCCTTGCCGGATCCCCCAGTAGATAAGTATACAGGGATCCGGCTCAACTATCCCGGAGCCGGATCCCCCACCGGATCCTTGATCCGGACAGACACCACCGGATTCTCTACCGGATCCTAAGTAGAAAAGAATAGTAGGATCCGGAGAAGGATACCATACTGGATCCTCTCCTTATAGCGATGTAGGAATGTAGTTGAGAAATATGAAGTTTTTGTAAGTTAAGTAAGCTTTTGTCAAAACATCTGAAGCAACCAATACACAATACATCTTTGACAACTTTAACATATTGTCTACATGATATTGTCATATCAAGGCCATTTGCATTTATTAAGAAAAAGAACTGTTGAGTTCTAAACTCTTAAAACATGTCTTTGTGACAGTTTGTTAGCCAAAGTTGACAAAGTCAGGTCTAAATGATAAATGTTATGATGATGAGATTTAAAGTGACATAAAATTTTAAGAAAAACAGTTTTTAATCGGAATAAGAATGCAAGGGGTCATGTCTTATTAAAATTTATTCAAAATATTTTCTGAATTAACCAATGTAAGATACACTTTTCAGCACCAATTGTCACACTTGAATGCACACTCATCACACCTGTTGGTCAGTCAACATATCAACTTGTCTAATTACGGTATTGCATTAGAGTATATATTGTAAATGAATTCGCTTTAGGTAATAAATCATAGATCACATATAGTTTATGTAAAACTTTATCACACAAAATTAAATGAAAAATAAATCTATTCAATGATTTCAAACATTTTTTTTACAAACGCACACACACATAAATATATAAACAATCATATATACATATATACAAATCATTTCGTAGATATTTCATGTGTGATTTTATATAAACATTTATATACAAAGTCAAGTATACACCTGCACAAAGGTAACTGCAAAATTGTCAGATTTCAGAAAATTCATGGAACCCATTCTGTGAGTGAAATCATATACTTTCTTTAACTCATTAACGCCGAGACAGCTTCACGGCTCAACGCCTGGGCTGCTGACCACAGACGCTGCTCGCTGTAGCGAAACCAATTAGGTCAAAACACTTCGAGGGCGAGTGTTGAACGGAAACTGTCTAGCCTTGTACCATTAAGTCTTGATTGTTTTATTGTTTCATGAAGGTCATATGCAGGTGCTGAATGATTTCATCAAAACTCGAATGCATTAATTACAGGTGATAATTGTTAATATGTAAAGAATGATGGGCGTAGCTCCATGAAGAAAATTGTCCAATAATGAAACTTAATTCTACAATCGTTACGTGACAAAGATTAGCGGCACGTATACAGGTGTATTCCTACATGATTCTTCCTGTATCGGTTATTCGTCAAAAGAGACTGACTTTATTGCATCGAATAAACAGGTTATTGCCGTTTAGTAACTTGAATAACCCTGCGCTCTGATAAATAAATAATGCAAGCTAGGTGCAGGTGTGTATGTATCCATTCAATGGCGGACAGGGGCGTGGATCTATTAAGCATATTGTCGAATAAAAAAACATGTATATGCTAAATTTATTATTGTTACAGGACCGTTATTGACCGTGCTTGATATACGATGCGCTCAGCATGTTAAGTAAACCATTACTCGAATAAACTCTTATATCAATAATAAAAATATCAATTACATGCATTTATCAAATTGAAAGGTCATGACATAAGACTAAAGTGATGCATTCAAGAAGTAAAGTTAAAATCAAAGTTTGACTTTCAATAGCCTCAAATTCTTCACAAATGATTTATGAATACATGTACATAAATGTATATAATAACGCTTCCTTTCGTTTTGTTTTAGATATATGAATTCAATGCGTTTTACAGATCAAATGTATCTAAAACTGTTTCAAAATTGGTAACTTCACAAAGACTCCAATCGTTTCATCTGATTTAATAAACTTTGTTTTTTAAGTATTTATTTGTCGCTTTCAAGACCCACATTTGCTTTATTATAGATTTTGTCATTGATCTGCATTATTATTTCAAAGAAAGAAACTATCATAAACAGTATCTTTCACGTGTATTAGCTACATTTACTATTATTACAATATTAATTGATGAATGAAAATGTTACATTCATTTGGATATTAAACGAAATTAGTTGGAATACATATCCGCAAAAATACACCATAATGATTTGGGCGTAGAAATAGAATTGTCTTTCACTGTAAAACATTAGATCAATTTAAGAACTTTATTATTTGAAAATCTTTCTATATCGTAATTGTAACTAAAACAAGTTAGCTCATATTAAATATATCATTTATATTCATTCCTGCAATCAAAACTTTTTGATCACTGAACAAATTTACTACAGATTTCAGATTTTGAGACAATCTCAATTTGAAGTACACTGGCTAAATTTTTATTATTTACCTGATTTTTTTCATATTTTATAAATTGCTTTATTAAATAGAATGAGTTTAATTTGTTGTTGTTCCCTTTAATTGAAATACCGAATTCATGCGGCTGTACTGTTGCAAACATGATTCAATAAAAATAAGCAAAAATATGCTCATTAATGTTACAACATCCAGTACTTTTTAGATGATAGCAACAATGAAAACGTGTCCTGATGGGCTACGTTGAAATAAAAGGTCAATTTGCAATGTCATACTCAAATAAGCCTTCTAGTAACTATATCCCCTTCAAATATTATTTCCGAACGTAATATCTCCTACACAGGATAATCTTTTTACTGCTTTGGTAAATGTTGAATAAGTTCATAACATCAGTTTAAACGGCTGCATGCAGCCAAGGCCTGGATTGAAATAAATTCTTAAAATTTACATAACCTGAAGAATTCTTAAATCAGCCAAAACATCGTAAAGAACAATACGTTTTAAAACTGTGAAAATGAAAGTTTGGAACGTGTTTAAAGAAAAATTGTTGCTGGTGGTTTTTGCTTGATTCTTGATCATTTATTCGACTAGACTACTACAGAGGATCGGGTTGAGTAACGAGATGTTTGACCTCTGAAAATAGTACATTTGGCATAAGTAAATGTTTATTTATGAAATTTTGGATAATAATTACATTAAAATAATTTGCTTCTGCCCCGTTGAAGACGGCTTCAGTATAAAAGTATTTGGCCATACTGCCTATAAATTGCTACATGTACTTATTCTGTATATATCGTATCCCCTTTTATTCACTTCCTAAACTTTTGTACACCTTTTCTGTTCCTTGATCCTGTATATAATTAATGAAAAAGACTCGAAAATAGTTAAAAACCGCCAAGATTTATCTCAGTTTTATAATTTCAAAAACATTAATCAGAATAAGGGGAACAATTATATTTACGCCATTTTCGTCAAAACAAAGTGCTTTATTTGGCTTCATGTGAATATGAATGTTTTATTTAGTTTAAGTCATATTTACATACCACATTGAAATAAAATATAAATGCATATTATCCTACTTCAATCGTTAACAATCGAATTAAAATTTTACATTTACTGCCTTATCAAAAGGGTAACTTTGATAATTCATAAACTGTTTGGTAACATAACATATTTCAAGTTTCACGTTATTCATTACTATTGTCCTATTATTTTATATTCAAACACTTTTAACCATTCTGAAACTGTATTATAAGAAAAAAAAAGTATTAAACAGCTTTAACTTCATACTTACTGCCCTTACATGCAGAGATATAAGATGCATGTTTTTTTTCTAATTGCATGTTAAGTTACAGTTCTAAATCTAAATGTCTCCGGATCCTAGTATTCTTATCTACTTAGGATCCATAAGAGAATCCGGTGGTGTCCGTCCGGATCACGGATCCGGTGAGGGATCCGGGTCCGGATCCCAGTATTCCATTTTTTTGCAAGGATCCAGATCCGGCTAACGGATTCAGGGTATATCCACCTTGTGCATTGAAAAAGGATAAGGAACTAGCTATCCTACACCCTACAAGTTTACCTTCATCTCCCACTTTTGAATTGACCAATATGAGGTCAACACGTATTCCCATTACATTCGCACAACCATTTTCAATGCCCATCGTAATTTGAACTTTAACCCGATGGAAGCTGTGTCTTTGACAAGTGTTTAATTGAGGTATGGGAGAAATAGACTCAGTTGAATACCAAGCAGTCATCAATGTTTTGCACTTAAAAGCTCGAAGGAGCCATCTGACGAAAGAATATAAGCCTGAGGGGAAAATGCCCAATCATATGACGTAGTTAATAAAATGTTATTGGTTATCTGTGGAAGCTGCATTCCAAATCCAAATTCAACCATTGATCATGACAGTGTTGTCAAGTGAAAGCTGTCATTTTTTTAAAATTAACTTATAGTTTGTGGAAAAATTCATTCATGACAATTTGAACTCAAGGTGTGTGTATGATGGATTCCCAGGCTGTTCACAACTTTTCATAAGCAGGTACAAGTGACCAGCTCAGTATTGGGGGCTTTATTTAAGATTTGCCAAAAATAAACAGGCAAACATTTCGACAGACTTATTAGACAGGATGGATTCATAAAGATCCTGAGACTTGGGTTCAGTGGAAGAATGGGAAAATGTGTTACTCTTGCTGGTTGCTATGAAGAGAAGGACAATCAACTGTGCAAAGGCTTCTTTCCACTAAGACTACTGCAAGAGGACGAGGGGAAATCAAAGAAAATCATAATATACCTTGAATTTGTTTCTTGTGTAATGTATATGTATCATCCCAACTTGGGATCGCGTCCCATCTTAAGATGGGACGCGTCCCAACTTGGAATTCCAAGTTGGGACGTCCGATCTTGAGATGGGACGGCAGATACTTTAACATGTTTATAATATCCTTATTCTAATGTTGAATTTAGTAATAACATGATAACATGTATCATTTAGTTAAGCGCTTCAAGGACATCGAAAGATATTTTGATTTTATGTTGATTTTCATGACTTATTGGCTATATATATTTCTCATCGCATTCGAGTCTTTCATCATAGCCCAATACGATTTCAAAAGTATTTCTTACACAAAGTCTTATAAATTATTTTATTATATTCTTAAACATTTTTAATTATGAAAGTATGTTAAGCAAATAAAAAAAGAATTTATATTCAATTATACACTCAAAACCTACTCTAAGTGAATACCAAGAATGCTATTCTAATGCCTTGTAATCAGTTCAATTTCTGACACATAAATCGTTCCGTTAAGCAAGATTCCAATGTACTTATTGTGTTTGATAGTCGAATCTAAAAGTGTATGTTTCTTAAACATAATACACAAATACTAACCTATAAGTGGTTCAGTCAATGCTTATAAGATGTCCAGTAAATAAATCCAGTTATGTCTCCTCATATTTCCGATCGAACCTGATCAGATCAGTGTCGTGATGCAAATGGCAAACATACCTGCTTGGTAGTTCAGAGATGGGTGTGGGTTGGATGGAGGGGGGGGGGGGGGGGTGTCCGAATGAAGGGATTTTGGTAAACATCCGGTTCGGTTATGACACTAATACCTGTGTGTCACCTTCCAATTAGTGACAAGAATGGGTACCAATTGTACATGAGCATGCTTGTAACACTACAACGGTACACGCCGAGCGTTTGTTGTTTTAGTCAATGATCATCATTCATTTTTATCAAGGCATTTGTCCCTATCGGCAATATCTCTGATAGGTGGAAGCAGACGTGATCAAACCCTAACCAAAAACAACAACAAATGTTATGTTTAGTGTTATTGTATTGTTATTCGATGAAAGTTGTTTTGCCACACTAAAGATATTCAAAATATTTTTTTCATTAACAGAACGATTATCATGTCAAGTAACCAAAATGAAATCTAACATCATCCATTGATTAATTATGGGGAAATAGCACGCTTTTCAATAGATTTTTAAAAAATTTTTTAACTTAGTTTCCAAGATTTGCAAAAGAAGATTATGGTTTAAACATATTTTTTCATTTCTATAAAAAGGAATTAGATTTGGAGGCAAGCTGGAAGCTTATATTAATGCCGTTCCAATAAAAAATTATATTTTGAAACCATCCAACATACAACACAAAGTCGAACAAATACGATGTACAGTTGCAGCACAATACGTTAAGATATTCAATATTGCAAAGGCAATATCTTTATGCTAATTTAGAAATGCAATATTTCAACTCATTTCTTATCAATACTACAAGAATATTATAAACGGAGTTTGTTCACTGAAAAACTTTGTTTACCTTCACTAGATTTTTTGACACAAACCCTTGTTGAGAAAAATTATTCTACTGTTTTCTACATAGCCCGAGGTAACATATGATTTTGATCAGTATTAAAAGGTTGCTTTTTTATATGTACAAGCGTCTATCTAGGCTTGTTAGAAGCGTTGAATTGAGGGAATTGTTGTGTGTTCTTACTACTAATACGTTAATCAACTGATCCGTACATAAGTCAAATAAGATGAGTAGGAGAGGGGGAAGAATTATATTTCGGTGTAATATTGTTATTTTACAGCTGAAAGTTTACTTAACTAATCGTTTTGTTATCTTTAAATATGCTACTTAACATGTCCGCCCGAAAAAGGCATTAGGTTTGTAAACACACATCAATGAAGTTTTATTGATATACTAAGACTTTTCGAGTTATTTTGTGCTGACATACATGTACTAGTGTAATATCCTCAGAGGACCAAGTGATTCATATTGTTATTGCTTATACAAATCTGATATAATCTTATACAAATTTGATATTGAAACTGTCATTGCTTATTGTAAAATATTCGATATTTCATTGTATGAAAATATGCAATATGTAGTGTAAACATATAATGGTTAGTAAGTATATTTCTATTTAAACGGTATTTTATGTCAATCAAACATGTGTTACACAAAATTCAGAATTTATATACAAAAAGAAAAAAGGATTAGCAAACAGGCAGCAAATGCTTATATGAATTCTTTTCCTGAACCAAACATAAAACTATTTAGATACCAAGTACATTGGTGGAAATATACATTCGCAATTATTCTTACTAAACTCAAATTTATATTATGCTTTGTCTACCATACATTTTTTGTACAAATTTTAGGAAAGAGCTTTAAAAATCGATTGGTATCGTTTATAAAATTATAAATATATATTATTAGGAATTCGTTAACACTCTGTGACAAAGATTTGTCGCCGTTAAGATAGATTTTAGTATATTGTTATGAGTTACGAGGGAATATTCAAACCCTAAGGTTTGCACTATTTGAAAATATCTAAAATGTTGGGGAACCAGACTTCGATAATAGGAACTTTTAATTTCTTTTACATTTGATACAATCAACCAAGTCGCCAAGTAGATAAACTAGATAGTACTTTGTTAAAACAACATGGGGTTTTGGTGTCTCCATATGTTGTTTTAGCCTAACAGTTCCTACGGTGGGCAAATTGGTGTCCAATCATCCGTTCTCTGTCACGCCAAGCTGACACATTAACATATTCAGTCTATTCAGTGCTGCAGTGTAACGATGGAGAATACCTTAATTTCTGTTTATAGGAGGTTTTTGCATGGATTATTCATTTCTCTGTATCAGGTACGTTTTTTAATTATATATTTTTGAAAAAGCAATTTATCACTATGATTGTAAAACTTGGATCTGTATTAGAATAACTTCATATCTGTGATTGTTAATAGTTTATACCACCTTTTTGTAAAGAAACTAAGATACAAAGATGTCTCTGTGACGTCAGCTGTTCGATCTACGCATGTATTGTTGGTTTGAAAAATGCTGAAAACTGCTATCTAAATATAAATCTATACATTGATCTGATTTTGGTATGTCTCTTAACAAATGTGATTCAATCAGTAATCAAACGTGACTTTAAATAAATGTTTGAGTCGTGTTGAATCGTTCGTACTCGATAACATATGAAACCGAGTGAAAAAGTGAAGTAAATGAACATCAAATCAAATTTTTTTCTTAGATGTGAAAAGAATATAACAAAACTATCTAAAAACATGTTTTACTGACACAAATTATTATAAAATATGGTTAATATTAACATGTTTTAGTATCCCCCGTCCCATCTCAAGATGGGACGTCCCAACTTGGAATCCCAAGTTGGGACGCGTCCCATCTTAAGATGGGGCGGATCCGCAGTTGGGATGATACATATATACGATGTTAACAATGTAAACATTTATTTGTTTCAGTTGAACATTTCTTACATGACCTGCGCTTTTGTTGTTATTACACATGACTTTCACACATTAGTTAACAAATGGTAGATCTTCAAAGATGGTAACTACAGGTGGGAATTGACGACAGAACAATGATAAGCTTATTGGTTCACACTCAATAAGACACTGCTTGTTAACATACAAGTTCGAATGTCGAAAGACACTTTTATTCAATTAGATAAAAAAAAGTCAAAATTTTACAAGTCAAATTGTTTGCTTTGGTTTTACTTATAAAGAACTCAACAAGGACTGTATATATATATATAACAAATATTAAATGACACACGATAATGTTATAGATCCGGGGTTAATGAATTACGAGACACTTTACCTGAATTCCTACAAATTTCTTCCTAGACAGCACTGATGGAGTTGAAACATTTCCTTCCTCGAACGTAGCTTCCACTGAACAAGAGATCTGAATACAAAAGGGCCCAAGACCGAGAAGATGAACTCATACTGTTTCTTTATTGTGTTGGACAGAGAATATATGGATAACAGAGAATCTTTCAATATTTCATATACCAGTGTTATATATTGGGTTGTTATGAAACACTATGTAAAAGTCTCAGCTTCATTAGGTCTTTTGAATCAATAAAATGGACCATATATAATGTTTATATTGTTAACAACGTCTAGTCTTTTATAATGATGCTTCAAAATCAGTTCTTTTTACCGTAAAATCACCTCAACAATCTTAACAAGGCGTCTAACTACTAGTTGATATTAGAATAAAACATTATGTTTAATCGTGACATTATTATATTATCATTAATATAATATTTGAGGTATATTTACTTTAATTACAAACATATGAAAACACATATTTCAGGTTCTTATCGGAGCTATACATGTTGTAAGTAGTGTTACCTGTATGCCATATGTTGTGATGTTTGCCTCTCTCAAATGGGTCTCTGTCAGGACCTGGTTCTCAATCAAGCTCCCATTGGACCATTTTTCTGGATTTAAACTCAGAACCAGCTTCTCCTCCACAAACCAGCTTGTGGTGTAGAACACGTCCTCAGAGTGCTGGCTGAAGGTGCACAGGAACACCAGTTCGCTGTGGTAATTGTCAGTGTGGATCAGGCGGGATTCTACGTTGGGTTTTTCCTCTGTTTATATAGTAGTAAAACCGATATGAGAGATAATATGACATACATATTATTTGAAAGTCAATTGTCACATATACTGTATTTATAAAAATTCCAATTTTTTTCCCTATGCTTAGATAATACATTTTTTACTATGAAACTTGATTGTCGTTGACTCATAAACTGGATAATTTCGAAGAGTTTGTTGTTTTCAGACGTTGTTTAACAAGACACAAACCATACGATATGATTAAGATCCTCACCCAAAAAAATCCATTATATTTTTAACACGATGGTCAGGATTTTTGGAAAACCTTTTCCTTTTTCATTATCCAAGATTCATTTAAGAAATCAATTTCAAAATGTTTTGAAATTACATCACTGAAATGTTTGCCTTATTGCCTGAATGCACTCACGATAAGGTGTTTCGGAATGAATGTAGAGGCCAAAAGGATTATCAAATACTGTTGCTGAGGGTATCTCTTCTGCATCACCGCCATCTGCTGGAATGCGATGCACTCTGAAACAGATTGACAAACCTCGTCGACACTGAAATAAACATGATCTCATAAGAGAGTGATTGGAGACATAATGGACAAATTAGCGGGCATAGATAGCAGAAAATCGTCATGTTCTAACAGCTATATCTTCTGCAACTGGCACTTTGTTTTAGACCCTGTACGTATCATATGTCATATTTGTCAAGAGACAAACAGACAGGGCTACGTGTATATACCAAGATATTACATATGTGTAGGATAAAGATGAGCCAATTAATACAGACCAAATAGGTACATTATATCGAACACATCTTTGATTACCTATTCTAATTAGACTATCAATTTGAAATTCAAATATTTCAATCCTTTACCATTTTGAAATGCCAAATATGTTTGATAAAAAGATGAAATATACCAAACTATTAAAAATGATATTGTGATACTTTCTTTCCTAAGTCAGTCATAATCAAGCATCATTCTGGGTTTTGTTCACTTTTCAAAACGTCGCATCGTTTCTTGTGCACCTTGGTTTATTTCCAAAACTCTTTGCTAAATACGATCATTTTCAAGCATACAGAAAAATGACAAACTCGACAAGACTTGCTACTGCTACTTTACAATTTCTACTGTAAGCTCAGAATGGTAATATAATTTCATAGTATGATGATATTTTTTAAAGATACTTATCTATATCGAAGTAATTAGCAGGCATTGCCTTAGTCAGTTCTTACAAATTAAGAATCTTTTACCCCAAAACACAAACCTTGTCAAAATATTCTCATATTATTTATTATGACAAACCATCCCGAAAGTCTGTCATGATGAATGATATGAGACATATTTACTTTAATTACATCAGTGGTTTAGTTTTTATTGAATCTGGACAGGGCTCCTAAATTTTATAACAATTTCATCACATTATGCATCAAAACAAAAGGGGCAGGCTGAATCTGATTTTTTAGTTACTAGTTTATTCAAATAACGAATAACTAACTACATAGGTTGTACAAAAATAAGTTGGACAATAAGATTACTATGACAGTTTATTTTCAACTTCATTCTCATTTAATCATAATGTTTGAAAAATATGTTGATGAGAGTTAGTACTGTCATTCAAAGGAAAGAACCATGTAAATTTGAAATTAAACAGACCATTCTTTATTCTTCTTTGAGTCAGATTTCTGCAAGGAACTGTATGACTTGTCAATCAATTTTAATGTTTATCTATTTCAATATATGACTGAAATTCCTTGAAGTACATTCATTTACTTAAGTTCTGTAAATTTAAGAGAAATCAGAGAGAAACAGCTGTGACATTTCATCAAATGCAAAGGTTTTTACTGATAACTCGATCAAACAAAATCAATCGGGGGTTTGCTGTTACAAACTCTCATGTACTTTCATATTTGTTCAAATTGAAATATGTAACAGTACTTCCAAAACTTGATAATTTTATCATCAAGCTTACCGTTGGCTGTCCACTGTGAAGTAAAGGGTTCTGTGAAACAGCAATATATTGCGAACATTTGGAGAATGATGACGGTAGATTTGTCGTTTGTTTGATCCATTCAGTGAGACGGCCTGGATCAATGGTGGGTTATACTCACTCCAGTACAGAATATCATCTATGGAGAAGGGGAGATTGACATAAGTAGAATAAACACATTTTTACATGAACAAGTTAAAATATAAAAACAAAATTGTAGAAATAATTACATATCAAAGCATTACACATAATACATGTCTAGTGTTTATAATAACATGACAGTAATTCATGTAGATTCACGAAGAAACAAAATCTATAAACTAAATGCAGATATAGAATCAGCTTTTGTTAAGATCTTTAAACAACGATTCTTTAAATAAAGATAAACTGTTAATCCAATGAATAATTTAAAATGAGTTTTTGAACCAAACAATGTAAGTCTTCGTGAAAAATAATATCAAAGATAGAAATAGTGTAAAAACATACAAAAATCAATATTAAATCGGGTCAGATAAAAAAACTTTACATAGTTCATTTTACATTATCATAAATTATAAACTCATCGGCAAACAAAACTTATCACTTTTTAAATCGAATTTTGCGATTTATAGTGTCTGTTATAGGTTTATAGATATGCTGAAAACCTTCACCAAAACGCATTCGGTGGACTAGCAACTTTTTAGTGCAATCATGCAAACGTCAAAAACAGAATAATTGTGATTTCTCATTCCGCACGTGCGACAGTTTCGCAGAAATACCGACGTCTGAACAATGAAGCAGTCTAAAAAAGAACACAAAAGAAATGCTGAGACTATCGCAATGAGACCGCAACATACCTCTTGTTATGGCAGAAATGGGGGCGACGCAACGTCAAATTGCAAGAAACGTAAATTGCAGCAACTTATTGCATCGTTACCAGTTCACAGGCCAGACACAGGAACGTCCAAGTTCGGGTCGGCCGAGGGTTACAACGACTGCCGAGGACAGACACATCCGCGTAATATACCTCCCAAACCATCTATGGCACCGCATCAGCTCACGAACTGTTCGTCGACGACTACGCATGAAAGGAATAAGAGCCTATCGTCCCCTACAAGGAATGCCATTGACCTTTGAACACCGACAACGTCGATTACAATGGGCGCGAACTGTACGTCAGTGACAGTGGTTGGGAGAGTGCTGTTAAGTGATGAAAGTCGTTTCAACTTGTTTGGGAATGATGGCCGAGATGTGTATATCAATGTATTGGCGAACGACTTCGACCAAACTGCGTTGAACATGTGCACCCGTTCGATGGAGGTGATGTCATGGTGTGGGTGGTATTTGCTGGCAACAAACAACTCAACTTGTAATGATTCATGGAAATTTGACTGCCCATAGGTACAGGGATGAAGTGTTGCAGCCTGTTGTATTGCCATTTCTACGACAACAATCTAGAGCTACCCTTCTACAACATTGCCAGACTTGTAAATGATTACCTCAATAAGGTTAACGTCACCGTCTTGTCTTGGCCGTCACGATCGCCGGATTTGAATCCAATCGAGCATCTGTTGGATCATATTGGCAGACAATTGAAGCAACGCAAATCCGCCCCCACCAAATCGACAGCAACTTGAGCTTGTATTGGTGGATCTGTGGCGAACACTTCCTCCTGACGACTGAAGACATCCATGAGGAGACGTGTAATAGTGTTCATTGATGCAGAGGGTGGTCATACACGTTACTAAGACATTGACCGATTTGTATGGACTCATGCTTCATGTTTAATGATGTCTGTTATTGTGTAAATTAAAAATTATTTTGACCCCATGCCATTTTGGTTCAACATTTAAATAAATTTACTATTGATAGAACAATGGTGGTTTTACATAGCGGTTGGAAATTAGTTGTGTCAATAAATTGATAACAATAAACAAGATATGTGTCTTGTTGTCATTTTTATGAGCGAAAAAAGGCGGTGATAAGTTTCTTTTGCCGACTAGTTTTGATCATTTTCTGAAAACATATTTGAAATATGCTACTCGCAGAAAGGATAATTAATACAGAGATATTAGACATCATTATGTGAATAGAATAACAAGAGAAAAATAAAGTTTTCAATTTGGATAGTCACAGTAGTTAAATCGAATTTCAAGCTCAAGCGTTTTCATGGATAACTGAAATAAGAGTAAGAAAAGATCATTATGAGTTGACAATGATAATTCAAAGAAGAATTGTTATGTGATAATGTTTTAAAATGACATGACTCAGTATAGCAATGAAATGTTTCTTATTCTATTGGGTGAGCAAAATTGTTGCCTCAGGTCCATTGTAAAATTTTTCTATGAAGCAATAAAGTTATCGTGACACAAAAACGTGCTCAAGTAAAAGAGAACAAACACGAAATTCATTACATATTGGAGGCCAAGTCATAGCAGTCATTTATGAATGTTAAATTATTGAAATTAAGCACCTTTAAAGGATTATCAAACTAACATGGGTTTTGGGTTTTGTAAGTTGAAAACGCAGTAGATAATAATTTTCTTACTGTCCTCATCTAAGGCCACTCCATGTGATACCACTGAAGTATTTACAATCGTATTGATATCTGAACCGTCATAATTGGAAGATCTGATCTTGCCACCATCTTTGGCGTCACTCCATATGATTCTTCTGCAAACAAAAATCGAACTATGATTAAGGTACTGATGTGTTAGAAAATGAATCCCACACTAACGATTATGTGTTACAATAATTAAGTAGAATATTAATTTATTAAATAAGATGCAATAATAAAGTCAAATATCGATTACCGATTTGAATTAATGTGATACTATCCAGTTGCTCCTCACCAATTTTAAAATTTATTCGCAGTTATAACTGCTATGAAGTGCATAAACACATAATCAGTACTGAAAATTTTAATGTGTGCATGAAATATTGTAATTGATTAAATGAATTGATACTTTATAGAAAAGTTTAAATGTTTAGGTTACAAAGCAAAGCATGACAAATATAGGTAAATTATCAACATAAAAAATCAATAAAACATGTAAAGAATATCTAGAATGTTTGACCTTTCATTTTTCTGAATAAATAATCAAAGAATATTGCTTCAGCTTTTGGTCATCGTTATAGTGTAATTGGCATTTGTAAGTAAGCACCCGATGAATCATCAAGGTTCAGTGAAATCTAAATACATCACATACTTCAACTGATGTTTTACAACAGTAAACAAGAATATTCATCACAGGTAAGCAGTGTACTAATTAATGAACTATTCTTTTTAAATCAGAGCCATGCAGTAACGTGTTGCAATTATGACCAGCAGTGAGAAATTACAATAATTAACTTTTTTCATATCACAGACAGGCAGTGACATGTTATAATAAAGAACTAGGTTATTGAACTTAGACTTTCGTTGATCTGTAAAATAACATACTAAAGTATCACTTACGTGATATAATTATGAACAAATAATTATTCAAATGTGTCATTTAAGAGCTGAAATATAAATCTTGAACATGCAAAGACGAGAAATAATAATGAACTAATGTATTTATCACAGGCAAGTGACGTGATACAGAAATATAAACAATGATTTTATTCACAGAGAAGCAGTTATGGGCAATGACATGTACTCAAAAATGTTCAATTCTCTACAAACTTTTACGATTTGAAAAATCAAAGAATTCAGCATTTGTTCATCTTTATAGTGTGATTTCAAAAGGAAAGGCCCGATGAATCATCAAGGTGCAGTGATATCTAAATACATCACATACTACCGCTGATGTTTTAAATCACAGGCATGCAGGAAGGTGCTCTTTTGTATATTACACTCAGGCAATGACCTGATAATAATGAACTAGGATATTGATTTCAGACATGCGTTACCCTATAAATAAATGTAATATGATATTCATCACAGGGAATACGTAACGTGATATAATTATCAACAAATAATCATACAATTATATTCACCAAGGACAAGCAGTTAATTGTTGCATTAAAGAGCTGAGATATTAATAAAAAATTAAATAAAAATCAACACATGCCCAGATAACAATAGCAAGGGAATTGGGCTGGACACGGTCACAGTGGCCACCGAGAAGCATTTCTTTGAACACCAAGCCTGGCAGGCTAGAGCGCTGGTTGGAAAGGCACCACGGAAGAATTGGAAGAGCGCGAGCAAAGACAACAAATGCGTTTGCTGAATTGAATGTTCAGCAGGCATCTTGCCTTCCAAAGACGGACAACCCCCACTCAACCCCTATGTATCCACCACTGAACCTGGTAGTTGATAGGTGGTTGGTTGTGTCAAACGTTGCAAAAAGATCGTAGAGGTGCGTTTGGTTATCTGGCGACACGAGGGGCAATGATATATGATGGGCCGAAGGTTCTTATTGTTCATTTGAGGTCCAACATGTTGTTAAAGGGGAACACTTCACTTCAAAGTGTAGAAATTGGTTAGTCTTCACAAAATATTGAATGTTGCACTTTGAACATTTGTTTATAAAATTAATTAACAGGAAGTTAAAGCTCTCCGAAAGATGCTATTCTTCACCAATCAGAAAGCAGGTAGGCCATTCCTCCCTGATTAAAGATGGCTGCGCCCATTTAAGTTTGCTTGTTGTTATTTTAAAAGTCTGCATGCCAGAGAACTTAAGCAATATAACATATCTCTTTGGGGGCAGTAATATTGAGTAAATTAAACACAACTACTCTATTGATTCAATACATACAAAGATATATTAATTACTTTCATTAAGAATTCCGAAATACATCAGGTATAATCATACACATAGGGCAAGTCATGGTGCTTAAAAAACATAAACAGGGAATTCTAAAGTATAGTTGAAGCTATTTATGCCCCCCTTCCACCGAACCGCGACCGATATAAGACTGTCCCCAATCACCGCGACCACGTCGATCGCAGCGGTTGCAGAATGTTTAGCGACCAATTTTCAACAATTTAGCGTTAACGTTTCCACCAAATTACTTGTACGATTCCACTGCGACAAAAGAGTGATAGCATAACCTTCTAGTAGCGAGAATAATGAGACAGAGTTGCGTTTGTTATGACAGGTCTGATAGATCGTAAATAGGTCCCCAGACAATCACACATCCGTGTTGGCGATTATTCTTGCGAGTGAGTATCATCGGTGGAATGGGGGTATTACCTGAGGAATCCACTAGATTAACAAGTAGGAGACTAGACATACATATGTGAAATATCAACAAACGAGTATTAGATTTCTTTGGAGAACAATTTGAAAATTCTAGTGTTTAAGTAGATGTGCAGAAATTAGTAATTTTAAATTGAATCTGAGATGACTAGGACCCCATCATTTCCTTTGGTAGGCAAAACAAATGTAAAGAAAATCATGATAATATGAAATACACCTAATTTCAGACTTTCAAACTCTCAAACTCATGCTACTCGGTCGATTATGTCGACCACATATAAGAAACATTCATTTAATGGTTCTTTTATTCAGAATAGGACAGTTTGTGGATAATAACATATACCCTACCCATCACGCAAATAGACGTCTAATAATAGACGTCTATTCTAATAATAGTTGTCTATTCTAATAATAGTTGTCTATTCTAATAATAGACGTCTAATAATAGTTGTCTATTCTAATAGTAGACGTCTATTCTAATAGTAGATGTCTAATAGAATCTGTTGGACTAGAATGACGTCTAAGCCTAGACGTTGTTTAGATGTCTACAGGTAGATGTTAATTAGACGTCTATTATACGTCTTTAAAATGATGTCTTTAATAGACGTCTTTTAGACGTTTATTCGACGCCTTTTAGACATTTATTAGACATATATCAAACCTCTATTAGAAGTTTAAATACCTCCCAAAATATTTAACATACCTCTGAAAAAAGTTTTTACTCTGAAACTCTACAGTTGTTTTGTTATATGATAATGCTATGCAGTGAAAACTTCATCAGGATTCAGGGCTTCAAACAAAAAATTGTTTTTTGTAAGGCACAATTGCATATTTTACATGAAAAAAGATACATTTAAGAACCATTGTTTCACTATTCAAAACAATATAATGACTTATAAAGGATACTATTTGAGAATTTGATATGGTAACTTATTTTCATAATTGGGTTTAAATGTTCTTATGAATAGATTCAAATTTTCAGGCTAAGTTATGAGCAATTGTGCCTTGAAAATAAGCAAGAAAAAAGCTGAAATAAGATAAAGTATTTATTCAATAAAATATTTATTCAACAGATATACTGCAGATATGATACAATTTTTTCGGTTTAATTTGAATTTTACTTAGAATCGGATTTGTCAAATCTTCATATCATTGTCCCAAGCTGAAGAATAATTCTTATGATATGATATGGTTTATTCAGTAAACAGGCCACCGGCCCACTTCACGTGTACATTTCATGATAAAATAACATTATAGCGCCAGGAGATTACAATTTGAAAAACATACGCCTTTTTTTGGATGCAAGAAATACATATTTTGCCAAACAATTGACTATATTATGATTATTACTATTAAAAAGTTGTACAAGTTTATTAATAGTTGGATTGATATAATAATATTGCGGTAGTAATTGTTTCCGTAAGCTATCTTAAAAAGGACACTGTAAGCAAAAATGGTATTCACTTTCAACAAATAGAATTATACATAATGGACAAACTGGAATATTAATAACCTTGTCATGCCATTGTTGCATATCTATGTCTTTACAGCGTTGAACGAATTGATGCAGAAACATGTTAACATGACATAATAATAATAATAATAAGGGTATTTGTATAGCGCTGATTTCCACCGCACACTGACGATGCTCAAAGCGCTGACATCGTCCATATATACAAGACACTGTTCACTGTTCATATATACACAGTCAGGCAAAGTTTGGAGAACTAGATGTAGCGCTGGAAAAGAAATGTTTTGAGTCTGCTTTTGAAAAGGGGTAGTGTTGGGGCAAGTTTAAGGTCTAGAGGTAGAGAGTTCCATAGTTTGGCTGAAGCATATTGAAATGATCTAGCACCAAATGATTTGAGTTTATATGAAGGAATTGAGAGGAGAAACTGATCATTGGAGCGGAGACATCTGGAGGGAGTATAGACAGTAATGAGGTCTTGTAGGTAGACTGGTCCCATCTGGTGGAGGGCTTGAAATGTTAGTGTCAGGATCTTAAACTCGATGCGTTCACGGATGTGTAGCCAGTGGAGAGATCGGAGAATAGGCGATATGTGGCAAGATGGTTTGCTTCTGGTAATGATTCGGGCGGCCGTGTTCTGTATCTTTTGTAATTTTTGGAGAAGTGTGTTGGATATGCCAAACAGTAAACTATTACATACACCTTGATGGAGCCACACATCACCAAAACCATAGTTATAGAGTAAACACTAAACTTCAAATGCCCAACATTTCATACCACTTTCGGCCCTTTTATATTCAAAAAGATATGCTGCTTTTAGTAAAACATTCCTGTGTTCGGTTATCAAACGAAGCCAGTATGATAAAATTCTCTTTAATCGAAAAACCTTCAAAGAATTCCTGCCAAACTCTCCTCTAGCAGACACATTAGGACTGGAACGACTTAGTCCAAGTACAAGTTTACAAAATCTATCATGGATATTTTCAACATTCGGAGCTGGATGGAAACCCCAAACCTCTGAGCCATATAATAAAATTGGTAAAACTGTCTTATCAAATATATTAAACTGTAAATTGACGGGGAGATTACAAAAATTGTGTATTTTGGAGTGTAAGAAATGAATTATTTTCCAAGCTTGCTGTGATAATGTTTTTTGAGCTACAAACCATAAGCCCGAGGAGGAAAAATGAACCCCTAAATACTTATAAGAACTTATACATTCAAGAAATTCGCCTTGATAACTAAACTTTTCAAATTTACTAACACGTCCACCATTCTGAATACTATAATTTTACTCTTATCTATATTAACATTTAACTTCCATTTATTGCAAAAATCTGACAATTTATTAAGACGTTTCTGTAAACCATTCGGGGTAAAGTCAAACAAAGCTATATCATCTGCAAAAATAGAATAAAGATTTCAACCAAGTCAAAAGATAAAGCTCTCTGTCCATCGCAACCTAAGGAGTCTACAATATCATAGATAAAAAATGTAAAAAGAAAGGGAGATAACTGACAACCCTGTCGTAGACCGTACTTGCACTCAAAGAAATCTGTATAACTATTATCAATTAATACACACGATTTGACTTCCTTATACATATTACCAACCAAATTATATAACCTACCCTTGACACCATTTGTCCAGAGTTTATAAAGCAAACCTTTACGATAGACGGAATCAAAGGCTGCCTTGAGGTCAACAAAAGCACAGTAAAACTTTCCACCCTTGAAGGATAAATATTTATGAACTAGTGTATTAAGAATAAAAATATTATCTGTAGTTCGAAAGCCCTTACGAAACCCGGCTTGTTCTTAACTAATAATATCTTCATAGTCTGCCCATTTGGTTAACCTGTTACAAAGTATTCTGGAAAACAACTTTCCCGCTGATTCCAACAAAGTTATGGGCCTGTAATTACTAGGGGTATTAGCACATCCTTTTTTATATATAGGTAGAATGACACCGTACGTCCACTGTGAGGGATATTTACCTGATATTAATATACAATTATAAAGTTTCAACAGTATTTCAATACATTGTGGTGGAGCATTTATAATAAATTCAATAGGGAGTCCAGTATATCCAGGTGATTTCCCTTGTTTCACATCACTAAGTGCCTCTAAAAGTTCATTTAAAGTTATTTCACTGTCTAATGAAGAAGTAATGTCAACACTGTTTGATATAAGTTCTTCTGAAATGGAATCAACAAAATTGTCAATTTCAGCATAAAATTCTAAATATTGAGGGCAGTCACCAGTTCCTGAGAACAGTGTCTTGAAGTGTTGAATCCACTGAGATATATTAATGTCACTGAACCTGGAAATAAATATTGATTTGTTGGAAACAAGATTCCAGAATAATTTATTGTCATTAGCACCAAGTGCACTCTCTAGTTTCAAAATAAATTCATTAAAAGCAGCGATAGATTTATTTGAACACAATGATTTGTAATGTCTCTGAGCCTGTGTATATAGCTGTCTATCAAAGTCCGTGTTGCTTCGGTGATATCTGCGTAAACAGCGGCGAGCTTCCGCACGTGCATCTCCACATTCGTTATCATACCAGTTATCTCCCCTGACACGAAAAGACGCCTTTGTTTTCATGGAAGATTGGAAACTACTTGCACAGGCTTTCATAGGGGAGTCCTTTATATGCCTGTCGATTTTAATCCATAGTATGTTATCAGATGAAGTCACGGTTTTCATGATTGAACAATATTTTGAAAGTTTATCTCTAATTAACAACACTAGTCCACCAGAGTTTGTCTGTCGTGTCTTACTGAATGCACAATATCCAGGGATTGTAAATTCTTCATCTGTGTCAGCCCAGGTTTCAACTAGACCAATGACATCATGCTTCACGATAAAGTTAACAAATTCGGGATTAAGTAATTTCCTCTTTAGGCCTTCTACATTCCAGACAGTATAGTTAAAGTCAGTAGTTTCATCAATGTGTGGACCTTGACCTATTAGTTATTGTTGACTTGATTCATTAATTTCAGGATTAGTATTTCTAGATTTGAAAATTTTTATGCACACAAGTTTTTGATTTTCAGGATCTTTATCATCAAGCTTAAACAGCTTATTGTCAATCTGAATTTTATCAAACTTAAGCACAGCATACTGACCCCTGTCTCTCGCCTCCCCCAGGAAGTGTTTGAGTGAGTGTCGTGTACGTCTCACACCGTCGCTGTAGTCGTGGGACATGCTCATGTTGTGTTTTTTCAGCTTCTTCGCCTGACTCAACACACTTGACTTCTGTTTGGGTGAAGTGAATGTAGCTAGGATAGGTCAGGGTCCAGTTGATCTAGTTTTAACTCTGCTAACCTTCTCAGATGCTATTTCTTCAGGAATATTCATTTTATCTTTAATCACACGTTTGAGAGTATCTTCTGTGTCTTCATCTGGTGCTTCATCTGCATTATACACAAGGATATTGTTTTTCTTAAGCTGGTTATCCAAAATTCTACTCTCTGTGATAGACCCACGATTTGGGCTTTTAATTCATAATTTTCATCACTAACACTTTGTAAATCTCTTTCTATTTGAGAAATTTGGCCTTTCATTTCTGCAAAATTATCAGTCATCTCCTTTCTCATACCTTGAATTTCAATGAGGATATCCCGTATGCCCGGTTCAATTGCTGCATCAAGTGTAGACTGTCTTGTTGTGATTTTCTTGGTGGGGGGCACGCCGCTAATGGCTGTGGGGGGGTGCCTGGATTACTTTCCACATCATGACTGAGGAGGATTAATATTGGGATACACAGAAGGAGTCCAATACGGAGAACACAACTTGAACCTCTCGGCATGTGCAGTCGAGTGTAACGCATGGCCACCCGTAGCTGTGCTCTTCCCAACATGAATGAGATATAGACCGGCTGAAAACCGCCAATACGGCCTCTATATACCTCCAAGTCGCAACCCATTGTTTAATGGTATTAAATGACGGTTGTATACGAGATTTTGGGTCTTCTAAAGTTTATTTACTGTCTCTTGTTGGGATTTATCGGCGGAGCCCTCGCTCGTATAGTGTGAATGTCTGATTCAAGGCCATTTTCTTCCGGCATCTTCAAAGAGCATGCTAAAAGATCACCAATCCAACTTCAAATATCCCAGAGTCCCGTCCATTCGTTCTGTCCTCGCCCGGCCAGTGCCAGTTAGTTCTCTCTTTACCGTAAGTCGGCAAAGGCCTTACATGTGCGGACGTCCGAGAAGCCACCTAACACTTGCTTAAGCTTATCCTTGGGTGAAACTCAAGTTGTGTTTCTGTGTTGAGCTAAAATAGCCCTAGCTCCACAAATATAGGGGTAACAGTAGCATGCATTGGCTTATTGTAAAGGGAAAGAACTCATCTACATGTACATATAAATATGAATAGCATAAGTATCAACATGGTAATGCTACATGTAAAAAGGCTGGTAAATGGGGCATGAGAATATCATTTGAACACATAAAAAAAGCCACAATCGGCGAATAAAGACATGAATGATGAAAATGGATACATGAATGGAAGGTACATAACATATACTTTCAACATATTCAATAATTAATGACATTTCATTAAAATACATAAGATGAGAAGCGGGGAACAAAGACGCACGCTCGAACCAGGTGACATCTCCTCACTTAAAAACGAGAAATTTGCTACATTGTCCCGAGAGTGCACGGTAGTCTCCCTCGTGAGTAGTCCGCCGTGTACGAATCCTCCTTAGTGCCGCGAAATCCCAGTCTGCTCGATGTGTGTGTATTCGCAGCTCAGGAGTCGTCCCTGGCGGTGCAGAAGAAGGGTGCCAGTGAGTTATGGTCCGTTAAAACTCTCAGTCAGGGATTGCGTAATCATATCACGTCTCATGGTCATGCCTCATAAAGACTCCACTGGGGTCACCGAAGGCTTTGATGTCGAAATGCTGTGCGTCGTCTCCATGGAAGTCTCTGAGCACTGACGTTGTGTCCGGGACGGAAGTCTCTTCGCTGCTCTCTGCGGGAATGGAAGCTTGTCCATCTGGCAACTCCCGCAGATGAATCTGGTTGGAGTCGGGTGGGTGCGAGTTGGCGAGGGGAACAGTAGTTTTCGCCTTGAACGCTTTCATTTGGCTGGCGTAGCAAAACCTAGATTTTCTCCGTCTATCTGGATTATTGACCACGTATCCGTCTTCACTAACCCTACGCCTAACAGTATATGGGCCATACTTGGCCTTAAAAGAGGACTTGTGGACAATGAACCTGATCGCCTGCCTTGAATTGTCCTAACTGTGCGCTCCTATCAAAACGATCAAAATCCTTAGCCTGTTGGTCACTCAGGGCACTGAATGCTAGAGTAGCTTTGCCTCGAAATTTGGACTGAACCAAAATATGCCAAAACACCCTAGGTCATTCAAACTCTAAAGCTATCCTTTCAAACTGCTTAAAGAGACCTTCAACATCAACCTCATCAAAATTAGGAAGCAACCTATAATACTCGTCAATCTTAAACGAACAAGTAACTGGAGCGCTAGGTCTTTTAGAATCAAGAATAAAAGCACTCACGAACAGTCATTCCCGGTCACAAGAGAGGGTCAAAGTTTGCAAATGCAAAAAGGGTAATTTTCCGACTGTGGTTGAAACGTCTTTACCCATTAACAACAGCTCAATCAGCATTGAAAGATAATAGAATAAATAACCTGCGGATATCTTTATTGATTCAATTATGTCCATAGCCAAAAAGAATGGACCATTTCAATTCCACTTTCGTTTTGAACAGATATAGTAAAGGGGGATAACCCCCAACTTAATCCCTCAACTCGGCCACTGAGGGTAAAATGAACGTCTAGATTACGGTGTTTAAATCATTTATGTCAAACTTTAACAATGATTTTATTCATCAAGAAGCACTGGTTGGTTCTCTTCTGATAAGTTCACTATAGTGACAAAACGATTTTGAAGTCGTGATTTCTGATGGAAAGCAACCAATTCCTAGTTTCCCGAAACAGTGGATGATAGCTAGGGACTCGGCCCGGGCCATTCTTCAAACACAGGTTTTTTTATCCAAAATTCACTACCTCTCAAAATTCCAAATTATTTGTCTCGTTGAAACATTTTTAGACAAGGACACTCTCCCAACTGAATAATACATATGATATATATAAAGCTGAAGCGAATACGATTGCTAAAGCTGGTAGACTTTCAAGTGGAGTTATGGTACTTGTGCATAATGAAATATCACGCTACTGTCAACAAATTGAGATCAGTAGCCCCAATACAATTTGTCATAGGATAGACAAATGGATCAAGATCTTTAACAGTGTTAAAGATGTACCATTTTTTGGAATGTATACTCCTCCGGTTGGTTCCACCTTTTATGTTACAGCTGATTGTTACATTGATGACAGACAGTCATGTGACAAAACTACCAATAAATTTGGTGAGCAGTTGTTAGATCTGTGTTTTACCCTTAATTTATATATTTTCAATCGGAGAGCAACTGGTGATTGCTGTGGTAACTATACGTATATTTCTCAGCAAGGTTGCAGTGTAGTAGATTACTTTATTGATACCATAAATATGAACCTATTGTGTCACTCCATGTTAGTCGACTCTACAGTAGAATCGAAGTACATGCCAGTATATCTCAAGTTTACAAAAACAGTTGATCATGACCAGATTCCCACTGACTCTACCGATCCTCAATAGCACACATATAGATTGAACTCCTCTCTGTGTCACATATCCCAGTCATGTCAGTCATTAACAGAGTTGTCGTTGCTAGTACAGTCTGATATTGATCTCGCTGTTTGTAAGTTTGCAGATATAGTTTTAATCTCTGCTGATGGTATGAAGATAGCAAGCGTATATCAAAGTCATAAATCAAATAAACAGCAAGTGTGTTCACTCTAAAAAGGCAGCACAAAAGAGCTTGAGAATCTATCGAAAAAATAAAACTCATCTTAACAAACGTCAATATTGTCATCTGAGAAACTACTATAAGTCTGTTTGCAGGACTAGTAAACTTTCCTACCAAAACCAGACTCAAAATAACCTGAAATCAAGTTTGTCCAGCTCCTGAGTGTTCTGGGAAGTTCTAAGGAGTATCTCTCCTAGGAGAAATGCAACAAATAATATCAGTGGAGACGTTTGGTTTAAGCATTTTAATAATGTTTTATTGCATCTTCAATTGTACAATTGATGACGTCATTCTTAATGAAACTATTACATCAGATGACATTGATGAATAAGTGTTGGAGGCAACTATTACTAACAGGGAAATTCATGCAGCTCTTAACCACTTAAAGAGACGTAAATCCCTGGTACTGATGCTATTTTATGTGAAATGCTAAAATGTTGTCTAAAACATATCATCCCTTTTTAGTCTCATTGTCGAATAAACTCTTTGATACGGGATCTTTCCCTGAAGCCACTATCATCCAACTTCATAAACAAGGAAGTATAAACAACCCTGATAATTATAGAGGTATTTCTTTGTTATGTGTTGTAGGTAAAGCATATACCAGTGTACTTAATACTAGACTTTCAACTTGGGCAAATTTGAAGTGTAAGATTCCAGAGACGCAAGCTGGTTTCAGACAGGGATATTCCACTGTCGATCACTTATTCACTATCAATGCCCTAATTCAGAAGTGCTTATCTGAGAAACGAAAAAAAAAATTATGTTGCATTTGATTCTGTCGATCGTATCAAATTGTGGGCATTTAAGAAATACAGGTCTGGAAAATGTGAAATACAGGATGGAAAAATGTTGAAAGCTCTCCATGGAATAAATAATTCAGTAAAAGCATGTGGAAGACTGAAAAATATAAGATGTACAAATTACTTTGAATGTGCTGTTGGTTTGAAGCAGGGATGCATATTAATTCCAATCCTATTTTCCTTTTTCTACCAATGAATTGTCAAATGATATCAGTTCAAATGGAAAATATGCTGTTCAGTTATTTTCTGATATGCTTGAAATATTACTACTGATGTTTGCTGATGATGTTATTTTAGTATCGGATGCTATTTCTGGATTACAGAGACAACTGCATATTCTAGAAAATTATGCAGACACCTGGGGACGGCGAATGTGGCCAATATCCGTTACATATCAAGGCTCTATGTCGGGCTGTTAGATATTGGTTGAAGTTAATTGAAATGCCGAACAATAGAATACTAAAAAATCATATGAAATGTTGGTTAATTTAGATAATTATGGATACTCAAATAATGTCTCACTTATGCGAATGTTGTTATTTAGTCATGGATTTGGTATTGTATTGATCAGCCAATCAGTTTGCAATAAGATTTTATTTCTCTGAAGATTGAAAGTTGTCTTGGAATGGTATATTGCAAAATAACACAATATACAGATTATATAGAGAGTATAAAAGCCTTTTATCACCGGAAAAATACTTAACTGCCATTACTGTGAAAAAATTCGGCAATTAGTATGTAAGATTTAGATCTGGTTTAATACGTTTTAAAGCAAATGAAGAAAGATGGTTTAACATTGATTATTGTTTAAGAATTCGTCCATTGTGTACATATGATGTTGAAAATGAATATCATTTTTTACTTGTATGTGAACACTATAATGACTTAAGAAAACTGTATTTTCCAACTTTTCTTTGTGTTTCTCCAAACATGTTTAAATTTAAGCGCCTCATGAGGACGGAGAATGAAGCCCTAATGCTAAGTACATGTAAATATGTGTTTCATTGCCTAAACAGAAGGCAAAGTTTTCTTGAATTGTGATATTTGTTAATACTGAAAATTTATTATGTATAAAATTTATTATGTATTGAACTGCACATGTATATGGGCCAATGGCCTACAAACATGAATAAATACACTTGACTTGACTTGACTTGAGGTCATTTAACTAGTATGAATGAAAATGGGATTCAGAATTTCGACTTCTCCATATTAATTTGAGCGTTTTCGATTATCGCTAAAAACAAATATCCTTTAGCATTTAAGGGATGAAGATGCAAGTTTAGCGAGATGATTTACACCTCAAGGTGTACACTGGCAAAGTAGAAGTCCTGTTACAATATATCATTATCCTGAGCTGAATCCGTTTGTCCTTTGACTATATTTGCAAATATTCATCTGTATTCGAATATACTTATACGAATCAAAAGAGTTAAAAAATATAGAAAATACACACTTTCATTCGACACCTTTAATTTAATAAGACCTGTCCATACATTCAAGTGTGATATTACGATAAAACTAACTGCCAAGAACTTGGCGTTGACCCTCTAGTTTCCCGTCTGTCATTTGACTAAAAATATTTAAAAAATGTGTTGACCAAAAAATCACGTGTAAGCCTGGGCTTGTTTTAATGATGAATGCTACGCCCCTTTTTATGCTCCTGTTTTGAATAACCACCTAATTAGCATGGGGAAAGCTTTGCGAAGCATCGATTATCAGAAATGACTCGAAGCCACGCCCACTGTGTGACGTAATAGAAGGCCACTGAAACTAAAGCTATTTGTATTTCTCTGTGTTTTTAATTTAACAGCCAAATAGGGGCAATAGACTTAACAAAAGATTTCATAGAAACGATTTATTACTGCCTCTTGATATAGACTTTACTTCTCAAGGCGTCATATACTATTGATTCTAGCGTGACAAACCTTGTACGCGGTTTCGCGGGTGGGTTTTAAACTCAAAAGATTAGGACTTTGATGTGAGAGATCCAGAAATATTTAATAACTCGTATTTTTATATCATGCAAATTTTATGAAAAATTATTTATCAATATGAAGTGTAAATTGACGCAAACATTCTTAATGAATGGTTACTTCAAAATTAGTTAACCAATACATATTTATTTACTGTAGTGATATTCGTATCATATTTCCTCGACAATGTTCTTTTCTTTCACTTAACTTTCATGACAGCTTAGTACTAAAGTCGATTATTCGTTTGTAGTTATCTAAAATATCTTATATTAATCGAAGATATACTTTGAAATTGTTTAAACGGCGGTTAAAACAGCAAAATTTTCTCTTTTTTTCAATAAGGAGGTTAAAGAGGAGCTACTTATCGAAGGACACACGCTTCAGTGACCACCAGCCCTTTTAGTTTTGTCCAGTGGTGCGAATTAGCTGGTGTTAGCTGGAAAAATATATTTATTGGCCGATTTCTGAACTTTAGTTTAGTCACTGACATATTCGAATACATTTGAAAGAATCCTATGTTGCTAGGTGGTTTAAAGTGGCACAGGGTATGTTTCATGATTGTTATATGTCGGTTTAATAAGAGTCAAAATACCATATGACCTGACTTAAGTTCAAATCGATCCTCTAAACTTTCATCTTTATCTCTAAAATTTCAAAATAATTAGATTTTCTTGTTTTCAATGATGAATGAAAAACAACGATATTATTGTAAGTAAGTCGACATTCTGCGTCCAATTATCATGGATATTATTTAAAGGACCTACTAAACCCAACCAATCAATATTTGTGGTTGTGTCTGCTGTAAATTAGTTTCCAAAATAACGTTTGAGCCATTAGCTCGCCGGTTTTCAATCACAAAACGACTGTAATCTGTTAGTGTCAAGGTACTGATTAAATAAACACTAAGGTACTGATTTTCAGAAAAAAACACTACTTCTCGATTAAATAATACCATTAATAAAGTTTGACATATTTGACTCCAACAACATACTCTGTGGCCCATTAAGTTTTAACAAACAAAAATTAACCATAATTTTGGAGGCATTATACGTTTATGTATGTTTGCTTTTTTATGACTTACCTTCAACCAAGATACAAACCAGTGTACAAAACTGGTAAATAGTAATTCATAAGAACAATGTAAAGAGCGTACGTAAGTGTAATTAAATTTCTCATTCTCATGTTTACACAAAAACAGAGACTAATAGGAATGACCATTTGTTAGCATGCGATCACTTTCATGATTAGGTGTAGATGATTAAAATAGATGATAAACTCACCTGTTTTTGTAATGAATTGTAATGCAAAATGGTCTTTTAACAGATGGTGCCTCAAGTATTGTTTGTGACTTAAATCCTTGTAAGGTCACGGATACTATTTCATCATTAGAATAACTGGTGTAGAATAGTCTTCTTGACACATCATCGATGGCTAAGTGGCGAGGATCTGGTAACAAAAATGATATCGTTATCTCAATTATATGAAGATATTATATAAAAATAACGTGCATTAGTGCAATACTATGCATGATAATCAACTCTCAATGTAGCTGGAATAATCAATGGACATGATAACAGCATAAACATATACTTTTTAGGTGTCTTTAACTTGCTACACATAAATTTGAAAGCATTCAAATGACTTTTCAACGCCTTTATTACTAGTTGACGAAATGATAACCTAGAGGTAATAGATGGACAGCATGCATCATGACAACCTTTGAACAGCTAGTTATGTGGATCGTGTGTAATTTTACAGTAAGTCATGCACGAAAGAATACCTACTTCCAGACACATAAAGGACTGTGGTCACATTTTGGAGGTCGATATCTGCTCTCTTTATGGAACCAGGATTCCTCTCTGTCCAATAGAGCTGTTCCTCCACAGTATCGTAGGCGATGCCCAATGGATTGTTTGTTGTGAGTCTTCTGATCTCTTCAGTATGCGTGTCATTCACTGACAGCTTGACAAGACTGTTATTGTAAAAGTCAGTGACGAACATCACAACACCATCGTCTGTGTCTGTTGATACATATCATTAACAGTTTGAATATACAATTGTAATTACCCAAGCGAAGACAACTATAACAATGATTACTTGCAATGATGTCGTCAAACTGGATTTGAAAGGTAGCTTAATTATTGCTGGTCAACTTTTGTAATGGAAATGCTGATATCTAATCGAGGTGAAATATATCCAAACAAATAACATGAAAACAAATGCCAATATTATATTCTAAAAGCATAATATATATCCATGCTTGTTTATATCAGGTACCTTCATTCTCGCTAAACAGTAACAACAGATTTATGGGAATATAGAATTGAATTTTGTTTACAGTTTTATATATTAGGTTCTCTTAAGGCTTACTAAATGTTACAGTGTATAGTTAAAAGTTATGATATGGATTCTTACCTTCTGCGTTAACGTAAACTATGTTGAGCAGCAACATTGTCAGAAAGGTTATTTTCAAGACCTAGAATGAAAAATTCTTTGTTTTTGCTTTAATGGAATGAATAAAGAACAAGTTCTCAAGTTTTAAAAACTTCCCAAAGATATGTGCTTAGATGACTTACATCATTCATTCATTCATTCATTCATTTATTCATGACCGTTAACGGATAACAAAGATATTGGATTGACTAGGTAGTCAGCAGTGTTATTTCCGTGACATCATAAAATAAAAAATGAATTACTCAGTCTCTGTGAGTAGCCAAAAGGTTTTGCTTGTGAGTGTCGTATTGTATTTTTTTATCAATTATCTTTTAAAATTTATTTCATTTCTCAAATGTAACCATTTTGATGCTCTCCCTGGCTGAAAATCAGGTCATCAGTTACCATGTCTTATCAAAATACATTCAATGGATTTTAAAGTCATGCACTTGACAATATCCTTGACAATAAAGAAACCTTAAAGTTTCCAGGTTTGTAGGCTTTTTAGGTTTTATGGCTTGAATTCCTTTGCCTCCAGAAGTAAACAGTGCGACTTTTATTATATATTGTTTGAGGAGGTTTTTGGAGAGCAATTTAATAATTATATGCTCACTCATTTTGTGACTGGTACAGTTTGTTTTGAATGTCTCATAAGATTTTTTGCTCAAAATATTGACTGGTGATTGTCTTGAATGCAAACCAAAAATAATTAATATGGTAAGTGAGAATAAAATATTCGACGTATATCTTTGATAATGATCATGATTTGTATATCTCCCTCTAATTGTTGTTTTTATATCTTGCCTGTTGATTGGTAGATCTTGACAGAAAACTCTTTTTTTTGCTCTACATTAAGCCACGTGGAACAAAATGGCGTAGGAAAAAACTTAAAACAGCTTGTGTTACGGTACGGTAACTCTTCTCAATGACCCTCAGCCATAGACCTTGCAAAGGAGGTAAAGAATATAAAAACGATCTTCCTGGTCCTTCTAGAACATGTGCTAGAGCATGTCATTATTTGTTTAACAGATCTTCGGATCCGATTACCACGGCTGTTTATGTAGAAGCATGTGGTATGAATACAATGGATATTAACTTTTGACTTTGAAGAAAATAAATGAGAAAACTGGTTGATTTGTTAATAGATATGATATGTAATCGTTTATCTTGAAGACAGTGTATTAACATATATTTTGACATTTTTTAATTGTTACAACGCAGAGCAATTGAGCATTGATTTTATTCTTTGTATAGATGTTGCAGAAGGGACAATTATATACATCACACATTGTTTTTCCTTGATGTTTATCTCAATGTTATGACGACATAATCAATCAGGCATATCCATCTCTAAATGACAAATATTTGATATATACTTTTCCCCTAAGAATATCGATGAGAATCTAATGTAAGCCGAAGTCACAATTTACGTTAATACTGGTTTTAGAATCTACAAATATTATCATCCCGTGACTGTTCTTATGACTTCTTCAATACGTTTCCAAAGTTACGTTTGACTAACTGACTAACCCAATTGTCCTGTTTTCCATCTTATTTGCGATGTTATGTATTCCTATTGTCACTATACAAAAAAAGATTAGCTGTAAAATGAAACTTTTAAAACATAGTCGTTGCTTTTAAATCAAGCTTTAATTTAATAAGTTTACCAAATGCGACTTTAACAACTCATGGAGTGTTTCTTTAATTAACATACGTCAGATAACCTCTATTTGAGCGCAGTAAAGACTTGGACACATATTTAAACAGCACTGTGGTCAGAATGTAAATATGATCGGCATTGTTTGACATAAGAACGTGACTACAAATAAACGATATGTGGTAGTAGGCTTACTAGTAATCCAATCCAATCCCATCTGCACTTACGCTGCAAACAATTGTAAAAGTGTTATAGTTAATATATCAATGATACTCCATAACTTGATTGAATCAAAGTTGCCAAACAATATCAAAGGTACTATTAATCAAGAGTTATTACTGTTGCCGCAATGTATCTTGCTAATCAGTTTAGTAGAATAAAGTTATAAAGATATCGAGTCGCTATTTTGACATTTAAAACAGATAACATACCCACATTTTGCCGAACGCAATATTGTAAAATTATATTAAGAAAATAGAAGATAAAATTGGTATTGAATTTTTTTAAAAGGTTACACTTGTATAAGGGTTGCCCATGTACATATAATGTACAGCTGCATACCGAAAGTTTGTTCAATTACCACTGAATCATAGTGCAAATATCATGTAATTTTGGTTTCGTTTCAACGTCAATGGAATTACTTCAGCAAGACTGACAATGGATCACCCACTGTCCATGTGTGAAATAGCCATCTTGAAGTCATTTTGGCATTGTCTGGTCACTCGTGCAAAAATTCGAATTTTGGCATATTGATATAGACAGGGGGTCACATAACATAAACTAAAGGATTTTATTGAGACCTGCCAAAATTGTTACGGGTACTTATGGGGTACGATAAACCTTAGCCTTAAAGAAGAATTGATCTTCATATGTGTTTTGAAAATTCAATATTAAACGTTTCTTTTTCGCAGCGTTACGATACCTCAAATGCATCTCAAATTACATGATATTTGCACTTGTATATCCAGGTATGTGAACAGACTTTTGGCATGAAGCTGTAGGAATGTGTGTAGGGATCTTTTGAATATACCTTAATTTCCAAAGTGAAAACAATGTGTGAAATATTCTTTATTTAGCTATATCTTGACAAATTATAATGCATTGCTGTTGCATAAGGCAAAGCAGCAACCCTTTTCGGCTTTCAGATTTGAATATTTCTACTGTATTGGTTCATGCGGATTTAATGTTACGTGGTCTTGAAATTGGAATATTTCTACTATATTAATTCATGCGGATTTAAAGCAACGTTTCATAAATTCCTTCAGGTCTATATCAAAATTATATAAATTATATGGTAGTTGACTGTGTGAGGATCTTTGTAATATCAATACATATGAATTTTAAGTGCATTATTAATATTTACCAAATATTGATGTTGTTTAGTGCCTCAAATGTTTCAGTTGTCACCTTTATTGGAACAGGAAACATGCCTTTGTTTCACACGATGTGAGCCTGAACTGGCGACACACGTGACAGATCGGGATGACCTGACCATAACGTCATAACCTCTTATTCCAAAGATTTGGACTGGATGATCTATGACCTCTCAGTAAGGATCAAGTTCACCCTTACTACACAGAGAAGAGTAAGTTTTCTTTTCTTTGATGCTTCTCACGTCATTATTTGGTTATCATGATACGAAATTCAAATGCTCATGTAAATGGCATCCATCAAGGAATGAATCTATGACAAGCCAACCTTTAGGCAGTGTTTTTCAATCCATCATAATCTGTATAAAAAGCGACAGAAGGGTAACTGATATTGTGGGAGAAGGGTACCTGTGTGACGACTGGAAACCTGCAGAAAGGTAAGTGTTAATTTTCCTTGTACTTAAATTACTAAAATTATTATGATGATGAATAGCTGCCTTTACACATACAGCGGTAACCACTGCAAAAAGATTTGCCCCTGTATATTATCACTGCGATCTTCTTTGTGATACCTGCGATGAATTTGCTGTAATGTAATATCCGTTAATTTCACACTGTATTATGTCGTGATTCTTGTTTCAACGAAAAGATAACACATTCATAACGTCAATATAAATCAAATTCCATTAGGCTTTTTCAACTGTAGTAAAAATCACATTAGTTTTTAACTAATATTCAAGTTGATTTGGTTATTGGACTGAAATTTCATGGTTTGCCAACAGATCAAGAAAATGAAATCATATGTACAGTAAATGGCATATATTTTAATATGGTATATTGATGTCGAAAAGTTAAAGGGAAAAGGATATACTTATCATTTGTTTCGTACATACTCTGTTATGTTTAATGTCTGTACACACATGAGAGATTGCCTTAATGCTTGTACTCAATTTCTTCAATGAAATTTTTACAATGCTCTTGTTTATCAGCTGCAGAATATTGATTTCAAATAACAAACTTCAAAACTTAATAAATGTACTACCCTCATTGGAAAAAACATTAACTTTCGTTAGAATATCATTGCCCACATGGAAATGATCAACTGAAATATCGTTTTGAGATAGTAGTAAATAAATCTGTGTTATAACAAGCCCTAGTTCAAAAGTTTTGGATAGAAAAAAAAAAAGAAAATCAACTTACCATCCCCCGTTTAGAAAACAGCATTCTTTCTGTTAATTTCAGCCTCTTGTAATAGATTCAAGCAACGAAACCAAGCAACCCAAACAACTAACATCCAAACTATATATAAGCAAAACGTTTGCATACCATTAGGATTAAATGACAACTTTTCATGTGCACCGTCATGATCAAGGAAGTTTATTGAGAGGATTATAACAGAGAATTATAACAGCTTATTGCGCTATTCATGTATTAGGTAGCATTGTTCCCAGATGGGAAAAGTAGTCAATAACTTTTGGTTGTCAGTGTGCATTATTATGAATAAACATTTCTTAACAGTGTTTTTGAGCGATTTCTCATTCTTTGAAAAAGTCGAAAAGAAATGACAACGGCTTTATAGAAAAAAAAATCAATTAAACTTTATGAAGTAAAGAAATTTAATGTTCCCAATAGCAACGCGATTTAATTTTAGTTTGGTGGTGGTTTTCTTTGAAATCCGTAAGAAAATGTAGTTTCAGAAAATATGTTCTACAAAACATAGACAGGTGTGACTACTGTCATGATATAAAGGACATTTAACATTTCTTGTCTAATACCGCTTATATCTCATATCCTGAAGTAGACAATTATATTTTCACGAATGTGCGCAACGAGAAATGTCAAATTTTAATTTTATTATGTCGCCAAAATGTCGTTAATGACCTTCATCTTTAAATTGAGTGGCAAGTTCTCATCGCTAGTCATTCGATTGTTTCTTAACGTCAAAGAGGACGTTGTATGATTGTAGTGTTATTTTGTGGAATCGAATTGTTCAATGAAAATACATACTTTAAATCAATAACTGGTATATTTCACCATTGAAAATGTTATCAATCTCTGCATTTCTCTTACAGCAAGTAGTGTGTATGTACCTGATATTGGATCAACATGTTGACACATCATGTTGAAGACGACTCATTGCAAATTAAACGTAACACAGTAAAACAAACATACCCTAAATAGTACATCTTATGCAAGAAGCGAAAGGAAAGTAGACATAGTAAGGTTAACGCAGCAGGCAGCAGTTTTCATCACCCTTCTTGAAGTGTCAAATTTGATAAAGAACCCCACCCACGTGCATGGCACTATTGCGTGTTGTGCGTGTCTTCATCCATGAACCAACTCTCAAAGCATGTCAAGTGTCTTTGACTATTTATCATATCACAACTTGCATAGGTATTTGCTTTGCAATATCCCCTACTTTTTTAAGAGTGTACATGATTTCATTCTACAAGATACAACCTGTATTTTTTAATGTACATGGATTATTTTAATTGAATTTTTTATTAAATTTGTACAACACAAACTCCGTTTTTTTCTACATCTGAATTACTTGAATTACCTCTTTGAGCGGAATTTTCATAAATTCTATTATATTTTTATTTTTTTGAACATTGTAATGTTTCATGGCAGTGTGAGTTAAACAATACTTCAGCTTGACGTACCCATTCTTAGGTTGACGTACCCGATACTGACACCGACACTGCATCATATTTTAGCACTAATGGCAGTGTCTTCGAAATGCTGTTACATCACATAGCTTTCTCCTTTATATTGCCTCTTCTGTTTTTAACATTTAGTCTTCCAGTTTACTTAAACTTTACAATCGTTTAGTGATGAAAGAATACTATTTCAACTTTGATTAGAAATACATTTTTATATGATTGAATATCGAACTTATATTTTAAGCATAGTTATTTTAAACAAAACGTTAAATAAATGCAACGATTTACTTAAATGTAAACGCACGCCATATAAACAAGTATTCAGAATCAGTGTGAAATGCGTGGTTTGATATACTTACAAAAACTACATGTACATCTATTTTCATGGAGCTAGCATATATAGTTGTTGAGATATATTCTGACAAAAATGTTTTCCTCAGTGAATCAGTTGTAATGTAATAATTAATCTAAATATTACGAGGGTATGACTGAATATGACAGACGGTTGAGAAAGGGACAGAGAAGCTTACATCTATATTCACAGACTGTGACCCACTGATCTGATATATTGTCCTCACATTTCATATCACTGATACGGGAGTACACTTGATTATAAAAGCAATTAAGAAAATTTTAATAACTCTATCATAAGTTGTCGTCATTATATTTTCGTAGAAAATAAGCCTGGGTAATTTAGGAAGATATAGTGTTCAGCTTCATTATATGTAATTTTTATGTTTGTATGGCGATTTCTAAGATTCAGGGAATAATGTGAACAGACTTTATAGCAAATATGTTTCAACCGTATCCATCGTTAGGAGCATTGAGATAGTAAAAGTTCAATTATAGTTATGACCAATACTTTTCTCCTTTGAACTCGTAAGAATGACTCTCTAAAACTGATGTCAAGGATACAGGGTTCAACACATCGTAGCGGGATAACTTACACACTTATGCAGAAGCATCTCACATGTACCAAAGGCTTGAAAGTATTAAATACAGACTTTATTTCCTACATTCCAAATTTTGACATGAATTTCGTTCATCCTACCTTTATGGTATGATTTAAGCATATAAAAATCTTCATGGATCATATGTTGAATATTTGGTCTTTATATGACATTTATATAAACATGAATTATTGTGATGGTTGCGATTAAAACTGAGGTAAGTTTTGTTTTGCGTTCTGTTTCTATGTCCAAAACTGACATATTGATATATCTCAAATTGACTATATGTCAATAGCAAATATATAGCATATTAAGTATTGTGAATTTTGCGGAATTTTCACTCAACTAAACCAAGGCGAATTGTCTAGTTCAGAACTGAACTGGTTTCCTATACATGAGCTAATAAGTTTATTCATGGTTGTTTCGTAATTCCTAATATTTAGAAATCCATAATTAAATTCGCTACTACAAGGGAGGTAACTAAATTCTCAAAAAGCTCCTTTGGCAGGTTGTTCTGCAGGCCATCTGTACCGCCATTGTAAATGACAATTGTTTGCAAAGATGAGGTTGTTTTATTTAATGGAGACCTCAAAAGCATTGTTATGTAGGACAGATGTCATAACTGTTTTCTCAAGCCTGTAATAACAGTTTAAAGTTCGGCCACGGAATATCATGTGCATCTAGAATATTATTAACTTATTTCACTTTCAGAATATTGAAATATGAAATAATGAATATTTGTTGAGAGGGTTTTTGATTTTGATATAGCCATTATACAAAAACTTGTAGTAAAATATACAATTATTGAATGTTACATAATGATTTGATCTCCGGTATTGTCAGAGGCATAGTGGATGAAAATAAAACTATAACATAGGTTTGATATGGTTTATTAACCATTTAGTGTACATAGTAGTAGCTTCATATTAATATAAAAAATATGAAAGTTGGTATAAAAATGTGATCTGATTAAGAGAACCCTTTACTTGTATAAAAGGTTATAAGGCGACCCAAGCCCTGACCATCATGGCGGACACTCACTCACATACGGGAGAGACTTTCTCATGTCCTACAGTGGCCACACATCAGTGAACCAGCTAACTCTGGATCTACCCAAGGAATGTCACCCTGGATCTACTCAATATAAATCTGGACGCAAGAGAGGAAGAAAAGGTGGGGTAAGACGTCGAGTGAGAGCTCGTAAATCCCGACCCCCGTTACCAACGTTGTTACTCTCCAACGTGCGGTCTTTAAAGAACAAACTATGTGAACTCGCTTCCCACGTAAAATATCAATATGAATATCGTGACAGTTGTGTCATATGTCTTACGGAAACATGGCTTAACCCGAATGTGGACAATGACAGCTTACACATTGATGGATTCGGAGTACCACTACGTTTAGACAGAGATATGGAAAACACTGGGAAATCCACTGGAGGAGGTGTATGTATGTACGTGAACGAGAAATGGTGCAATAACTGGACAACTAGAGACAGTGTGATCACTAAAGATATAGAACTATTATCGGTTTCATTCAGGCCCTTCTATCTACCCAGGGAATTCGGACAAGTGTTCATTGTATTGGTGTATATTCCCCCATCGGGAAACTACAAAATTGCAAATCAGATTGTGTATGAACATGTTCAAAAGTTGGAAAATATCTCTCCGGATGCACCAAAGTTTATATTAGGGGATTTTAATGGATGTGCTTTGAATAGTGTATTGCCGCATTACTCTCAGTATGTCAACTGTGCTACCCGTAGAGACAGAGTGTTGGACAAATGCTATGGCAATATTCCAAAAGCCTACAAATCAATAAACAGGCCACCACTCGGGGCATCTGACCACAATTCTGTTGTGTTACTACCTGCTTATAAACAGAAGTTGAAAACAGGCAAAATCATCAAGAAAACCATCAAAGTTTGGGACAATGCATCAATCGAAAAACTCCGTGCATGCCTTGATTGCACAAGCTGGGACACATTCCTCGCCGACTCGGACAATATCGATGAAAGCGTTGATGTAATCTCTGATTACATAAACTTTTGTATAGACAGTACCATTCCCACAAAGGTGATAAAAGTCTACCCCAATAACAAGCCCTGGGTTTCTAAAGAACTTAAACACTTGCTTAATGAAAAGAAATATGCTTTTAAACTCAAGGATACTCCTAAACTCCGACGCGTGCAGAAGGAGTTGTATGTTCAAATACAGAAGAACAAGGACGCCTTCAAGGTCAGAGTTGACAACGACCTTCAGCGTGGTGACATGCGCAGAGCCTGGCAAGGTATACAGACCATGATTGGAGGCACAAACCGACGCAAGATGTTCAGCGTTACTGACGAAGCATCCTATGCAGAAGAACTCAACTCCTTCTACGCCAGATTCGATAGCAACAACTTCAAGACTGAGCTGAGTGACATCACCAACTCAATCACACGAGACAGCGCCGACTGGATTACTGTAACGGAAGACGAAGTGCGAATGTTATTCAGCAGGATAAACACCCGGAAGTCACCTGGACCTGACAACATCTCTGGTAAAGTACTGAAGGAATGCTGCTCACAACTCGCCTATGTTTTCAGTAAACTGTTTGAAAAGTCATTTAACTGTCACGTTATTCCACAAATTTGGAAACTTTCAAAGATAATCCCTGTGCCGAAGATCCCAAATCCCAAACATCTTAACGACTACCGACCGGTTGCCTTGACATCCGTTATCATGAAGTGTCTTGAACGTATCGTACTATGTCGTCTCCAGTCAAATGTCATAGATCATCTTGATCCACTACAGTTCGCTTACAAGGCGAAACGAGGTGTTGAGGATGCCACAGTGACGCTTTTGCATACAGTCAGTAAACACCTTGATACACCCAAGACATACGCCCGTGTTTTATTCGTGGATTTTAGCTCTGCTTTTAACACTATCCAACCTCATTTAATGATAAAGAAACTGTGTAACCTGCAAGTGAATCCGCACATCTGTCTTTGGATCAAGAACTTCTTAACCAATCGTCTACAGTATGTGCGAATAAATTCGGTACATTCTAAAACACTTATATTAAATACTGGTGCTCCACAGGGTTGTGTGCTTTCCCCCGTGCTGTTTACGCTTTATACCAATGACTGTAGAAGTGATGTGAATCAAACTCTGATTGTCAAATTCGCCGATGATGCAGCACTGGTTGGACTGATAAGCAACAACGCTGATTCTCATTACCACCAGGCCATAGAACGTTTCTACAAGTGGTGCCAAGACAACTTTTTAGTTCTAAATACCAAGAAAACCAAGGAAATGATTATAGACTTTAGAGTGAAGAAACCTGTGTACACACCTGTTCTAATTGACAATTCAACAATAGACGTTGTCCCAGAGTATAAATATCTCGGCACCATTATTGATGAGAAATTTAATTTTAACGCAAATACAGACAGAATCTACAAGAAGTGCCAACAAAGATTGTATTTTTTACGCAAACTTAAAGCTTTTAATGTGAATACCTTTACACTTGTTCTTTATTACAATACTTTTATTCAAAGCATACTCTGTTTTAGCATGCAAAGTTGGTTTGGAAGTCTTTCCCTTCAAAACAAAAACAAGTTATCAAAAATCATTAACATGGCCAGTAAAATATCAGGAGTCTCTCTGGAAAATCTAACACTCTTGGGCACTCGGCAGATTGAAAAACTTGGATCAAAAATCATTACCGACTCCGAGCATTTTCTTCATAAAGAATATGTACTTTTACCTTCTGGACGCCGCTTCCAAACTCCTCTTTTTAGAACGAACAGAGCATCAAAAACATTCATTCCAACAAGCATTGCGGTTTTAAACAAATTATAGTCTATCTACATCACTCAACTTTTATCAACTGTATAATTTTCATTTTAAGTATTTTAAAGTCATATCCGGCTGTTACGGCATGCGTCCTGTGTTTTAGTGCTTTGTTTATTGTTCCGTGTGTTTATAATTTATACTTTTTAACGTGTGTGCAGCAACTGATGTAACACAAGTTCCCTTTCGGGTTAATAAAGAATTATTATTATTATTATTATTAATAGTGCAAGACAAAGTTCGTGGCTAAGAATTCCAGTATAAATACAAACAAGAAACAATAAAAAAAATTCAAATAATATTTCTTAAAGATATAAACCTTTAAAAAAAACGCCAAATTTATCCCAATCAAAAATGAAAAATATCTCAATTATGTAATAGAATCCCTTAATATTTCGTTTAAATAGCAATACTTGAAACTAAAGGTCGATATTCAATTCTTATTGCCACTTATACCAGAAACAATTCATACCAAACATAAAATAAAAAGGTTAATATATTACACACAGTCATCAAATATCATAATTAGCTTCAACAGCCCCCAATATGGACTTAGTTCAAGTTTTTTCTATGGAAACCAAGTAAAATGAAAAATTAAGAATAACAAAAGTAGCAAAAGGCACCACCCCATCCAAGCACTAGATCTAACCAAATACCGGGTTAAGTAAAATAATACTCATTAGATTTTTAGCTATAGGTTGGAAAATTACCCTACCCCAATATGCACAAAGTTTAAATTGTTTCCATGGAAACCAGAAAAATAAAAAAATTTAGAATCCAAGTAGCAAAAGTTACCAATCAATCACTAGATCTAATTATAACCACATACCAAGTTTCGAAAAAAAAACCTACTGATTATTGAAAATGAACTGTAGCAAAAGGTTCTGCATCTCATCAAGCTTTTACGATTAGAGTTCTAAGAGGAATAAAGAAATACTTGAATACAGGAATATATAAACAAAATACTTTTACTACTTCTTTAGTAAACTATTGTAAATATGTTGATTATAGGGAATCTAATATGGGATTTCAACAAATTTCCCTCAGATATCCAAATACCTCCTAGTTCACAGGTATGAACAAATTATGTTGATAGGCATTTCAGACTTATTAAGCATTGGGTCAATGTACAGACTAATGATTTCTGATTTTACAATATGATACAATAATGTGATAGTCTATTTATCTTAAAAGAAAGAAGAAAATAAGGAATTCTTTGATATACAATTTAAGGAAGGACTGATTATTATTTCAAGTATATATATATATATCGGAATTATAAGATTAACATCACAACTGAAAGTAGAGTTATTGTGTTGAAGACCGTCTTAGATCCAGCAGACCCGGGCCGTTTTGTCGTCGTTGTGTCACCTTCTGCTGTCCAGATTGATGAGCCTGTTCCACTTGTAGTTGACCCAACAGCAGCTATTTAAACAAATATAAATTAATCTGTTGGTTTTGTCTTAAAACGGCTAAATCCCAGTTTCACAGAAATGGACCGAATTTCAGTATGTAAACACATAACAATGTATATTTATATGCTATTTACTGAGGGCTCAATTCTTAATTAGTTCATCGGGAAGTTATCATAACCATGTCAAACCTCGGGTTTAGGCTTAAACACTTGGTATTTATATACATGATAACACAGCTACTTCTTTCTTGCTTCTATTAGGATCTTCGGCTGCTGGAGGATGTAGTATAAAATAAAAATGTTGTTCTATCAAATGAATGCATTACCTGTACAGTTCTCCCAGGAAGTTGATGATCCATTAACGAAGCACACCTTGCAGTCGTCATCTATCCTGATTTCTCCATTCATATAACATTTTTCTCCGTAGAAGCAGAAAGAGTCCTGATAATTGCAGGGAAATTATGGAAAATCAAATATTTTTAAGTGGCATTTTAGCAATCAAAATAATGGCATTATTTTGACAGTTTACAACCTTTTCATTTTATGATTGGTTCTCACATTTCTGATAAATGTGAATGTATAAATGTAAAAAAAAATCATTTATTCACCATGTTATGTTTTATAATCCCCAATACCTGTCTCGTCCAGCTGATGTCAGCTGATGTTCCATTGATGTTCCCAGTAACACAGCTTCCATCGTATACCAGAACACTGACATTATTGCTGTAAAGAGTCCCATCATTTGACACTGATATCCAAAAGACTCGAACATAATCCGTATCTCCCGGTTCCTTACTCACACTGATGTTACACTTAACATGACTGATGCTTTGTACAGAGGCGTTAGAGACGCGGGACCATTCAAGTTCTGGACCAGAATCTCTTACCTGTCAGAAGGAAAAATCACATGTTTGTTTTAAACTAAAGCTCATTCCAGACAGGGTGAATTAGCAACAACTACTATCGTCCCTTGAAAGATCCAAAAAAATTTTTATCCAAGACAAACGCTCAACTGCATATGACTATTGTTCCACTTACCGATTTCCGTTAAGCTAGTGCTTATGGTTCTTGAAAACCTATTTAGAAATTTCACAAAGGTTTTTTCAATATAACAATCATTATGGGATTACATACGTATATGTAGGGTTAGGTGGTTTTCCACCTACTGATAGCTAAATTTTACTAACGAGGGTTACCGGCCTTTGGTTAGACTCGCCAAAAGAGCAATCATTGATTACTGACAGGCCATAAGTCGACAATATATATCATTCATCATAAAACAAAAGGAACTCACCTTAAAGGCCTCAACTAAATTGTATTAAAGAGTGTTACTTCCCTATGTTTACACTCGGCGGATGTCTGTATACAGTGAGTGATGTCAATAAAACAATAACTTATAGGTGACTCTACAACATATATCATTTATCATGCAAGAAAACAATTTACCTTAAAGGCCTCAACAAAACATGTGCTTTCTTCTGTAAAGGTTTCCCCATAAACAGAGATGAAGTCACAGGAGAGGCTGGAGGTATCACAGTGACTGTCATGTAGATTGGACAGAACAGGGGGAGCAGATAGATCGACAGAACAGTCCAGACCACCAAAGTTTGGCAAACAATAGCAAGTACCTGAAAGAGATATTCGGACAGATTTGGACAATCACAAGATAGTTTGTTTTTTGGCAGTTTCTATGGAAACACGATTTTAAAATTTATTTCAAGAGCAGAACTCATATCCTGTAAATTCTACCAAATGAAGGTTAATGGGGGAATCAGCATATGTCCTGTGCCTTAATGCGTTTTCAAGTATCCAGATGTTTTAATTTTAGCAGTTTCCATGGAAACGCTTCATAAAATTCGTTTCTAGAGCAGTACACAATAACAATAAGACCTAGGTTTACTAAACTTTGTATATAAGAAAATCACGGTGTGTTGACGTTTTTTGTGTAGTTTTTAGTTTGTTTAGGTTGTCTAATTTCACCGTTGTCATGGAAAGGCACCTTCAAATTGCATTTCCAGTACTTATATCTTAATGCAACTTTCTATATGAAAGCATCTTTGTTTGCAAATGTACCTTTTTATGTTTAAAACTTTTCTTTACGTTCAAACATACATGTAAATGTTGCCATGTCATACATTTGTTTATCACAAGTAATGTAAAATAGGTGCTTTAATCATTCAAGATTGTTGATTTTGTCTTTACATTAACATGATGAACTCGACGGAGGCACTCACAACAGCTTTAAACTATTGAAGTTAGATTTTTAATTGGCAAAGGAAAAACATGATTAATTATTAACGGGTAGTAGAAAAGCTAGCTAGATGTGCCATCGCTTGTGCCATTTACTGGCATTTATTATCTCTATAGGACCTAAAGAAATTGAAACAGACATAATAAAATCTTAAACTAACAACTTTTTTCTATGTCTCTATTTCAGCGAATGCATGTGAAGATTTACAGACCTTCCGAACAGTTCCCATTTGAGCTGCAGTCACCAGGACAGGCCTCCGCTACTACGATGTCATAGACAGATTGGTCGCCAGAGGAAGAGGTACCGTTGTCTTGAAGCACAGGGTTGACGAGCACTTCATGGTAGCACTTGCTCCTCACAGAGTCAACAGAGTACTTGCCGAAATCTGTGGTACCTGTCAGCTGAGTGTCCAAACATCATAAACCTAACTCAACTCAACTCAACATATTAGGGTTTATTGTAACATTGCATTAAATAGTTCGTGTCTTACAGAATTTATACAGTTTGTGACTTGAACGCATATCAAAATTCAACGTAAATGGTACATTTGCTGTGTACTTGTTGTTAGATATATCGATATATGCATCTTATATGCGAAGTATTAGGAAGGGAGAAAGGTAGCTTTAGGGAGAAGGACAAACCAAAGGGTCATAACACATGAAAATGTTTTACCTTGATATCTAGGATACAACTGTCGATGCTGCTGTTTGTTTCACCGCCTGTAATGTTTTGACAGATTTGAATGGACTTTGACTCATTGAAAAGCTGTTCACAATGTTCTGTAGACGTCTCTTCAGTCCAGTTTCCAGGCCAAGTATTTGCATTCTAAATGAAAAAAAGAATTTCTTGTACGTTGTTATAAACAAATTGAAATATAATATTTCATTATAGTTTGGTGAGTCAAAAGAATTATATGCTTCCTCAAACTTTACAGAGTAATAAACACACACGCATTAAAATTGGTTACAGAGGATGTGAATATCTTCACGTATGTATTTTATATTTGTTTATTTAAAATTTTGATAAAATATTCGCATAACTGCATCTCATTGGCTGGAGAAAATTATAATATCGCCATGGTTAACTTGTTTTCAGCAACAAAATACATTTGCCATGAAGGATATCAGGGCATTGTACAGGCATTGCAGATTGGTGAAGCTGAATGTGTGAACTATAATGTTTATTTTCAATCATTGTCCAAATCTTTGTTAAAAATAATACCCTTTTATGGACATGATGAAATGATGCTCCCTGAACCTCTCTGACAGATCTTCGTCTTCTCCTGTTGATGCTGCACTTGGAAGGAGTGACGTCAGAGTAGCCTGGCAGCGACTTGCAGGTCTCGTGAGCCTTGCCAGCAGAACACTCCACTTCTTGTAATGGGTCGTTTAGTTCCTTGTCTGTTGAACACGAACAGAACGTTTTCTGCTGGGGCCAGCTGCTCAGGGATGAGAGGTCCGAGTGGTCGAATAGATTGTTTCCAGTTTCTACACTGGAAGAGTTCAGCAGTGATAGATTATAGCAGGTAGCTAAGAATGCATGTGTTATCGAAATCATCCTAAAAATAATACAATAAAGAGCAAAAGAGAGATATAGAGAGATAACGCAAACTTCCAGAGTTCCATGTTCATTAAAATGTTTCATTCAATTCATAAGTTAATTGTGTTAAGACAGCCTCTATCCCCTGAGTCGATTAGAAATTACAGGGTAACAGGTAATTACAGGTAAACAGCATTGCATATTCAGAAACTTAGTTCATTCCCCTATATCCAACTTGTTTCCGCGTGGTCTCCTTTTTGTATATTCTTTGTGGCAAAAAAACGTTATTTTGTTTTATTATCATTATCTTAAACTGCAATATGTTAGATTTAAAGTACTACAGGAAATGGATACAGAGCCTGTCTTAGAAGTAATAAAGAAGACAGTGAACTGACCTCCAAGACATGGAGAAGTTTGTAAGGACGTTGACCCACACCCTATAGCCTGCATTGCATCCGTCAGTTGCCGACGGGTCTGTTGAGTAACTACCATCACGTAACACGAAGTCATCATTGCAGGCACCGTTTTCAGACATTTTCCCACACAAACCTGCACTCTTCTCAGTGTCTTGTACAGATGGATACATTTGGAGATTGAGAAAACTGCCATATGCACTGACCACAACTTTCCCTCCCGTTGGTAGATAAATCTGGCAAAAGTGAATTAAATTCATTATAAATGAACAACTAAATTTATCGGGTTTTAGCTCGCTGAATATCTCATTTGACCATTAAAAAACATCAATATGAGCATTAATCCAATTTATTATGGTGTATTTCTCAAATTCAAACTAAAACTAACATCATAGTAACTGCCTCTCCTCTTGACCTCAAGAACGTCCCCTCCGTCCTCACACAGTGTGTAGTCCATAAACCAGATATCAGACTGTCCAGGGCACCTGTTGATCTCGAACACCGTCCTGCCGGCTCTCACTGCCACTCCACAGTTACACCAGGCATTCTGACTGTAGCTACATCGAGCTGTCTGGATTTGGACCTGGTAAAAATAAGTGAAACTGGGTTGTTTTTCGGAATTAAGTTCTGACAAAACACATACCCATACAAAACAAATATTACTTAAGCAACATTTGTCATCTATCTTATGTTGAAAGAATTGACAAATACAATTACTCAATGTTGGTTTATCAAGATACAGCAACAGTCTCATTAAATCCGTAATCAATTTATCATACATGTAATATTGCATCAATGTTGACAACTTACTTCAATAGGAAGATCCATGTGTTTGTAGAAGGTGAAATTTCCATCATACTGGTGCTCGTAACGTCTAGATAACAAGAACATGTATGTTAGCCAAGAATTCCTTTCATTCTCTGTGTAAAGCGTGATGTAATATTTTGTACAAGACACAATTTGATAGCATTCATTATTAATTTAACATATGATTTTACTCAAATAATAGGGTTCTGTCACCTTCCATCAAAGGTTTTGAGATGTGGGTCATTATTTGAATAGCAGCTTTTCTCCTCGATATGGGACGTGTCCTTCGTAATATGTACCTAAAACCGAGGAAGTGTTTGAAGACAGTGCTCAATTAGGAAACATGTCATTATCATTTAAAATATTTCATTTTGTTCAATTCAAAATTAAATGAGATATTTATTCACTTTTTACCTTATAACTTGAATTATTTTAATTAAAATTAAATTTTTACAAAACACGTATAATAAACGTTTGTGTACTTGTGGTTAAGAAAGCATGGACAGTAATAAAGGTAAAAATTTACTAAAAAAACATAGTAACCAGCAAACATTTATTGGCAAAGGAAGTTTTATTTGAATTTGAATATAGCAATTTGAATACGTCAGGTGTTTCCTAATATTGCCAATTTATTAAGTAAAATATTTTACAATGTATTCATAAACAACGAAAACAACCAAATAGTCTATTTTATCTTATTACAGTAGATTGAAAGTGAATTCATAAGTAAATATGAACTTTGTTCGGACAGTTTTGACCATGTTTCGGATAATTCTTAAATTTTTTTCAAAGGACAAAAGGACAAAATGAATAATTGTAAAAACATACGGTTTCGCACTAAGGGTATTTTTCCGTAGAATGCCGACAAAGGTGACAAATGTAACTGTGACGTGCATGTGCCATTATTCGATAATCTAACATCGGAAATAATGTCTTGTAACAATGGAAATGTAATTTATGTTTCAGCAAAAATAGTCAGAAATATTTAGAGCCAGGGATTCCGAATCAACCTCAGACAAATCGATGAATAAATAATCACAAATAAAACCGTTATTTTCGGTTAATTTAGAAACAATTAGGCAAATTTAAATTTAGATTACAAAGAGTATTACATTTTTTATACTTTGGTCTGCTGATATTCAAGATATTCAGTCTTTCATCATTTTTTAATCAAAACACTGCCTGAACCTTGGTTAGTTTGCCCTACTTAAATGTTCTAGCTTTGAACTAAGTGCTCCCTTTGTCATCGGGAGCTTTATGCAAATTGGTACACTACCTAAAAGTTGTTAACTGACAAAATGTAAGCCCGTCATACCAAAGACCTTTGTTATGCTTACTTGTATCTGAGGGAGCAGAGCTTCGCCCCACATCTGATGAGCCCAATTAAATGTTGAGGTCAGATTCAAGTTGACCTCCTTGCTGGAGGACCCGTATGTGCTGGTCACCTTACCGAAGAGGGAGATGGAGACAGACTCGTTCCAACGTGATGCAACAAAGGATGCCCCGCACTCGGAGGGCATCATCACCGCCTGATCACATAGGTCAGGTTTACCTGAAATTTGAAGTTGTCATTTCATCTATTCACTGACCAGTCTTACATGTACAGAAAATGATAACGAATTTGAATTTATTTATAAGTTCGTAATCTAACATGCAGGTCGTCACCATGAAACGTTCAAATGTATGTTCGATTTTACATCTTTGGAAATACTGTTTTCACCAACCATATAGGATTGCTAAATGGGATAGATTTATTGGATGTCAGGATTGACTTATTGAAGGCTTATTAAACATGACCTATTTTCAGTGTACTTGAGGTAAAGAATAAAATCATAGAAGTCAATTGATGGTATAAAATATAATCTTACAAATAAAAATAAACAACTTTAAGACTTACGTAATGTATTCACTTTAACTCTGAGTCTGCATTCATCAACGTGCGTTAAACTTCCGCATCCAAACGGGTCAGTGAGAGACAGCTTAATGTCTGTTGAAGCACCCTGGGTAACTCTTACTGATGTTTTAGATACCTGTAAACAGTGATTTCACATGAACATTTAGCATTCTATGAAAAAATAATAAGGAACTAGTTATCCTACATGGGAAATATTTTCTCAGATGACCTTATTGAAATATTGCAATCTAAAATGTGAATGTTGGTAATTCTCGTTTCTGTATATTGTCATTTGTATTGTCCCTGAGAACTTTAAGATAGATAGGCTTACACAAGAAGTTTGGCTGAATTTTCATTCTCAGTGATACATCGATTAGAAACAGAAGTAATAAGAGTTTTTTAAAATTCTGTTAATGCTTAGTTTGCTTCCAAATGACAACAAAACAGAAATACAAATAACCAGACTAAATCTAATAGAAACTACAGGAAGAAACTTCCGTTTCAGTGAAAATCGGTGACATGGAGAGAAATCTACCTTCCCCTCCAACTTTTGAATTGGCCAATATGAGGTCAACACCAATTTTCATTCCCAATTAATGGCCATTGTAATTTGCAGTATAACTCGATTGAAGCTGTTTCTTTGACAATTGTTGAAGTATTGTGCCAATGGACTCAGTTGAATACCAAGCAGTCATACATTTTGTGCACCTAAAAGCTCACAGCAGCCCTTTGATAAAAGAAAATAAACCATAGGGGAAGATGCCCAATCATGTGTCGTAGTTAATAAAATTGTATTGGTAATTTGTGGAAACTGCTCCCATTCCGAAACCAAATTCAACCACTGATGATGACAGTGTTGTCAAGTGAAAGCTGTCATTTGGGAAATAAACTTATAGCTTGTGGAAAGAGTCATTCATGACAATTTGGATATGCATGAGGTGTGTGTATGATTGATTCCCAGGCTGCTCACAACTCTTCATAAGCAGGTACGAGTCCCTAGCTCAAGGTTTTATCCCAGAGGTGCCAAAAATAAACAGGCAAACATTTTGACAATGGATGGATTCACTAAGATCCTGAGACTTCAGTTCAGTGGAGGGAATTTGAAAAATGTGTTACTCTTGCTATGAAGAGAAGTACAAATGATTGTGCAAAGGTTTTGTTCAACTAAGACTACTGCAAGTGGGTCAGGGTATATCTTTAATGAAGGGTCAATAAAGAAAGTAAAAATCTAGTTCCCAACTTGATATATCTATGAATTTGTTTCTTAAATCATGTACATACGAAAATAACAATGTAAACATTTATTTGTTTCGGTTGAACATTTTTTACATGACCTGCGCTTATGATGTTATTACACATGACTCTCAAAGAAAACAAATGGTAGAACTTCATGGGAGGTAACTACAAGTACTAATGGGTTCAGACTAAAAGAAGCACTGCTTGTTAACATACAAGTTCGAATGTCAAAAGACACTTTCATTCAATAAGATAAAAAAATCCAAATTTTACAAGTCCAATTGTTTGCTTTGGCTGAACATCTCTTAACTGACCATGAAGAGAGAGGCAACCTGTGAAAATGTAGGTCTTTGCATTAAACTTTTACTTACAAAAGAACTCCACAAGGGCTGCAACAACAAGTATTAACAGACACACGATAAAGATAATGTCATAGTGCCAGGTTCAATAAATCACAAGACACTTTTACCTGAATTCCAACAAAATTCTTCCTTGACAGCACTGATTGAGTTGAAACATTTCCTTCCTCGAACGTAGCTTCCACTGAACAGGAGACCTGGATAAAAAGAAACCAAGTCGAAGAGGATCAAATACCCCGATTCTTTATTGTGTAAGACAGAGAATAAAGGGATAAGAGCAAACCTTTTCATATTTCATATACAGTACTTAATGAAGGGATTCTTATAAATCTTGACGATAGTTTTCATAAAAGATATTGAGTAGGTCATTTCTTCCCTATTTCTTAAGAGAAAATAAAAAAGCTGTAGAATGTTATGAAAAATGTTAACTATGGTAAAATCGCAGCTTCATTATGTCTTTTAAATGAATTAAAGTGACCATATAACGTTTTATATTGTTTACATAGTCGGATCCTTTATACGGATGCTTCAAAATCAGTTCTTTTTATCGTAAAATGATCTCAACAATCTTAACAAGGCGTCTAGCTACTAGTTGATATTAGAATAAACTATTATGTTTAATCGTGACATTATTATATTATCATTAATATAATATTTGAAGGATATTAGCTATAATTACATACATGTGAAAACACATATTTCAGGTTCTTATCGGAGCTATACATGTTCTAAGTAGTTTTACGTGTATGCCATATGTTGTGATGTTTGACTCTCTCAGATGTGTCTCTGTCAGGACCTGGTTCTCAATCACGCTCCCATTAGACCATTTTTCCGGATCTAAACTCAGAACAAGCTTCTCCTCGACAAACCAGCTGGTGCTGTAGAACACGTCCTCAGAGTGCTGGCTGAAGGTGCACAGGAACACCAGTTCGCTGTGGTAATTGTCAGTGTGGATCAGGCGGGATTCTACCTTGGGCTTCTCCTCTGTTTTCATAGTAGGAAAAGGGATAACGACACATAATACGACAGACATATGAGTTCAAAGTCAATTGTCATATATACTGCTTGACGAAAATATTGCAACATAAAAATTTCTTCATTTCTTTGTATGTTATAATAACATTTTTCACTATGTAACTTGACTGTCGATGACTTATAAACTGGATAACTCCTTTGAGTTTGTGTGTTCAGACATGGTTTAACAAGAAACATACACTCAGATATGATGTAGATCCTCACCACTCAAATTTCATTATTTTTAAAGCGACGGTCAGGATTGTTGCAATACCTTTTCCTTTTATCTAAGATTCATTTAAGAAATCAATTTCAAAATGTTTTGAAACAACATTACTGAAATTTTTGCCTTTTTGCCTGATTTCACTCACGATAAGGTTTTTTGGAATGAATATAAAGCCCATAAGGAGAACGAAATACTGTTGCTGAGGGTATCTCCTCTGCATCACCGCCATCTACTGGAATGCGATGCACTCTGAAACAGATTGACAAACCTCGTCGACACTGAAATATACATGATCTCTAAAGGGAGTAATTAGACACATGAAGTACAAATTGCCAAGCACAGATTGCAAAAAATCATCAGATTCTAACAGCTGTATCTCCTGCAAGTCGCACCATGTTTTAAACCCAATACATAACATATGTCATATTTGTCATGTATATATATACAAAGGGTAACATAAATATTTACCTGTAGTGATTGCCTAAAGATTGCTTTCTGATCGCGGTCGAATGCATTCAGATAGTATTTTGATCGCAAATGACCGAAAAAAACGCAAATTGACCACGAAAAAACGCAAATGAACGCGGAGCAGAGGCAATGTCAAATAAGGGTCGGTAGGTAGATTCTTTCAATGAGTGGAGGTTTTTGTCTTTAACAACTCAAACGTAATCTGAATGTTTCGTGAAAATAGCCTTTAAAGTTGGCTTGATATTACCAGAGTTACAGCAGCAACGTTTTAAAAATAATTTAAGGACTGTAGGCAGAGAGTCACTAGAGAAGTAACAGAGTATGTTTAACATAATATCGTATGTTTGATAGAATATTTAATCTTATGATTATACCAAACTTTACGGCTATACTGTGCTTTCATTTTGCATTTTGAGTATCCATTTCCTTAGCATTTGGTAAATATTATCTATGAACCTGTTTATTGGTTTTGTGTTTTCATGTGCATGTATTGGCAGAATACCTAACGCAGTCTTACCTTACTAATCAACATATGGTTCAGTAACATTCATCGTAAAGTGACATAGAATATCTTCCATGAAATATTATTTGAGCTTTAATCCGTGGGAAAATATAGTTACTGATGTCTATAAAATTAACTCTTTATATTGCATACTAATTCCACAAGGCTGAAAAAGACAATTCCCCTGATTTCGATGATATTGGAGCAAATGCTTTTTTTATCGTTCCATACCCTTTATTCATAACGTGTGAAGAATGACCAAACCGTATTTTTTTGTCTGCTTCAGAAATGTATACAACATTTCCTTTGACTCGCCGGCACTCCCGAATTTCGATTTTAAATCCTTGTATTGTCACTATTAAAGATCAAAATTGGCACTTTTGGGATTCATGAAAAGAGATTCAAATTTTGAATTGACTCGACTTCACATTTCTGAAATCGGCTCATAAACAGTTAAACAATGGTCAATAACGGTTGTTTAAACCACATGTTTATTGTAAAAAATTTGGAATTATATGTTTCAAACACACGATCATCTGAAGTAACTGAGACAATACATGTACACAGAGCTTGTTAATTTGTTGTCTGAAAGTCGGCCGGTAAGTCCGCAGATGTTAGGTACGCGTAGCTGAGTCTTGCATAATAAACATGGACCATCACTTCCGACGAAGACAATAAACAGGTTCGTATATTTATCATTGAACTATATTACTTTTTTTATTGAGCGTATTCCTTAAACTGGGTATACCAGGTTGAATAAAACCTCTAATGAAAGTGTATATTGTCCCGATTTTATGCGCATTTTGCGCATAATGATTATTAGCGTAACCAATTAACCTTCAAATGATACCTTTCCGTAGCAATCATGTTTGCTTGCTAAGATAATAGTGTCTACAAAATGTGTCTTCTATGAATCCAAAAGCATACTCTCTGTTCCGTAAATGACAGTTTCTTTAATACATATATCCCGAAGCAAAAACCTTCATTAGGCTAATGAAATGAAATTGAATATAGTTGCTGTTATGTCTATGGCTTCCTTCATGGCTTTATATATTTGTCAAAGATGCATACATACAATGAGCAACGCGAAAATGCCTGGCTATCTGTTAACGTAATCGTTCAAGGCATTATAATTGTGATTATTCTCCGCGTTTAAGTCAAATTAGAATAAAATCATAAAACAAAACCATTTACCCCTCGAGTCTAAAAACATTATCGATGCACACCTCTACATCCAGCGTGCGATGACACACAGTGGTGATAGCGGGGCAAATCAGAAAAATTCAACATAGATTGGTTATGCCATTAGGTCATTTAACTATCATACATCTAAACTGGACGCATGATTTTGACTTTTTAACAATTAAACGAACGCTTTCATTTACCATGGAAAACAATAATTTCAAAATTTTGGTATTTAAGAGATAAAAATGAAATTAAAGAATGTCATCGGGTATTTTGGTTTAAATCCAAACCAAATACAAAAGTTATGAAACATACTCTGTGTCACTTTAAATGCACGTGACATGAAGTACCTCCTTTTCTTGGACACCATTTACATACATGTATGAGCTGCTATCTTTGCATGTCGAAAGCACGTGAGAAGAATAGCAGTTGTTTCATCTCACTTCATTGACTGTATAGTATCGTCATCATTTGCACCTATGCAACAATATAGTATATTTGGTAATCCGAGCATTATATAGATGCACCATTATGATTGAAAATTGACTGATGATCGAGTGCTCATATAGTATGTAGTAAATCAACCTCAAGGTGGAAACGAAGAAAAGATCTTTCAAGATGTAGCTTAGCGGAACTTAGGTTAGAAAACGGTTCAACTAAGACTTGAAGTCTATGAAATCCCATGTAAAAGTCACATTGAAATGACACGTGACGAAAATACCTTCATTAAAACAACTTTTACATTGTGTTGCTAATGGTATAGGGTTAACAAAAATAACAAGGGACGTAATTCATGACGTCATATGCATACCACTAAAAATAGATTTTTTGGATTTTGTTTGTTTTTTTGTTGCTATTTTAATTCCATGAAGGAACTAATTTTTCTTAACTGCAGATCATGTTTCCGGTCTGCCTTGTTTGTCTTTACCTTTCTTGTTCTTTAAATCTTTGTGACTTCCATGTCAATTGATTTATATCATCATTGTGTTTATATGCTTCAAGTTTCCATGTATGTTGTGTTCTCTTGGTATATTTTGCCAGCTTGGCTATGCATGTCGTTTTTTTTGTTTCCCACTGCCACTACCTTACCTGATTTTAAAATATATATAGATGACGGTTAATATAGAACAGTATAGGCAGGCAGTGGGACAGTTTGCAGTCAAAGTGCACGTAAAATCCCTGTTGAAATTTACAGTTTTCATTCATAATTTCAGATTCCTGTGTTTATATAATTCTACAGTTAACATCATAATTACAATTCTTCTATGTTGTGGGGATGTACATCCTAATCCGGGTCCTTGCTTTCATACTGATATGAAATTAATTCATCTAAATGTTAGAAGTTTGAAAGAAAAGGTAGATCTATTAGAAGCTGAGTTTTGCACTTATGACATATTTGTTTAACAGAAATATGGTTACACTCCAAGATAGATAATAAAGAAATCACTATTCCGGGTTTTCAAGCACCATTTCGCAAAGATAGAGAAAGCTGTGGGGATGAGGTTGCAGTGTATGTAAAAGATAATATATGTGCAATTGAAATGGATGGTTTGGACATGGTTGGGCTTGAAGCACTCTGGGTTAAGATAAAAAGTAAAAAACAGACATTTCTAATCGGTACAATTTATAGGACAGATAAAAGTGAAGAATATTGTGGCCTTATTAACAATAGTATCGCAAATGCTGTAGATTTGAATAAGAAAACTATTATTGTTAGGGACTTCAACTTAAATCTTTTTAATGAAAACCAATCAAAAGTGAATTATTTAGAGGCTGCATACGGACTCAAGCAATTAATATCTGAACCAACAGGGATCACATCTCATTCACGTACATTGATTGATTTGATATTCGTAACGTGTTTTACCAAAGTACGGAACGCGGGAGTGCTAGATCCGGTATGTAGTGATCATTGTCCGGTGTATGTTGATATTGAATCTGATAGACAGAAAGGAACCTGCTATGAGCGAAAGATTTATGATTATTCTCGCGCTAATACAGATGGTCTAAAGCAATCAATAAATGATATTGACATAGGAGTAACCGAAACCGAAAGTGTAGATCTAATAACATCCAAACTAACCAATGACTTAATCCAAATTTGCAATGCGCATATACCCAACAAAAATGTTCTAATTAGACCTAGAGACCCACTTTGGATGAACATCGAAATACGCTCACTAATCAGAAAACGAAACAGGCAACATAAAATCGCTAAGTAAACAAACCGCCCGCTTGAATGGCAAAATTCTAAATCACTAAGAAATAAAGTTATATCATCCGTGCGTAAAGATAAGAAACAACATAGCATAAGAACTGATGCAGCATTAGGTGAGTCGATTAGCTCAAAAACATGGTGGAAATTAGTTAAAGAATATTTGCAACTTAAGTCAGCACAAAGTACTTGTCACTCAGTCATCAATGACGATGTTCTATACGACGATCTGAACGATGTAACAGAAATAATGAACAGCTATTTTACCAGCCAGTCTCAAGTTATAGACATTGATGACGACCCCCCACATGTTGATGGACGTTGCGATAATACTTTAAGTGATATAGTATTGGAGGTGGAGGAAGTTAAGGATATATTACTCTCTGTAGACACAACTAAAGCTACGGGCCCTGACAGAATTGGAAATAAAATATTGAAAACATGTGCTCATTCACTAGCTCCCATTCTGACTAAACTATTTAATCAATCCTTAAAGTTGTCAAAATTCCCCTCTTCTTGGAAAGAAGCAAATGTAATCCCTATCCATAAAAACGGCAACATATATGATTGTTCAAATTACAGACCAGTAGCATTAACAAGCTGTATGGCTAAGTTATTTGAAAAATGTATCTTTAAATATGTAAATAATTTTTTAAGAGATAATAACCTCCTGTCGAATCTCCAATCAGGTTTTACATCTGGCGACTCGACAACTAATCAATTGACCTATTTATATGATTTTATAGCCAAAGCGCTAGACGATGGAAAAGAAGTACGAGCGATATTTTGCGATGTAAGTAAAGCATTTGATAAAGTCTGCCACCAAGGAATAGTGACGAAACTAAAATCATATGGAATTGATGGAAATTTATTGAAGTGGTTTGAAAGCTATCTAAGCAATAGAACCCAACGAGTAGTTATTAATGGACACGCGTCAAATCCCCAACAAGTTTTAGCAGGTGTCCCTCAAGGTTCTGTTTTGGGACCTCTATTGTTCATAATTTACATTGATGATATTGTAGACAATATTGACAGCAATATCAGATTATTCGCAGATGACACTTCTCTTTACATTATAATTGACGACCCCATTACAGCTGCAAATTGCTTAGATGCCAACCTCTCGTTGATTTCAAATTGGGCTAAAAAATTGAAGGTTTCATTTAATCCAAAAAAAACGAAATCAATACTGTTTAGTAGGAAAGTAAATAGGAGCAACCTACCGTATCTTACAATGGACGGTGAGAAAATTCAAGAAGTAGATAACCATAAGCACCTAGGATTAACCCTCCAAAGTAACTGTTACTGGGATATCCACATAAATTCTGTGATCAAGAGAGTTAGCCCTCTGATAAATTGCTTAAGAAGCCTGAAATATTGTTTATCACGGACAAGTTTGGAAATTATTTAAAGGTCCTTCATCTTACCAATTTTTGATTATTGCGATCACATTTGGGACAATTGTACCCAGGAACAATGCAGTTTATTGCAAAAATTGAATTTAGACGCTTTAAGATAAATACCTGGAGCAGTTCGCGGTAACCTATTATATGAAGAAACTAATCAAAAACCACTATCTGAACGAAGATATATTTCTGAACTAACATTTTTATAAAATGAAGAATAACCTAGCGCCTCAATATCTCTGCAACCTCCTTCCTAGAATACCCAGTACAAATGATTACAATCTCAGAGATAATTCATCTGTGCGAACAGTACAATGCAGAACGGCGACATATGCCAAGTCTTTTTTACCAGATACAATAAAACTGTGAAATTCATTAACTCCCGACATTCAAACTATCGATTCGTTATCTGGCTTTAAAAATTCAGTCTGCGGACCTTAATGATAAAACTATTTTCTTCAACCTCAACCACGGTTCAAGAACTTGTCAGGTTATCCACTCTCGCCTCAGAATCCACTGTAGTGATTTGAATGCTGATAAGTTTGAAAGACATATTATTGACAGCCCCGCCTGTGATTGTGGTCATCCACTTGCAAACGCAGTACATTATTTTTTCACTTGCAATAAGTTCACCGAATTAAGACAGCAATCATTCTTTTATTTGAAAGGATTTACTATCAACACGGTATTACGGGGATGTACATCACTCAATTGCAACGATCTCGATAAATTGTTGAAGTCGGTTCATCATTTTATTATGCAATCTGATCGATTTGACATTCCATAAGCACTTTGTTGATATTGACTGCCATACAAACAATTATTTTCGTGCATAACCACAACTTGTGGAGTTTGATATGATTACATGCGTCATTAGCAATTGTTCATTCATTTCTGTATAATTTCACATGTCATTCTTTGGAGCGGCCTTAAAATAAGCACCCCAGTGCTTGTTGGCCAATCCATTCATGAAATGTATTCTTTTCATGAATAAAATATGTTTAAAACACATACCACTATATATATATATATATAGTAAATGCGAAGTCAACATGATTTCATATTAGTTACATTTCAATTAAGGGGTATATCCATCAATAAAGAATCGTTCTTTTATTTTCCTCAGCTCTTCATTATCTGTGCGCATTTTCTATATCGACAGATTGTGAACTGGGGATTGCAATTTTTTGCACATTCATCCATGTGCACTAAGGGGTATACATCTATAGTTTGGTGTTATAATCTGTTGTTTATGCACTCGGACTCTCTAGCGTCTAGCGCCGGTACATAGTTTTTAACATTTGGATATATATTTGGATTACATGGGTTAAATGTAGTAGCAATAGGTAAGGCTGCCGAATTGTTTTCCTGTTGTCTTTGTTTTAGAAGATCTTCTTGGTTAAAGGAACGGATGATCACTATGTTGTGAAACCGGTTGGTAGTGAACTTATATGAAGACCAATCTTCAGTTGTTGTTTTTTAAAGAATATATATATATCATCCAAGTACATCGCAAACTGCACATCCACCTTGTGCAGGCATTGGACGATTGGTTGGGTCACGCGAGTGAACAGCCACGGAGCCAACGATATCCTGAATGGTAGTACGTTCCACTGAAAGTGGCGACCCGCCAGAACGAAACGGAGGTATCTGCGATCTGCCTGGTAAATGGGATTGTGCTGACACGCGTCCTGAAGGTCTAGGGATATCATCGAGTTCGATGGCTCCAGTAATCGCATGTCTGATTGCACAGTCAAGAGTCGAAAATATGGCAACCGATCTATGAACGAGTGGTTGAACTCCTTCATATCGTGGATCAACCGCCACTTTTTCGCCTCGGCAGTCTAGCGTCTAGCATGGATGAAACCATCATCCAGGTCCTGGGGTCGATGGTAGTAAGGGAGGGAGGTCTGGACCTCCTCTTCTTCGACTTGTGTTTTCTCTTCCTGGAGAGGACCCGACATCAGGGGAGGACCTCCTGGTAGGAGACCCTCCAACCCCGCTTGCCTTCGAAGAGGCGTTGGTGTCCCTAACAGGCGAAGCCTCCCGGTCCGAATCCGCTCCTTGTTCTGGCAAGTCAAACTCCGCCGCGTCCTCTGAAATCGCAACATCTCGCGACATCTGTCAGCCTCCGGACAGAGATTGCGGCAAAGAGAGTGAGGGTCAAAGCGCGCGGACTTCCTGCAGCCGCACGCCCCGCAGAAGGCTGAGTACGGAAACGCCATGACGCCTCTATTTATGACAATCCAATGCCACTGGAAGCGGCAAGCGCTATGAGAAAGGGGGTATGCCTCAACCAGTCAGATCCTATGCTGCTGGAGGCGGCTAGCGGCACACGCCATAGGGGTGAGGCGGTATTCCTCAACCAACAGTAGTGCCCAATGCCGCTTGAAGCGGCACGCGCTATGTCGGGGAGGCGGATGCCTCAACCCAGCAGTCAAATCCTATGCCGCTGGAGGCGCTATAGGGGGGAGGCGGTATGCCTCAACCAACACTAGGGCCCTATGCCGCTAGAAGTGCAAGCGGCACGCGCTATGACGTGGAGGCGTGATGCCCTCACCCAGGCGCTTAGCGCGACACGCTTCAAGCGACAGGCGCCAAGCGCAAGCCCAAGGCCTAGCACGCTAGGCGACATGCGCTATAGCGGGGAGGCGGTATGCATCCAACTCGCCTGCTGAGACCTATACCGCTGGAGTGGCAAGCCGCAAGCCAGACACAAGTGACAAGCGACAATCGTCACGGACCGCACGTGCAGAGCGAGCACGAGCGAAATCAACAACAGCTGACTGCAACCAACTGTTGACAAAACCCCAAAGCCTAAAAAATGCCCAAAAGATACAACTACCTCGCAAATAGTACCCGACCCACACGGACAGAACCCTAAGCCCAGAAACCCCAAAAGGTACGCATAATATCGCAAAAAACAACACAATGGAGAGCTATCAAATAGCTTGTCGATTCAATGGCCGACAGAAAAGCAATGACCATATAGGGTAGGCCATCTGGTGGGGGCACTGAGTGCAGCTGACTTGAGCGTAAACTCTGTCTTTACTCTGTGTAAGGATCGCGGATTCAGACAGATTAGGATAATTGGGCATTTTGTTAACTATCACGGAGAGTATATTAAATAATAGGTACATTGTATCGAAAACATCTTTGATTACCCATTTTAATTAGTATTGTAATTTGAAATTCTAACATTTTAATCCTTTACCATTTTGAAATCTCAAATGTTTGATTTAAACATGAAATATATGAAACTCTTAAAAATGATATTGTGATATTACTTTCTTTCCTAAGTCTTTCATAATCAAGTATCATTCTGTTTTTGTCACTGCTCACAACTTCGCATCGTTTCTTTTGCACTTTGGTTTATTTCCAAAACTCTTTGCTAAATACGATCATTATCCAGCATATAGAAACATGACAAACTGGACAATAGACTTGCCACTGTTACTTTACAATTTCTACTGTTAGCTCAGAATAGTAGTATAATTTCATAGTAGAACAAGATTTAAAAAAATAAGTATCTACATTGAAGTTATTAGCTTGCCTTACCTGATTCAGTATCTTGCAAATTTAGAGTCTTTTACTCCAAAACGCAAACCTTATCAAAATATTCTCATATTATTTATAATGACAAACCATCCTGAAAGTCTGTCATGATGAAAGATATGTGACATATGCATCTTCAATGTTTTAGTTTAATTGAATATGGACAGGGCTCCTAGATTTTATAACAATTTCATCACATTATGCATCAAAACAAAAGGGGCAGGCTGAATCTGATTTTTTAGTTACTAGTTTATTCAAATAACGAATAACTAACTAGATAGGTTGTACAAAAATAAATTGGACAATATGATTACTATGACAGTTTATTTTCAACTTCATTCTCATTTGATCATAATTTTTGAAAAATATGTTGATGAGAGTTAGTACTGTCATTCAAAGGAAAGAACCATGTAAATTTGAAATTAAACAGACCATTCTTTATTCTTCTTTGAGTCAGATTTCTGCAAGGAAGTGTATGACTTGTCAATCAATTTTAATGTTTATCTATTTCAATATATGACTAAGATTCCTTGAAGTACATTCGTTTACTTAAGTTCTGTAAATTTAAGAGAAATCAGAGAGAAACAGCTGTGACATTTCATCAAATGCAAAGGTTTTTACTGATAACTCGAGCAAACAAAATCAATCGGGGGTTTGCTGTTACAAACTCTCATGTACTTTCATATTTGTTCAAATTGAAATATGTAACAGTACTTCCAAAACTTGATAATTTTATCATCAAGCTTACCGTTGGCTGTCCACTGTGAAGTAAAGGGTCCTGTGAAACAGCAATATATTGCGAACATTTGGAGAATGATGACGGTAGATTTGTCGTTTGTTTGATCCATTCAGTGAGAGGGCCTGGATCAATGGTGGGTTATACTCACTCCAGTACAGAATATCATCTATGGAGAAGGGGAGATTGACATAAGTAGAAGAAACACATTTTTACATGAACAAGTTAAAATATAAAAACAAAATTGTAGAAATAATTACATATCAAAGCATTACACATAATACAATTGATGTCTAGTGTTTATAATAACATGACAGTAATTCATGTAGATTCACGAAGAAACAAAATCTATAAACTAAATGCAGATATAGAATCAGCTTTTGTTAAGATCTTTAAACAACGATTCTTTAAATAAAGACAAACTGTTAATCCAATGAATAATTTAAAATGAGTTTTTGAACCAAACAATGTAAGTCTTCGTGGAAAATAATATCAAAGATAGAAATAGTGTAAAAACATACAAAAATCAATATTAAATCGGGTCAGATAAAAAAACCTTACATAGTTCATTTTACATTATCATAAATTATAAACTCATCGCCAAACAAAACTTATCACTTTTTAAATTGAATTTTGCGATTTATAGTGTCTGCTATAGGTTTATAGATATGCTGAAAACCTTCACCAAAACGCATTCGGTAGACTAGCAACTTTTTAGTGCAATCTTGTAAACGTCAAAAACAGAATAATTGTGATTTCTCATTCCGCACGTGAGACAGTTTTGCAGAAATACCGACGTCTGAACAATGAAGCAGTCTAAAAAAGAACACAAAAGAAATGCTGAGACTATCGCAATGAAACCGCAACATACCTCTTGGTATGGCAGAAATGGGGGCGAAGCATCGTCAAATTGCAAGAAACGTAAATTGCAGCCAAGCGACGATCAGCAACTTATTGCATCGTTACCAGTTAACAGGCTAGACACTGGACCGTCCAAGTTCGGGTCGGCCGAGGGTTACAACGACTGCCGAGGACAGACACATCCGCGTAATATACCTCCCAAACCATCGCGTGATGGTGACGTCTATGGCACCGCATCAGCTCACGAACTGTTCGTCAACGACTACGCATGGAAGGAATAAGAGCCTATCATCCCCTACAAGGAATGCCATTGACCTTTGAACACCGACAACGTCGATTACAATGGGCGCGAACTGTACGTCAGTGACAGTGGTTGGGAGAGTGCTGTTAAGGGATGAAAGTCGTTTCAACTTGTTTGGGAATGATGGCCGAGATGTGTATATCAAAGTATTGGCGAACGACTTCGACCAAACTGCGTTGAACATGTGCACCCGTTCGATGGAGGTTATGTCATGGTGTGGGTGGTATTTGCTGGCAACAAACAACTCAACTTGTAATGATTCATGGAAATTTGACTGCCCATAGGTACAGGGATGAAGTGTTGCAGCCTGTTGTATTGCCATTTCTACGACAACAATCTAGAGCTACCCTTCTACAACACCAGACTTGTAAATGATTACCTCAATAAGGTTAACGTCACCGTCTTGTCTTGGCCGTCACGATCGCCGGATTTGAATCCAATCGAGCATCTGTTGGATCCTATTGGCAGACAACTGAAGCAACGCAAATCCGCCCCCACCAAATCGACAGCAACTTGAGCTTGTATTGGTGGATCTGTGGCGAACACTTCCTCCTGACGACTGAAGACATCCATGAGGAGACGTGTAATAGCGTTCATTGACGCAGAGGGTGGTCATTCACGTTACTAAGACATGTTTGACCGATTTGTATGGACTCATGCTTCATGTTAATTGATGTCTGTTATTGTTGGAAATTAGTTGTGTCAATAAATTGATAACAATAAACAAGATATGTGTCTTGTTGTCATTTTTATGAGCGAAAAAAGGCGGTGATAAGTTTCTTTTGCCGACTAGTTTTGATCATTTTCTGAAAACATATTTGAAATATGCTACTCGCAGAAAGGATAATTAATACAGAGATATTAGACATCATTATGTGAATAGAATAACAAGAGAAAACCTCAAAAATAAAGTTTTCAATTTGGATAGTCACAGTAGTTAAATCGAATTTCAAGCTCAAGCGTTTTCATGGATAACTGAAATAAGAGTAAGAAAAGATCATTATGAGTTGACAATGATAAGTCAAAGAAGAATTGTTATGTGATAATGTTTTAAAATGACACGACTCAGTATAGCAATGAAATGTTTCTTATTCTATTGGGTGAGCAAAATTGTTGCCTCAGGTCCATTGTAAATTTTTTCTATGAAGCAATAAAGTTATCGTGACACAAAAACGTGCTCAAGTAAAAGAGAACAAACACGAAATTCATTACATATTGGAGGCCAAGTCATAGCAGTCATTTATGAATGTTAAAATATTAAAATTAAGCACCTTCAAAGGATTATCAAACTAACATGGGTTTTGGGTTTTGTAAGTAGTACACGCAGTAGATAATAATTTTCTTACTGTCCTCATCTAAGGCCACTCCATGCGATACCACTGAAGTATTTACAATCGTCTTGATTTCTGAACCGTCATAATTGGAAGATCTGATCTTGCCACCATCTTTGGTGTCACTCCATATGATTCTTCTGCAAACAAAAATCGAACTATGATTAACTGATGTGTTGGAAATGAATCCCACACTATCGATTATGTGTTACAATAATTAAGTAGAATATTAATTTATTAAATAAGATGCAATAATAAAGTCAAATATCGATTACCGATTTGAATTAATGTGATACTATCCAGTTGCTCCTCACCAATTTTAAAATTTATTCGCAGTTATAACTGCTATGAAGTGCATAAACACATAATCAGTACTGAAAATTTTAATGTGTGCATGAAATATTGTAATTGATTAAATGAATTGATGATTTATAGAAAAGTTGAAATGTTTAGGTTACAAAGCAAAGCATGACAAATATAGGTAAATTATCAACATAAAAAATCAATAAAACATGTAAAGAATATCTAGAATGTTTGACCTTTCATTTTTCTGAATAAATAATCAAAGAATATTGCTTCAGCATTTGGTCATCGTTATAGTGTAATTGGCATTTGTAAGTAAGCACCCGATGAATCATCATGATGAATCAGATTGCCTCCCTTGGTTAGCGACATGTGAGTCGTGCTTCAATTTGGCTCTTGCTAAACGCCCATATATCTCTTCATAGAAGATGAACTACTGAAAGTTTTCAAGACTCGATGTAAGTTGACATCATAATTATCACGTCTGTTCAACTATATGTAAAAAAAGTGACTTAATTAACACTTCCCCAGAAAATTTTTACTCCACGTTTCTCGTGAGGTCAAAGGTCAGCTTGTGTTCTTCGTGCGAAGACGGACTTCTTCCTCAAGACGTTATATGTTCATATGAAACTGTTAACATACTTTTGAATATAACGCATCATTCTTTGAATATGGGGCCGAAAAAAGTTGACCATAGTGAAGAGTTGGCTGAAATACAGAAAACTCTTCTTGAAATACCAAAGAAATCCGAACTTGAAGAATACATAAGAACAGCTGTCACTAGCGTTATAGACTCCATTCGCGAATCTCTAAAGAATGAAATAAAGAGAGAAATCTGTAAAGAACTTGATGTCGACAAAATGTCAAATGAGCTTTTTTCGTTAAAAACTCAAAATGACCAGCTTCAAAACGAGTTGTTAATGAAGTCTAAAGTTATCGATGAAATGAAAACAAAGCTTGAAAACACTTCGAAAATGGCTCAATCTGCATTCTCTCTGGCTAATCAAAATGAACAATTCTCTAGGAAGAACAATATAAAAATCTTTAATCTTCCAGAACAGAAAGATGAGAATCTCAAGGAATTATTCATCGGTACCATGAAAGATAAGGGGGGAGTGGTGATTACTGAATGTGAAATTCTGGCTATTCACAGGATTGACCACCGTGACAAGTCGATCATAAAACCTGTGTTGGTGAAGCTCGCCTCATCAGATATAAAGATGCGTGTGTTGAGAGCTAGGAGGCAACTTAAAGAAAATCGCTCTTTCCGTCTGTCTGACGACGTGACAAAGGCTAATGTTTTGCTGATTAACAGACTAAATGCACACAAAAACATTGAGAATGCATGGTACTTTAATGGTCGTGTATATGGTCAAACCAAACAAGGTCAAAAGTTCAAGTTTTACCCGCATGACGACATAGATGCTACTCTCAATCGTTGATTGTGTTGTGTAACCATGCAGGTAACTGTGAAATCTACACGATTCAGTGGATATGCGCAACTTCTGGCCGATGTGAGACAACCAAATTACAAGAAACTCTTTCAAGTCTGAACGATCTGAATGATATATACAAATATCTTCACTTTCATATTATTGATAATTACAAACCCCTGCTTTTTTTTGGATAGAGACTACAAAAGAAACTCAATAGAAATATGGTATAATTAACATATTTTACGAACGTTTCGTAGTCCTTGAGAGAAAAGGTCAATATAATAGTGTTCTCCAGAAGTTCTCTCCCCTTAATAATATTGAGATAATCGAATCTCAACATGTGAAAGGACTTGAGTTTTGTTTTGTGGTTTACTACTTTTTCTTTTTTTTTGTAGGGTTTTTTGTTGTTGTTTTTTTTTTTTCTTTCCTTTCAGATCACTCCCAAAACTTTCAGTTTCGATTACACAGTAAAAGTTGTTACGATTTTTGTGTTTAAACATGGGCATACATGGAATGTACCCAAGAGATGGTAATTCTGAAGGTTTTTTATTTTTATTTTTCTATATCTTTCCTTTTCTTTTTATCACTCTTTCTTTCATTTTCACTGATACTCTTCATGGTGATTCCTTTTTCTTTTATTGCAACGGTTATATCAAATCCGCCTCTAGTCTTTGCTCGAATTTGAAATTGAACATTCCTCCTTATCACATATATTCAACCTTTACAAATAAGATCACTATGATAACAATAACAACTGACGATAACCTACATGGCTGATTTAACTATTATTTCTAAGAATGCTAGGGGTCTCCAATCGGATGCAGTGAAGAGAAGAGACTTGTTTAATTTCCTTAAGAGTAAAAAATCCTCAATTATTTTCCTACAAGAAACACATAGCACTATTAATAATGAACAAACCTGGGCGGCAGAATGGGGATTTCGCGCATATTTTTCACACGGTACAAGTAACAGTGCGGGTGTTATGATATTGATCAAAAACAATTTTGACTATCACGTTCATGAAATTATAAACGATGAAAACGGTCGTTTTATTATCCTCGACATTGACGTAGAAGATACGCGTATGTCTATAGTCAACCTCTACGGTCCAAATCCCGACTCACCTGATTTCTTTACAAAACTTATGTCACAACTAGTTCAACTCCCAGGAAGCCCGATTCTTGCCGGAGATTGGAATGTTGTTCAAGATTATAATCTCGACACCTTCAATTACAAACATAAAAATAACTTACAAGCTAATAATGCCATAAAAGAAATGAAAGACAAATTAGAACTCGTCGATCCTTGGAGATTCCTCAATCCTGATAAAACCCAATTCACTTGGCGACAAAAATCGCCCATTAAACAAAGCCGATTAGATTACTTTCTTATCTCAGAAGATCTATTACCAATTGTTAAGAAATGTTCTATCGGAATAAGTTATAAATCTGACCACTCTTACATATCATTGGAGTTATCCATGAAACCAGTAGAAAGAGGACCAGGTTATTGGAAATTTAACTCTTTACTCCTACATGATACCCAGTATGCAAAATTAGTAAAAGATGTCATTCAACAAACAGTTAATGAATGCTACGTATCAGGTGATCCTTCTGACTTAGAAGATGTGAAATACAATATAAACGATCAAACCTTTTTCGAATTACTGAAGATGAAAATAAGAGGTGAAACAATTTCATACTCTATTACTAAGAATAAGGAAAACAAAAAAAGAGAAATACTCCTAGAAGAAATTGTCCGCAATTTAGAATCACATTCGTATGACTTAAGCAATGATGATAAAAATAAGCTCGAATCTAGCAAAGAATTGTTGGAAAATCTAAGAACAGAGAAAATAAAAGGAATCATATTTAGAAGCAAGGCAAAATGGTCAGAAGACGGCGAAAAAAACACTGAATATTTTTTGAATCTTGAAAAAAGAAATTATGTCAACAAAAGCATGTGCGAAATTATCACACCTCAAAACAAATCCTTAACATCTAAAGAAGACATCTTAAAAGAATCTTCAAAATTTTATGAGAAATTGTATTCTTCAAATCACGATCCGAACTGGACAGATAATTTGAACACTTTTACAGACATAGATGTTAAGTTGTCAAATGACCAAAGAGAATCATGCGAAGGGAATATATCACCGGAAGAATGCTCCGCGGTATTAAAACATATGGAGAACAAAAAAAGTCCAGGCTCTGATGGATTTACCGTCGAATTCTATAAATTCTTTTGGAAGGATATTAAATTCCCTCTTATAAGATCAATTCGATACGCGTACGAACACGAAACATTATCTACGTTTCAAAGGCAAGGCATTATCACCTGTATACCGAAAGACAGCCGCGATCGTCGATATTTAAAGAACTGGCGTCCTATCACCCTTCTCAATGTTGACTATAAGATAGCATCTGGCGTAATTGCAAGTAGAATGAAACAGGTTTTACCAACTATCATCAGTGAAACTCAAACAGGATTTCTCAAAAATCGATTCATTTCAGAAAATACTAGACTACTATACGACCTTATGAACCATTGCGAAGTAAATGAAATACCCGGTTTGTTAGTTACTGTTGATTTCGAAAAAGCGTTTGATACCATTGAATGGGACTTTATCGATAAGGCATTAGAAACTTTCAATTTTGGTATCTCATTCCGAAAATGGATCAAAATTTTTCAAAATAACATTGTTAGTGCAATGATAAATGCTGGTAATATCTCTGAGTACTTCAATCTAGGGAGAGGATGTAGACAAGGTGATCCCGTTTCTCCATACCTTTTTATCATATGTGCCGAACTACTGTCTATAAGCATTAAAAAAAACAAAAAAATTAATGGTATCAATGTCAATGGAGTGGAATATTGTATTTTTCAATATGCAGATGATACAAATTTTACACTCGATGGATCAGAGACAAGCCTATCAGAATTAATTGACATTTTGAAGAAGTTCGCTGCATGCTCAGGTTTAAACATTAATTACGATAAAAGTATGCTTATTTGGATTGGGTCTAAGAAAAATAGCACTGAAAAAATTTGCCCCCATATCCCTTTACGTTGGTCAAAAGAACCCTTCAAAATACTTGGCATTATCTTCAATGTTGATCTTCAAAATATGATAAATGCGAATTTCGAAAAACAATTTGAAAAAGCTAGAAAACTTCTATTCTTATGGTCCACAAGGATACTAACTTTAAGAGGAAAGGTAACAATAATAAAATCCCAGATACTCCCATTGTTTACACATCTCTTTACATCCCTCCCAGACCCAGATAATGACTTTTTTAAACGTCTAGATACTATTCTACATAGATTTATATGGTCTGGCAAAAGAGACAAAATAAAGAGAAAAATGTTAACAAATGACTATCTACATGGGGGTCTTAAAATGACTGACTTTCGTAATTTTAATAAATATCTTAAAATCAAATGGATCAAACGAATATCAACAGATGGCCTTTGGCAAAACTTATCTAAATTATGTTTATATCCATGTTATGATCTCACTTTGTTCAACTTCCAAAAACGAGGGTTACAAAGAACAAGTAAACTGATTAAAAATTCTTTTTGGAGAAATGTTATAACAAGTTACGCAGAACTGCGAAGTGACGATATACCTGATATCAGTTCTTTCTTAGAAACCCCATTGATGAATTTTGTTGCAAACAAAGATGTAAATTTCTTTATCCGATGGCACGATAAAGGACTAAAATATGTCTATCAAATTTTCACAAAAACATGTGAAATCAAAGAGTATAAATTAATTCAAAATGAATTCAATATACGCGATACATATCTAGCTTATTTCAAATTGCTTAAATATCTTCCCAATGAACATATTTCCACCTTGAAAAATCAACACCAGATTCCCCCTATGATCATTCCTGTGCGAAATTGCAACTTATTAGAACGTCTTATTCGCTCCGAAGATTGCAAATTCATATACCAACTCTTGTGTGAACAAAATCAGGTCTCATTGGAAATATTATGCCATAAATGGGAAAGCAAAATTAACCATGTCATTACGAAAAAGCACATGTCAAAGTGCTTCGAGATTAATCAAAAATCATCTATCGACAACAAAATCCGAAACTTTCAATATCGACTTCTACATAGAATAATTGTGACTAAATCTTTTCTATACACTATTGGGCAAAATGATGATCAACGATGCTCTTTATGTGAATGTGAAAATGAAACGATTGAACACTTGTTTTATAGCTGCTATAAAGTGCAGTTACTTTTAGAAAACTGTCGGATATGGTTTGAAAATGAAACCGGTCATAATATTGATTTTAATCTCTTCTCATTTCTTCTTGGCGACCCCAACGAAAGCATTCTTGTCAACTTTCTATTTACTATCACTAAAAAGTACATCTACAGATGTAAGTGTATGACCAAAGAATTAAACTTTAAACATTTAAAGAACATTATAAAGTTTCACTATGATGTTGAAAAATATATATTTGGTGAAGATAATGAATTTTTTTTGAAGAAGTGGACTGGCTGCTTCTCTACTTAACCCTTTCTATCATCTCCTCTATCCTTCCACCTTCTCTCTATCCTCCTTACTTTATCTCTGTCTCCTCATTTCTTTCTTTTTTTATATTAGGTAATAAGTTTACACACGATGTACATTTAATTACTTATATGAACATTACACGACTCTTCACCACGTAGAGGCGAAGTAAATGTAAAATCGTGGTAAGTTTTGTGTAATAAAAAAAAAAAAAAAAAAAAAAAAAAAAAAAAAAGGTTCAGTGAAATCTGCAGGGAAGCAGTGTACTAATTAATGAATATCATATATAAATAAATGTTATATGATATTCATCACAGGGAATGCGTAACGTGATATAATTATCAACAAATAATCATACAATTATATTCACCAAGGACAAGCAGTTAAATGTTGCATTAAAGAGCTGAGATATTAATAAAAAATTAAATAAAAATCAACACATGCCCAGATAACAATAGCAAGGGAATTGGGCTGGTCACAGTGGCCACCGAGAAGCATTTCTTTGAACACCAAGCCTGGCAGGCTAGAGCGCTGGTTGGAAAGGTACCACGGAAGAATAGGAAGAGCGCGAGCAAAGAGGACAAATGCGTTTGCTGAATTGAATGTTCAGCAGGCGTCTTGCCTTCCAAAGAAAGACAACCCCCACTCAACCCCTATGTATCCACAACTGAACCTTGGTAGTTGATAGGTGGTTGGATAGAAATGGAGAACGGGTGCCTAACTTGTGTCAAACGTTGCAAAAAGATCGTAGAGGTGCGTTTGGTTATCAGGCGACACGAGGGGCAATGATATATGATGGGCCGAAGGTTCTTATTGTTCATTTGAGGTCCAACATGTTGTTAAAGGGGAACACTTCACTTCAAAGTGTAGAAATGGTTAGTCTTCACAAAATATTGAATGTTGCACTTTGAACATTTGTTTATAAAATTAATTAACAGTAACTTAAAGCTCTCCGAAAGATGCTATTCTTCACCAATCAGAAAGCAGGTAGGCCATTCCTCCCTGATTAAAGATGGCCGCGCCCATTTAAGTTTGCTTGTTGTTATTTTAAAAGTCTGCATGCCAGAGAACTTAAGCAATATAACATATCTCTTTGGGGGCAGTAATATTGAGTAAATTAAACACAACTACTCTATTGATTCAATACATACAAAGATATATTAATTACTTTCATTAAGAATTCCTAAATACATCAGGTATAAACATACACATAAGGCAAGTCATGGTGCTTAAAAACATAAACTGGGAATTCTAAAGTATAGTTGAAGCTATTTATGCCCCCCTTCCACCGAACCGTGACCGATATGAGACTGTCCCCAATCACCGCGATCACGTCGATCGCAGCGGTTGCAGAATGTTTAGCGACCAATTTTCAACAATTTAGCGTAAGCGTTTCCACCAAATTACTTGTACGATTCCACTGCGACGAAAGAGTGATCACATAACCTTCTAGTAGCGAGCATAATGAGACAGAGTTGCGTTTGTTATGACAGATCTGATAGATCGTAAATAGGTCCCCAGACAATCACACAACCGTGTTGGCGATTATTCTTGCGAGTGAGTATCATCGGTGGAATGGGGGTATTACCTGAGGAATCCACTAGATTAACAAGTAGGAGACATACATATGTGAAATATCAACAAACGAGTATTAAATTTCTTTTGAGAACAATTTGAAAATTTCTCATGTTTAAGTAGAAGTGCAGAAATTAGTAATTTTAAATTGAATCTGAGATGACTAGGACCCCATCATTTCCTTTGGTAGGCAAATCAAATGTAAAGAAAATCATGATAATATGAAATACACCTAATTTCAGACTTTCAAACTCTCAAACTCATGCTACTCGGTCGATTATGTCGACCACATATAAGAAACATTCATTTAATGGTTCTTTTATTCAGAATAGGACAGTTTGTGGATAATAACATATACCCTACCCATCACGCAAATAGACGTCTAATAATAGACGTCTATTCTAATAATAGTTGTCTATTCTAATAATAGTTGTCTATTCTAATAATAGACGTCTAATAATAGTTGTCTATTCTAATAGTAGACGTCTATTCTAATAGTAGATGTCTAATAGAATCTGTTGGACTAGAATGACGTCTAAGCCTAGACGTTGTTTAGATGTCTACAGGTAGATGTTAATTAGACGTCTATTATACGTCTTTAAAATGATGTCTTTAATAGACGTCTTTTAGACGTTTATTCGACGCCTTTTAGACATTTATTAGACATATATCAAACCTCTATTAGAAGTTTAAATACCTCCCAAAATATTTAACATACCTCTGAAAAAAGTTTTTACTCTGAAACTCTACAGTTGTTTTGTTATATGATAATGCTATGCAGTGGAAACTTCATCAGGATTCAGGGCTTCAAACAAAAACCTGTTTTTTGTAAGGCACAATTGCATATTTTACATGAAAAAAGATACATTTAAGAACCATTGTTTCACTATTTAAAACAATATAATGACTTATAATGGATACTATTTGAGAATTTGATATGGTAACTTATTTTCATAATTGGGTTTAGATGTTCTTATGAATAGATTCAAATTTTCAGGCTAAGTTATGAGCAATTGTGCCTTGAAAATAAGCAAGAAAAAAGCTGAAATAAGATAAAGTATTTATTCAATAAAATATTTATTCAACAGATATACTGCAGATATAATACAATTTTTTTTGTTTAATTTGAATTTTACTTAGAATCGGATTTGTCAAATCTTCATATCATTGTCCCAAGCTGAAGAATAATTCTTATGATATGATATGGTTTATTCAGTAAACAGGCCACCGGCCCACTTCACGTGTACATTTCATGATAAAATAACATTATAGCGCCAGGAGATTACAATTTGAAAAACATACGCCTTTTTTTGGATGCAAGAAATACATATTTTGCCAAACAATTGACTATATTATGATTATTACTATTAAAAAGTTGTACAAGTTTATTAATAGTTGGATTGATATAATAATATTGCGGTAGTAATTGTTTCCGTAAGCTATCTTAAAAAGGACACTGTAAGCAAAAATGGTATTCACTTTCAACAAATAGAATTATACATAATGGACAAACTGGAATATTAATAACTTGGTCATGCCATTGTTGCATATCTATGTCTTTACAGCGTTGAACGAATTGATGCAGAAACATGTTAACATGACATACACCTTGATGGAGCCACACATCACCAAAACCATAGTTATAGAGTAAACACTTAACTTCAAATGCCCAACATTTCATACCACTTTCGGCCCTTTTATATTCAAAAAGATATGCTGCTTTTAGTAAAACATTCCTGTGTTGGGTTATCAAACGAAGCCAGTATGATAAAATTCTCTTTAATCGAAAAACCTTCAAAGAATTCCTGCCAAACTCTCCTCTAGCAGACACATTAGGACTGGAACGACTTAGTCCAAGTACAAGTTTACAAAATCTATCATGGATATTTTCAACATTCGGAGCTGGATGGAAACCCCTAACCTCTGAGCCATATAATAAAATTGGTAAAACTTTCTTATCAAATATATTAAACTGTATATTGACGGGGAGATTAAAAAAATTGTGTATTTTGGAGCGTATGATATGAATTACTTTCCAAGCTTGCTGTGATAATGTTTTTTGAGCTACAAACCATGAGCCCGAGGAGGAAAAATGAACCCCTAAATACTTATAAGAACTTATACATTCAAGAAATTCGCCTTGATAACTAAACTTTTCAAATTTACTAACACGTCCACCATTCCTGAATACTATAATTTTACTCTTATCTATATTAACATTTAACTTCCATTTATTGCAAAAATCTGACAATTTATTAAGACGTTTCTGTAAACCATTCGGGGTAAAGTCAAACAAAGCTATATCATCTGCAAATAGTAGAATAAAGATTTCAACCAAGTCCAAAGATAAAGCTCTCTGTCCATCGCAACCTAAGGAGTCTACAATATCATTAATAAAAAATGTAAAAAGAAAGGGAGATAACTGACAACCCTGTCGTAGACCGTACTTGCACTCAAAGAAATCTGTATAACTATTATCAATTAATACACACGATTTGACTTCCTTATACATATTACCAACCAAATTATATAACCTACCCTTGACACCATTTGTCCAGAGTTTATAAAGCAAACCTTTACGATAGACGGAATCAAAGGCTGCCTTGAGATCAACAAAAGCACATTAAAACTTTCCACCCTTGAAGGATAAATATTCATGAACTAGTGTATTAAGAATAAAAATATTATCTGTAGTTCGAAAGCCCTTACGAAACCCGGCTTGATCTTAACTAATAATATCTTCATAGTCTGCCCATTTGGTTAACCTGTTACAAAGTATTCTGGAAAACAACTTTCCCGCTGATTCTAACAAAGTTATGGGCCTTTAATTACTAGGAGTATTAGCACATCCTTTTTTATATGTAGGTAGAATGACACCGTACGTCCACTGTGAGGGATATTTACCTGATATTAATATACAATTATAAAGTTTCAACAGTATTTCAATACATTGTGGTGGAGCATTTATAATAAATGTAATAGGGAGTCCAGTATATCCAGGTTATTTCCCTTGTTTCACATCACTAAGTGCCTCTAAAAGTTCATTTAAAGTTATTTCACTGTCTAATGAAGAAGTAATGTCAACACTGTTTGATATAAGTTCTTCTGAAATGGAATCAACAAAATTGTCAATTTCAGCATAAAATTCTAAATATTGAGGGCAGTCACCAGTTCCTGAGAACAGTGTCTTGAAGTGTTGAATCCACTGAGATATATTAATGTCACTGAACCTGGAAATAAATGTTGATTTGTTGGAAACAAGATTCCAGAATAATTTATTGTCATTAGCACCAAGTGCACTCTCTAGTTTCAAAATAAATTCATTAAAAGCAGCGATAGATTTATTTGAACACAATGATTTGTAATGTCTCTGAGCCTGTGTATATAGCTGTCTATCAAAGTCCGTGTTGCTTCGGTGATATCTGCGTAAACAGCGGCGAGCTTCCGCACGTGCATCTCCACATTCGTTATCATACCAGTTATCTCCCCTGACACGAAAAGACGCCTTAATTTTCATGGAAGATTGGAAACTACTTGGACAGGCTTTCATAGGGGAGTCCTTTATATGCCTGTCGATTTTAATCCATAGTATGTTATCAGATGAAGTCACGGTTTTCATGATTGAACAATATTTTGAAAGTTTATCTTTAATTAACAACATAGTCCACCAGAGTTTGTCTGTCGTGTCTTACTGAATGCACAATATCCAGGGATTGTAAAATCTTCATCTGTGTCAGCCCAGGTTTCAACTAGACCAATGACATCATGCTTCACGATAAAGTTAACAAATTCGGGATTAAGTAATTTCCTCTTTAGGCCTTCTACATTCCAGACAGTATAGTTAAAGTCAGTAGTTTCATCAATGTGTGGACCTTGACCTATTAGTTATTGTTGACTTGATTCATTAATTTCAGGATTAGTATTTCTAGATTTGAAAGTTTTTATGCACACAAGTTTTTGATTTTCAGGATCTTTATCATCAAGCTTAAACAGCTTATTGTCAATCTGAATTTTATCAAACTTAAGCACAGCATACTGACCCCTGTCTCTCGCCTCCCCCAGGAAGTGTTTGAGTGAGTGTCGTGTACGTCTCACACCGTCGCTGTAGTCGTGGGACATGCTCATGTTGTGTTCCTTCAGCTTCTTCGCCTGACTCAACACACTTGACTTCTGTTTGGGTGAAGTGAATGTAGCTAGGATAGGTCTGGGTCCAGTTGATCTAGTTTTAACTCTGCTAACCTTCTCAGATGCTATTTCTTCAGGAATATTCATTTTATCTTTAATCACACGTTTGAGAGTATCTTCTGTGTCTTCATCTGGTGCTTCATCTGCATTATACACAAGGATATTGTTTTTCTTAAGCTGGTTATCCAAAATTCTACTCTCTATGATAGACCCACGATTTGGGCTTTTAATTCATAATTTTCATCACTAACACTTTGTAAATCTCTTTCTATTTGAGAAATTTGGCCTTTCATTTCTGCAAAATTATCAGTCATCTCCTTTCTGATACCTTGAATTTCAATGAGGATATCCCGTATGCCCGGTTCAATTGCTGCATCAAGTGTAGACTGTCTTGTTGTGATTTTCTTGGTGGGGGGCACGCCGCTAATGGCTGTAATATTGCCCAAGCGGCGTTAAACAACAACTCACTTACTTGGTGGGGGTTGCCTGGATTACTTTCCACATCATGACTGAGGAGGATTAATATTGGGATACACAGAAGGAGTCCAATACGGAGAACACAACTTGAACCTCTCGGCATGTGCAGTCGAGTGTAACGCATGGCCACCCGTAGCTGTGCTCTTCCCAACATGAATGAGATATAGACCGGCTGAAAACCGCCAATACGGCCTCTATATACCTCCAAGTCCCAACCCATTGTTTAATGGTATTAAATGACGGTTGTATATGAGATTTTGGGTCTTCTAAAGTTTATTTACTGTCTCTTGTTGGGATTTATCGGCGGAGCCCTCGCTCGTATAGTGTGAATGTCTGATTCAAGGCCATTTTCTTCCGGCATCTTCAAAAAGCATGCTAAAAGATCACCAATCCAACTTCAAATATCCCAGAGTCCCGTCCATTCGTTCTGTCCTCGCCCGGCCAGTGCCAGTTAGTTCTCTCTTTACCGTAAGTCGGCAAAGGCCTTACATGTGCGGACGTCCGAGAAGCCACCTAACACTCAAGTTGTGTTTCTGTGTTGAGCTAAAATAGCCCTAGCTCCACAAATATTGGGGTAACAGTAGCATGCATTGGCTTATTGTAAAGGGAAAGAACTCATCTACATGTACATATAAATATGAATAGCATAAGTATCAACATGGTAATGCTACATGTAAAAAGGCTGGTAAATGGGGCATGAGAATATCATTTGAACACATAAAAAAAGCCACAATCGGCGAATAAAGACATGAATGATGAAACGGATACATGAATGGAAGGTATATAACATGTACTTTCAACATATTCAATAATTAATGACATTTCATTAAAATACATAAGATGAGAAGCGGGGAACAAAGACGCACGCTCGAACCAGGTGACATCTCCTCACTTAAAAACGAGAAATTTGCTACATTGTCCCGAGAGTGCACGGTAGTCTCCCTCGTGAGTAGTCCGCCGTGTACGAATCCTCATTAGTGCCGCGAAATCCCAGTCTGCTCGATGTGTGTGTATTCGCAGCTCAGGAGTCGTCCCTGGCGATGCAGAAGAAGGGTGCCAGTGAGTAATGGTCCGTTAAAACTCTCAGTCAGGGATTGCGTAATCCTATCACGTCTCATGGTCATGCCTCGTAAAGACTCCACTGGGGTCACCGAAGGGCTTTGATGTCGAAATGCTGTGCGTCGTCTCCATGGAAGTCTCCGAGCACTGACGTTGTGTCCGGGACGGAAGTCTCTTTGCTGCTCTCTGCGGGAATGGAAGCTTGTCCATCTGGCAACTCCCGCAGATGAATCTGGTTGGAGTCGGGTGGGTGCGAGTTGGCGAGGGGAACAGTAGTTTTCGCCTTGAACGCTTTCATTTGGCTGGCGTAGAAAAACCTAGATTTTCTCCGTCTATCTGGATTATTGACCACGTATCCGTCTTCACTAACCTTACGCCTAACAGTATATGGGCCATACTTGGCCTTAAAAGAGGACTTGGGGACAATGAACCTGATCGCCTGCCTTGAATTGTCCTAACTGTGCGCTCCTATCAAAACGATCAAAATCCTTAGCCTGTTGGTCACTCAGGGCACTGAATGCTAGAGTAGCTTTGCCTCGAAATTTGGACTGAACCAAAATATGCCAAAACACCCTAGGTCATTCAAACTCTAAAGCTATCCTTTCAAACTGCTTAAAGAGACCTTCAACATCAACCTCATCAAAATTAGGAAGCAACCTATAATACTCGTCAATCTTAAACGAACAAGTAACTGGAGCGCTAGCCTGCTGAATCTCAAGCTCACGAAGTCAAAATTCGTTCTTGTTAGCCCGTTGTTGCTCTTTCGCCTCTAGCCGTCTAACCTCATCTTTCCTCCATCTCTAAACGTTTAGCTTCTTGCTGCATCTCTAATCCCATCCTCTTAGCCTCCTTCCTCTCTTCCATTTCTAACTATCTTGCCTCTAACTCTAGTCTTTTTCACTCTGCCTCCGAGTTATCACTTCCTTGAATATCTACCATTACAGATAACTCCTGTTTTATCAGACCATAAGACCTCAATAATGTGGTTCCCAATCTGCCGAACTCCTAAACCTTCCTCTAACGAGATACCATACTCATCAGATAGCTTAAATTATTTATCCTTAGACATACGCTTACTCTGCGCTACAGATGGTTTACCTAAATCAGCCATGATGTAAAACTAATCACCTCACTACAACTTGAAAACTCTCTAAACAATGGCAAAAATAAAACCCAGGCAGTCAAAGAACAATAACACCAAATCAATCAACTAGAATATATTATTAAGATATCACTAGAATAGAATATCCCGGACGAGCCCCCAATTTTCTATCTCCTATTACGATATCTAAACTCCGACGGGACCCATTTATCCAGCAGAACAATATAATAATCTAGCCAATAAAAGTATGAGAGAAGCAATGAGTGAATAAAGTTATTTATTTGCTACGTACTTACTTAGGTTGTGAGTTTTACGAGCGCTTACCAGCAAAAGATGATGTTTCGCTCGGGGTGTGGATATGGTATTGAGTGTGTTGCGTTTTGTTGTGTAGTATGTGCATTAGGTGAGTATATGTTGTATAGTTACTGGGTGTGGGCAGTGTGGGCAGTTTGGGGATGAAATATATTTGTGTTTGTGTGTGTTGAGGCGTGTGTGTCCTGTTTGTAGTGTGATGATTGCCCTGTCAATGTTTGTGTTTGTGTTTTTGGAGTATATATTTGGAGGGGGTAGGGAAGTAGTGTTTTGGTGTGAGTGGCTATGAGGGATTGTTTAAACTGTTGTGCCACTTGTGTTTAGCTTGTAGTTTGGAGAGGCTTTTGGCCTCTTGTTTAGAGTGGTAGAGTGGAAGTGTTGGTGTTGGTGTGTTGAGGCCCTCCTTTGCCGCTTTGTCGACTTTTTCGTTTCCGAATAGTCCGACGTGGGCGGGTATCCAACGGCGAGTTTAACGGCCTTGCCCTGTGTGTTGAGTGATTGAATTGTGTGTAGTATTTTCGATATGAAGCCTGCGCGGTTTTTGGTGGATTTGTTTGGAGTGCCTACATCCCAATGAGTGAGTCTGTGAGTATGAGTATTTTGTGGTGGTTTTAAGTGATTTTTTTGCTGTAGGGCTATCAAGATGGCCATGAGTTCTGCCATAATTCTATTCATTTATGATAGAAATCCAAAACAATATTACCTTTTTAATAATCCGGTAAACTGATATTTACTTTCTTCCGTTGATCCTTTGAAATACAGTCTTTCCAAATATTTGAATAGGTACTCAGCCCGAACCTCGACCAGTTTGCCCCAGATACTAACTATCATTTGTTCTGAGATATTTTTTGTACTCTTCATTGTTATGGAGGATTAAAGCTCATTCATTCATTCATTCATTCATTCATGAGAACGCAAACTGTTGCCTTCCTATTTGTAAGTTTTGTCAATCTCTTAGTATTTTGTTCAACTACTACTGATAGAAAAGTTCACATTTTACAACGTGACAACTATAGATTTAAAGTGATTTATTCAAAGTTCAAAGGAGACAATGAGTTATTTGATTTTTGTGTACATGTCTGTTTACGGCTATGAAAAATGAAATGTGAAGCTTAAACATCAGTGTTTGATTCACTTACTTGACTGATTAAGGTCAAATTATGCTTCACCTTACCAGTGTAAGGGGTAAAAACAATAAAACAAAGTCAGATATAAAATAAAAATGTTAGACCACAAACTAAAAATGTAAACAGTTGTTAATCAAAATTTTTTTAGATGCGAGGCACTCTATAGAAATCCATCTAGGAATATTCGTTACCTTACCAAAATAAGGATTGTTGAATTAACCGTTGTTTATTGAATTGAAAACTGTAAAAATTGAAGGATATTATGAAACTTAATTAATCCTGTTATAGAAAGGCAAAATCTTATTTAGACATACTAATAGAGTAAATTAGGAAGGCGGTCATGTTGATCTAAGAAAATACCTGTTAAAATTTATTGACACTGCGACCACTAAAGGGTGCCTTGAGTTTATCAGCTCTTTGATGCCAGATGAGCTATTACTTTAACTGCCTTTCAGATATTTTAAAGTCATTTTTTGCATCTTTACTTAGTCATCGGAATGCCATTGATTGATGTTGATTTATTCAGACCTTATCTTGTGAAATAAGCAAAATCTAGGCAACTACGAATGTGTTCCCTACAAAACAGTTAATATCGAGAAATGTTTGCTTTCCATAAATAATACATTCTTATAAGTTAACAGGAATATACTCAATTAAGCATTGAGCAAAAGCATGTTTATATGAACATCTATTAAAAACAATTTGCTCATTTCACAGCAAGCTTTGAAGGTCTATAAGAATACTACGAAGGGAGAACTGTTTTGGCGAAAGAAATGGTCTGTCAGGACGCAGTTGACCCGTCGGATGTGCATTGCACAAATTTTCCGCCGCATCAGTTCTCTACTAATACGTGCAGTAGAGAACCGATACTTACACGTTACAAAGCTAAAACATTGCCCTTTTACAAATTTGTCTCAGAATCTGCGAATTCTCAATACCTTTTCCACAGTGACCATTCATAGTTAGTGAATTTATCAAAAATAGTAAGCTTCAAGGGCAGATAACTCAAAAACCTACCCGTCGAATTTCATGATTTTTGCAAGAGAGAACAAAATCAATTAGGTCTTTTAGAATCAAGAATAAAAGCACTCACGAACAGTCATTCCCGGTCACAAGAGAGGGTCAAAGTTTGCAAATGCAAAAAGGGTAATTTTCCGACTGTGGTTGAAACGTCTTTACCCATTAACAACAGCTCAATCAGCATTGAAAGATAATAGAATAAATAACCTGCGGATATGTTTATTGATTCAATTATGTCCATAGCCAAACAAAATGGACCATTTCAATTCCACTTTCGTTTTGAACAGCTATAGTAAAGGGGGATAACCCCCAACTTAATGCCTTAACTCGGCCACTGAGGGTAAAATGAACGCCTAGATTACGGTGTTTAAATCATTTATGTCAAACTTTAACAACGGTTTTATTCATCAAGAAGCACTGGTTGGTTCTCTTCTGATAAGTTCACTATAGTGACAAAACGATTTTGAAGTCGTGATTTCTGATGGAAAGCAACCAATTCCTAGTTTCCCGAAACAGTGGATGATAGCTAGGGACTCGGCCCCTTCAGACACAGGTTTTTTTATCCAAAATTCACTACCTCTCAAAATTCCAAATTATTTGTCTCGTTGAAACATTTTTAGACAAGGACATAACACTCTCCCAACTGAATAATACATATGATATATATAAAGCTGAAGCGAATACGATTGCTAAAGCTGGTAGACTTTCAAGTGGAGTTATCACAGGGTGGAAATACCCTGAATCCGTTAGCCGGATCCCCTGCCGGATCCTCTCAACAATGGTATACTGGGATCCGTCGCCGGATCCCTCACCGAATCCGGGATCCGGGCGGACACCGCCGGATCCCTTGCCGGATCCCCAGTAGATCAGAATACAGGGATCCGGCGCCGGATCCCTCACCGGATCCGGGATCCGGACGGACACCACCGGATCCTCTTCCGGATTCTTAGTAGATAAGAATACTGGGATCCGGAGACAGATACCCTACCGGATCCTCTCCTTGTAGCAAAAGTAGGAATGTAGTTTAGAAAAATGAAGTTTTTTAAAGTTAGGTAAGCTTTTGTCACAACAATACACCATACATCTTTGAGCTTTTACATATTCTTTACATGATATTGTCATATAAAAGCCGTTTGCATTTATAAAGAAAAAATAAGTGTTGATATGTCTTTGTGAAAGATTGTTAGCCAAAGCTGACAAAGTCAAGTTTAAATGATAATGTTTTGATGATTCGATTCAAATTGAAACACAATCTTCAGAAAAACGGTATCTATTCGGAATCAGAATTTAAGGGGTTATTTCTTATCAAAATTTATTCAAAATACTTTCTGAAATAACCATGGTAACGTATACTATTTAGCACCAATTGTCACGCTTGAATGCACACTCATCACACCTGTTGGTCAGTACCCATATCAACTTGCATAATTAGGGTCTTACATAAGTGTTAATAATGTAAATGAATTCGCTTAGATAATATATCATAGATCACTTATAGTTATGCAAAACTTTAGTACACAAATTAAATAAAAAATAATTCTATTCAATGATTTCAAACATTTATTTACAAACGCACACACACTTAAATATATATAAAAAATCGTATAAACATATATATCTATAAATCTGTATGCACCTGAGGGTAGTGTTTGTAGCTATTTAATGTGTGATTTTATTAAAACATATTTATACAAAATCAAGTATACACCTGAACAAAGGTAATTGCAAAATTGTCAGATTTCAGAAATTTATGAAACCCATTCTGTGAGTGAAATTATAACCGTATCTTACAGCGTATCAGGCGAGTTTTTTTATACCAGAAATTGAGGGGTCAAGGAGGGGGGGTCACCTTATATACGAGGTCTATGTTTACGGTCCGTAATCATGTCGGCCTGCCTAGCTATATACGTTATTGAAGGGGAGGGGGGGGGGGGGTCTATGTTTCAGGCCTAAACATTCTGAGGTTAGGTGACGATCCTCCAGCCGCGAGAGACGCCTTGATGTCAATTCATCGGCAAAAAAACGTAAAGAAATTACTTTTATAAATATTACATATTAATTATGGAAATAAATTGTTTTCACACGTGGTCACCTTATACATTGTAATATACGGTAATCTTCAAATAGGGTACTGGCTGTGGATGCATGAACCAAAAGTTGCCTAGTGATGAAATATGTTCAGTTTGATTGTTTAAGAGATGATTATAATTATGGTTCTTAAAAATTGTTATGAAAAAAGTTCTTGCAACTAGATTTGACAACATATTCTAGATTCAGGAAAGCTCCTTTAATAATTTGTCCTTTGATTTCTGGATGATAGGTTTTTTAAAAGGTAGTTTACATCATATCTACAACATCATTTTGAAATTGGTAGGTCTTCAAGATTTATAATATATCTTGTCATTGAACGGCATTATTATTTATATTTATTTATTACTGCTATTACAATATTTAATGATGAATGGAAATGTTACATTCATTTGGATAGTAATGAATTAACCCCCCCCTCCCCCCCCCCCCCCCCCCCCCCCCCCTCCTCTCTCCACTGTCTCTCTTGCTACGGTTCGTTGAGCTCGCAGGTGTTTTATGACCCCAAAATGCTTATAGGCGGGGAACTAACAAAAGGAGTATAATTACGCGGGACTACTTGAAGTCATCGGATTAAATTGAAGGCACATACACACGTAAAATACTTACTGGTATAGACATTCCTTATATACATGACACTGTGTATTGACTAACCACCGGAGGTATCTAATCCTTTGGTGGGGTACGAATACACATCCGCAAACATCCAACATAATGATTTGGGCGAAGAATTAGACTTACCTTACACTGTAAAACATAAGATTAATTTAAGAACTTTATTATTTGAAAATCTTTCTATATTGTAACTAAAATAAGTTAAACACATATTATATATATCATTTATATTCATTCCTGCAATTCATACTCGTGATCGTTGAACAAATTTACTATCGATTTCATGAAACAACCTATAAGTGAAGTACTTTGCTAAAAGTTTATTATTAGTCTGATTGCTTTATTAAATAGAAAAACGAATTAGTTTAATTTGTTGTTCCCTTCAATTGAAATACCGATTTCATGCGGCTGTACTGTAGCAAAATTATTTATGCTCATTGATGTTACAACATCCAGTACTTTTTAGATGATTGCAACAATGACAACGTGACCTCATGGACTACGTTGAAATGGGTGATCGGAAAAAAAGTAAGAGGAATTTTTAAAGCCAGTTAACGAATCGATGGTTTGAATGTCGAGAGTTAATGAATTCCACAGTTTTATTGTATCTGGTAAAAAAGACTTGACATATGTCGCCGTTCTGCATTGTACTGTTCGCACAGATGAATGATCTCTGAGATTGTAATCATTTGTAATAGGTATTGTAGGAAGGAGGTTGCAGAGATATAATTGAGGCGCTAATTATTCTTCATTTTGTATACACGTGTTAGTTTAGAAATATATTCACGTTCAGATAGTGGTTTTTGATTAGTTTTTTCATATAATAGGTTATGGCTTGTACCGCAAACTGCTCCTCATATTGATCTTAAAGCGTATAGATAAAAATTTTCCAGTAAACTGCAGTGTTCCTTGGTAAGATGAAGGACTTATAAATAATTTCCGTGGAGCGATATTTAAGGCTTCTTATCAGAGGGCTAACTTTCTTGATCATAGAATTTATATGGATATCCCATGACAAGTCTTTTGTCGAAATAGTAAAGCAGATGAGAAGGAAACAGTTAGTACCAATGTAATTATGTTGTTATAGGTAACAGATGTACCTTTTATGTGTGTTTAAACATATGTTATATATTTCAATGAAATGGATTGGCAAATAAGCTGGAAGCTTATATTAATGCCGCTCCAATACAAAATTATATTTTGAATTTATTTCAATGAGATGATATTTATTTATTTACATAAATGTTATTCTTTTGATATCTTGTTATAATGGTTTGATCTTGATGTACATCATGATGAAATGAATACATGTTTAACAATGTACATATGTGTTTGTTATTGTTTACTATTCATATGTTATTCAATACTCAGAATAACTTTCATTAATCATAAGTTATGATGCGCCGTCTTGTCGGTTAAAGCATACCCACTTACCACATAATTACTTGCACTTTCACCCGTTGCAGCAATAAGACACAAATGAGTCTAGGTGAATGTGTATACGCTGACAGGTGTATTGATCAAGTGTGTGCATTCAAGCGTTACAGTGTAGAATATTGAACCGTGCTTCGATAAAATTAAAGTAGCCTGTTGAGAAAATTTCTTTCTCATTGTAATTAAAGTAATATATCATTTGGATGTTGCGATGAAATCTTATCGTTAATGAAACTTCAAAGAAAAAGTTTTTAAAGTGGTATCGCTGGGTAATATTGACTTCCTAAAAATTTAAATTCTAATGTCTACTGAAAAGAAAAGTTAAGACTCAATAGTTTTAGTTTAGAGAAGTTGTTTTCAAGCAATAAGTTTCTGTTAATCCTGACTTTGTCCACTCAGGGTAACACACAAACAAATATTTTGAAAGCTATAGGTTAAAACAAACACTTAATAGTCATTTATATAATAATGTTACTAGTTGACAATATCATTTCAGGAATATGATAGTAGAAGGTATCAAAGATACTAGTATGATACTTTTTTTTAGGAAAATCTTCATACGTGCAAATTCTTGAAGGTTCTAAGAATATTGATCATGAGATGATAAACCTTTTTTACATTCTTGCCTACACTTACCACCTGGAGAGGATCCGGTAGGGTATCCGGCGCCGGATCCCTGTATTCTGATCTACTGGGGATCCGGCAAGGGATCCGGCGGTGTCCGCCCGGATCCCGGATCCGGTGAGGGATCCGGCGACGGATCCCAGTATACCATTGTTGAGAGGATCCGGAGGATCCGGCAGGGGATCCGGCTAACGGATTCAGGGTATTTCCACCCTGTGTATGGTACTTGTGCATAATGAAATATCACGCTACTGTCAACAAATTGAGATCAGTAGCCCCAATACAATTTGTCATAGGATAGACAAATGGATCAAGATCTTTAACAGTGTTAAAGATGTACCATTTTTTGGAATGTATACTCCTCCGGTTGGTTCCACCTTTTATGTTACAGCTGATTGTTACATTGATGACAGACAGTCATGTGACAAAACTACCAATAAATTTGGTGAGCAGTTGTTAGATCTGTGTTTTACCCTTAATTTATATATTTTCAATCAGAGAGCAACTGGTGATTGCTGTGGTAACTATACGTATATTTCTCAGTAAGGTTGCAGTGTAGTAGATTACTTTATTGATACCATAAATATGAACCTATTGTGTCACTCCATGTTAGTCGACTCTACAGTAGAATCGAAGTACATGCCAGTATATCTCAAGTTTACAAAAACAGTTGATCATGACCAGATTCCCACTGACTCTACCGGTCCTCAATAGCACACATATAGATTGAACTCCTCTCTGTGTCACATATCCCAGTCATGTCAGTCATTAACAGAGTTGTCGTTGCTAGTACAGTCTGATATTGATCTCGCTGTTTGTAAGTTTGCAGATATAGTCTTAATCTCTGCTGATGGTATGAAGATAGCAAGCGTATATCAAAGTCATAAATCAAATAAACAGCAAGTGTGTTCACTCTAAAAAGGCAGCACAAAAGAGCTTGAGAATCTATCGAAAAAATAAAACTCATCTTTTTTTTTTATTTATTTTTTTTTTTTTTATTCCATTTCAAATCATTTATACAAGTTACATGAATAGGCAAATCCGTTTACAAAGGCAGTTATCTAATCGTTGTTAACAGAGGTAAGATACAATATTCATGTTATTAACATATGTAAAGTTTGCAGTGAGTCAGGACAACATGAGAAGGCTGTATGGACACTGTGGGTTAATATTTTATGAGAGCTTCATTCAATGCCTAGAATTATTAGCAACTGGTTCCATTTCTCAGTAAACATTTCTAATCTGTTATTCTTCCTAGCAATAAATTTTTCAATTGAACATGTCATTTTTAAATATTTTAGAAACTCCTCAGAAGAGAGTACATTTTGTTTTATACTTGAGACATAGATAAATCTTTTGGCTAAAAGTATTATATGATTAAGTATTTTATTGTGGGAGCTAACTCCAAAGGTGACATAAAATTTTGTAAGTATGATGTTAAAATGAAGATGATTATTAATAAACATTTCCAAGTCTTGCCAAAAGTTCTTTACAAATTCACAGTCAAAATATACATGTGAGATATCTTCTGAGGAATGTTTACAAAATGTGCATTTATCATTGTCAACAAGCTTCATCTTCAGTAGTTCTCTCTTTGTATAAATAGTTCTGAAAATGAATTTATATTGAAAATCAAGCAGCTTACTATCACTGGTACATTTCCTGTAACATATAAAGACATCTTTCCAGTTTATGTCTTGTTGAAATACATTGTTCCAATACTCTAGTACCTTTGGGACAGTGTTGTTACCAATTAGTTTATCATAAAATATCCTTGAGCCTTTACTATCAGAGCTCATATCATAATGGACAGTATTGATAGTTAAATTATTTAAGCAAATATTTCTGGTTCCTAATAGCTGTTTCCAGTTCTCTGGAATGTTGTTTAACAAATGTTGATAATCTAGAAATGTTCCTTTTATTTTGAACTTATGTTTAAGAAAATCAAAGCTATGAAAACTCTCTTCAGAAAAGATATCTTTAATAAAATGTATACCGTGATCATACCAGTTCTTTATAATATATGAAGATTTAAATAAATGATTAAGCCAAAGTGGCTGGGCTAAGATTTGGTCAACATCCTCACTGTCAAAGCTGTGTTTTTTATAAAATGCTTGCCAAGCCAATAAAACATCTCTCCAATAGGGATTATCCTTGTCCGATAAACAATCAACAATGTTAGAACCTAGTGAAGATAATTGTCCTAATGGAAAGATGTTAATTAAGCTTGAATTTTTCTTCAAATGAGATTTCAATGATGATAATTTCAAAGCATTTATAAAACACTCTATATCAATCATTCTTAGACCTCCATCTTCATATGTTCTACTGATATTTGATAAAACTCATCTTAACAAACGTCAATATTGTCATCTGAGAAACTACTATAAGTCTGTTTGCAGGACTCGTAAACTTTCCTACCAAAACCAGACTCAAAATAACCTGAAATCAAGTTTGTCCAGCTCCTGAGTGTTCTGGGAAGTTCTAAGGAGTATCTCTCCTAGGAGAAATGCAACAAATAATATCAGTGGAGACGTTTGGTTTAAGCATTTTAATAATGTTTTATTGCATCTTCAATTGTACAATTGATGACGTCATTCTTAATGAAACTATTACATCAGATGACATTGATAAATTAGTGTTGGAGGCAACTATTACTAACAGGGAAATTCATGCAGCTCTTAACCACTTAAAGAGACGTAAATCCCTTGTACTGATGCTATTTTATGTGAAATGCTAAAATGTTGTCTAAAACATATCATCCCTTTTTAGTCTCATTGTCGAATAAACTCTTTGATACGGGATCTTTCCCTGAAGCCACTATCATCCAACTTCATAAACAAGGAAGTATAAACAACCCTGATAATTATAGAGGTATTTCTTTGTTATGTGTTGTAGGTAAAGCATATACCACTAGACTTTCAACTTGGGCAAATTTGAAGGGTAAGATTCCAGAGACGCAAGCTGTTTCAGACAGGGATATTCCACTGTCGATCACTTATTCACTATCAATGCCCTAATTCAGAAGTGCTTATCTAAGAAACGAAAAAAAAAAAATATGTTGCATTTGATTCTGTCGATCGTATCAAATTGTGGGCATTTAAGAAATACAGGTCTGGAAAATGTGAAATACAGGATGGAAAAATGTTGAAAGCTCTCCATGGAATAAATAATTCAGTAAAAGCATGTGGAAGACTGAACAATAATCGATGTACAAATTACTTTGAATGTGCTGTTGGTTTGAAGCAGGGATGCATATTAATTCCAATCCTATTTTCCTTTTTTTAACAATGAATTGTCAAATGATATCAGTTCAAATGGAAAATATGCTGTTCAGTTATTTTCTGATATGCTTGAAATATTACTACTGATGTTTGCTGATGATGTTATTTTAGTATCGGATGCTATTTCTGGATTACAGAGACAACTGAGTATTCTGGAAAATTATGCAGACACCTGGGGACGGCGAATGTGGCCAATATCCGTAACATATCAAGGTTCTATGTCGGGCTGTTAGATATTGGTTGAAGTTAATTGAAATGCCGAACAATAGAATACCTAAAAAATCATATGAAATGTTGGTTAATTTAGATAATTATGGATACTCAAATAATGTCTCACTAATGCGAATGTTGTTATTTAGTCATGGATTTGGTATTGTATTGATCAGCCAATCAGTTTGCAATAAGATTTTATTTCTCTGAAGATTGAAAGTTGTCTTGGAATGGTATATTGCAAAATAACACAATATACAGATTATATAGAGAGTATAAAAGCCTTTTATCACCGGAAAAATACTTAACTGCCATTACTGTGAAAAAATTCGGCAATTAGTATATAAGATTTAGATATGGTTTAATACGTTTAAAAGCAAATGAAGAAAGATGGTTTAACATTGATTATTGTTTAAGAATTCGTCCATTGTGTAAATATCATGTTGAAAATGAATATCATTTTTTACTTGTATGTGAACACTATAATGACTTAAGAAAACTGTATTTTCCAACTTTTCTTTGTGTTTCTCCAAACATGTTTAAATTTAAGCGCCTCATGAAGACGGAGAATGAAGCCCTAATGCTAAGTACATGTAAATATGTGTTTCATTGCCTAAACAGAAGGCAAAGTTTTCTTGAATTGTGATATTTGTTGATACTGAAAATTTATTATGTATAAAATTTATCATGTATTGAACTGCACATGTATATGGGCCAATGGCCTACAAACATGAATAAATACACTTGACTTGACTTGACTTGAGGTCATTTAACTAGTATAAATGAAAATGGGATTCAGAATTTCGACTTCTCCATATTAATTTGAGCGTTTTCGATTATCGCTAAAAACAAATATCCTTTAGCATTTAAGGGATGAAGAGGCAAGTTTAGCGAGATGATTTACACCTCAAGGTGTACACTGGCAAAGTAGAAGTCCTGTTACAATATATCATTATCCTGAGCTGAATCCGTTTGTCCTTTGACTATATTTGCAAATATTCATCTGTATTCGAATATACTTATACGAATCAAAAGAGTTAAAAAATATAGAAAATAGACACTTTCATTCGACACCTTTAATTTAATAAGACCTGTCCATACATTCAAGTGTGATATTACCATAAAACTAACTGCCAAGAACTTGGCGTTGACCCTCTAGTTTCCCGTCTGTCATTTGACTAAAAATATAAAAAAAATGTGTTGACCAAAACTTGCTTGTTTTAATGATGAATGCTACGCCCCTTTTTATGCTCCTGTTTTGAATAACCACCTAATTAGCATGGGGAAAGCTTTGCGAAGCATCGATTATCAGTAATGACTCGAAGCCACGCCCACTGTGTGAAGGCCACTGAAACTAAAGCTATTTGTATTTCTCTGTGTTTTTAATTTAACAGCCAAATAGGGGCAATAGACTTAACAAAAGAATTCATAGAAACGATTTATTACTGCCTCTTGATATAGACTTTACTTCTCAAGGCGTCATATACTATTGATTCTAGCGTGACAAACCTTGTACGCGGTTTCGCGGGTGGGTTTTAAACTCAAAAGATTAGGACTTTGATGTGAGAGATCCACAAATGATTAATAACTCGTATTTTTATATCATGCAAATTTTATGAAAAATTATTTATCAATATGAAGTGTAAATTGACGCAAACATTCTTAATGAATGGTTACTTCAAAATTAGTTAACCAATACATATTTATTTACTGTAGTGATATTCGTATCATATTTCCTCGACAATGTTCTTTTCTTTCACTTAACTTTCATGACAACTTAGTACTAAAGTCGATTATTCGTTTGTAGTTATCTAAAATATCTTATATTAATCGAAGATATACTTTGAAATTGTTTAAACGGCGGTTAAAACAGCATAATTTTCTCTTTTTTTTCAATAAGGAGGTTAAAGAGGAGCTACTTCTCGCAGGACACACGCTTCAGTGACCACCAGCCCTTTTAGTTTTGTCCAGTGGTGCGAATTAGCTGGTGTTAGCTGGAAAAAATATATTTATTGGCCAATTTCTGAACTTTTAAGTTTAGTCACTGACATATTCGAATACATTTGAAAGAATCCTATGTTGCTAGGTGGTTTAAAGTGGCACAGGGTATGTTTCATGATTGTTATATGTCGGTTAAATAAGAGTCAAAATACCATATGACCTGACTTAAGTTCAAATCGATCCTCTAAACTTTCATCTTTATCTCTAAAATTTCAAAATAATTAGATTTTCTTGTTTTCAATGATGAAGGAAAAACAACGATATTAATGTAATTAAGTCGACATTCTGCGTCCAATTATCATGGATATTATTTAAAGGACCTACTAAACCCAACCAATCAATATTTGTGATTGTGTCTGCTGTAAATTAGTTTCCAAAATAACGTTTGAGCCATTAGGTCGCCATTGTCCGGTTTTCGATCACAAAATGACTGTAATCTGTTAGTGTCAAGGTACTGATTAAATAAACACTAAGGTACTGATTTTCAGAAAAAAACACTACTTCTCGATTAAATAATACCATTAATAAAGTTTGACATATTTGACTCCAACAACATACTCTGTGGCCCATTAAGTTTGAAAAGATAAGGGAGAGACTAAGATTTTTGTGAAAAAACATATTTGCAACAAACAAAAATTAACCATAATTTTGGAGGCATTATATGTTTATGTATGTTTGCTTTTCTATGACTTACCTTCAACCAAGATACAAACCAGTGTACAAAACTGGTAAATGGTAATTCATAAGAACAATGTAAAGAGCGTACGTACAGTGTAAGTGTAATTAAATTTCTCATTCTCATGTTTACACAAAAACAGAGACTAATAGGAATGACCATTTGTTAGCATGCGATCACTTTCATGATTAGGTGTAGATGATTAAAATAGATGATAAACTCACCTGTTTTTGTAATGAATTGTAATGCAAAATGGTCTTTTAACAGATGGTGCCTCAAGTATTGTTTGTGACTTAAATCCTTGTAAGGTCACGGATACTATTTCATCATTAGAATAACTGGTGTAGAATAGTCTTCTTGACACATCATCGATGGCTAAGTGGCGAGGATCTGGTAACAAAAATGATATCGTTATCTCAATTATATGAAGATATTATATAAAAATAACGTGCATTAGTGCAATACTATGCATGATAATCAACTCTCAATGTAGCTGGAATAATCAATGGACATGATAACAGCATAAACATATACTTTTTAGGTGTCTTTAACTTGCTACACATAAATTTGAAAGCATTCAAATGACTTTTCAACGCCTTTATTACTAGTTGACGAAATGATAACCTAGAGGTAATAGATGGACAGCATGCATCATGACAACCTTTGAACAGCTAGTTATGTGGATCGTGTGATTTTACAGTAAGTCATGCACGAAAGAATACCTACTTCCAAACACATAAAGGACTGTGGTCACATTTTGGAGGTCGATATCTGCTCTCTTTATGGAACCAGGATTCCTCTCTGTCCAATAGAGCTGTTCCTCCACAGTATCGTAGGCGATGCCCAATGGATTGCTTGTTGTGAGTCTTCTGATCTCTTCAGTATGCGTGTCATTCACTGACAGCTTGACAAGACTGTTATTGTAAAAGTCAGTGACGAACATCACAACACCATCGTCTGTGTCTGTTAATACATATCATTAACAGTTTGAATATACAATTGTAATTACCCAAGCGAAGACAACTATAACAATCATTACTTGTAATGATGTCGTCAAACTGGATTTGAAAGGTATGCACAGTAACTTAATTATTGCTGGCCAACTTTTGAAATAGAAATGCTGATATCTTATATGTTAAATATATCAAAACAAGTAACTTGAAAACAAAAGCCAATATTATAATTAAAATCATAATATGTATACATGCTTGTATACATAATATCATAATTCTAATTAAATTAGTTATTTCAACACATTTATTAGCAAAAAAGATTTGGATCATGTGAACAGTTTTATATAGTAGATAATCTTTAGATTACTAAATGATAATGTGTATATAGTTTACAGGTATTATATTGATTCTTACTTTCTGTTTTAACGTAAATGATCTTGAGCAGCAGGCTTGTCAGAAAAGTTATTTTCAAGACCTTGAAAGAAAAAACCTTTGTTTATGTATTAATGACATGGATAAAAACAAGTTCCTAAAACCTTTTAGTTCCAGCCAATTCTTGCAGGTTTTACCGCAATGCATAGCCACAATGGTGTTGCGGGCTTCCTCCCTGCAATAATACTAGCAGCCGCGATATAAGTGAAATACTCTTGAAAGCGGCTTTCAAACCCAACTCACCTCACCTACAACCTTTTCAACGGTATGTAAATGTACTTAAATGATTAACATTCAATAAACATCCATGACCATCGATGGATAACAAATTTATGGGATTGTCAAGTAGTCAGCAGCGTTATTTCAGTGACATCATAAAATTAATAATTAATTACTAAGTCTCGGTATATAGCCCAAAAAACATGCTTTTGGGTGTCATTGAATTTTTATCAATGATTTTTTAATTTGATTTCATTTCACAAATATAACCATCTTGATGCTATTAGGTTTAATAATGTTTCAATGTATACTTTCTAAGCTGTGGTTAAGAAACAAAACAAAGACAAAGACAAAGGACCCACCTAGCTGGCGCTTCAAAGAGTAAAAAGTAATTTGCAAAACATAATCAGTGCTGACAAAAAGACAGATATTAGTTGGTAGTGTAAATGGTCATTTCACAAATAAACATGTTAATAGGACATGTTGAATTTTCTGTTAAATTTTTGACAATTAAAAAACCTTAAAGTGTTCAGGTTTCAAGGCTCTTTAGGTTATAAGGTGTGAATCCATTCGCGTCTAGGGTATTGCGTAAAATAATTAGTCTGGTAAGTGAGAATGAAATATTCGATTGATCTTTTACTATTTGGTACATATCACTCTCATTGTTGTTTTTAGATCTTGCCTGTTGCTTTGTACACCTTGACAGAAAATTCTTGCCTTGCTTAACTTTTGAGCAATCATATAGAACTATGTGGAACAAACTCGCGTAGGACAAAACTTAAAACAGGTTGGAATGGTTACCTTTGTCATTGTAAGGCGAACAAATATAAACACACTATCTTCCTAGCCCTTGATAGAGCATGTGTATAAAAAGAATGATGAGTTAAGCATTCTTCTGCGCTCTGAACATGAAAAGAGCATGAAGAGAGGCATGACGAGGAATTCTTTATCAGTCAAATACTTCATCATTTTCTCATTATTTATTTTTGGATAACTCGTAAATTAGTTACTATAAAGTGTGCATATCAATAAATTTCATAATGACTGATGTCCTTAAAGTCAAAGATTTTTAAAAAATCATAATTACTATATACTATGATTAAATAAGTCAAAATCTCAATGTTTTCAGATTTCTGTTCTTGTGTTTGAAAAACATTTTGAACAGAACACTAAAAGGTATTTTTTGAGATTGAGGATTGTATCTCAGACATGCATGCAATTACAGAATGCATAAAGAATTGACAAACATGTGTGACCACGTCTTTGAAGCTACTGCCTTAAGCTTAGGTAGGCTTTTTCAATTTACCTTTAACTTGGTGTATTCCTTTGTGTCCACAAATATATTAGATAATGAAAACCGTGTAATTTAATTCATTTAGTGAAATGAAGTCTTTCATAAACGTTAGTATTTGACCCTATGACGACGTAATAACTTACCCAAATGCAACAGTATACTCAACATAAAAAAGCTGTCTTTAATACAAAATTTTTGTAATTTTAAGGTCACAAAGCTTTCTAACCAATTTTGGGCAAGAACTCATTTAGGCTGACATCTATTACAATGCTAAATGGAGCAACGGGGTTTGGGCAGGGCTTGCAGTAAGTCATAGTTATCTATTGTCAAGACGAAACCTTTGGTATCTAATGTCCGAAAATATTACTGCTGTAACAGCAGTAAAATGTATCAATCATGCTATATCTGGTCAATTAATGTGATTGTTTTTTAAATCTAGTGGTTTTCTTTAAAATAAGTTTTTTTAACAAAAACAAAAGATATTTTTTAAAAATTATCCTTTTTTGTGCAATAGTATAATCAGTATGAATTTTCTGTACACTTTTTGGCTGGGAACAATGGCTGGCAGCGATTTAAGACTATCTCACGATTTTAAACTTGATTGGCATAAAGAAAACTTCGATGTATTGGGAATAAAACTAAACGCAGATCTAGTAAACCTTTGGGTAATCAATACCAAAAAAAGACTTGAAAATATTAAGAGAATTCTTTCGAACTGGAAAAAGCGAAACTTAACATTGATAGGGAAAATAACGGTTATCAAGTCTTTGGCGTTATCTACAATTGTTCATATTCTCTCCTCCCTTCCAAATCCCCCGAAAGAATTAATAAAAGACTTGAACAATATATTTTTCAAATTCATATGGAATGACAAAAAGGACAAAATAAAACGTATCAATTTAATGCGAAATTATAAAGAGGGCGGCCTAAGGATGGTAGATGTCAAAATCTTTATTGATTCACTTAAAATCTCTTGTTTGAAGAGACATGCTTTAAAACCAAAAGATTATAGTCTAGCCGGATTTCCTATCAAGCATGTACTTCTTTTAGGTGCTAATATTACCAAAAGATACAAACTCATAAATCCATTTTGGAAGGATACATTGGAAGCCTGGCATAGATATATCAAAGGTTATGTTATAAATGATAAAAATATTAATGAAATACTTTTGCAACTGCTTTGGTTAAACCACCATAGTTCAAACCCAGACTTGATTATCAAAAATTGGTTCAAACAGGGCATAACCAATGTTAGAGACATTTGTAAAGTTCATGAGTTCGTGACATTTGCAGAACTCCGAGCAAAATATGATATTAAAGGAATAGTACTCGATTTATATCGTGTCATCCTGAGTATTCCTAAAAAATGGAAAGATACGATTAAAGAATCTGATTACTCAGCCAGGACACATATGCCAAGCTATTTTCCCTGGAAAGATATTACTAAAAATTCAAAAGGATCAAGACTATTTTACGATAATCTAATTTCGCAGCCCTCAGGTGACTTTCCAAAAGTTTGTGATAAATGGGAAAATGAAATAAAATATGATGTAGTAGATTGGAACTGCACATTTTCCAGATATAGACAATGTACCAAGGATACAAAGCTACTCGAATTCCAACATAAGTTTATTCATAGAATAATTTATACTAAAAGAGAATTATTTAAAATGAAACTTGTTGATAACGATTTATGTCCATCATGTGGTTTAAATGAGAATATATACCATGTTTATATTGAATGTCCAGTTGTCAGACTATTCTGGGAAGAGTTCGCTTTCTTTTTGAATAGATTCCGTAATGAAACCTTCGAGATACAAACTCAAGACATATTATTTTATGCCAATGACGACCACTTGCTTAATCACATGATAATATTAGCTAAACGACACATATTCGTAATGAACATCAAAGGTAACAAACCTTCTTTCTCAATATTCCTAAATTTACTAAAAGATATATTTGGCATTGAAAAATATATTGCCAGGAGAAACGATAACCTTTATTCTTTTGAGAAAAAATGGAAAGTAATTGAGAAGGTCATCTAATTATTGACAATCTTGTTTCCTTACGAAGATGTTGAATTGTTTTCTCCCAATATTTGAATATGCCTTTTGTCATAGATTATTGCCATGTATTTTGGCATACACGTATTTGTTTCCATCCCTTTTGTGACTATATTATTGTATCCATTGGTGGTGAATAAAAAAATTTAAAAAAAAAAAAAAAAAATTTCTGTACACTTATAAGAGAAAGCCGACCTGTTAGTGTTATCATGTTCAATAAATATATTTTCCAAACTATAATTAGAAAAACCTGGCCTGGTGGCTCGGGGGCACTGCTACATAGATGGTATATTAAACCGTATTCCTCTGGAGAGAAGCAAACAACTAGTAATACCTTTATGCAAAACATCTAATAAGCGTGGGGCTATTACTATGTTAGCGGGGTACATGAAATTTGTACACAGTAAGGGATGATAGTCACGGGGTACATGTATCGACCTTAAGTCAATGAAACACGACAGTTTTACTTGAGATAATATACATGCGCACACACATGCACTGATTCTTGTAAGTTTTGTCATATTATAAAGGTTCTGCCGACATTTGTTGAATATGCATATTATTAAATTGGAATACGATTAAATAATTTGTAGATAAGGGTTAGCAGCTGCAGTTACTTTGGAGGAACAAATTAAGGTCACAGGATGTTTAATTCACGCCAAAAATTAAATCCAACCTGATGGACAGGAAATTTTGTTATTATCAAAATGACACTATTTGTGAATCAGACTTGAGTTGATCTCAGTAAAGATGAATTCTGGAATATTTTATTCAACAATCTCAATCATTAAATTTTCGATTTATTTCTTATGCACTGATATGTACTATCCTCTTGGTATCTTACAATTACAGTCATTATTTTGACTTCTATTGTGATACTTTATACTTGCACGGATTAAAATAACCCTTAAACCAACTCAAATTACGTGATACACTGTCTGTAACCTAACTCTAAAGAATGTTCCTCGTCCGTGATAGGCGATGTTGAATAAGATACCTTTTTTTTCATAAGATCCTAACTTCAGATTTAACCAAATCTTTATAAAACATGTGATGTAAAATACAATGAAGATAAACATTAGCTTTCAAACAAAAAGATATTGTAAATTGGGTTGATATTACAACAGATGTGATCGTACATCAAAATGTATTTCATTAGTCTGAAAACACTATAAAATCATTTATTGGGATATTTTGTTGTTTTCTTTTCTATTTAATTGAACCAGGTTGTATCACAGTAATGCATAAATACATGCTTGAATACAAGGCTTATAAAAAAGAAACAAACTTTGAAAACCGGTAACTTTTGTCATATTAACAGGTTTTCAATGTATCCCACTGTGTTAATGAATGTAAAATGAAACTTATGCGTGTTGCCTTGAACAAATGAATCAAGAATGGAGGGTTTTGCATCTAGTCAAAATTTAAGAATACAACTCACTACATATTATTCTCTGTAGCAGCCAAAGTAGCAAAGAGTTAATGAAGTCCAAACTAGCTGAGTGCGCAAATTTCTTCCAACTCCACTTAATTAAAAACAATAAGGTAAATGTTAAGGTATTGCTATAGATTTTGTTAGGGGTTGGTATTGCTAACGGTTGGGAAAACTGATTAACTGTAAAAAGACAGAGCATCATGAAAAGATAATTTTTGTAGTTGCTTGTTGCTGATGAAAGAGGTCAAGGTTAACAAAGAGGGAATCCTGAAATCCTGTCATCTTAGGTTTCTGTTAATCTTGCTTGATGCCAAAAGCGGATTGGTTAGTTTCTAACTGGATTAACGGTAAAAACACAGGAAATTAAAAGGCAAAACAAGAACCGGGTCAGGATCAGATCCTTGATCGAATCCTTCTTACCTTTCAATTCTACTTTGAATTATTCTTCCTGTTTTGTCGTATTACACACATTTTCTGATTTTTGATTATTTCTAGTCTTGATAATGTTTCTACTTTACATGAAATACAAGTTAAGATCCCATACATATATTAAAGATAAGGAACTTACCATTCTCCTTTTGCCAAAGCTATCTGCAAATGTACCCAACTGTAGGTCGGAGAGACGAATGAAAATGCAATCAAGGTGCGCAACGAGCGCAAGTAGTGAACTAGTAAGTGATACGTTTGACAAACGCAAAGATCAAATAACAATGACACTCAATTGCAAACACGAAGAAGGAAGTCGTTCCGCAAGAAATCTATAAAAAAAGGTCGTAAAGCAATGTAACTTCAGAAATGTATTTTTGGTATATTTACCTGTTAAAATGTACATTTATGGAGGTATGTTTTTCAAGATAGGCTAGATAGTTAGATTGTCCGACAAGGAGACATCTGTTGTATTGTTCTCTAGATAAAGAGTTTTATTTGAGGTCGAAATATCATTTTTTTGGAATTGGATTTGGTACCTCTTAACATGCAATAACTATCCAAATGTAAACGAACATATTCAAAAGATTTCAATTCTCTAGTGCTCGTTGGTAGTGCCTCTTTTACTTGCAAATTTTGACTCAAAGCCACAGGCATCAATATTTCTCCTTCACATTCAAAGAGTTGTCGAAAATACCAGCAAGATTGCAAAGCGCGAAATGAAACTTTACCTGAAATAGACAGTGGCCAACCTTTAACAATATCAAGTTTCCTTGTAAAAATTCTTCTTTTATAATTATTTCAATAATTTTTGGTTTTGCATTTTGTTGTAAAATGTGTATGCTTTACTTTAATCCCTCTTGCAATTTGTGTATTTTTAAGGACTCTAACAGGTTTGGACAGTGTATTTTGAAAATTAAACAGTAAGCATAGTAAAATACTTCTCAAACCGTTCAATTTACATGAAGATTTACTATCAAATTTGAAGTGACTCTTGTGTCACCACAAAAAATTATCAATTTCCTACCTTTTTCGCTAAAACTGAGAACTTTGATATCCCGAGGATTGAAAAACTCAGGGCGAGAAGAGGAGCTAGGGATACCACATAAAATGAGTTTGTGAGTAGGTTAAACATACACCTCACTAGTTTGTATTACACTAACGGACGACGTTGTTAACCTTTAGTTTTTAACCACAAGCTACAAGAATCTCAATGATTCATCATTGAGTTTATCATTCCGCGTGATCACTGATGAGTTACCTTGAACTTTAAAGGTTAAAACTTAGCAAAAGTATCTTCCTGGTGTTTCATATTCAACACTGTTTTGGTCTCTGTAGAAATGCATATCATTATTTTGGTAACACGTAACTTGGTTCAGATAACATCAAGGCAATTTGTGTATTAAACAAGTGATGCACATCACACAAGGGTCAATTTAATAAGGCGATAAAGGGAATGGATGCAAAGAATCCACATGAAATGTACATAAACAAAACAACATTTAAATTTTATCTATGAAAACGTGACTGTCCTGTTTTTTTGAATAATGTATTTATTGACATGAAACAGCTATGTCAAAGATAGCTTGTTTTACTGTTTGTTTTATTTAGGAAGTTTAATGCTCCCCATTGGTAACAAGGTATTGTTAGTGTCTAAATCAAGATTACTTATTCTTAGTTTATACGATTAATCACATGGTAGGAATTTAGCTCTGTCCATTTCAGTAACTAATCTATTGCATTCCTTGTTCAGCAAAAAGAAAGCACCTGCATATCAGCGAGACAGATGGCAACGCCCACATGAGTTAAGTAGAATGAATACGTATACCTGTTATACGTATACTTCCTGTTATAAACAATCTACTCTTTCTTCCCTGTAATCCCTCAGAAAGATTATATTTAAAAAATGTGTCTACCTCATGCTGTTACCTCGAAAAAAAACCTTGTGAATCTCTCGCTAAGTATCTATTACTGTATGCCTATTGTTGTTCTATCTTGAACTTTGCTCTTGTTAAGTCTGTAATAGTATATCTTCCTGGTTTACCACTTGTCAACTAGCCATGCGTTTTTGAGATTGGCGATCTTTTTGTAACATATACTTTGTTCCGATATATCCTGACATTCTTGTTAAATCAGACCCAGAAATTAGCTGATCACTAACAAAGTCAATTTTCAATACCATTTCGTCAAAAAACACTAAATGAGTTGTTGGTTACGCATAAAAAACTTTATGATTTGTATAAAGTTTTCGTGAAGTACTGAAAAGAAAAATTGATATGCTTTTTATTCAGTAGATTGACATTACTAAGGTATAAAGTTGTGAATCTGATTAAAAAAGAAAACAATGACCGCTATCCGTCAAACTTAAATTATGTGATAGTTCTAAATCAGGTAAAACATAGAAGTTGAGACGATAGTGTTTGAATGGTCATATAATTAGTATTGATGTAAATGGTACATGTGCATGTGATTTGGCTTCAGTACACATGTTCGATTCTTCATTAATTCTTCATTAATAATGAATATGCCTTTGGAATTCGGTGATGATTATGTGAATTGTTTTGTATCAAAATTATCGTACGAAAGCCAAACTAAATGCCAAGAAAACTTCATGGGTGTTTCCTGAAATCGTAAAGTAAAACATATATGCATCGTTGTTTTGTAGAATAGCTTGATGTTGACGTAAAGTCTAACAAAGCGAACGTCCCCCAGAGCGTTTTATGTTCCAACATGTAAAATGACCACCCGAAAACATCCGATACCTTAAGAATATTCTTGTTTGGAAATTCGTTTTTATTCGTTATACCACCGCCTTACAGCGTAACCGGGGGTATATAGCGTTCATTCCGTCCGTCTGTCCGGCACAAATCTTTGTTCAGAGCATATCTCCTAAACTATACATGCCAGATTCACCAAACTTCATACAGGTATAAATCATGATCCCTAGATGTGCCTTTTGAGGGTTACACCAACAAATGATTTTTTTGCCGTTTTCATGGAAACATGACTAAAATAGTGACTCTGTGACAAAGTTCTTTGTCCGGAGCATATCTCCTAACTATAATGATATCTTCACCAAACTTCATACACTCATCAACCATGATCCATAGATGTGCATTTTGAGGGTTACACCAACAAATGATTTTCATTTTTTGCGATGTCCATGGAAACATAACTAAAACAGTGACTCTATTACCGAGTCCTTTGTCCGGAGCATATCTCCTAAACTATACATGCTCTCTTCACCAAACTTCATACACTTATCATTACACTTAGATGTGCCTTTTGAGGGTTACACCAACAAATGATCTTTATTTTGTGTAGTTTCCATGGAAACATTATTAAAACAAAGTGTTTTTTCCTGAGCATATCTCCTAAACTATACATGCTAGATTCAATTAACTTAATACACTTATCAACCATAATCCCTAGGTGAACTTTTTGAGGGTTAGACCAATAAAGAATGCCAGACTATAGTTTGAAGCGGGGGCATGTGAGCTGTGCTCACTTCTTTACTTGTTATCTTTACATATATTATGTAGTTCCCCAGATTTAATTACATAAGGAAATAAACCAAATTAAAATAAACTAATGTATCAACTTGAACTCTTCAATACCACCTAAACTTAGCCAATTAACCAACCATATGACAGACCCAGAACAGAACCCAGAACAGAACAGAACCCAACAACATTTCTGTTTTGTAGCATCCTGCCTACAATCCCATTCTTAATACAGTCAAATACCTATAATGCAATGAAACAGTATTTAGAGTATTCATTTCTTGTACAGAAAAATATAACATTCATGCAAAAATAGGCCAGCACATACATGTAGGCCAGGACCACTAGGACTACTTAAGGACGACTAGCTAAACCGAAACACGTAATTCTAAACTTTAGGCAATACTCCATTCTCCTTAATTCTCTGACATTTAATTACCCTTCGCTTGAAAATAAGAAACAAAACTGTTGGCTCTGTAATTCATCAGTTTGAATGGTTTATTATCTAATGTGTAAAACATGAATACGAGAGGTTTATAACATGCGATGAATCATCACCAAACACGGAATAAAAAGTTCATTTGTCAGTGTATGTCAAAACTAGATTTCAGTGAGTTTGATTTTTTCGAAGATGTAAAAATTACCTTTTTGGCGTGCTTTATATATGATGTGCATTGCACATGTTACTAGTATATCAAGTCTCAGTCATAATACTTGCAATGATGCAATAGGTGATCGAGTGATTGCAAACAATCGAGCACAACGCTTAAAATAATAATAATAATAATAATAATAATAGTCTATTTATATAGCGCCGTTTTCACACAGTCTGTATGCTCTAGGCGCACAACTTGAAGGCCTGTTGGAACAGGTGAGTCTTCACTCTTGACTTGAAGGAGTCCAGTGAGGAGGATAGCTTGATTTCCTCTGGAAGTTTATTCCATTCTGTAGAGGCCTGGAAAGCAAACCTGCTTTGCCCATAACGCACAGTTCTTACTTTAGGGATTGTGAACAGGTGTTTAGTTTCTGATCTGAGGGATCCGACAGGTACATAAGGCTGCAGTAGTTCAGACATGTAGAGGGGAGCTTGGTTTGTGTGAGACTGGTAGGAGAGGCAGAGGATCTTGTACTTGATTCTGTATTCAACAGGTAACCAGTGACAGTAAATAACCAATAGACTGATCTATCTTAAATATTCCCTGCTGATCACAGTGGTATTATGTATTAACATATCTCCCAATTCCGCCTCTGAATACGTGACTGTGAGGTAAAACCCTGCGAAATTCTGCCCAATCACTGAGGCAGGAGTGAACAATGCTACAAATACGCAGGGGTCACACTATAGTCAGTTTCTTGATTTTGCTCCTTGCGGTTACTGTACTATAAAGGAATGTGTTTTTAAAAAAAAATTGTTTTACAGTCTGGACGTTAAGCTCATTTGTAGGCTCTTGAACATAAATATTTGATTACATTCAGCATGATATAATGTACAAAACTGGATAATCTGCAATAACCAGAATTAACATCACTCAAGTTTTAACCCTACAAACCCCAAAACTACTAATCTGAATACCTTAGGTGCAACGTACCTTATTACGAAATTTTTGCTTTGAAGATGCACCAGTTTTGGACAACTCGCAAATATGATAAGTTAACAAGAATACGACACAGGAGAGAAACTAGACGAATGCCGGACGACGGGCAATGCTATAAGGCCATCTCGCTTTTGCGTTCTGATGAGATAAAAATGATACGAAACCATTTGTAAAATCTTTGAGAAAAAAGGGATACGATAACTAAATCTAAAAAAAATTCCAAAAATTATTGATAATAAAACAACATCTCAAAAAGTAGATAAAAAATATAGTCGCAAGCGACGACAAAAGGATTCAGCGCATAGAAAGCACATTCAGTACATTTATAGTGATGTTAGCTAGCTTTCCTGAAAGTTTCATGAAGATTGGTGCATGCATTAAGCTTCAGCAGCATGTTTTATCTGACTAAACTGCGATAATTGCAAAGAAGTTGATAATGTGCAAAAACGATGCTACATGTACATAGGAATTCGACATGATTGACTTTTTTGTTTGTAGTGTTATTACGCTTCATTCAAATCAAGTTTCAGTTCTCTAAGTGCATTTATAAAAATTACCCCATGTTAATTTTCGTCAAAAGATTTGCCCTGTTTTTGAGTCTTTATTGTGAACGAAAATGACTTTTCGCGATTAATGTTTTAACATTTCCGTAAAGTACACATACTGGCCTTACAGTCCTGGTGCAATTGTAAGTGTAACTTTTTTAGTTATCTTCCTTTGCACATGGTCACATGAGCTATGTTGCTCGAGTTTGAAGGGTTGCAGAAAAAAAGTTTTAACGTTAGGACCTTGAAAAGTTTAAATTCAATATTACAATGCTTCAGCTACATTCAGTATGAATTTCAGCTCTTAGATGCAAGTATCTTCAGAGAAGATTGTCAAAGATGCGTGGTGTGCGAAAATGCAAAAAAGTCAAATAAAGCAATATGGCTGCGCAAGTATGCAAGCTACGAATTCAACATGATTTATTTTTTTGCTTATAATGCTACTGCGCATCTTTTAAAAAAAGGTGCAAGTCTCTAAGTGCATTTTGAAAAAATTTCCCATGTTAATTTTTCAAAATTTGGATCGTACTGTGTCTTTAACGCTTAATCCAATTTAGCCCAAAAGCTGATTAGAACTTTTTCTCATGAAGCTCTATTAGACTGGCAAGTTTGGCTGTAAAAGCTTTAGCCGTTTGGGCTAAATCATGCTCACAAAATCGGTGAATGAATTTCAGCTCTTAGATGCAAGTATCTTCAGAGAAGATTGTCAAAGATTGCTGAATCCTTAATGAAAGTAGACTAACAACATGATATGAGCGTTAACTGAAGATTTATATACCCGTATAACCTACTGGCATCATAACATTTCAAACAACGAATTAATGTAAGGTCTTCATCAACGACAAGGTCTATTTTTACTTCAGACATTCTAGAAGTTGGTAGCACGAAGAAGACAAGTATTCAATGATTCATCAACCTCTTTTTGTCGTAATTGCTTAATCATCCAAATTGCTATCTTCACTAAGGTTTATGTTATAGATTATAATGATGAGCTAATGAAATTGGTCCAAAATAGACTTCTATTCAAGCATGTTGGCAGTTTCCGCATGAGAGGATGGAGGAGTTACATATGTTAATCATTAACCTCATTATATAACCCCATTCCATTTGTAGCCATATGTAATCAGATATTGACAATACGAGGCATTTTCCTTGACAGATTGAAGGATATTGCAGAAGTTTTAAAGTGAAAATCGTGTTTCCATGAATCATACTAAATTAACTGACAGTTGTTTTTTATTATTGTTATGCCATGTGGTTCAGTATAGTGACATAATGTAGGATTACAACATTATTTTCCGAACAGTGAACTGCAGCTTAAGTGCACCAATCTCAACGACATATTTTTATCAAAACGTATGTTAAATGTCATCATGTGAATCAGAATTTTAACTTCCCCTGCTGCACATGTTCAAGGCTGTCGATCGAATTAAAAAATGGTTATTGTCATTAATATGGTGTGTGTGGAATGATAAGTATACTTGAGTATATTTTTCAGTTTATTTCTGATAAATGGTGTCCTTTTATAGGTTTTATGTCCAAACTTGATAGAAAATATTTATCTGCATTATAAGAGTATTGACATGGTAACTGTTGATTTAAAATTATGGCATATATCATTAAGCTTTAATTTTTTTAAAATTGGACTCGATAAGAACGACTCTCTTAAACTGACGTTAACGATCAAGGATTCAATACATCATTAAAGAGATAACCTATCACCTATTACAAGAGTAACCTCCCATGTAAACTTATCTGGCGACGAAGATTTTTTCGCATCTGGTGTCAATAAACAAAATCAATACTTCTGTTGGATGCTTGACATTTTTTAATTTGAAAATAAATTTGGCTTGTGGAGGTAGTTAATAATCAGAGTGAAAAGAACCGATCCCATACTGAGAATGTTGAACGTATTCTTGTTCATATGACGAAAAATTATCAAATTAAAGGCAAGTCCACACAACTGGTAATGGTAATTAACGGAATCATGTGTTGTTCATGTCATCTTATTCAGCTTTCAGAATATTGAAATTATATTCTTTTGAGGAGAGGCTTAACAGGAGAATATTTTAAAATAACCATTTACCAAAAACTGTTAATCATAAGATGATATATCCTATGGTGATAGGTTGCAAAACATACAATTCTCGCAGGTAACATAACGTTACACATTTCCGGTATTCTCAGGGGAGAACTTAATGCAAATAAAACTATAATATAGTTTTGATATGTTTTATTGACCATTTAGTGTACATAGTAGTTGCTAAAAAATACAACATGGCCTAATGTCAAAATATTAAGTATGCATAAAATTGATTAACAGAAGGAACCGTTTACTTGCATAAAGGCTATATAAAGAATCCAAAAAGAGGCATATTTATTGAAAGACGAAATAAATATAACATACTAAATCTCTTAACGTTCTGTTTGAAAAACTATGCTTCAAATTTAATTTCGAAATGTACTCCTATTACCTGAATTTTGAGTCTTAGTGAAAACAGAATATTTCTTCAACGGCTGGTTAGTTTAATTTAACAAACATTTTCTTTAAACTATTCAGTTCAAAACAATACTTTATAACAGTTTATACAAAAATTTAAACTAAGGGCTAATGGTTTCTGTTTATGTAATATAATATATAAGCATTTCAGACCTATTAACCACTAGGTCAGTGTCAGGACTAATGATTTCTGTTTATGTAATATAATATATAAGCTTTCAGACCCATTACCACTAGGTCAATGTCAGGACTAATGAATTCTGTTTATGTAATATAATATATAAGCATTTAAGACTTATAAGCCACTGGGTCAGTGTTAAGACTAATGATTTCTGATAACAGAAAAAAATACAATAAAGTGATAGTCAATTCATCTTATAAGGAATCTTATAATTAATTATTTGTTATACATTGTAAGGTTGGTAATCATTTTGTTCAAAATTTGAATCAAATGTATTGTTCTAATTGTTAAGACTATCTCTTCAAAGGTAAGTTTTGATTTATTATTTTTGAGAATGACTCATTACTTTTTTATGTATATCATATATCGGAATTAAATTTGTATTACATCAAAACAAATATTCACCATTATTCAACTATGCGGAAACCTTTTACTCAAATCCAGCTGAGAACAACGATCACTAAACTTGCTCCTCTCATTGTGTGACTTGTGTCCCAGCTTCCCAATTTTCATGGTAAAATTACAGCACAAATGTAAACAAAAGCCTTGTCAACCCAAATACATGGCATAAATATGACATATCAGTAACTCATTAAGGATACAGCAGTTCCTCTATGCGTTTTTCTCGGATGAGTAAATAACAATCGAGATAAGATCTCTCCTCATTATTAACAATATACCACCACTAATGAATAGTATATATGATAATATTTTTTTTCTGAATAATTAATTATCAATATGGAATGAAAGATATTAGAAAAATTATACATATTTCACAACTGAAATTTATGTGTTAATTTTGAACAATCTAAATATACCAACATGTCTTTCTTGGTAACATTATCATATTTACATTAAAATTCTTCAGCTTATTCTTCTTCATGAGAATTACTTTTGAAGATGACTACCTAACATATGATATCACATATTCTGTATAATTCTATGAAAGAACAGATCAACAATACGTTGTTGTAAAGTATATATTTTTGCAACCGTACTAAACGGTATCACTGATAAAATTGAAATATTGAAATTTCATATTTTTTCATTGGTTTAATATCTATTCTTCACGTTCATTGATTGCCTAGACGTTTTGATTATATGTATGTATGTGTATATATATATGTACTGATATATAGAAATGTATAGATATCATTCGAAGTCCCATGTCATAGTCTCATAAGACTAGACTTTTTTACAGTAAAACTATTGTCACATTTTCACCTGTCAAATTACAAATTACAAATAGCTAAGACAGAAATGGTGATATCGAGGAGTTGTCATTTGACAACATTAGATAAGAAATTGATGTATCAATCAAATGCTGTGATTGTTGAAATTATTCTACTATTGATTTCATTTATTAGTAATAAGTAATGAGTAATAGTCGATATTTCTAAAACAACTGATTCAAATATCATATCATTTGATTTGAACTTAAAGGCGATTCAATGCTGACATTTATACATATACAAGAGATTTTGAAAGTTGTCTGCAACTGAAAAGTCTATCTTTATGAATTTGCTTTCTAAATGTGTCCAAAGTCAGGTCTCTTCATGTAGGGTGTTGAGATGAACTTGCGACCTACAGACCATCGTCCAGGCATCTGAGTATTATCCAGTCTCGAGGAGTGACCCGGACTCCAGGACTCATCTTGATCGGCATCAGCCTTCTCCAGACGGGATTCTTTCATCTATTGAAGAAAATAATTAACATGGTGAGCAATTACAAAAGCTTTGATAACATAAATTATTTTTTTATGTGCACACAATTACTAATCTAATTCATAGTATCATAATTGTTAATAAACAAACTTAAAGAAACGTAGATCAAAGAAACCAGTATTATAGATGTAACAATATGTGTCATATTTGCCAGTACCTGATCATTCGTCTTCCCAACTTTGATAGTTATGAAGGATATGATTGCAACAAGAACGGCAAATGCCACAATTCCTCCAGCTACTGAAAGTGCAGTAACTGTGTTGAAGTCCATCTTAGATCGATCAGACACAGGCAGTTTTGTCGTCAGCGTGTTATCTTCTGTTGTCCAGATTGAAGAGTCTTCAGTTGTAGTTTCAGTTGATAGCTCAGTCGTTAGAACAGTTGTTCCATCTGTAGTTGACTCAGGAAGAACTTTTGAACTTGATTCAGTTGATTCTGTTGTTGGTTCTGTTGTTGATTGAGTTGGGGCTCCAGTTGTTGGTTGAGTTGTAACTTCTGTTGTTGGTTGAGTTATTGGTTGAGTTGAGGTTTCAGTTGTTGGTTGAGTTGAGATTTCTGTTGTGGGTTCAGTTATTGGTTCTGTTGTTGATCCTGTTGTTGATTGAGTTGAGGCTCCTGTTGTTTGTTGAGTTGTTGATTCTGTAGTATGTTGAGATGTCGGTTCGGTTGTCGGTTTAGTTGTTGCTCCTATTGTTGGTTTAGATGTTGTTTCAGTTGTTGATAGAGTTGCGACGTCTGTTGTTGGTTGGGTTGTTGCTTCTGTTGTCGGTAAAGTTGTGGCTTCTGTTTTTTGTTGAGTTGTTGCTCCTGTTTGTTCTGTTGTGGCCTCTGTTGTTGCTGCTGTTGATGCTTCTGTTGTTGATTCAGTTGTAGTTGCATAAAGTATATCTGTACAATTTGGAACTGAAACAAAGAGAAATCAATCAGTTGGCACTGTCTTATGGAGGCTATCGCCCAGTTTAACAATATATACAATCAGCACATACTAGTATACAAGGGCACAATTCTTAATTTATTAATCATAAAAGTAAAACATGTCCATATGAATCATTAGCTTTAGGCTAGAACACTAATAATATATATTATAACATAACAACTTCCCTCAGTTTTCTATTTAGGTCTACAGCTGCAAGAGGATATGGTATAAAAAAAATGTTGTTCTATCCAATGCATTACCTGTACTGATTTCCCAGGAAGTGGACGATTCATTAACGATGCACACCTTGCAGTCGTCGTTAATCCGGGCCTCTCCATTCTTATAACATTTTTCTCCGTAGAAGCAGAAGGAGTCCTGTTAATTGCAGCGAAATTATGGTAAATCAGGTATCTCTAAGTGGCATTTTACCAATCAAAATAATGGCATAATTTTGACAGTTTTGACAGTTTACAACCTTTTGATTTTATGATTGGCTCTCACATTTCTGATAAATGTAAATGTATAAATAATTCATTTATTCACCATGTAATGTTTTATATTCCCAATACCTGTCTCGTCCAGCTGATGTCAGTTCCAGTGATGTTCCCAGTAACACAGCTTCCATCATATACCAGTACACTGACATTGTTGCTGTAAAGAGTGCCATCATTTGACACTGATATCCAAAAGGCCCGTACATAATCTGTATCTCCAAGTTCCTTTCTCACACTGATGTTACACTTCACATGACTGATGCTTTCTACAGAGGCGGTAGAGACGCGGGACCATTCAAATTCTGGACCAGTACCTCCCACCTGTCAGAAGGAAAAAATCCCGTGTTAGTTTTACACTAAAGCTAATTCCAGTCAGGATGAATTAGCAATAACTGCTATCGTCCCTTGAAATATCCCAAGGTTTTTTTTATCCAAGACAAACGCTCAACTGCATATGATTATTGTTCCACTTACCGATTTCCATTAAGCTAGTGCTTATGGTTCTTGAAAACCTCTTTAGAAATTTCACGAAGGAATATTTCAATGTCCCAATCATTATGGGTATACATAAGCTGCAGATGTAGGGTTAGGTACAGGTGGTTTTCCACCTACTGATAGCTAAATTTTACAATAGAGGGTTACCGCCCTTGGGTTAGACTCGCCGGAGGTCTGAGAGTGATGTCAATAAAACTTGAATCCCAAGAGCAATAATTGAATACTGAAAGGTCATTAGTCCACAATATATATCATTCATCATAAAACAAAAGGAACTCACCTTAAAGGCCTCAACTAAACATGTGCTCTTATCTGTAAAGGTTTCCCCATAAACAGAGATAAAGTCACAGGAGAGGCTGGAGGTATCACAGTGACTGTCATGTAGGCTTGACAGAACAGGGGGAGCAGATAGATCAACAGAACAGTCCAGACCACCAAAGTTTGGCAAACAGTAACAAGTACCTGAAAGAGATATTCGGACAGATTTGGACAAACATATGTTATTTTGTCTTTTGGCAGTTCCCATAGAAACACGACTTTAAAATTCGTTTCAAGAGCAGAACTCTACCAAATTATGGTTAATGGGAAATGGAAGAATCATCATATGTACTGTGACTTTTTGCGTTTTCAAGTATCCAGATGTTTTAATTTTGGCAGTTTCCATGGAAACGCTACTTAAAAATTCGTTTTTAGATCAGAACACAATAATCTTAAGACCTAAGTTTACTAAACATTGTATATAAGAAAATCACAACGTTTGAAGTGTTTTAGTGGTTTTAGTTTAAAGGTTGTATAATTTCACCGTTTTCATGGAAACGCACCTTCGAATTTCATTTCAATAGCAGTACTTATATCTTAATGCAACTTACTAGATGAAAGAATCTTTGTTTGCAAATGTAACTTTTGATGTTTACAACTTTTTTTACGTTCAAACATACATGTATATGTTGCAATGTCATTTAAAATCTTTTATCACAAGTATGTAAAGTAGTTTTATAATCATTCAAGATTGTTAATTTTGTTTTTACATTTACATAATGAACTCGACGGAGGCACTCACAACAGCTTTACACTGTTTAAATTAGATTTTCAATTGGCAAAGGAAAAACATAACTATTTATTACCGATTAGTAGAAAAGCCTAGATAGATGTGCCATCGCTTGTGCCATGAACTGGCATTTATTATCTCTATAAGACCTAAAGAAATTGAAACAGACATAATAAAATCTTAAACTAACAACTTGTTTCTATGTTTCTATTTAAGCGAATGCATGTGAAGATTTACAGACCTTCCGAACAGTTCCCATTCGAGCTGCAGTCACTGGGACAGGCCTCCGCTACTACGATGTCATAGACAGATTGGTTTCCAGAGGAAGAGGTACCGTTGTCCTGCAGCACCGGGTTGACAACCACCTCATGGTAGCACTTGCTCCTCACAGAGTCAACCGAGTACTTGCCGAAATCTGTGGTACCTGTCAGCTGAGTGTCCAAAACATCATACACATAAATACACTCAACTCAACATATAAGAACTTGCTTCTAAAAACATGTCAAATTTGTACACATCAATTCAATGTTTGACAGAAAAACTGAACTAACAATCATACGTTAAAATTTGAGCAGGCCAGAGTAACTAAGGGATATACACATTTATTTTACGGATATATTGATTGCTAAAAATGGCTGACTTATATATGCCTTAAGCTTAAGAATTTACTGGCATATGGTAACTGAGAACAATTATTTAAGCATTCTTTTTTAAAGTTTATCTGTTACTATAGGCATTGCAGTTGACAGTTTTTATCTAGCATATGGTATGCAATATTTGAATATTGCTGATATCGTAATTCATGCGGATTTACTGTAACATTTCATTAAATATTTCGTGTCTTACAGAATTTATACAGTTTATGATTTGAACACAATCATAAATTCAACATTAACGTAAATTGTACATTTGCTTTGTACTTGTTGTTAGATATATCGAGATATGAACATTATCTGCAAAGTATTAGGAAGGAAGAAAGGTAGGGAGAAGGACAAACCAAAGCGATATTAAACATGAACATGTTTTACCTTGATATCTAAGATACAACTGTCGATACTGGTGTTTGTTTCACCGCCCGTAATGTTTTGACAGATTTGAATAGACTTTGACTCATTGAAAAGCTGTTCGCAGTGTTCAGTGGCCGTCTCTTCAGTCCAGTTTCCAGGCCACGTAGTTGCAGTCTAAATAAAAGATTTATTTCCTGTACGCTGTTTAAAACAAATTGAATATTACTATTTTATATTAGTTTAGCGATGTAAAAGCATCTTATGATTCCTCAAACTTTACAGAGTAATAAACACACACGCAACACATGTGAATGGATCACAAAGGATTTGAAACATTTCTATTTCATATATCTTTTTTATCTAAATTTTGATCAAATATTTGCATAACTGGATCGCCATGAATAACCAGCTGTCGGCAACAAGAAGCATTTGCCGTGAAGGATAACAGGGCATTGTAGAAGCATAGCGGATTACAAAAACCCTTGTGTAGTAGAATATGTGAAATATCATGTTTATTATTAGTCATTGTCCAAATCTTTTTTAAACATAATACCCTCTTGTTGACATGATGAAAAGGTGCTTCCTGAGCCTCTCTGACAGATCTTCGTCTTCTCCTGTTGACGCTGCACTTGGACGTAGTGACGTCAGAGTAGCCTGGTAGCGACTTGCAGATCTCGTGGGCCTTGCTAGCAGAACACTCCACTTCTTGTAATGGGTCGTTGTCTGCTGAACACGAACAGAAGGTTTTCTGCTGGGGCCAGCTGCTCAGGGATGAGAGGTCCGAGTGGTCGAAAAGATTATTTCCATTTTCTACACTGTAAAATTAGGGGTGATAGTTTTTAGCACTGTAATGCATTAATGTTATCCAAATTATCCTTCAAAAGAGAAAATGGGAATTTATATTTCAATCACATATACGGCAAGCTTTCGGTGCATTATGTTCCTTAAAATGTTTCATTCGATTCATAAGTTATTTGTGTCTAGACATCTGTAGCACCGATTAGAGATTACAGGGTAACCAACGTTGAAAAGCAAACTGCTCAGAAACTGTTCAGAAACTCAGTGCATTCCACCAGTGGTTCTAAGTCCAACTTGTTTCCGTATGATGTTCATGTTTTGAATACTCTTTCAGCCAAAATAAAAAAGTTAGTTTTTTAAAAACTACATGTAGTTGAAGAAGTATTTCAAGAAATGTGTACAGTGTCCATGAAATAAAGACGACAGTGAACTGACCTCCAAGACATTGAGAAGTTTGTAAGGACGTTGACCCACACCCTGTATCCAGCATAGCATCCGTCAGTCGCCGTCGGGTCTGTTGAATAACTTCCATCACGTAACACGAAGTCATCATTGCAGGCATGGTTTTCAGACATTTTCCCACACAAACCTGCACTCTTCTCAGTGTCTTGTACAGATGGATACATTTGGAGATTGAGAAAACTGCCATATGCGTTGACCACAACTTCCCCTCCCGTTGGTAGATAAATCTGGCATAATGTGATGAAATTAATTTGAAATTGCTTTTCATTTAAAAAAAATTTGGAATGATTTACTTGACAAAAGAAAAACATCCAATTTAGCATTAATCCAATTTAGTCTTAGTATATTTGTCACGATGATTCAAACTAACATTATAGTTTCTGCCTCTCCTCTTGACCTGCAGAACGCCCCCTCCATCATCACACAGTGTGTAGTCTATAAACCAGATATCAGACTGCCCAGGGCATCTGTTGATCTCGAACACCGTCCTGCCGGCTCTCACTGCAACTCCACAGTTACACCAGGCGTTTTGACTGTAGCTACAGCGAGCTGTCTGGATCTGTACCTGTTAAAAATAAGTGAGAATAAGATGTTTTTCTATATTTTGTTTGCAAATATGAGTTAAGAAACATTTGTCATCTATCTTATGTTATGTTATTATTATTGACAGCAATAGACGTTGAATGTTGGTTTATCAAGATACAGTATGACAACTTACTTCAATAGGTAGATCCATATGTTTGTAGAAGGTGAAATTTCCATCATACTGGTGCTCGTAACGTCTAGGTAACATAAGCATGAATGTTAGCCCAGAATCTCTTTATTTCCCTGTTTAAAGTGTACCATGAGGTTTTGTTAAATACACAATATGATGGCAATCAGTATTCATATTAAATATAATGTTAATCAATAAATAGAGTTTTGTCACCTTCCATCAAATGTTTTGAGATGTGGGTCATTACTTGAATAACAACTTTTCTCCTCGATGTCTGAGGTGTCCTTGGTAAGTTGTACCTAGATTTAAACCAAATGTAAGTTCAAAGAAGTTTGAAGACAATTCTCAATAAAAAAAATGTCGTCATTAAATCTATGCAAATATTGAATTTTATTCGATTCAAAATCAGATGAGATATTTATTCACTCTTAACCCTGTAACTTACATTTTGAATTTAATTATTTAACAAAACACTATAAATAATTGTGTGTACTGATGGTTAAGAAAGCATTACAGTGATACAGGTCAAAATTTACTGAAAATACATAGTAATCAGCAGACATTTATTGGCAAAGTCAATTTTATTTGAATAAGACAGATGTTTCCTATAATTGCCAATTTATAAAATAAAAAGAGTAATGAAATGTTCTAACAAAGTGCTCTCTTTGTCTAAGGAAGTTTTTTGCAAATTGGTACACTCCCCAAAGTTGTTTTCTGACAAGATGTTAGCCCGTCATGCTTACCTGTATCTGAGGGAGCAGAGTTTCTCCCCACATCTGATGAGCCTTTTTAAATGGTAAAGTCAGATTCAAGCTGACCTTTTTGCTGGAGGACCCATAAGTGCTGGTCACTTTACCAAAGAGGGAGATGGAGACAGACTCGTTCCAGCGTGAAGCCACAAAGGATACCTCGCACTCAGAGGGCATCATGACTGCCAGATCACATTGGTCATCGTTACCTGGAAGGAGAAAATGTCATTTCAATGTTAAATACCATGCTTAACTCAACAGGTAAGGTAACAAAGCTTATATCTAAAAATAAGGCTGTCATCTTGAAATGTTAAAAGGTTCGGTCCACTTTACCTTACTTTACATTACTTGGAAAAGCCTTTTTGAACAAACTATAAATGATTGGTTAAATGGACGAATTCATGGGATATCAGAAATTGGCTGAATAAAGCGTACATAAGATGAGCAAGTTCTCAGCTGCATTGAATTCAAATGGTAAAATCGTAGATGTTAGAAGACAGAATAGGAAATAATCTTGTGGATAAATATTAACCATGTTAAGACTTACGTAATGTATTCACTTTTACTATGAGTCTGCATTCATCAATGTGGGTAAAACTTCCACATCCAAAGGGATCAGTCAGAGACAGCTTGATGTCTGTTGTGGCACCCTGGGTCAAGTTGACTGACGTTGTTGATACCTGTATGACAACGATTTCATATATATATCACGGACTCATGGTAACGTATTTGTCTCGTTACGGAGACTTATCTTATGCTTTAAATATGGTTTGATAGATTCGACGGGTCAAAATGGCGGCTGATCTTGTCAGTGCTAGTTTCATATCATCGTTTAAAACACAATAATTATAATCGGGAACCACACAGTGGTACTAGACGGAAATTGCGGATTAACAAAATTAAATCAACATAGTAACATTGTAGTTTTGTTTGGTAACATGATGTCCTGTTTATGTTCCAATTAGGGAACGTTCGGTTTGAAACGGCGCTAACAAATTCCAAAAAATTCTATCGTGAAAAGAGCGAGTGAGTTTGAAAGTGTCGCACGCACATTACATCCAGCTTAATGCACAGGTTGGTTTGATATGAACGCAGAGTTGACGATGACATCGACTAATAAGTGTATATATTGTTTTTCTGGTTCACTTTAACAATCTCCAACTTGCTAATGGTCAACCTCGCTGCGAGCTAAACCGATAGGCCGTTGGCAAGTCTTGAGACCAATCCAAAAAATGACTTTTTAAAAATCGGAAAATACACTGAGCGCGTCAAGGTAGGGTTCAACAAACATGCTGAGCGTAGCCTTTATTTACCAAACAATGGAACAAGGGAAATAACTCTTGGTAGTACTCTCGTTGGTTGGGTTGCGCGTGACCCAGTTTAACATAGCGAAATATACCTACGATGCGTAAGCGCTGTGCAAGACGAGATAACATTATATATTCAATGAACAAAGGATTTGGGAACAAGATATCAAGCTCAGGTAGCGTTCTCTCTGGAGTGACTTGATAGACATATTGCAATCCGAATCATTTCTATAAACCTTACAAATGTTCTTGCCCCAGTTAAATGATAAGATGATTTGAAAACCTTTGTACGAGTGGTTTGGCTAACCTTTCATTTAAAATGTAGTAAAATTGTACCAATGTAAATAGCATGTAATATTGAATTCCTTTATTGTCATAGTTTGTTTCTAAAAGGTGGATAAATGAAACGATAACACTTTCTATTTCATTGGTCGGTTGGTTTGTTGGAGTAACATTAACTGAAACCATTCTGAACGAAACACGATCTCAATAAAGTGAACAATTCGTGTTTTAGAAACCATGTCCATATGAGTCAGAACCTGCCTTCATTGCTATTTACCTGATCCATTTACAATATTCTAATTCATGTTAGTCGTTAATAGTGACTCCATCAAAGCAGTAATGGCAGATGAACTATTTGTTTTAATGATCAAAGTTTGTGTGTGAGGACGTCAGGTCCTTATTTGTCTTGCACTCAAATGTAACAATCATTGATTTAAACAATAACTTGATGCGTTAATGACCTGCTCAAATTTCTCACTTGCTTTGTTCCCTAAAATGATTTGTTTTTAAAACCTCATATCTGAACATGTGGTTATAAAGACGAACCTGCGGCAATGGTGGTAATAGCATGATATAATTTCAAACATTCAGTGGGATTAACTACAAATATGTATTAGATATACCCACACTTCAGGAGGTGTATTGAGTGATGCACCAAGGGAAGTGTGGGTATATAAGACTTATACCCCACTCCAGTGGAGTTATATTTGACTAAACAAAGCTTTTTATCTTTCTGTATGTGAATCTAACTAGATCAATAGAATATAAACAATACTCTCCTAATAATGGTTTATAAACCATAAACTATCTTCATTTTATAAAAAAAATTGGGACATACTAGTACCTTTACATAGGCTTATATGGGGAAAAATAACAACATATACATAACACAACAGAAGGTACCATATAGTTTGAATCAATCCGCAGTAGCTCAGTTGGTAGAGTCGCTGTTCAGCATAAAAAAGATCCCAGGTCCGATTCCCAACATCGTTGATTATATTTCTAAAAGATCTGTAATTCCAAATTTTACAAGTCCCTTTGTTTGCCAAAGTTGAAGATCTCTTCACCTGACTAAGTTTACATGAACTAAAAAGAGTAGGTGTATTGGAGAGGTGTATCGGTCAATACACCTACGGTTAGAACAAAAGAAACCATAGCAACGACACCGGAAGTGGGTTATAAGAGCTGATTACACTATAAAAACAACGTTTTTACCTGAAAACCAACAAATTTCTTCATCGATATCACTGCAGGACTTGAAACACCACCTTCCTCGGACGTAGTTTCCACTGAACAGGAGATCTGAACACAAAGAAAACTAGGAACTAGAAATATGAAAAGTTGACTTGGTTCAAACGCAAGGTCACATAGATTATGTGAAATGACTATGTGAAGTATGATATATTTAATTCTATATAACTGAGATATTGTTCAAAACGCGTTTAACACCAACTCACCATCCCTCTCTGAACTTATCTGGCATCAATATTCGTTGTTAGAGGTATACAGTGGTCTAATTGTCGCCAATTGATAATTTTATGGCAGGTTGTCATGAATGACTCAGTGTCAAACTCATGTCCTCTACCATTGACTTACCCACGGATAATAGACTTTGATGAACAACGTTGTATATATTTTGGCTATACAAGGAATTTTCATGGAATATTAATATGCCTAATAAACGTTCATAAATCAGTTTATCTTATAATCCTTATGAAGCCGTGGCAGGCACTAAGATATATTGGGTCGTTGTCACACAACCGTCACAGTTGAACTAATTTAAAGGCAAGCTTCTTATTGTAATTTTGTTTACCTTTGTATCAAGACTATGGTGATGATTACGTGATTTTGCATTTCTTAAGTAAATCGTTTCTAAACCCAAATGCATTTACTCATTTATAACAGTCTTCGTCCTGATAAAATTCGATCAGTTGTAAAGAAAAGGGAGATAACTCTTTCATGATTGAAATAAAACAAAGGATACTTATGCCTGGTTTTATTCACATATATAAGAAATCGAAAAACCATTTTGCTTTCGATTTTATTTTAAAAAACTTGAACACAACACATTCAGCGGAAGAATACAAAAATCAAGAAACTATGATGAATTGAAAATGTGAAGCGATGGGCGGTTAGGATGCACCGGAACAGCTAAGTTATTATGACGTCATTATGTTGAATAACTAGTTCTGGTTACAAAACACTTGTTACAAATTAATTAAGTTACCTTATATAGATAGTAGAACACGTTATGATTGCATATATTGCGATGGTACATACACACTTACATAATGCAGCCACATACGAGGAGAAATCAATAAGTTTTACAACCTCAATAAAAAAAAAATTCGAATAACCAATATTTTAATTCTATTTCTCAATGTTTTTAGCCTTCATATCAAATTCTTTATTGCACTTCTCTTTAAGACTTTGATGCCACTTTTCTAGGAGTCTTCGTTTTTCATCCCTCCTTGGTAAGGAACATGATCACTCGTTCATGTTTGAGAGAACCTATGATTAATTAGACCCCTAGGTCAGTGCTGCTATTATATCTACATAACTGTTTTATCTAGAAATAGTTTTGACATATGTCAATACTACATTTTGACTAAAGCAACACCTGCTATAAGCTGGCACTGTTTACGTAAACACAAATGCCCAGTTTACAAGACTTATTGAACACCCCTTGTATGTTCAATGTCATATCACCTGTATGCCGTATGTTGTGATGTTGGCCTCTCTCAGATGGGTCTCTGTCAGGACGTGATTCTCAATCACGCTCCCGTTGGACCATTTTTCCGAAACCGATCTCAGAACCAGCTTGTCTTCCACAAACCAGCTGGTGCTGTAGAATACGTCCTCGGGGTGCTGGCTGAAGGTGCACAGGAACACCAACTCGCTGTGGTAATTGTCAGTGTGGATCAGGCGGGATTCTACCTTTGGTTTCTCTTCTGTATACCAAGCTGGAATGAGGTGATATGTTATCTTGAATGACAGTATCAGTTTTTAATGTTTCCGTAATTAATAACATGGTCAGATATCCTGATACGATAATTTTCAAAAATTTTGAAAATGCATTCACAGGGGATAAACATATACTAATTTTTAAACTCTACTCACTTGAATTTTTTTTGGGATGAACGTATAACCAAATCGGTGTATGAAAGCCTGTTCTTGACGGTATCTCTTCTGCGATCCCACCATCCACTGGTATGCGATGCACACTGAAATAGATGAGAAAACCCTTATTGGCAAGGAGAATGACAAAATTGGTTTTCAAGAAGAGTTGCTGCCACCAAAGAGAGAGTTTAACCCCTTCAAGACTGATCTTTTCATTCTACAATAGTTCTGGCTATCAATATAGGTCTCAAGAATCATCCCACCCAGTCCTAATGGCGACTTTTGCTTCTTTTTCTTGCTTCAAACAATTTAACCAATTTCAGTAAATCTGCTTTTGAAGTCTAGTTTAATCCGACGGAACCTTAAACAATTGCACGCTTGACATTCTTTGGATTGGAATACAAGAAGTGTATTCTTTCATAGTTTAGATCTTAAAAGAATTCTGAAAAGTTGAAAGAGTTGAAGAGCTCATCAATTATCTTAAAAGATTAGGTTTTCTGTGTCTGTGCACGTGAACACCATTTTAGATAAGGGCTGGTAAGAAATCCATGAAATCGTCTGCCGTCGTAGTTTGATTTGTTTTAATTTACATAACAATCTATCTCTACCATAAGTTCCACGTCTATAGATGTTTGATCCGTCATATCGAGGTATACCAGAGGATGATTGAAACAACTTGCAGAGTGTCTAACATAGCTATCCAAAGAATCTTTAAAATGTTAGACTTATAATGGACCTTCATTACATGTTCATTACATACTGGTAGAGCAACAATGTTATGATCGGAGTACATGATATATCTTACTGTTACTCGTGTAAAACTGACACTAACTAGGGGCCCAATTCATGACATTTTGATGGATATTGGTAAAACTAGAGAAATACAGTTAATGTTGATTAGATCTTACATGAAGATACAGTTTAGTTGCTCTATGAAAAACACGGGCTTTTGATAGATCACCTTTGATATTGTTGTCGGGATAATCTTCGTTTAGCAATTTAAAAGTACAAAATCGTCACCATCAATTGAATAATGATGCATTGATGGTAAATGTATCGATTTTCTGGTTAAGCAGACGCTTGTGTCCCGGGAATGTGAAATTAGAGTTTTAAGAATTTACTAACTGCAAAATGTTTTTAAATAAGATATTTCAATGGCTAAATTTGCTCCTATTTCCTACATGGGATTCTTAATCAATGATTGAATCATTAGATTGAAAATTAACTGAAATATACATGAAATATATACAGTCCTCAAAGTGTAACACAATGATTAGCTATGTAAATGTGAGTTCTGGACCACCCCAGCTCATGTATTTTCCCATATGGTTTACGAGCCTCTTGTTTGGGCAGAGGCTCGCAGAGGGACTCGCACAGACGTGTTTAAGCTTGTTTAGTGTGGTAGGGAATCCCTCATCTTTTTATAGAATTTAACACCTTTGAATGACTTAAACATAATCTTTCACTTATCCATCCAATCAACAACAAGAGTACACTATTTCTATCTATAGTTTATAACCCACGTACATAAAAGTGCACTATGGTCGGTGGACCATCCTCATGCACCTTTACATAGTATTTATAAACAGTGTCTGGACATTAGAAGCTTTGACTCAAGAATTGAACTTCTTTGGCCAATGAAGCCATTTAACATAAAGCTGTTTATGAGGTCCTTTTCCTCTCGTCTTCTGTACAGTCCCAATCTTCTCTTCATCGTACTCTCTGGCGCCTACCTTTTGCAGTTCAAATTAGTAAAAGGTGCCTTGGATTGCCTTTCCCCGATCATAATCCTTGATTCTGTACAGGGGCAATCCAACCCGCAGTATTTTCTGGGAAATTGTGAATATTTCTTCTGTCCATTTCTCATCGTGTTCTCTACTAAATATGTTCCGCAAATGACTCAATCTAACCCGATCCCCCAATTTATATCTGAAGGGTTCTTATCAGCATTTTCTTTGTAGTAGTCTTCTAAGGCCAGTACATGCGCCACCGGATATTTGTTTAATTTTCTGTAGTCACATCAAATGGGGGCATACCAATTGTTCTGTGATAAGTTTGGCTATAACTATCAGCAAATCTTTGCAATTGGTTGACATCTCCATACACTGCAAGAAAAGGTGGGGTTTCCTCATGCATTATACGGCATTAAACCCTAAGAGTTTAATGCAATTTCCTCTGGAGGAAACCCTAGGCGTTTAATGACATTTCATCAGCATTAACCAGGGAATTTCCTCAGCGAAGGAAATGCCATGAAACTTAATTAAACTAGAGGAAACTGCAGGAAATGTTTGTGTTTGTGTCTAGTTGAAAATTATTATTTGCATTGATTATGTGTTGAAGAAATGTTTAGTAGAGATAACATGAAATAATAAGTTATGTCCTGTTAGAGAATTTTGGTGTATATTTGTTGTACAAATGAAAAAAAAAGATACTTAAACGGCCAGTTCGACCGGGTATTTTCTGTTCCACAAATATTCGGGAGGGAATTCCCTTTTGCACGCGACACGTAACTTTTTTATATATTCGATTTGTTTTCTATTTTCTGTGTTTACAACTTTTTCATGTTTGGTAATTAGTTGTAATCCGTCCTTCAAACTGAAAAAAATAGCGAAAACAATCGAAGCCACTGACCAGCACTACCAAGGGGCTTAACTCTATTGCGATCATGGCGGCCATTAGATTGTTGTCCGCTGCATGATTGATCTGCGTTGTAGTAACCTTGTAGTTACTTGGATGTTTTGATTGTTGGGGATTAATAATGTAAATAATGTTTGCATAACTAATTATGACATCTCAAATGGCTAAGCTCAATCAATATGACACTGAGGAGAAAAGTGGCTTCGCTCCGGCTTCCCAATATAAACAAAGATTCGTCCAGACTATCGCACTCCAAATTACTCACAGTGCTGCAGTTTTCCGTACATTAAAAACTTTATGTGAAGTAACTTAGATATCTTTCTTAAAAAAGAAGAGTTTTACTATGAGTGAAGTTGTGCGAAGTCGAGGGCGACCGCGAAAGTACGATGGAAATTCGCCTGCGAGACGACAACAAGAGAGAAATGCCAAGCGGATTTATTTGGGAGACCTTGCTCAAAAATGGAAAGACCTGAAATCGGCACTGAAATTTACGGACTTTGAACTGGCAAAGCATTTGCTTGACAACCATGAGTTGACATGTGACTGCAAGTAAGTACAACTGTTTTTACTGTTGTTCACATGATAGGCTAATATAAACATGGTTATTTCTCTGGATGAAATTGCTTTTATCAACATGTCAATTCCATGATTTCATAAAGGAGTGACTGTTTTTGAAAAAAATGAAGGGAACTGTACTGTACAGTAGTTGTCAAAATTTGATGGGCATTGAAAAGATAGGTTCAACCAAAATTATTACTGCATAGTAAGGAAATACACATTTGAAGTTCATATATATCATAATTTTATTTCAGCCATAAGTAATACTAATTGAAACGAATAAATAAATATAATTCAAGTATTATTGTAAGAATTCAATTTTAATGCTGGCATATATTGTTTAGCATTTTAGAGCTTATCATCTCCAACTTTGATAATATTGATGAAACTGAATGTCTTTCATGTCCTTTTCCTTATAGTCCATATATGTATACTAACTGATTCAATTATTGTTGTAATTTGCAGTTCCAAAACAGACCTGCCAGCACCTGAGATGCTGGGGGATCCGTGGGACAGAACCCCCCAACAAGAATGTCTCAAGCTCCCAACAGTGAGCACACCTCAGAAAAACCGAGATTTGGATATCATATCAAATGTTGCTGGTGGGTATTGACATTTTCAAAGGTATAAAATACAATATAGATGCTAGAGAGGTCTTTCCTGATATCAAGCATATATCAATAACATTAATTTTAAACAGTTATGAATATCTGAGATTTGCTGAGGATATATTTCACTCCCATCAATTATGTCATATAAGCATTGTTTGATGATGTCAGGGCCTTCGGCCTTGTTCACAACACCAGAGTTTTGTTTAGATGTCAGAGCGTTCATTGATACTATCAGAGCTTTGTTGCTTTTGTTCAGTTTAATGGACTTAACAATTATGACGTCATAACGTCCTAATAACTGACATGACATCATTAATCTCGCGCATGGTTGTATCGTCAAATAAAGCACGCCCTTGGTCCCATTGTCCGCCATTGTTTAAATGCCGTGGGTATCTTATATTATGCAATTGAGAATGAGATGCTCTATTCTATCAGTGAAATAAACATGCCATCGGGCTACAGTGACAATATAAATAGAACAATGATATGACGTCAAAGTGGCGGCTTGCCACGGCAAGAGCATTTTAGCAAGAAACACATTGATAATGAATACAACCAAGAGAAAGTAATTTCTTGACAACCAATTTATTCTCATCTGGACAATATTTCTCACATTGAGATAAACATGGTATTAGTCAATTAAGGCAGATATCCTTTATTTTACAGCGAGAATGTGTATTCAGAATGAGTTGGAAGGATAGAGTTAGTTCAGTTTTAGAATATACTACATGTTTTGGATTTGTTTGCAGGGACCACATATCCTGAAATCAACCACCAGTGGGATGTATGGCATGCTGCCAAAAACCTGGAGAAGAAGCTCATAGCTGTAAGTGATGTTAATTGTGTCAAGGATCAACATATATATACTACTGACATTGAGAATTCTAAATAAAACCGTTTTGCACTTGCAATTATAATGTTTTCACTAACAAACAAAAGCGATAACTTGAGCACTTGATAGAGATCTCAAATTAATGATAGTGACATGGTATTATTTACTTTCACAATATAAAGATGTTATTGGTAACATATCACACACAATTAGGCTTATTGATGCTAATTTGTATTTGTTTCAGCTTGGAAACACAAAGAAGACTGCCATCCTCAGCACTTGGGCTCCTTCTATCAGGAACCATTTTTGGTATTGTTCCAAAATTTGTGAAGGAAATGAAGATTTGTTGAAGGTAAAGCTATGTCTTTGTCTTTGAGATTTATTTTAATTCATGCTGACCAATGAAACATTAACTGATGAGTACTATAATCGGGTAACTGAAGCTATGTGTTATGATTAAAAAATATGAAGCAGTTTTTTTCTCCTTTAATTTTATCAAATTGGTCACTTACAAAAATAGATATGCAATTTAAGAATATTTTAGAGGGTAAAGTTTTACCCAATTATCCGTAGTCACAGAAAACTGTGTTGCAGTTATAGTGTTACCCAACAGATCATAATCAAGGACAAAATATCATATCTATACTTGGTTGCTTTTTTTCCCCAACAGGAAACATGGATGCGGATTCTGCAACATGTTTGTAACAAGCATGAGTGGGCTGTCAGTGAGCTGACCGATGGACAGTGTGCCCATGCACCCCTCAATAATGATGACGACAAGAAGCCCTGGTTCAACGGTGAGAGCGAGTCTATGGACATACTTCGTGATGTGGTGATGGACAGAAGACTGATGAAAGGGATGGTTCATTTCACAAACTTTCGGTAAGTCACTTCTTCCCTTTTCACTGCCATCATTTTTGTAAGACATTGTTGGAGACTGTTTTAAATATTTGGTAAATTCTTGAGAAGTTCATTATGAAAAATTCCTATAAGTCATATATTTCCTTACAGGGCAACCATATTCAGTAGATGAAGTATAACACAATGGTTGGAATACTCAGTTATGGTATGAGATTTTAGTTGATATCTTAGCCCTAAATCTTGTTACAAAATTACATTTCTTCTACAGACACACTGGCAGCCTGGAGGTCTTCCACAACCACATTCTGATGTACTGCTCAAAGAGACAATCATACCAGTAAGTCGACAAAATTTTGCTTTCATCACTTAAAAAGTTTATGTACCTTTGAGTTATAGTGAGTAAAATTTAAATACATAAGAAACATGAACATTCACCAGTCATATAAAGACTGGATGGGTAGGTGGTATTTCGTCTGTAAACATGTATATCATCCTCATTACGTTATTTCAAATAAACTATGCGAGGGAGTTGATTTTAAAACAGCGTGGGGATTTTGTTTTTATGTACATCTTATGAATGAGATGCAAAGAAAATTATCAGCTGTGCTGTTTGAGTGGCATTCTAGGAGTTCATGGTATAAGGAAGACAAGAGTAATTCTATGGATGAACAACTTTTTTATTGGATGGTGGCAACGTTTTGGTATAGATTCTTATAAGTCTAAGTATAAGAATCTATACCGAAACCCCGCCACCATCCAATAAAGAAGTTGTTCATCCATAGAATTAATCTTGTCTTCCTAAGAAAATTATCATTACAAGCAAACATTTTTAATGAGGCAGTTATTATGAAGGCATATACACCAAGACAGTTATTGAGGTTATGTGAAGTAACCCCTCCGAGAATAAGTGACATAAAATTGAAATTATGTAATCTTCAGAACCGCTCTATTCCAAATGTGAAATTTAGTTGACTCATTTGACCAAAATCTATAATAAACATTTCTCTAATCTTTTATTTTCCATTTTTAACTAATTTTATTCTTATTTGCAACAGGTTCCCTGGTTATCGTGCACGAAATCTGCTAGCCGCCATTGACTTCAATCATCATGTGCACAGACCTGATCTTGTGGACGAAAATGGTGATTCAAGGTTTGTTAGTTTTCTAGTACTATCTCTTTTGAAATAAATAATCAAATCACATTTTATGTTTTGCACATTTTCATTTCTATTTTTTTTTTAAGTTTCAACTATTTTCATTTCTAGTTTTTATTAAGTTTCAATTCATAATTTCAGACAGAAACCAAGATACAGCAAACGTGCAAAGAGTTGGAGCACAAGACCTCTAAAGATCGACAAGGGGTACTCCTACAAATATGACCTACAGTGCATGATCTTTGAGGAGAAGGTCAAGGACCCTCTCCCAACAAACAGGAAAGCACAACCAAGAGAGGATGACCCCAGAAGAATCTCAAGGTCAATAGCAAAGATTCCGTGTCCCCCAAAATCAGAACTTGTAGCAAAACAAAAATCAAGGTTCTAGAAACATGATCAGATCAATTGAAATAATGAAACAAATAATTTGCTGTCTCTCAAACTTTATTAAATTTGTTTAAAAGTTTTTTCATGTACATGGTCGTCAATGTAGTTGACATATTGAAGTGTTGTAATAATATCACATTTTATGTACACATCCACATTCAAGATATATCTGGCTGTCCGTAGTTATTTTCATGAAACATTATCTCATTGTATAAAAATATTTTTATACTGTGGTTTCATTGTATATGATTAAAAGTTTGTTCATGTATATGGTCGTCAATGTAGTTGACATATTGAAGTGTTGTAATAATATCACATTGTATTGACACATTCAAGATATATCTGGCTGTCAGTAGTTATTTTCTTGAAATAATGTTGATTATCTCATTGTATAAATTTTGTTACACTAGTTTTATTATATATGATATAGGTCATATACAAAACATATACATGTACATCAAAAGAAAATGATATATTTAACATTACCACATGGTAACTCGTAGCTGTGAACAAAATGTCCTATTATAAAATTGTGCTTCCATAACATAACCTGTTCAATGCTGAGCTCACCTGAGAATGAATATACATGGTCTGGGTTTAATTACATATTAAATATGAATAAGCTTGTGTATGTACATGTGCTGTTGTATTACATAGACTGAACATGATGAAATCTACCTTTGTCTTACTTTTTATACACAACAATCTGTCCCAGACAAAATCCATGACATAATATGATCATGTTTTATGTGCACATTTAGCGATCATTTATGATAAAGTTGTTTTATAAATAGACCTGTAAATCTAGCTCAGGACAGTGTATGCTAGCTTTATTTATTGATATATTTAGATGTTGTGGTTTTATTACACATAGGAGATGTGAATAAATATATATACGTACACAGAAAAAATCATTAACTTTGTAAGAATATGCAAGTCCTTTGAATAATCTATTCTTATATACATATGAAGATTAATACATATATACAAATGAAGATTCTATTCTTATATACATACGAATAAATAAAAAAGTTGACACTCCATAAAATGTCTTGTCTTCACTGTACTACCAACTTCTAGAATACCATTTTATCACATTTGTTGTGCATGATAAAATATCCATGTACTGGATTCAATTATATTTGATGGATCACATCTATTTTTGGCTACTCTTTGTTTGAACATAACAAATTAAATAAGAGGCGCTGAACGAAAGCCTGTGTATTGTCCATCTGTAGAGGGGTAACGTTGTCTGATTGCTAAAACCACGCATGAAGGGACAACTTTCCTTTGTCCAGCACGCAAAACACCGTATGTCATCAGGATGAATTGTCTGTATGCTGTGTGTCGAAACATACGATTATTTCTCACATGGTCGTAGGCATATAAATCGTTCCTGTAGGCTCCGGCTGCGTCGAGAACATCTTCATCCATAACAACACGATTGAACTTTTCTTTAGTTGTAACACACTGTCCTCCCCTCTTTACACAACACCTGTTCTCGGCTTCTGTGGGCATTGGCTTGCAATTCCCACAATGACACCACCTAACTGGAGCTTGGTCTGCAGGGGGCTGGGGATCCGGATCATCAAAGGCTGATACTGCTGTCTGAAGTGCTGTGTCATCCCGCAAGATCATCTTAGTCAGTAGCTCCCTTTTCGCTACCTCGTCCAAACCGTCAATGTACTTCTGCAATTGTAATATCAAAATAAATACAAAAAATTCAAGAATCAGATGTTGGTAATGGTAATGTACTGACCAAGGTTTGCATTAATCAATTCGATGTCACAATTGATTATGAGCTGGGATAATTGATTTGACACTCGTCTTTGTTGAGAAATATCATATACAATAACATGTGTACATGATAATTAATTCCTAAAACTTACACATATAACAATTGAAAGCAACTTACTACTCACAGATGTGAGAAATTAAAACTGATAATAGGTTACCTGGACTTTCAACAAGCTTTCAGGTGTTAGTTCCGAGGTGGTAGATGTAGGCTTGGCAGATGTCTTGGCCGATGCAGGCTTGGAAGATGTCTTGGCCGATTTCTTGGCTGATGCAGATGCAGACTTGACTTTAGATCTTGCAGGTGCAGGTAGTTTTGAAGACGCTGGCTTGATTTTGGAGGCGGTAGAAGGAATTGGTATTTTCGATTGTTTGCGGACTTTGGTGGGAATCTCTGGTACATCCAGCGGTAGAAACCTCTGCAAACAGGATCATAATTTTAGATATAGTCACTATTAACGAAAACATATATCTTAACTTCATTTAGGTTAATTCTGTTGAAGATGCTTTTTAAATATGCCAATATGCTATATGTTATTGTCCAAATCAAATATATAGGGCAATATATAAGATATAACATTACATTAATATAACCATGTATCATGAAAAAACAAACCTTTCTCTGCCTATAGTTTCCTTCTTGGTTCCTCACAAACTAAAATGAAAAAAAAATAATAATAAAAAAGTTTATGTCAAACGGAATACCAGAGCAAAGCAAGAAGTGAATATTTATAATAAAAATAACTATTTACGAATATGAAATATTTTGATATTCTACATTATGTGATAGTAATGTTTCGTATACAAAGTCATAATAATTGGAATGAACTAATACATTTTTCAAATGTATGCCTATAATTTATGAATCAGCACATATATGACTTGATAAAGGGTATGGCTAGTGACCCTGTTATCGTGGTAACCCTATTATCGTGGTAAACTCATTCAAGTCTCCAAAGTCTTCAAGGAATATTTGTATTTGCAAAGCACATCATAGATGAATAAACTAAATACTGAGGCATTCAAAAACTTTTTTTTTTAATTTTGAGTAATATTTTCTCACATTTTTAGTGATCTGAAATGTTGAGTTTCATTTTCCTTCATGAAGCATTCACTTCATTTGCAATTAATTAAAAAACGATCCTGTCTTCACGAAATGTTGTCTGAGAGTTTTTCTATTTTGTATTTAAATAGTTTGATAGGTAACAAACAGAAAAATATGAAAGGAAAATGTATTGATGGTTTCAAAGATGTTGAATAAAGAATTACTTTTATTTCGAAAATAAGACCCAAATCCTAAAATTATGACCTTTTCGTTATATCAAAATAGGTTACTAATGATCTCAAAATAGATTGCAACATTCTCTTTTCATTTTATAGGTACAATAAATGTGAAAACAAGGATCTCACTTTTCACGAGCAATGTAACAAATATTTTATATGTACTTTTATTGTTAAAGAACAGCATTTTGTTAAGATAGTGTTCAAATCACTTATCAAAAATGGCTGCTCAGTAAAACTACGAGGAGGAGTATTTCTATTAGGATTTTTTTGTTACAGGTTTGCAAATATTGTTTTTAATATCCTTATTTCAAATCAATTTATATTCAGTTTGTAAATAATAATCTTACATTGGTGATTATATCTACAGAGAATAAATTATTAATTATATATTAATTACCTTGATAATAGGAACACTTCAGATAAAATACATAACACAGATAAGAATTTTTATATTTATGTCAAAAATTATATTTTCCATAGATAGAAGTTTAATTAACATATTTTGGAAGGATATATGTGCAGAGCTTAAAAACAAGAAACAATATTTAGATTGTACTCATTTAGAGGGAAATATACATGTGACGCAATAAGACCCACGATAATAGGGACCACCTTCATAGTAGATAATTATATTATGATTCTTGTGAACAAGGTAATGTTTTCTGGAAGAAAGACTCGCCGCACTTACCTCCGCAAAGGACAGGTCGCCGTCAATCGGTTGATCTTCGCGGTTTGTACACGGAAGTAAATGACCACACTGACATAGATCGCTGCAATATCTCTTCATCTGCTTACAAGGACATGATCCACGTTTTCCTGACCGAGAACAAGTGTTGTTGCACTGACAGCTCGCCATGATCGAAATTGAGGAAAAAACGCATGGTCATCTGTATTTATATGTTCATTTTGATTGATTCGTGGACATGTCACAATGTCCCTTCTCTTTTGACACTGGCACATGACCAAGTACCCCGCATCACCCCTCAGACCCATTCGACACGCTGACACAAACGTGATTGTCGCCATGTTGTGAAAACATGCAGCGTTGCATTATGGGAAGGGACTTTTCTCATTCTATTTATAGATCTACTTAACTGCTGACGCACTGTATCTAAAAATAGCTTCGTTAGCAGCATAAGCTTATCGCTGAAAACGTAATCGAACTGGCCGTTTAAACACTCTGAATAAATATTTATATATAAAAATGTTTATTAAATTACATAGATAGTGATAAGAAGCATTAATTGATTTTTATATTCTAACCATATGCTCTACTAAGTGAAATGGACATTAATAAAAATTAAAAGGTTTGTACTGGTGTATTATAGGGATAAATGGTACCTTTTATTCATAGGCATAATCTATACGTTACAACATAGAAATAGGATTTTAGTTTTTAGTCCAATTCATTGATGTGATCGTTATTGGAGACATTGCGTAGCGCGGGGACAAAGCTTAGTAAATGCTCATGGCTGTGACTGAAGACTACATTCAAAATATGTTCTACAAATGAAATGCAAATAAACCGTATATACATAATTTATACTATCAAAGCAAGTATACTGATAGTTCAGCTGCAAAACAAACATATGAAACGTACCTTTTTCAGAGAATGTATCCATACAAACACAAATATCCAAATCCTATTATAGGTAAGAATACATATTCAACTATTAAGACTGATCATTGATAGCACAAGTTGACGGCAGAAAGTTTACCCTACCACGACCAAAGTTTTTTCACATTATGACAAATCATGAACAAATTCTATGACTGTCTAATGCTTACTAAAGTTCATTGGTTATTATTTAGCCCCTGAGATCTCATTGGACAACTTGTTAATGTTGAGTTACTTTTTGTTTTTATAAAGCAGTCACGTGACGCGCCATGCTAATGACATAGAGATTTAGAGGGGGTCACCTCTCTGCACCTGCAGGTGTTTATACAGCGTCCTTGACATCTATCTAACGAGTGGTCACCTTATGGCACGTAATTGGTCTGAGTGACTTGTCTGAATGGAAACAGACACTAACAAAACAAATACCGTCTCTGTGAAAACAATGCTTTATTTCTGTATAAAATATATGTAGTGAAAATAAAATTAATATTTACAGTTCATAGATGTATAATTGTTTTCAACGACATTTGTTTGCAGTTTAATTTTGTACAGACTATTACAGTTTACCTATGATCCATGCTCATTTGTGTGTATCATTGCTATCATTGATATTCTTTTGAATCAGTGAAAGAAAGGGGTTTTGGCGCTGATTTAATAGGGACTGCGTCTGTGCATGTCTTCATTTTTGTCGGCATGACTGGTGTTTTCCGGTTTGCAGGAACCTATACAAATAATTGGTAAAGCTAGTTTTAAACAAGTAGACGCTTAAACCCCAACCCAACAACAACGAACAAAGTTTAGATGTAAACAGTTTATCGTTTACGCGTAATAAATACAAGCAATAATCACCCTTAAAATAATAAAGTAATGAGGCAAAGAAACAAGGTGACATGTGAAAATGTATACCTAAGTATATTTCACTTTTTGTGAATGTTGTACAGATTCCTAAAGTGATTCGGTTCATTACCGGGAAAGCAACATTTGTGATGTTTAAACTAACAGACCAGGGGATTATACTGGCCAACTGCATCTTGCGAACAATAGAGGTAATTGGTGAGTTAAAATCGAAAAGTCAATCAGTGAGTAGTCAGTGCCTTCAGTCAGGGTGAGCGAAAATTCGTCTATATTCATTTCTGTATTATAACCAAACGTTTTAATCCATTAAAACAACGTAAGTCAGTAAGTCTGGAATCTAGATAAGATATCACAGACAGTGTATTTAAAGCAAATTAAAGCACTATTTCATAACAATCAGTAAGAAGGGATTAATGTAGATTTTTAAAGATAATTATGCTCTGTGTTTAGACTCAAATCTATCAAAAGTGTAGGGGAAATACGCCATTACAACTCTGTACAGAAAATCAAAATTTCTTACTACGGACGCTTCTTAACTTGTGCTTGAAATGTGTCTTTCACGGCTAGCATTGAACTCACTACAGGAAATTGATATGTATAGCGACAATGATTCCATAATAACAATTCATAGATAATATCTACCGCTTCTATAATCATCTGTCAAAGTTTGGTGCCTAATGAAAATCTTACTTAGCAACACATTTTCCTATTCACAATAACAATGCATAATAAATTAGATAATAAAGTTAGGGATGTGATTCAAATGTAATTGTTTATAACATGAATGATGATAATTTCAATTATTTACATATTGATAAAATACTTATCAAAAGTTAAATATCCCTTACTTATTATTGTCCAAAATATAGATAGAAGATATATTTCATGTTATACGATATTATGGGAATAGGTTGCCAGAAATATGTATATATTTTGAAAAAAGCATGTCACATGACATTTTTTTAGATTAAATTTTGAAGCATGGCATAAACAAATAGAGGCAAAAAGAGCATTGAAGATTGATATATAATTAATCTTACCTGACCTATCTGAGGCGTAGAAGACGGCTTTCATCTTTGTATTATTTCTTGGAGCAAAACTAGTGAACAGTGGTATACGGTATACATCAAAACAGCATGTGGTCACGATGATATGCAAAGTGAGTAAAGGATTTTAATGCGTTTAATTGTTTTCATAACTATTATTATCATGAGTGGGCTCGGCTCGTTAACCTTAATCCTCAAATCTTCATCGTCAAACAACAGGAAATGTTAAATACCGGGACAGTTTAACAAACGTCTTTCTCAGGTTGTTGCTATAAAGATTTTGATTATATTCTTCTCTGTAGATCACACATATTATTTTTTTCTTATTGGCAACTACATTTAAATGAAATATATACTACATACCTCTTCCTTTCCATATTCCCCACTCTTTTAGACAAAAGGAACACACTGTGGAAAACATAGTGGAATTTTATACTTGATAATTTATTTATTGTTTTTCGCAGAATATGTTGTAATGTTCAATAAATAATTCAATTTGCAGTTACTATTTACAAAGAATAAACTTTTTACACCAGTTAATAAGTAAAAGTAACCGTTTTCATTAAATTTGTAACCACATTATTACTTACATCGTTCCAAAGCACAACTCATATCAATTAACTTTAAGCATCAGCCAGTCATAAGCATCCCCTACAACTTTATGATAATGTTGATATCGCTCTTGCATTTGATTACAAAGACGTTGTTTTCTGTTCAATTTATGAAACAATAAATGTTTAAACCAAATCGAATAATCTGTGTCATTTCTTAACTGCTTACACCATGAGGTAATTTTGCTGACATTGTTATGTTAATCTTTATGTGAATTGGAAAGTCAATTTAGAAAAGGAGTTAAATAACCAAAGGGATGTAAATAATCAAAATTTCACTGAATATTTACGATCTCTTGGTTAAGCAAATGAATAGCGCCGATTATATAAATCGGCAGTGGTGAGGGGCTCTGGCACTAAACAGGTTGAGATGTATACAGATTGGTCGCTGACACTAATTGGCATATCTCCTTTGATTAGGTGACCATAAAGCACCGAAAAAGTAAATTGTCGTAAACTAATTACCTTGGCGTCTCAATGTCTGAATGAAGGTAGGACTTGTTGTCTGTAAGAACTGTCGCTTTCCGATTGACTTTAATCATTATTATTACTAAAAGAAAAAATACTGCCTGATATTTTCAAACTCTCAACTCAAGCAAGCAAGTTAATATTGTTGCCTTAGTTATTGTTGATCTTATATATATATAATCTTATATATGATATGATTTGATGCAAACTTATTTTTATTCAACAAACTGACTATCGATTGATATAGAAGTGTTATATTAATACCTTTCCAGTTATGTATTCAATACATATATCATTGAAATAAATATAATCAGATAGCAAGAGAAAAAATCCTATGTATTCAACGAAATGAATTATTTGCGTGCAATAAGTTTTAATTTGATGTAAGTCCGATACAAGAGACAATTGAACATTCTTAATAAATGTAAACTTCATTTCTTATGTTTGAATTGTATGGACGAAACAATGTAATGTAATGACCCGATGCATTTATTTTTGAACACATTCATTGAAATAAGCTACCTTTTTAATATTCACGATTATTCAATATTGATTCCTAGAGTGACTTGGTAACATCAGTTTCTTAAGGTGGTACAGTATAAAGACTACTTAATACTTTTATTCTCACAACGTTCTTCATTTTTAATGAAATCATTGGCATACTATGGTGGGGGAAAGATGCTCTTTTGTATATTTAACTTCTGATTTTAATCTCGTTAATTTTTGTGTGTCAGGCACGTCTGCTTAGCCCCTGTCACTTCTATTGGTGACTCCCTCTCACACGCACCCGTATCCTGCCCAACAAGTTTATTGTCAAGTTGAGATCAGAGAGACATCCTTGATTGTCGGCTAGACTAGTTAACGAACTGTTAATTACCATGGAGCATAAATGTGCACCTGCTTTCTCACAGTTCAAACAGAGACCTGGAAAGCTTCTCGGTAAGACCTCAACGAAAAGGTAAGCTGTAATATTAGATTATATATATAAGACCCTTTCACATGTGATGAAACCTTTATGAATGTCTGACAGTCACCAATAACCATGGGATGCGACAGCGGAAGGAAAAAGGAATGATGACTTATTAAAAGAAATATAAAATATCTTTGAAAATGTTATGAATTGAAATCTGTTGTTGAATGATCCAAACATTTACTTAGTTTACTGTTAGCGCATCGTAGAGTTTAAGTATTTTTAATGAATTTGATATCATTTAATAATCCGAAGGTGACTCAGAAAAACAATAACTCCCTCATTTCACTAAATATTTAAAAGAATTGATATACGTTAGTAAACAATTTGTTACCTTTACAAACTTATCATCTGTGAATATATTGTTCTAAACACTGTGTTCGGGAGAAGCGTCATCATCGTCGATTGAGGTTAACAAATAACAAATAAATATGTTTTTGGACATTTCAATTTAACCGTTTGGTTCAAGTATGATGTGCTTGTGGTTCTATGTCTAATAAATTGGCCTCCAAAATGAATGTTGTTAATAAAATAACGAATTGCTGAACATAATAAGCTTGGTAAATTGTCAACTCGTTTCATTGGCTATATCTATCTTATAGTTCTCATGTGACTTCACAATGAAAATCGCATTCTTGATTAAACCAATATGGGTCACATGTTATAATCCGATATTACAGGGAAAATAGACATGGGCATAATTTCTGTGTCTCACAGACCGCTGAATAACAATAAAAGCATCCCGTCAGACGCTTCTGCCTAGTGAATGTCACCCTTACCCCGGCCCCCCCCCCCCCCCCCCCCCCCCCCCCCCCCACTCTCTCCTGCTCCACCATCCACACTAATTGCGTCCAGTTAATTACCAATTTGAGATCAAAGAGGCATCATTGATTGCCGGCTAGTCCGATTAACAAAATGTATATTGTATGGGCTATTCTATTCGCTGAAAGCAGAAAAGGATATCAGTACACGAAATTATTGAAATACATTTTTTTTAAACAGTGTAAATAAGGATAAAGTATACTTGTTTTTTAATGCAGGAGTAATATGGATGCAATGACTGTTAACAACAAAAACATTTTAATATTCATCTTACTATAATGTTATCTGATACATTACTTAACTTTTGATACGCATTTTCTTGACCAGTCTGCACTGTGCATTTGAGCGTCCTTTTTATAAACAATTGGCCAGCGAAGACTGGTATGTTTGAATCACAACAAATAGTCGAAGGCTTAAAATGAATTTTTGTAAGGAAAATTGCAAGACGCTTTCGGATGATACGCTATTATGTACTGAATCTAATCACATCTCTAGAACAGAAAATAAGTATTTGTACATAGGAAACGGGAGTATAGACAGACAGACAGACAAATATTTTATTAAAGTCTCACCTCTTTGCATTAAAAACATTAATACAGGTAAACAATTGAGGGTTATGAGAGACTAAAACAAACAAAAAATAATCATGGGCTACATACGATAAAGCGATAAAAAGCGTAAAACACGTTAAAAGGTACCATATATTAAACTCTATACAAAACAAAGGATATACTGTGTCTTAACACATTACTGACTAAAAATACGTTAATGATAGGTACATGTATCTCGAGGTTGCAAAATATACTGTAAAAATTGTTTGGTCTTATTATTATATTTGTTTGGTTATTCTTGGTTAGTTTGTGTATCTTTACATTATTATTAATCATTCCGCGACCATTTGACTCAAACTCATGGTGTAGTGGTTTGCATGCGTCAGACGCCGAGAGTTATGCCATGCTATGCAAAATTAAAACTTATAAATAAATAACTATTAAAACTAGGTTTTTAAGGCTTCTGACTTTTACTTTAAATCCCCTTTACATCTTATCTTTTTATCACCTTGTATTTTAAATCATCGCATATATTCTGCTATTTATTATATATTTATCTATAACTTGTATACAGTATATATGTGTTATTTTTTCTAACAGTGTGTCATAAGCCAAAGTTTGGCTGGTTGTTAACAGACTTACGTTATAGTATATAATGTTTTATCAAAGTGCTTGATTGACTTGTGACACTTAGTTAAACTATTTCTGTCTGTTTGTCTATGCCAGCCGAAGTAAACATGCTCGTGGTTTAGGCCCGGCGGGAGAAAACTACTGTCTATCTCTCACTATGTCTCTATTTCCCTCTTTCCCTTATCCTTTCCGTTCTCCCTGATCAGTCCACTCTCTTTTGGATGGATTCTTGTCATCCGCGTCTTTTGATAATTGAAATATTGTTCAAAACACGTTATACCCCAACCCACTCACTCTTTTCATCCACCAAACTACTGTAGTAATGAATCTGATAGTATTATTCAGATACAGTTATACATATTGGCACTTGGTATATTTTCCTCGGCTTGTTTTGATTAACGTGCTATATGTCATTCAAAGGTCATGTTTGACCTCCTCCATTCGCCTTCCTTTTCATATTTGTAAATTAATTGACCGTCAGTCAGCATCAGTAGGCAACATTTTTTCTGACTAGATAATTTACAAAACAACATTCTGTGAATACTCAGTGTTATTTGAACAAAGTCGTCTATTATAATCAGAATATAAATTGTAAACAGTATCCATTAAATACACATTTACCCATCGTTTAATGGGAACTACTTATATCAAATGTATAAAAACTAATAATTACGCCAAAACCAAATACCGACATAAACTAGAATGTATCTTAAGTATGAGTTTTTGTATACAGTTCAACACAGTTTAGAGTAAGTATTATGTAAACATGTCTTGCATAATTACGTCCCATACAACGCCCATACCAAAAAGTAAACTGAAACTAGACGTCTTGAGAATAGTTTCTGAGCTATTATACCATCTATACAATCGGTGATATACCGAAATCCAATGGCGAATAGATAATACTTATTTGTACTTGATCTGTAAAATAGAGATTCAGGTTCAAACTTTAATGTTCATTATGATAAATACGTCACAATATTTACGATGGCATGATACACGAGACAGTAGAGGTTTAGGATTGCTGTCAATTTGATGTCTTTATACATAATTAAAGGAGCCAGACTGAATATATCAATATGCCTCCTTAGAGGTATAGCAACAAGATAATATTGTGCAATGTCCTTCAGAATGCGTATCTGCATCAAAAGAAGACCCTTGCATATAAATAGCAGGGTAGTCATGTCACTTTATCATAATACACACCCTGATATACATAACGACCACAAATACACACTGTAATTGCTGGTAATTAAGAAAGAGAATCACTTGGTGCAAAATACAAAAACTTGTATTGAATTAAAGTGATATTCAATAAATGTCTTTATTCAATTTGCATGTAGTTTGTATATAATATATAATATATATAATGTATATATATAATGTGTGTAAGAAAGGTTACTTTGAAAGATTATTCCCAAAGAAAAATGCAGGTAATGATAAGTCATATTTGATTAGTATTAAGAAAGAATATTATATTACGTGTTATTAGTGCATATTAGTTTAAATTTATTATTATTATTATTTGTTTACCTTTTACATATTCCTTTTTGTAAACATGTTGTGACTGTAATAGTTGTATATTCAATGATCATGCATAAAGAAGTTGCAACGTTTCAATCATCATTTTGTTATGTAAAGCGGAATCAACACATGGTTTTGTATCCAATATTTATACTTTTGTAAATTATTGGACTGACTGATGTAACAGTTTTTGCAAGTCATGTCAAATAGATGTCTAAATACTAATTTTGACGCTGATGTCAGTGATTTAACTACAGTTGACAAAACATTTGATAAGACGGTTTTTTTGAAGATCTAATTGTATAATAAATCCAAATTATATATAACTCGGCCAACTTGAAATATATGTTATATACACATTTTGATTTGTAATTAACATTTTAGGTTATCGAGCAAATTGTCAAGTCAATAATCATGTTTCGTTTAATCTGCAACATCAATGCTTTATGATAGTGTGGAGTCAGATTCACTACGTTATCTTAAATTTTCCAAAGTTCCCCCTTTCCTGACACGAGTTTGAGTAAGTTAAGACTTCTGTTGTTCTACATTTAACCTTTGAATTTTGTTCTTTTGTCATACTTGCACTAGTAATTGTGATGAAAATGTTTCACAATGCCATTCAAACTCATGATATTAACGTCAAATTACCTATCTTTGAAGTTGTAAATCAATAATACCTTTTGCATATTGTTTTTGTAGAAGTAAAGAATGTTTTTAAGAATTTTCAATAATTTACTCTAGTTTCATATAGTTTAATATAATTTCCAAGAGTATCCTTCGTTTGGAAACTAGGCGTATACTCTGCATGAAATTATAGGAAACTGCCAGTTTCCTCTCGTATACTGTAGCTGAAATTCGGCATTTCCTTCTCATGAAACCTCATTAAACTACTCTATTTTCTCCAGTGATAGGACTGTTTATAGGTGAAGTGATGGTATAGTCGGGTCTTGATTGTTTTCAACACACGTTCGGCCACTGCTGCTTTGGTTTCATTGTTAGTGAGCAGATGTTGAATATCTCGCTGTGACTGAATTCCTTTGGCACGAAACTCTTGACCTCGATTTGTTCTGATTCGTGTAGGTTGTTTTCCTTCCTTGAGGATGGTATGAAGGGCTTTGGCTACAGTCCGATCCTTCTTGTCATCCAATGGTCTCATCCAGATATATTAGAGAACACATCAATGACTACCAAGATGTAATTAATTCCACTATTTTTCTTTGAGAATTTGACCATATCCATTAGATCAGCGGACCATTGATCATCAATACCAGTAACAATGATTTTGTTTCTTGCAAAACTTGTTCTGATAGGACTGATAGACTGGAGGGTTCTTGTCTCTGGAGCCACTTGGTGATCTTGTATTTACTCAAGACGTATTTTCCAGCTCTTCTTACAAACCGATATAGTTTGTCTGGTCCTGAAGAGCTAGCAGGATGTACATATGTATAGGATCATAGTAAATCTGCTTCAAGTATTCTTCCAATGTTATCATAACCAGTCGTCTGTCTTCTCTCAAATGATAAAATCAAATACATTATATCCTTATATACACAGATCAGTGTTAGAACACTCTTCATAATATCTGATCCTATTGCTCCTCTACAATCATCATCATCATCATCATCATCATCATATCCATCATTATCATCCTCAATGTCATCTTCAACATCATCATCATCATCATCCTCATCCCGATCATCAACATCATTATTATCATCATCATCATCATCATCCCGATCATCATCATCATCATCCTACATCTCATCATCATCATCTACCTAATCATCATCATCATCATCATCTTCCTCATCCCGATCATCATCATCATTATCATCATCATCATCATCATCAACATCATCATTATTATAATCAACATCATCATCATCAACATCATCATTATTATAATCAACATCATCATCATCATCATCATCAATCTTATGGTTGTAGATACTTTTATGACATCTTGATAAAGAAAGACAATCTACTAAAGGTCTGTGTTAATGGCAAACCCAATTTCCTGAAGGTATTAACTGGAAAGATGTATTTACTAGATTTAGAAAATGTACAAAAGATGTTAATCTGATTGATTTCCAATACAGATTCATTCATAAAAAGATTTAAACTAAGCGTGAGTTGTTGTACATGAAAATTGTTGACGACGATATATGTTCGTTTTGTATGGAAGAGAAAGAAGATGTAGAACATGTGTTTAATATTGTAAGTATATTAAAACCTTTTGGTCTCAAGTAGAAATGTTCTACCCGATTTTGTCTAAACTAAGTTAATAGTCTTTTTTGGCTCACAAGACACCAATTACCTTTTTAACCATATTACCCTACTGGTTAAGAAATACATACATAACATGAGCATAAGAAGGCAAATTCCTACATTTCAATTTTTTTACAAATCTCAAAAGAGATAATAAAAGTAGAAAAATATATTGCAACAAAAAAAACCCCAAATACTATATATTTGAAAAAAATGGAGACCATTGGTTAAAAAATTGCTTAGGTAGCATCGGTATCTTTATATTATTATAGACCATAAATAATCAGAAGGATAAAGATCTGTAATACCGGTAGTCTATGTGTACATTATGAATGACAAGTAGTAATATGCCATGTAGAAATGATACAAAGTAAGGTTTAGTTGAATGTATGTAAAGATACGATGACAATGATTTTTGAACTGAATAAAGCTCTCAACCAGGTTTCCGTCTTGCCTTTTCCAAACCATGTATCTTTGTTTTAATAAATTCCTAAATTACAACAACAAAAAAGTGTTTGAATGACATGGTTTGTGTACTATGCTTCGCGGTCTAAAACTAGACATGTCAATATTATTCTTGAGTTCTAAGGGAGATAATTTACCTTTGAGATATGATAAATGTGTTACATATTATCGTTATTAAGATAATGTATCAAAATTTAGTACAAAGAATATATTACAATATATGTTAAATTAGCTTGATGCCTTCGCAAATTACGATTACGGAGTGAACGACCATATGTTATTGGCAAAACTTAGACCCTTTATCGTAAAACTAAAGGCCCTCTTCAATTGTTGAGTATCACAACGTTACAATTTAGCTAGCATTTGCCCTAAGATATAAATGTTGAAGTATAATACACTGACCAAATGAACGCGAAAACACTAAGCCAAAATGGTTTTAGAGGGTTTCGTTTCGTCGATCCTTCACGGCCTATTTATAAAAAAGACTTCGCGGAAAAGGGGTCCCAACTTCTCATAATGTAATAACATCTCCTGACTTAGGTATTACACTCTATAAATAGCTTTTGGATTAAATAAGCTAATACACGTCTCTGCGAGCCTCCGTCCGAATGAGAGGCTCAGAGGCTCGTTAACCATATGGGAAAATACATGGGCTGGGGTGCGCCAGAAGCGGTAGTTTCATAACTACTACACTGACTTAAAATTTCCAATAACAGAATGCTTACCGTTGGTTGTTCACTGTGAAGTAAAGGGTTCTGTGAAAAAGGAATATGGCGAAAAGACCACTAGAGTGATGCAGGTAGAATTGTCTCCTGTTTCTTCCATCCAATGAGACGACCTGGATCATTGGTGGTGAATACTGAGTCCAGTAGAGTAAGTCATCTGTGAAGGAAACGACATACAAAAATTGCCTAGAGCTACACATATCAAGATTGTCCCAACTGTAGGAAGATGATTTTTTTACTGAAATGACAAAAAAATTGATACTTTTGCATGTTCATGGAAGAAACCATTCTTTTAGACATAACTGGCTCTTTTAAATCAAACATTGATCAAAACGAATCTTATATACTCCCGGGCGAATCGTTTTGTCATGTTGTCTATAGGTTTTAAATATTATAATACAGATATTGCACCGTTATATGAATCATAATTCTCAATAAAAAAACCCATAAAGGATGTTGAAGCCATAAAGGATGTTGAAGAAGATTTTTGTGAGAAAATTTTTCACTATATATGTTCAACTTCATGAAGAAATTAAGAATATGATTAATATCATAAATATTTGTTATTGAAGGGCATTTAAAAAATGCATTATCAAATGTTTATGTCTATGAGAGATTATAAAATCCCAACTCCAAACGAATATCAAAACATGAAATAAAGTGTTAACAAGATATGGCCTGATAAATACCAATATTGTAAACGTGAAAAGTACGATAAAGAAATAAAGAATAAATGGTAAGACCCCAAAAAAACCCATCCAGGAAATGTCTTTAAAAAACTAACTTCATTGATGAAGGTCATAATTGGTACCGGTTCTTATGGATAGTCAACTTCTTTATTACATGGGTTGTGACGTTTCGGTGTTGATACTAACACCGTTATCAAGCAAGTGATACATATTATTCGATGAAGGCAAATATATACATAAATGCGATGGTGTTTTTACAATTAAATGGTTTGATGTACTTATTGTTTTGATAAGGAGAGTTTGCAGTGGAAAGTAGTTTATACAAGGAACCAGGTTGACGTACAGTATATGATAGGTTGAATTAACAGATGATGGAAGCCTATGTAAACTGATGGATTACTTCTGATTGGTGTTAATGAGCAGATGATAAGCGAGCGGGGTAAAGTATCGTTGATCTTTATTTAAAGAGGGATTAAGACGTTTAATACTGATTGCTTCAAGTGTTTTCCTAATCTTTATAACTTCGATGACTAATTTGGCGGGAGGGGGAGTACTGGTTGTAGTTGGTGAATACGTTGCGGAGATGGTTTATTTCGGCTTCAAGGGCTTCGTTGGTTGAGCAGAGTTCTTGGCTCTTCTTGTTAAGGTCGAGATGACTCCTTTCTTTACTTGCAGGGGGTGGTTGGAGGTGTAGTGGAGGAACTTGTCCGTGGGTTGGCTCCCTATAGACGCTGTTGACAAGTTGGTTGTTGTTTCCGGCTACTAGGACGTCGAGAAATGGTAGTCTGTTATTTGATTCTTCTTCCATTGTGAATGGATTGGATGCATGCTGGGTAATGGCTGAGTGAGGACGTGTGAATATTGACTCTCGATATGGGTATAACAACTGAGCAATGCATAGCTAAAATTGGGACTTTTATGCAACCAGATGAGTCTAAAAGTCATCTGGCATCTATATGTGAGAGTAGACGATGTGTTTCAGTAACTTAACGACTTGCATTGCTACTCTAACCCGGGACCAGCCACCTGTCAACAAACTCTCTCAATGCCCGGCGCAGGTAAAGTAGATGTTGAAAAGAATGTGTCGTATACCAATGCTGATCTTATGCACACAATGTTGACAATGCAGAATAGAATAGAGACTCAGATCAAATATGTAAAACATCAATTTACACAACTCGACGACAAGGTGTCAATAATGGCGGCTAATGTGAATCAGCAAATGTCAACACTGCACAATGCAAATGCAAGAGAGATCAAGTTCAGCGACTGCAAGAACAGATTTCGCCGAAATAACATCTTATTTCATGGACTAGATGGACAACGAAAAAAAACTTTGGAGGAATCGGAAAATAAAATTAGACATTTTATGAAAGACCAACTCCAAATGACTAATACAATACAATACTGATCACAAGAGCTCATAGACCATCCACCAACAAACCACAATCTCCAATTATTGCAAACTTTGCACTGACTAACAAAATTTCTAAGGAATATCTAAGGAAAATGGTCAACAACAAACTCATCAGCGAGTATCCGAAGACCTGACGAGACAAGTGAGGGAAGACTGTCAACACTCTTCAATGAAGACCGGGAGGCCGGACAACAACCGAAGATCAGATACAACAAACGTCGTTGGAAATAAAGTGTATCAGCGGGATCGTACAACTGACAAAGTGATCGGTGTATCAGATAAAACATCAAAACCCAGTGACAGAACAACGATTGTAAATTCTGCCAGAGTGGGAGGCGCACATGAAACACGTGGTTCTTAGTTATTGTTTACACCCGGAAGTGCGTGCAACCAAGGAAGGGAGAGCACTCTCAACCCAGACGCGCGTGAATCTTCTTGATGTGTTGGCTGATGTCAAAATGCACAACGATTAAACATCCTTTCTAGGAATATTGAAGGTCTGTACAAATATTTATGTGATGATAATATTAAAGAATTCTTTTCCAACTATGACATTATCGGCCTATGTGAAACTAAAGTTAAAAATATTAATGACTTCACGTCATATTTAGATTCCTTTACGACATTCAACTGTGTACGAGCCAAACCAAACGGAAGAAATTAGGGTTTTATAGTGGTGGTATAACGGTGTTTGTGAGAAATAAATTAGAAAAATATTTCCGGGTGTTTGAGAATTTTGAATACACATTGGTGCTATATATCAGGTCGTCGGAAATGGGATTGCCTAAAGATATTATATTATTATTTGTATACCTTTCTCCAGTAAACTCCCCTATGTATGACAGGAAATCGGTTGATGGAATGTCATTGCTAGACTCCTACTTAGAACAGATTACTAGTGAATACCCCATTACACTTCTACAATTGGCTGGTGATTTAAATGCACGGATGGTAATATTCCTTGACTATATACCTGACGACACACTTGACTACATTATTGATGATGATGATGGTTTGGTTGAGTCTGGGACTGTCGAAGTATCTTGTAGGTATCTGGGCTGAGGAGGTTTTCCAGTTGCTGCTGATGGTGTGCTATGGTGATGATGGTCATGGACTTGATCTTACGGTGGTGGCGTATCCTTTCCTTGACTAGTAGATGGGAGGCTTTCTTCAGGATGTTGGTTGCTGCGGCGGATTGGACAGGGCTTGTTAGTGTCAGGCTTTTAGGGAGTAAGTTGCTGGTCCCGGCATCTCATGGGAAAAGTTAGGTGGTTAGAGTAGCGGATGTATTTCTTCGCTAAATTACTGAGTTTGTTGATTGATCAGATTTCCACGTCTCCATTAGGACGACGTGTAACTTCCTTAATGGGTATTTTAAAAGCTAGATTGATAAAGTTGAATGAGTTCCTTTGGATAGTCAGCTTCTTTATTGAATGGATTACTTGGGAAAACTGACATATACTCATATGAACAGAAGGTCAGAGAGGTATTTTAATGAAGAGATAGGCGTGAGGCTTAGTTAATACCAGTTCATATAGGCTACGTAATCATCACAATAGAATTGTAAGACATTGTCTTAAACCAAAAAACAGAAGTACGAAGATTGCAGAATTAACTCATATTTTGAAACTATCATAACAGTAGGTTTATTGGTACAATTTAAATTGGTTGAAATGATGTGTGTTTTATCTGGATGTGTAATCATAAGAAAACATCGAAAATGCTTTAAAAACCCTGAAAGATGAGAGATATTGTTAGTATTGACGACAAACAAGGTTTTGTTTGCATAGCCCTATCAAACGTTTCTAAATGCACATGTTCAGATAGGCATCGCTTTAGGATTACGTTAGGTGTACAAGCAAAAATACAGTACAACTCGTATTTGAATATTTATCCTTTACTTACTGTCTTCATCCATTGTCACACCTTCTATGACCTCTGAATTATCCGCAATCTTCTTTATATCAGAACCATCATAATTAGAAGACCTGATCGTGATTATGCCGACACCTGCATCTGTCCAGATTATTCTTCTGAAGAAAAAATAAGACAAAACCTGTAATCTTCAAATCCGCCTCCAATATGGACAGCAAGACATGTAAGTGAACTTCAATGATAACATTCGAGGGGAAGTCCAAAAAAAAGTTAATAGAAGTGAATACAGTTAATAAGTGGAAAACGGTTTCCAATGGTTGTGATATTGATTTTATTTATCAATATAATCTACCTTGAGCTGGATGCACTTTGTCTTTGAGGCTGTCTATGCTTTTGTGGTAGAAGTCTATTGACTGGCCCTCAACCATGCCTCACTAGCTGCCTTCAGTTCATCATTATCGCTAAATCTTGTACAACGCAAGTGTTATTTCAAATTGCAAAACAAATAAAAGTCACTTGGTGCCAGATCTCGACGGTCGGTTGATGGTTCAGTTCCGGCCTACCATAAAACGGCAAACAAATCTTCAAGACTGACTACATGTACTCTAAAACTGACTACAAATCGTCTGAAAAGGAAGAAATACCTTCCAAAACTGACATCATACCCTCCGAATTGGACACAATAGCTTCTGCAACTGAAAACAAATCGTTTGGAATAGAAACAAAACTTCCGCATCGGCTGCTTGCAACGGCTGCAGCCGAGAACGGTCAACAAGCGTCAGGAGCGGAATGCCTATCACCTCGAACAGACAACATACCATCTCGCAGCCTTGCTCTAAGTGTAGCAAATGGAGGCCCGTGGAGACAAACAAGCTTTGCTGAATAAAGTTTCATGCCACTATGAGTTCTATGTTTAACATATCTCAATGTAATATAGTGCATAAACCCCTAGTGACCTAGGCTTTAAAAATATGTGCATACTTGTAAGTGTCAGGCTCACAATTTGGTCGCAAATGTGATTAGAATCGGTTCACTGTGTTGACAATGTTGATTGGTAGGGTGAATCAGTCAGTTTTGAAGATTTGTTTGCCGTTTGTATGGTAGGCCTGTAGTTGTTCAAAGCCACATTGTTGAAGTGTAGCCTTTGCAATACGATTCTTATGAACTGGAGCGTTGTCATTAGAAACATTACTCCAGCAGTCATGCAACATGCCTCGCCTCATCTACTTGATAGCCACCTCTTCAAGTCATCATAGTAGGCTCCTGTTATTGTAGTTTAGGGGTGGTTTATAGCCTAACATTTACCGCACCTTAAATCAATGAAAATTGTCACCATGATCTTACCAACCGGCAAGGCTTGGGCTCTGAACTTCTTGGAAGCAGGGGAGATATTATGCTTCCATTGCATGAATTCTGGCATTGTGACAGTGAACCAGTGATGAATCCACGTTTCATCCCAGTAACCAGATGGGAATAAACGTTATCGGACTCAGCATGTCTAAGAGCTCACGACTTGAATCTTGTGTCGATCTTGTGCATTTAAGTATCGTGGCACCAATCTTGCAGAAAGCAAACGCTCATGAGTTTTGTGAAACACTTCCATGAGAAAATGCAATACTCTCAAGATATCTCGTCCACCTTTATTATTTTGATCGGACGTGATGAAGCCCTGGATCATCTGCAATGGCTTCAACAGGCCTTCCTGCCTTGGGTCATCCTCCAAGAAGCCGCGACCCCGCCTAAACTCAGCTGACCATCTTGCAACAGTAGAAAATTGAAGTTCCTCTTTCCCATACACATTGGTCATACGTTTATGTTTTCGGTCGCATTCCCTCATCTTACCAGAGAAATTTAATATTTTATATATTTTCAATGATTCCATGATTACGTATGTTCAAGTAGCTGTAAATCTCAAGCAAATGATCGTGAAGAGTTGTTTATGTCTGTCAACTGTCGTTAGATGGCCTTACCATAATATGACATTAACGATGATGTCAACAGGGGTGTATCAATACTCGCTTTCATGAACTTATGGACTTCCCCTCGTATGTGTGTGTAACATCATGGACTTAAAGGGGAATTGAACAGTCCAAGTTGAACACTTAGCGGTATGCTTTTATTGGAATGATACAAAGCTCTATAAAAAAACGCTGATTGCACGACTTTTCGAACTTAGTATATTAATCTCCAGACTACGAGTTTCTTCGTTTTTTGCTATCTGAATTGCATTATTACATACAGCTTTGGCTCTTTATCAATTCATATCTATCAGAGCGGTATTGAATGTAAAAACAGCATAATTTCATCTTGTTGGACCTCGACTTCTCTTTGGCCAGTTGGTCAGCTGCTGGTATGGTCAATGTCTGTGCTGTTGTCTGACTCTGAGGGTGTTGGTCCAGCAAGAACTCGACTCAAAAAAGTTCAAGAACGTGTACTATTGCAGATGTTGTGAACCCAAATATAACACTATTGAATTGTTTCAGGTACAAATAAGTACCCAAATGTACACATACGACGCGAAAAGTAATCAACAATGTTCGATACCTATTCAAAGTAAATGTGTTATAACACTACGACACATCGGAAAATTTATACTTCATATGCAATGTTTGCAAAATAACATAAACTCTGTGTATACAATGTATTTGAGCCAATCATACAAATGAATATTTGTGTGCAGATGCCAATCTCAGTATTGTTATACTATTTTCAATGATCAACACAAACTTATATTACAAAGCCTATTGTACAAATGAATCAATAATTTGAAATTGTTTATGTCGAAATGATTTCTCTTTCAAAGTTGTTATGTATATTGGAAACCACACTCACACATGCACCCCGAATCTCACATGCATCCCGTTAATTTTCACAGACATGTACTCAGAAAAACCCTTGCAGTTCCAATTTTTCAACAAAATGGTATTCAAAACACAGTAAACAATTAAATAGGGCACTCTTCTAATACTTTTGATAATCTAATTGATGCATTTGGACACGTTGCTCTCATTACAACATATCGAATGTCTTATATCTTATTCAAATTAATAATTATTGGCAACGACTTGAACAGCCAATGAGAAAAACGCTGAAAATTTGATAATTACTATGAAAAAATAATTTTTCAATGAAATGTAAAAGGTGTCACATTGTTACCATCCAAAGTTAACCAAAGATCTATTTTCAACTCTAGTTTATATATTTGATATTTGAAGACATTTCCTTTCATAAATGACTACACAGTTTGATTATCACGACGCAGTGATTTTAAATTTCGCTAATAATTGAGATTTACCAAACGTATTTACACACTTATTTATGAGTTTAATAGCCATTGGTTCTGATACCTGCTATTGCAAACAAAAGACATGCGTAAATGAAAATATGTTTCCTATCGAACAGGAGTACAGGTGTATTCAGTCATCTGCTGATAACAATTAAGGCAAAGCTTTATTAACAGACAGCTGTATTAAGTTGCTTACTGCATGAAAGCAAATCAATTACAAACTCAACTCCAATCAATTGTTGCATTCATTCGTAGAAGTTTCGTCAATTGTCTAATGATCGTCAGGTGATAATATAATTGAATGTTTCTAATATGTAGTTGTTGTTCCTTACCTTAACCCAGTAACATGGAGAACTATATTTCAATGTGACTTTGAACATACAAAGTGACATACCCACTTGCTATGAGTGAAATCACACAAAAAAGTCGTGTCAATGTGAAATAACTCATATTTCAAAAGCTTTGTTTTGGTTGGTTTGTTTTCGATTCCGCATGTAGCTAGACTTTTCTACAGATCAAAATAAGGATAGTAGCTTTGGTTATTAAGTATGATTTTTTTCATGAAGTCAATAGGCATTTCTGTCAAAAGTCATGTGAACGACTCTCAACCAATCAGATTGTCCCAAAATTATGGTTGTATTATAAAAACAATTATAAAACATAAACCCACTTGTTCCTCTGATTAATCACAACGTAATACGGGTGGTTGGAAGAGGCGACGATTGTTTGTGAATTCGGGTCTGTCAAATCCATTGCGTGTATTGCACCAGAGTAACAGAAAAATAGCCTTCTAGAGACCTCATCAATGACCAAGCTCAGCGCATCTTGAAAAATAAACATTACCTTTAAAAAATCTATAAAGAGTGTTAGGTAAAGTTAGGATAACCTTTTTTATCATCAGAGGTTCAATAGCATAAACAAATTCAACTGAATTCGTATTGATTAGCTTATATAGAATCATTTATTGACAGTTAACGCCTTTATAATAGTCATCGTCAGGAAATGTTAAGAGTCAATATATAAAATGTCTCCGCAAGACATATCAAAGATAATCACCAAAATGCATACTGCCGGGACTTGTTGATAATTAGATAGGTTTGTCATGCGGATCCCATATTTGTATTTGACAAAACAATTATCGTCCCAGTACTCAAATCCTAATTATCCATCAATTAAAAACCTACCTGCAACCATATAAGCGAGTGTGATCACTTGTTCGCCATTGATATCGGATCTTTTTATAGAACCAGATGGTAATCTGTCAAACCAGTAGAATTGTTCCTCCACAGGGTCGAAGGTCATGGCGGAAGGGTTGAATATTGGTATCACTCCGATCTCTTCAATGCGTGTGTCATTCACAGATAGTTTGGTGAGTTTGCTTTCGTTTTCACCTACGAATATCAGAACATCGTCGTCTGCGTCTGCAAATATAGATATAACCTTAAACTACCTGTAATTACCTGTAAAGACGCAGGCTTCTATCAAACTCATTCATTGCTGTTTGTTTTGAATATGTTTGCTGTCAATAAAAGCATGTGATTGGATTCGCTAAAACAACGTCATCAAATTATGAATCTTCATTTCTTGACGACCTTGACCGTGACCTTTCACCTTCAATTAATTTAGACAGGTACCACAGGTCCGCGTACATATAGCTTAAAGATTGCGGGGGCGGGATAGCGCAGTGGTTAGCGCGTTCGGCTTCGAATCATGAGGTCCGTGGTTCTAATCCCGCAAGGGGCTTGGCAAATTTGTCTGCAGTAGAGAACTGTTCTACACGCAGTCAGGTGTGGGTGCAATGCTACACTGAATTTCAGCGCAGTACCACCCATGGTTCGCTAGTTCCAGCCGATGCTCGCAGGTTTCACCGCAATGCATTGCCACATTGGGTTTGTGGGCTTTCTCCCTGCAAAAATGCTAGCAGCCGCGAAATAGAATAGAAGTGAAATACTCTTGAAAGCGGCGATATGCGGCTGTATAAAGAGAATTTTAAAAATAAAATTCAAATACACCTACCTAAAATTCAAATTTTCCTCTGTACGTGTTATATTATCAGATAAGTGAGTGTTGTCATAGCAGTAGTCTCTGAGTGGCATAGGACTTTCCACTCCTGATATCAATTTCACCCCAGCAGTCCCTCACTCCCCAGTAAAACAATTCCCCCGCTCCAAGACAGCTGTGACCCCATATTTTCGACTGCTGCCTTCTGGAATGGGCCGCTAGCACTAGAGATGATGCTGAACCTTCTTTCATAATGATATGACAAAACTAGATACATAGATGTACTTTGTATTAGCTAATAAGTAAAAAAATCTGATGCGTACATGGCTTGAGAATCCACACAACAAACACCATATGTGTGAGCCTAAAATGGAATAGAAACATGTAATTGTATCAAGAGACTAATAAAGGCAAATTATTCAAAAAGGGGGATATTTAACAACATAATTTTTATCGGTAAGTACAATGATATTATTCAAGTTTTTCTAGGCAGAACCTT